>CM026283.1:1992869-2691956 GCA_014851415.1 Cnaphalocrocis medinalis
ATGTTGTAGCTTAATCATCTCAAGATTTATGCACTATGGCGCCGACACATCTTGTATACATATAAAGAGGTAACTTCTAAAAATCGACGAGGTTTATGGGCAACATGAAAGGAACGCGAAACGCTTGCGCGATATTTTCGGGGTCGGGAAACAAAATAAAGATGGACTACTAGTCCTATAATAAACAGCTGTGGTTTCATTAATGCTGACAGTAAATATGGCCGTGTGACTTGTATGTAGATTGCTAAGCAAATAAATAAATGCGCCAGACCAAACTAGGGCAACCCCTGTACTATGAGTACCAGGTAAGTTGACTTGACCAGGAATCGAACCCGGCACCTTTCCGCTTCGGGCGAACACCTTAGCCACTGCGCCATCGAGGCCGTCATAGATGGCCTTGGAACTTGAATGATACCTTGGACGAGTAAGACTACCTTACCTCCCAGCCTCAACTCCGCAGCCGCCTGCGCGCTGTCCAGGTCCCGCTCGGCGAAGCACTGGTACATGCCCCGGTGCGCGCGCACACACGCCGTGGATCCTCAGGATCCGCTCGCCCCCTCCCACCGGCACCCCGTCGTGCAGCCAGCGGATCCGCGCGTCTCCGCCCTCCACCGAGCAGTTGAAGGCCACAGAGCTGCCAGAATTGGCCACCTTGGAATAATTAATACACAAAAAATAAGGAACAATTTAATTATGGTTCATCAGCATTAGGTGCATTATAACTATCGGTATTTTCGTGCTAATGCGACCTAAAAACCTTCATAAAAAGAGTGTATTCCTTTTTAAAAGGTCGGCGGCGCATTTGAGGTTGCAATATCAAGCTGACGCTGAAACTTGTTAGCTGCAACTTCTCTGTTTGTTTCCTTTGTCTGCCGAGTTTTTGTCATTGTACACATTTTATGATCAATTTTCTTACTTTTACAGAAAAGAGACCATCTTTTCTCGCATCGGGCAGTAACCGGTAACCTCTCTTTCAGACAAACAAGGTCGGTGCGGTGGGCAGCGCGTCTACCCTTGCAGCTGATGGTGCATGATGGCATAGGCGCGGCGCGTGCGTTGGCCTTCCTCGACCTGCTTCTTACCAGGCCCGGCGTCGAATCAGCTGTGGAGTGCATTGAAGGTAGCCCTGACATCTTCGCTTAACCTTGGTATTTAATCCAACCTTGCTCGGTGGGGCAAACGGCAACACGATGCATCAAAATGACGGACGCATAAGGGAAGAATCTTCGTTGCAACAGCAGAGTGGCATTTCAGTATTTAATAGTATATCGAGGGTATCGCACCCTACATGTGGCGAGACCCGCTAACATTAGGGCCTATCGAAAGTCTTTAGAAAGAATTACTAAGTAGTAATTTATCATCTCTGTAGATTAATTATAAAAATAGTATTGTAGGTATGCCTTTGCTAACAGACAAGGAAGAAGAGTGGGAGGAGGTAGACAAGGACGGCGGCGGCGGCGGAGTGAGCGACGGCACGCTGCGCGAGCGAGACATGCTGGCGTTGCTGCGCGCTCTCCCTCTGCGCGACCTCGTCGCCAGGCTCATGCAGCTCACTGCCTCGGTGAGTACAGCCGCAGTGACAGACAAGGACGGCACGCTGCGCGAGCGAGACATGCTGGCGTTGCTGCGCGCTCTCCCTCTGCGCGACCTCGTCGCCAGGCTCATGTAGCTCACTGCCTCGGTGAGTACAGCCGCAGTGACAGACAAGGACGGCACGCTGCGCGAGCGAGACATGCTGGCGTTGCTGCGCGCTCTCCCTCTGCGCGACCTCGTCGCCAGGCTCATGCAGCTCACTGCCTCGGTGAGTACAGCCACAGTGACAGACAAGGACGGCACGCTGCGCGAGCGAGACATGCTGGCGTTGCTGCGCGCTCTCCCTCTGCGCGACCTCGTCGCCAGGCTCATGCAGCTCACTGCCTCGGTGAGTACAGCCGCAGTGACAGACAAGGACGGCACGCTGCGCGAGCGAGACATGCTGGCGTTGCTGCGCGCTCTCCCTCTGCGCGACCTCGTCGCCAGGCTCATGCAGCTCACTGCCTCGGTGAGTACAGCCGCAGTGACAGACAAGGACGGCACGCTGCGCGAGCGAGACATGCTGGCGTTGCTGCGCGCTCTCCCTCTGCGCGACCTCGTCGCCAGGCTCATGCAGCTCACTGCCTCGGTGAGTACAGCCGCAGTGACAGACAAGGACGGCACGCTGCGCGAGCGAGACATGCTGGCGTTGCTGCGCGCTCTCCCTCTGCGCGACCTCGTCGCCAGGCTCATGCAGCTCACTGCCTCGGTGAGTACAGCCGCAGTGACAGACAAGGACGGCACGCTGCGCGAGCGAGACATGCTGGCGTTGCTGCGCGCTCTCCCTCTGCGCGACCTCGTCGCCAGGCTCATGCAGCTCACTGCCTCGGTGAGTACAGCCGCAGTGACAGACAAGGACGGCACGCTGCGCGAGCGAGACATGCTGGCGTTGCTGCGCGCTCTCCCTCTGCGCGACCTCGTCGCCAGGCTCATGCAGCTCACTGCCTCGGTGAGTACAGCCGCAGTGACAGACAAGGACGGCACGCTGCGCGAGCGAGACATGCTGGCGTTGCTGCGCGCTCTCCCTCTGCGCGACCTCGTCGCCAGGCTCATGCAGCTCACTGCCTCGGTGAGTACAGCCGCAGTGACAGACAAGGACGGCACGCTGCGCGAGCGAGACATGCTGGCGTTGCTGCGCGCTCTCCCTCTGCGCGACCTCACGCGGCGTCACGTGCACTTCTGCATTTTTTAAATTTATGCGCGTATTTCTATCTAATGGTAGAAAAAGGTACATAAATTAACAGTGAGGGGAAACCTGCAACGTTTCAGAGTTTCTAAAACGTGTAACCATGGTTCAATCAGTCAGTGGTGGTTGGGTTGCGAAGTCAAACGCGTCTTTGTAATTATCAGACACCCAAAATCTTGAATCGTGGTCCAAGCGTACCACGGGCTCAAAGCTTAGGATTCAACCAGGAATCATACACTAAGATATGTATTTTCATGTGCAAGTTAAATCTGTATTCTAATCTAAATAAGTTTCGTAGGACATTCGTCAATTGCGTCAGTGGGAGTGGGAGGCGAGTCTGGACAGCCGGTCGATGCTGCGCGCGTGCTGCGCGTGCCGCGCGCTGCTGCACGTGGCGTCGCGCGCGGCGCGGGCGCACGCCCACTACGCGCGCCTGCGCGCCGCGCTGCAGCGCCTGGCGCTCGCGGCCGTGGCCGTGCTGTGCGCCGAGCACGACCAGGCTAGGTGAGACACGACATTATATATTAGCGTCGCGCGCGGCGCGGGCGCACGCCCACTACGCGCGCCTGCGCGCCGCGCTGCAGCGCCTGGCGCTCGCGGCCGTGGCCGTGCTGTGCGCCGAGCACGACCAGGCTAGGTGAGACACGACATTATATATTAGCGTCGCGCGCGGCGCGGGCGCACGCCCACTACGCGCGCCTGCGCGCCGCGCTGCAGCGCCTGGCGCTCGCGGCCGTGGCCGTGCTGTGCGCCGAGCACGACCAGGCTAGGTGAGACACGACATTATATATTAGCGTCGCGCGCGGCGCGGGCGCACGCCCACTACGCGCGCCTGCGCGCCGCGCTGCAGCGCCTGGCGCTCGCGGCCGTGGCCGTGCTGTGCGCCGAGCACGACCAGGCTAGGTGAGACACGACATTATATATTAGCGTCGCGCGCGGCGCGGGCGCACGCCCACTACGCGCGCCTGCGCGCCGCGCTGCAGCGCCTGGCGCTCGCGGCCGTGGCCGTGCTGTGCGCCGAGCACGACCAGGCTAGGTGAGACACGACATTATATATTAGCGTCGCGCGCGGCGCGGGCGCACGCCCACTACGCGCGCCTGCGCGCCGCGCTGCAGCGCCTGGCGCTCGCGGCCGTGGCCGTGCTGTGCGCCGAGCACGACCAGGCTAGGTGAGACACGACATTATATATTAGCGTCGCGCGCGGCGCGGGCGCACGCCCACTACGCGCGCCTGCGCGCCGCGCTGCAGCGCCTGGCGCTCGCGGCCGTGGCCGTGCTGTGCGCCGAGCACGACCAGGCTAGGTGAGACACGACATTATATATTAGCGTCGCGCGCGGCGCGGGCGCACGCCCACTACGCGCGCCTGCGCGCCGCGCTGCAGCGCCTGGCGCTCGCGGCCGTGGCCGTGCTGTGCGCCGAGCACGACCAGGCTAGGTGAGACACGACATTATATATTAGCGTCGCGCGCGGCGCGGGCGCACGCCCACTACGCGCGCCTGCGCGCCGCGCTGCAGCGCCTGGCGCTCGCGGCCGTGGCCGTGCTGTGCGCCGAGCACGACCAGGCTAGGTGAGACACGACATTATATATTAGCGTCGCGCGCGGCGCGGGCGCACGCCCACTACGCGCGCCTGCGCGCCGCGCTGCAGCGCCTGGCGCTCGCGGCCGTGGCCGTGCTGTGCGCCGAGCACGACCAGGCTAGGTGAGACACGACATTATATATTAGCGTCGCGCGCGGCGCGGGCGCACGCCCACTACGCGCGCCTGCGCGCCGCGCTGCAGCGCCTGGCGCTCGCGGCCGTGGCCGTGCTGTGCGCCGAGCACGACCAGGCTAGGTGAGACACGACATTATATATTAGCGTCGCGCGCGGCGCGGGCGCACGCCCACTACGCGCGCCTGCGCGCCGCGCTGCAGCGCCTGGCGCTCGCGGCCGTGGCCGTGCTGTGCGCCGAGCACGACCAGGCTAGGTGAGACACGACATTATACATGCTCTAAAGCTAGTGAGCTACCTTTAACGAACGTTTTTGCAAATGGAAAATCCGGTAGATGGCGTTAGTGGACGACTGGTTCAACCACAAATGTATGAGTATTTTTTTGACTAAGATAGGTGCGAGGTCGGTCATAACTAACAGTTCAGTTTTGTCAATAAATCCTACAAGACAATTCACTTCTTTCCTTCTTCAACAGTAAACCATATCGTTTAATTCATACAGGTCTACATACAGCAAAGACATGGAGCCAAAAATCCAGGCGGAGCTAGAGGCCGTTTTCGCCAGCGGCCTTGACCTGTTGGAGCCCGCGGCTTGGCCGCAGCTGCCGGCCACCTTGCTGTCCCACCACGCCGCGAGGGACTACTGCGTGGCACACATTGTCAACCTGCACGGTAAGATATTACCCTCAGGTGGAGCTGGGGACTGTTTCATAGGCAATCTGTCGCTTTGGCTATTGGGAATGGCCAATACGCTGATTGTACCTCTATCCAAAGATTGTCTGGAAAAAATCACCACAGACGATAAAATCGCCTTATATTTTTATGTGATAGGTGGCAGATGAGCAGACGGATCACCTGTAGGCCTAACATGCGCACCGCGACAAAATTTTGTCGACTCTCGTTCGCGAGAGCGCATCCTTCTATCCCTCTCATCGCTCAGTCAGGTGAGCGAGACGCAACTAGCGCCGACAAAATACGAGTGTCGACAAATTATCTCGCGGCGCGCATGTTAGCCCGGCTGATGGTAAGCGATTGCCGTCGCCCATAGACCTGCAACAAAATTACCAAGTCACGTGACCGACTTTGTTTGTATGGAAAGATGTTTTTTTTTATGCGCATTATCCCAAGTCCAAGAACAAATTTAATGTTGTTCTGAATTATTGGCAGAAGACGTGGCTTCCTGTATGTGTTATTATTTAATTTAATGTAAACTAGCGGCCGCCCGCGACTCCGTCCGCGTGGAAAAGTAACTTTTTACCCCCCTTTCAACCCCTTACAACCCCCTTTTCGCAATAAAAAGTAGCCTATGTCCTTTCTCAGGGTTCTAGATTATCTGTAGGTATACCAAATTTCATTTAAATCCGTTGAGTAGTTTTGGCGTGAAAAAGTAGCAGACAGACAGACAGACAGAGTTACTTTCGCATTTATAATATTAGTATAGATTTTAGTTGTCTTTTATATTTTCTTGTGCTTTTTTTTATGTGATAGGTAGCAGACGAGCAGGCGGATCACCTGCTTGGGTCACTTGTATCATAATATTATGTTGTGGTGTCCGAATTTATAAATGTATTTTCTTTCTTCTCTTTCCCTCTATCTCCTCGTGAGCAGAGTCGTCTCCCACGCGCGTGGAGTCGCTGTCGCTGTCGCTGGGCGCGCAGGCGTGCGCGCTGCGCGTGCGCGTGGTGGCGCGGGCGGCCGGCGACCGCGCGCACGACTACGAGCTCGCGAGGATCGTGCTGGAGTTCCTCTTCACGGTAAGGGGGTACTATTGTTTTGAACATAGGTGACACTCTATGACATAATAGTTGCGATGGTGGTCTAGTGTTGGCCTATAGCCTAATAAAAAAATTATAATAAAAAGAGTCGCCTTTCAATGCTGAAACGAGATCAATAGCCTAAGGTTGACTTGCTGACATTGATAGTTTGTAGCGACACCTACCATCCATCCATACTCAAACTTCTTCCAACAGGGGTCGATATAGGCTAAGTAGAAAAATGCTGCTAGTAGTTAATAAAACCAGTTACTAGCTTGTTGAATGTTTATAAGCCTTGTCGCTTCTATAGAATTTACCTGTTTATAATTTTAATTATTAATCCAAGTCTAAATAGGAACTTTATGTAAACGAGACTAAACGCGAGGATATTTAAATATAAGTACATTATAGCGGACTATCATCAGTCCGCTTGTGACCACGGCCTGTAACGCGGTCGAAACATCAAGCAATAACTTATATTTAAATATTCTCGTTTTTAATCTCGCTTCTATCAAGTATAAAATGCAACGCGTTAGATTAAAAATATTTTTTTTTATGTGATAGGTAGCAGGCGAGCAGGCGGATCACCTGATGGTAAGCAATTGCCGCCGCCCATGGACACTTGCAACGCCAGTGGAGTTAAAAAAAAAGTATAAAAAAGTATAGATGTCCACAATGTTCAGTTGTGGACCGTTTGGTTGATGTGATGATGTTTGTGTGCAGATCGGTATAAGACGTAACACCAGCGCGTGCGGCGGCGCGTGCCGCTCGGCCGCGCGCGCGGCGCTGCCGGGGCTGCTGCGCGCGCACCCGCCGCTCTACGCCGCCGCGCTGCTGCTGGTCGCCGACACCAACCCCGGTATGCAACTGATATACTTCTATCTAAGTCTCTCATGTTGTAATATTCATGTTTACAGGGCGAGAGTCGGTAGTGCCCTGCCTCATACGCCAAACGTCTGCCTCGATCCCCATTCTGGACAAACGTTCGCATCCCGCTCTATAGTGCATATTTAAACAGGTCACCTGTATTCCAGTTGAGAAGCTGGATCCTTCGTCCATCAGCTGCCTCCATGTGGTATATATAGCTTGCTAGTTGTAAAGTAGAGTTTTTTCATAGCCTCTTACGTTGAATAGATTACCTTCCTCCATCCCGCTCCGAAATGCATCTTACACCTGTATTCCATTTGAAAAGCTGGATCCTTCCACCATCAGCTGCTTGCACGTGGTATATATAGCTTGCTAGTTGCCAAGTAGAGCCTTTTCACACGTGATAGCCTCTTATGTCGAACAGATTATGACCTCCATCCCGATCCGAAGTGCAGCTTCACACAGTATGAAGGTGAAGACCTTTATTCCAGTTGAGAAGCTGAATCCTTCGGCCATCAGCTGCCTGTATATGGTGTATATAGCTTGTTAGATTACGACCTCCATCCCGCTCTGAAGTGCATCTTTACCTAAATTCACCTGTATTCCAGCTGAGAAGCTGAATCCGTCGGCCATCAGCTGCCTGTATATGGTGTATAGCTTGTTAGATTACGACCTCCATCCCGCTCTGAAGTGCATCTTTACCTAAATTCACCTGTATTCCAGCTGAGAAGCTGAATCCTTCGGCCATCAGCTGCCTGTATATGGTGTATATAGCTTGTTAGATTACGACCTCCATCCCGCTCTGAAGTCCATCTTTTCACAATGAACCTATATTCCAGTCGAGAAGCTGGATCCCTCGGCCATCAGCTGCCTAGCCGCGGGCGGCTGGCGCGGCGGCGCGGACGAAGTGCGGGCGGTGGCGGCGGACTGGGCGCGGCGCTGCCCGCAGCTGCTGCCGCCGCTGCTGCTGGCGCTGGACTACACGCCGCACACGTATGTATTACTTGCCGCGACTTCGTATGCGTGGAGTTGGACAACCCACACAATGTATATTTATAAATTCTTGCCTAAGTGCTATTCTGATGTATAAGCTATATTATTGCAAAGTTTCATTAATTCGGTAGTTTTTGGGTGAAAGAGAGTAAGCGATCGCCGCCGACCATAGACACCTGCATGCAACACTAGTTGAGTCACAAGTGCGCTGCTAACTTTTACCCCCTTTACTCTTATAAGGCCCTCGGTTCTATCACTCATTCGACGAAACACTGCACAGGCGCTGCTTCACTAAATGGTATAATGACGTAGATTGAGATATTTTTTTCGATACGCAAATTTTCTTCATTATTCCAGAGGTTTATCCCTAGAAAGTCAGCTAGCCATCGGTTCGTGGCTGTGTGAGAATTGCGTCCCACCGTCATCAGAGGTCGAGGAGTGGTGCTGGAGCGTGCTCTTCAAGCTGCGCGTGCACAGGACGTGCTGGGGGCTGCCGGCGGAGGCGCCGCCGCCGCACCCGGAGCCCGAGAGCCTGTTCGCGAAGGCCTACGCGCTGATGGCTAGCTCGTGGGGGCATTGCGTGCCGTTGGTGAGTTTGTTATCTTTTTAGACGCATGGATCCTCATTGTCTACTGTTGAAGTGACATTATCCTCATCTTCTTAAGTTGCAAATGTCAAGACTGTGTGGTGTGTGGTAGTGTCCCTACTTCATACGCCTAAGGTCGGGAGTTCGATTCCGTGCGACGAACACTTGTGTTTGTTCAGTATCTGGGTGTAATGTATTTGAGTATTATATTTGGGATGGTCTGTTGTCTGATATCAGTAATACAAGTGCTTAAGCTACTTAGTACGGAGTCAGGTCAATGTATGAGTTGTCGTGAGAATTAAAAAAATATATATATTTACATCGTCTAAAGTTGCAGTTGATGTCTAGACTGGCCCAATGGCGCATTTGGTAGTGTCCCTGCCTCATACGCCAAAGATCATAGGTTCCACCCTGGACTATAACATTCGTGTAAACACGCGTGTTTGTTTAGTGTCTGGGTGTGAATCTGTGAAAATTTATATCCCTTTAAGCACGTATTTTACCAACCATTCTGAATAATTTGCATGAAAAGTAGATTTTTTTACTGCGAATTTCCAAAAATCATGAAACGAATGTTGTTCAGAATGGTTGGAGGAACACGTGGTTAAAGGGATGTAAATGTTCACAGTCACACCCTACATATTTGTATGTGTCAGATCTGCTCGGCGGGCGTGGAGGCGCTGGCGGCGCTGGCGCGCTGGCGCGCGGGCGCGGCGCTGCACTGCCTGGCGCCGCTCATGCTGCTGCTGGCGCCCGCGCACGACTCCATCGCGCTCACGCCCAAGTATTACTATACTAGCGGCCGCCCGCGACTTCGCACGCGTGGAGTTAATTATTGACACTTACCGTCATTTTTGGACAATCCACACAATATATTTTTATAAATTGTAGCCTATGTGTTATTCTGATGTACCTATAAGCTATATTGTGGTAAAGTTTCATTCAAATCCATTCAGTAGATTTTACGTGAAAGAGTAACAAACATCCATACATCCATACTTACAAACTTTCGCCTTTATAATAGTAGTAGGATTATCTTTTGCCCGCGGCTTCGCTCGCGTTAAATTCGGGGTAGCACAGAGGCGCAAAAATTAGCCTATGTTACTCTCCATCCCTTCAACTAACTCCACTTAAAAAATCACGTCAATTCGTGAAAGAAAGACAAACATACAGACAGACAGACACACGTTCCCGTTTATAATATTAGTATGGATTGTACACTACTGCTATTAGTTTCAAACAGGAGCAATAGATGGCGGTAGGTGTAGATTACATGGCAATCGTTTCGACTTTTCATATTATCAGTTACGCTCTGCTCCGCTACTTCGTACGCTTATAAATTGTAGCTAATGTGTTATTTTGATGTACTATATTATAAAGTTTCATTAAAATCCGTTCGGTAGCTTATGCGAGAAAGAGGAGCAAACAACCATTCATTCATATTTACAAACTTTCACGTTTATATTATTAGTGGGATTGTGCAAGTTCTCAGAGGGCAATGGAGAGGGTTATGCTCGGAATCTCCTTGCGTGATCGTGTCAGAAATAATGAGATCCACAGGAGATCTAAGGTCGTGGATATAGCCCAAACAATTGCGTGGCTCAAGTGGCAATGGGCAGGGCACATTGCGAGAAGAACAGACGGCCGTTGGGGTTGAAAGGTCCTGGAGTCGAGGCCGCAGTCGTGGCAGGCCTCCCACCAGGTGGACCGACGATCTAGTGAAGGTCGCGGGAGTCCCTTGGATGCGGGTGGCATAGAACCGATCTCTGTGGAGACCTTTGGGGGGTGCCTATGTCCAACAGTGTACGTCTATTGGCTGAAATGATGATGATGATGTGCAGGTTCTCGGAGCTGTTCGCCGTAGTCCTGAACACGGGCCCCAGCCTGATGCAGCGCGCGCTGGGCCGCGGCGGCCGCGCGGGGCCCGAGCTGCTCATGCAGCTGGTCACAGAACAGCTGGCCGACGAACAGTAAGTGTGTTTTAAAACTTCAAATAACTTTGTTCCCCCATAATACAGGTATCTGTGAACATTTACACCTCTTTAACCACGTCTTGTACTTATCATTCTGAACAAAATTAACCACGTCTTCTACCAGCCATTCGGAACAATGGGGGCTACCGCGTGTGGAAAATCCGTTAGATGGCGTACGTGTAGGACTGAGGTCCAACTTCAATGTTATTGGTCGTTTAGTGACATTTTGACATCTCACATCAAAAATAACCAATCACCGTGTAGTTATTAACCAATCACCGTGTATAAATTCGACATTATGTACGTGTCAAGTCTGCGGTTTGCGACACGACTCGTGCCGCCATATGCGGTCGATGCGCGTCGCGTCTGCAGGCAGCAATGTTGCCGCGTTCGGAATCATTTTCATAGATGTTGATAGAAACAAGTGTTGTCATTTGCGGTTGCAGTTTTCGGTCTGCGGCCTGTCTCGGAATTGTACCTTAAGGGTTAAAATGATGTGTATAGATGTGGTGGTGTCCCGTGGGCGGCGCTAGTTCGCGCGTGGACGGCGGCGCTGTGGCGGCCCGCGCTGGCGCCGGCGTGCGCGCTGCTGGACGCCGCGCTGCCGCCGCGCTGCTCGCTGCTGCTGCGTGACTTTGCCGCCACCTGGTCCCGGGCGCAGGTACTGTATCACGATCAGCCTAAACGTTCGACTTTTGGATCAAGTGTTGCAATTTTTCTTATTTGGGCCACTTCATAAAATGAGTCACTATTATTTATTTATTCGGTACACATAACATATTACAATCACAAAAGTCTCACTTCTTAAGATTAGAAAGTTTTATATGTGCTAGATTGTAACACTAAAACATGCATACACTTTGAGGCTGAATACAATTAAACACACATTTGCGGTCTTACTACAGGTCCGATGAATATGTCTACAAGGTCTTGGTTATAGACAAATCCAACGGGAATAAGGAAAAAGGGAAGTAAAAAAAATAAATAAAAATAAAATAAAAATACTATAAAATTACACTTAAAAATTATAATGGCGTTCCACCACTCGGTGGTGGAACACCACTGAGCCATTGGAGAACATACTTTTTAAACGTGTAGGGTTTGTGGTAGTACAAATCTATTGCCTTTGCAGTACCTGAACTTGCAATCTCATTATAGGCACGGCACATTCTTACGATCGGGTTAAAGTAGGAGGTGTTATTGGTATGTACTTTGAGAATAAAAGGTTTTGGATTGCGAATTTTGAATTTTATGTTGAAGTTAACAAGGGATAACAATGAAGGGCTATCAATGCGCGAATTAATTAGCTTGTATAGATACAAGAGATCAAAATACCTCCGACGCGTCCCCAATGATTGCAACTTAAACCGCAACATCCTATCCTCATACCCTCTAATGGATCTAGAGAGTCGATGACGGTAGCATACCACGTTCAGTAGTTTGCGCTGTACTCTCTCTATACGGTCAACGTGAACAGTGTAGAAGGGTGACCAGATAACCGCATTATATTCAAGAATGCTCCTTACTAATGTCTTGTACAAATATATTAAGCTATTTGGACTTCTAAAACCCTTAGTACGACGGAAAATAAATCCCAGAGTCTTATTGCACTTTTTAATAATGTGATCATAATGCGTACGAAATGTGAGTTTCTCATCAAAGAATATTCCAAGATCTTTAACTACATTTCTTCGCTCCAAGATATGATCACGAATTGTATAGTTATACAGCAGCTTATTTTTCTTGTTCGTGAATGAAACCACATAACATTTACTTACATTAAGTTGCATGCCATTCTCTATACACCACTGATGCAGTGTGTCTAAATTGTGTTGAAGATCTGTAACATCATGTACACTCTTAATGGTCGTAAATATCTTGAGATCATCAGCGTATAGTAGACTTGGACACGTTAAGCGTTCCACCAGGTCGTTAATAAATATGACAAAAAAGAGGGGCCCTAAATGCGATCCATTATCCATCCATCCACTATTTTCATATCTGTCAAACTAGACAGCAATCTAACAAGTACAAAGATGAATAGACGTATTGTCGTGCTTTTAAGCCTTTATGATAAAAATAGAAATATAGAAGAAAAATAAATAAAAACATTTTAAGTCAGTTTTATGAATATCAAACATTATGTAATTTTGGAATAGATAATATAATTATTTTTATCGAGAATCGATCTTCCTACCGGTCGTTAAGAAGAAACTATCCCTTTCTTGTGAGTTACACATTGCATCAAAGTCAAATGACTATGTTTGCAGGACGAAGAGACGCTGCAACAGCTGTCGCTGGCGACGCGCATGCCGCAGGCGCCGCTGCTGTGCTGGTCGGCGCTGCTGGCGTGGCACATGCAGCGCGAGCTGCTGCCCGGCCTGCACCCGCGCCTGCTGCACGCGCTGCACGACCAGCGCCGCGCCGCCCAGCGCATACACGTCGACAACGCGCTCAAGGTGACGTGGCTACTGGCGCAGTATAGGTGTAGGACTGTGACGCTGCTGTGCTGGTCGGCGCTGCTGGCGTGGCACATGCAGCGCGAGCTGCTGCCCGGCCTGCACCCGCGCCTGCTGCACGCGCTGCACGACCAGCGCCGCGCCGCCCAGCGCATACACGTCGACAACGCGCTCAAGGTGACGTGGCTACTGGCGCAGTATAGGTGTAGGACTGTGACGCTGCTGTGCTGGTCGGCGCTGCTGGCGTGGCACATGCAGCGCGAGCTGCTGCCCGGCCTGCACCCGCGCCTGCTGCACGCGCTGCACGACCAGCGCCGCGCCGCCCAGCGCATACACGTCGACAACGCGCTCAAGGTGACGTGGCTACTGGCGCAGTATAGGTGTAGGACTGTGACGCTGCTGTGCTGGTCGGCGCTGCTGGCGTGGCACATGCAGCGCGAGCTGCTGCCCGGCCTGCACCCGCGCCTGCTGCACGCGCTGCACGACCAGCGCCGCGCCGCCCAGCGCATACACGTCGACAACGCGCTCAAGGTGACGTGGCTACTGGCGCAGTATAGGTGTAGGACTGTGACGCTGCTGTGCTGGTCGGCGCTGCTGGCGTGGCACATGCAGCGCGAGCTGCTGCCCGGCCTGCACCCGCGCCTGCTGCACGCGCTGCACGACCAGCGCCGCGCCGCCCAGCGCATACACGTCGACAACGCGCTCAAGGTGACGTGGCTACTGGCGCAGTATAGGTGTAGGACTGTGACGCTGCTGTGCTGGTCGGCGCTGCTGGCGTGGCACATGCAGCGCGAGCTGCTGCCCGGCCTGCACCCGCGCCTGCTGCACGCGCTGCACGACCAGCGCCGCGCCGCCCAGCGCATACACGTCGACAACGCGCTCAAGGTGACGTGGCTACTGGCGCAGTATAGGTGTAGGACTGTGACGCTGCTGTGCTGGTCGGCGCTGCTGGCGTGGCACATGCAGCGCGAGCTGCTGCCCGGCCTGCACCCGCGCCTGCTGCACGCGCTGCACGACCAGCGCCGCGCCGCCCAGCGCATACACGTCGACAACGCGCTCAAGGTGACGTGGCTACTGGCGCAGTATAGGTGTAGGACTGTGACGCTGCTGTGCTGGTCGGCGCTGCTGGCGTGGCACATGCAGCGCGAGCTGCTGCCCGGCCTGCACCCGCGCCTGCTGCACGCGCTGCACGACCAGCGCCGCGCCGCCCAGCGCATACACGTCGACAACGCGCTCAAGGTGACGTGGCTACTGGCGCAGTATAGGTGTAGGACTGTGACGCTGCTGTGCTGGTCGGCGCTGCTGGCGTGGCACATGCAGCGCGAGCTGCTGCCCGGCCTGCACCCGCGCCTGCTGCACGCGCTGCACGACCAGCGCCGCGCCGCCCAGCGCATACACGTCGACAACGCGCTCAAGGTGACGTAGCTACTAGTATACAGATGGTCTAGACCTTGAGAAATAGCATAGGCTAGTTTTTATTGCGAAAAGGTGGTTGTAAGGGGTCAAAAGGGAGGTGAAAATTATTAAATAATTAAAAATGCTACCCAAAGATACTATAAATTCCACGCGGACGAAGTCCCGGGTAATAGCTAGTTACTGATATATCATTACGTGGCCGTTACGTCGCAGCGGCCGTGGGTGAATCCATATCCATACTAATATTATAAATGCGAAAGTAACTCGGTCTGTCTGTTACTCTTTCACGCCAAAACTACTCAACGGATTTAAATGAAATTTGGTGTACAGATAATCTAGACCCTGAGAAAGAACATAGGCTACTTTTTATTGCGAAAAAGGGGTTGTAAGGGGTTGAAAGGGGGGTAAAAAGTTACTTTTCCTCGCAGACGAAGTCGCGGGCGGCCCCTAGTTAATATTATAATTGAGAAAGTGTGTCTATCTGTATGCTTGTCTTTCTTTCACGGCAAAACGGAGCGACGGATTAATGTGATTTTTTGAGTGGAGATAGCTGAAAGAATAGAGAGTAACATAGGCTACTTTTTGCCCCTTTCCAACCCGCCATTTTATGGAAGTGGGGGGTGCAAGCGAATCCGCGGGCAAAAGCTAATATTGTATAGCTAAATAGCTAAATGATGTTGTGTTATTGTCCCCAGCTGATCGGCTGCAGCGCCGGCGCGGAGGAGCTGGTGGTGTACCGCTGCGCGGCGGCGTGCCTGGCCGCGCCGCTGCGCCACCCCGCCTCGCTGCAGCTGTGGCAGCTGCTGCTGCACCTGTACCTGCAGCGCCCGCCCGGTGACATGTGAGGATCTCTATCTCTTGTTTTTGTGATAGGTGGTAGACGTACAACCTACAAACCATCAAAAAGCGATCGTATTCCTTATTAAAAGGTCGGCAGCGCATTTGCGACTCCTCTGGTGTTGTGGGTGTCCATGGAGGCGGTAATCACTTACCATCAGGTGATCCGTCTGTTCGTCTGCCCCCTATCTCATAAAAAAAAAACCTACCCAACCAACCAACAGATGGGAGTTGATGGTAGCCAACAGATGGACGACCGTTGAGAAGTCTGCCTCTCAACATGCCTCTTTCTGGGTCTGCCCTTCTGGGCATCGTCACGCCATCTCTTTCTAGAGATGGCGTGACGTTTTAGACCCGCTAAGGGGGCAACTCGGGCAGGAATTTCAAGATTTTTTAGCTGGCCAGTGTTTAGACTTAGCCCCACCAAAATATTTGTGATAATATGACATACTAAACTCTGTGAAACAAAAAATATTGGTTAGGTTAGTATAGAACAGTGACCAGCTAAAAAAAAATATTTTAAAAATAAAATATTTTATAAATAAAAAGATTTTTATAACTAAATAAAGTAGGTACAGCTGTGTAATCTTTCCGCAGGCAACCCACGACCCCTCCAGTTGGGCCGCTGTTCTTCAGTGGGCTTATCAAATCTCGCACTCTGGCGCAGCTCAAAAGACGCCTTGAGGTAAATAAAAACTACTCACTCTTGATCTATATCTGTTATGAAATAAAATCAACAGCGTGTGAGATAAAACTAAAAAAAAAACAAAACAAATAACTAACGCCATATAGCGTTACTTGTTACATCATGTATAATGTCGAAATGTAAATTTGATAATTTGCCTGTACGTAAAAAATGCATTATAAATTCACTTTCTTTATTTTAGGAATTCAAAAAACATCATAACATCGAAGCCAATAAGTTGACAGAAGCCGCACAGCAATCTGCAAAATCTAGTACAAATAAAATCGTCAAATCGGAATCGAGAAGTTCAAATAGTAACTTGTTTTCGTCGTTATCAATTGCCGACTTGACTGGCGAGTCGAGTGACTCGAGTGAAGCCGACTCGGACCTTTCCGAGGGGGAAGGAGAGGGAGAGAAAATTGAGAAGGAGGAGTCTCCGCCTGCAGTGGTGCAGGATCATGCCAACTTATTAGCTTATCACATTGGTGCGCAAAGGTGAGACAGCAATACAACCTATTTTAGCGTGTGTAATGTTGTATGTTTACTTACTACTGAGCTCGTTCAGTGATCCAAAATGGGTCCTGTACTAATTCCGGCCAATCGTTTACGTTTAGTGGTTTGTATATTTGTGATTAAAAATATTACGTTTCATCAAATCATAATTAAAAATATGTTACAGGGTGAATAGGATTTTTGTTATTATTTCCCGTCTGCCAGGAGTCTTTTCGTTTAGTATAAGTAAGAAAGTATATGAGTTATAAAAGCTATTGTTGTGTGCAGCATGCTGTGTGCGTACGCGCAATGGCTGGATGAAGAGGGGCTCGCTTCGGCCTTGCCGCACCACGCCGACATCGCGAGGTTTATCCCTGAAGCGGTAAGTTATTCACATTACATAATAATGCTCGTAAAAGAAGTAAAAAGTAAAATATCAACCTATCATGTATTCTATTTCTGTGCAATAAAGAATATCTATCTATCTATAAAGGTACTGTTCCACTGTAGGGCAAAGGTTTCCATCATAGAATTCAAGCCATCGCTACTATAATGGGTTTAGGTTTAATCAGTACGTTTCCATAGTACGTATATACTAGAAAAAAGCTTAGTTTAGAATCAGGACAATTTATGTGATGTTGTCTCAATTTATTTATTTGTGGGTCGCCCTAACTTCGTCTTCGGATATTAGTTTCACATTGTACCAATAGATGGCGCTGGAGGTCAAATGCATCACGCAAGCGTTTCGTTTATTATTTGATTTACCTAAAAGGATTAAGGTTGTCTTGAAAAAGTTTCGCTCTGCTACCATATTGGAGGAGAACGTGATAAGTAGGAAAACCAGGAATTGGTAAATAGGTATTTTTTTATTCAGAACAACCTGAACGTGCCTTCGATCACAGAGATAATGCAGTCCATAAACCATGCAGATTACTTTTAAACAATCTAAAAAGGTTGTTTGAGTTTACCCTTTTCCAACTTATACATCTGTATAAGTATAGTATAGATGTATCCTGCGTTTATAGCTCTTCGTAGAGAATGGCAGCCATAGCCGAGATACATAGTTTATGAGGACATAATTATTATGTTTTGTCTCTTTCTCAGTGTCAAGCAGCTGCGTGGCAGCAGTTCGCGTCGAGCCGGCGCCCCCCCTCCCCCCGGAGGAGCGCGAGCCCTTCCCCCTGCCGCCCGCGCGCCCGCCCCCGCCCCGCCCCCCGCCCCCCACGCCCATGCAGAGGGCGGTGGCTACTCTATTGGCGATTAGGAATCCTGTTAGGAGAAGGTTTGTGTATAGTCCGCAGCATCTAACAATAGCGATGACGGTTCGTTTACGTACTTATAAAAAGAAGACTTTCTACTAAAATTGGTGTTAAGGTCATCGCTATTGTTTCATGCCGCAGACTATACTTGTTTATAAAATTGTTATTGGACTACCTCGGTGGCGCATGGGCAGTGGGCCGCACTTTAAAGCGACGGCTGCGCTTGAGGTCCCGGGTTCGATCCTCGGACAAAAATTTGTACCTAAGTTTTTCTGTTCACCTTTCGTGCCTTGGAATAAGGGTTAATACAAAATATAAAATGAAAAAGAGCATGCTTCTACTAAGTTCGCCTATTGTATAATATTTTGAAATAAAATAAATAAATAAAAAATAAATTGTAAATAAAATTCATATAGAATTAAACGAAGTATAAAACACGTATAATAATCTTTACTTCAAAACTTTTCTATAGATCTCGGAGGCTAGATATAAAGTCGCCGGTGGAGGAAGTCAACTCTCAGGATCTCGCATCAGTTCTGGCTTTCCTTGACAAGCACCTAAAGGACATTGAAAAGCTGGCGGTGTAAGTAAATCTGTTAGATCTGTCTTCTAGGTTACCTAAGGCCTTAATCCAAACAAGAAGAATGTACGTTTGCGTACAAAAATAAGCAAATATAATAAAATTTAATTAGACTAGAAAAGTGACTGTACCTAGTCTTACCATAAGTTTTGTCCCAACTTATATGATTATTTGATGTCTAATTAATAATTATTAAGTAAGTTTTATACTATTCATTTCGCTGTAACAAATCGCTGTGTAAACATGGAGTGGGGCACCACACAGAATCGAATCGCAGTGATCGCGTTACACAAATGTAAGAAAACTGCAGTCGAGATTTTCAAGTTGTTAAAACCATTGAAAATAACGTAGAAATTTGTTTACCGGAATGAGTTGTCTTCTGTTAATGATAGGCCAAGAGCAGGTCGTCCTCGTACAATAAGGACACCAGCAGCTATCAAATCCATTTGGTGGGGCGTGTCTTACTTTTTTATGAACATTTACATCCCTTTAACCACGTCTTCTAACAATAATTGTGTAGGGTGGTCGCCGACAAGACGCCGACGCTCAAATGACCCTAGTATGGGGGGGGGGGTGGGCGGCAAGACGCCGACGCTCAAAAGACCCTAGTGTAGGATCACTCTAAACGTTGAGTATGGTGTCAGGGAGTGGTGCGCGGAAGCGTCGCGGCTGGCGGCGCTGCAGACGTCGCTGTGGCGGCTGGTGGGCGAGCTGCGCGCGCCGCGCCCTCTACCCGCGTTGCGACAAACCTGCCGCAACCGCTGCGCCACCACGCTGCAGTACTTACCACCGGTGAGTACACACCACCACCGTTTCGCCACCGTTCCACTCGAAATACAGTTCTACCCCCATAATTTATACCCAAAACTGGAATTCAAGACCAAAAAAACTACGACAATGTTGCTACAGCAATAAAATGATCGTACCATAGTACCCTTTTTTTCTAAAAACACTCGCTGATATAAATTAGTTATTGGTAATTTTAATTCTATAATGTTAAAAAAGGTATTTAGTTTTTTTCACGTAAATACAAGACGCTTTACTGTGTCATAATATTTAATTTTATTTGTTTTCAGTATCAGGAATGGTGCAAATCACTTTCAGCAGAGACGGGAATAATAGAAAATAGGTGAGTGATGTTATTATAGTTTAACTAAATTACATGTATACAGGGTGTATCTGTGCACATTTACATTCCTTTAACCAAGTCTTCTATCAACCATTCTGAATAACATTTGTTCTATGACTTTTGGAAATTCGCATTAAAAAATTAAATTTTTCATACAAAGTCGATCACGTGACTGTAGTCGAAAAAATTATCGACAAATTTCGAAAAGTTTCTGAACAAATGTTATTCAGAATGGTTGGTTAGGTTGTAAAATAGTAAAAATAAAAAAGTTATAAAAATAAAGTAGGTTGTAAAAATAAAAAAATGTAGATGTAAATGAGCACTTGTGATTCTACTGGTGTTGCAGGTGTCTATGGGCGGCGGTAATGGTTTACCATCTCATGGTCCAATTTATTCAGGTGATCCGTCTGTTCGTCTGCCACCTATCACATTACACCCTGTATATTTTGGTTTACACACTAGAGGCGACAAACGAGCAAACGGGTCGACTGTGGTAAGTAATCACCGCTGTTCCTGAGCATTTGCAAGATCAGAGGGGTCGCTGATGCGTTGCCGGCCTTGCCGTATTGTACTGCATAGCAATGTTTTATTTGTAGGAGACTTGCGTATGCGGTCATGCGGAGACTGGCTCGGCCGCGGTACCACGCCGCGCGCACGGCGGCCGCGCTACTCACTTTAGCCAGGTACCAACAACATATGCCAATCTCTAAAAATAATGTCTCTAAATCTAGGATAAATATGTTAACATGCCAAATATTAATTTATTTCCCATGAATAGTTTAGTGTGAGTTGTGTTTGTGAGATGTGTGTGTGTGTGTGTGTGTGTGAGATGTGTGTGTGTGTGTGTGAGAGAGAGAGAAATAGAGAGAGATGTGTGTGTATGTCGTGTTTGTGTGTGTGTAGTGTTTGTGTGTATGAAATGTATGTGTATTGTGTGTATGCAATGGTGTTATGAGTTTTTCTGTGTCTGTGTAGATTAGGTTAGGTACTTAAACCACTAGACCACAAAATAAAATGTAAATGTACTTAACAGCAATAAATTGTATGGGACGTACAGCCATACATCAAAGTATACAAAACTGTCAAATTTCTTCAGTCAACTCTCATCTTACTGTCAAACACATTAGGTAGAATAACAATTGAGAAAATGAGAGGGATCGTTCAATTATTACGTAAGCATCGATGGCCCCCCATCTCGGAGATGGAGAGGTCTTGGCTCTGATTACTTTTGATAAAATTCAGAAAGAGAAAGTATAATTTATCGACCATTTTTGCTAACAATTGGGGAGGGAGTTAAATTTCTCAAAAAATCTCCTTACGTAATACTTGAATGGTCCCCTTGTGGTATCGATCTGTGGCTGACTGTATACATGTCACCGGAAAATAACAAGACTCGTAAGTTGATCAATTTTCTAGGTAGTTGATCAACTCTCGGAAAATAATAAACGGCAGTGGAAATGTACTATTTTACGTATTTAATTTTAGGTAATTAGTCAACTTACGGTACCTAGCCGTAATTTAATAATTAACTATATTGCTAAAAGTAAAATCATCCACAAATGGGCCAATCGTTGCCCAGTGTACTATTTGACGGTAAACTATTATCCGTCACTTAATACACTTTTCTCTGATTGGTCGACAGCATTAGCAAGTATAAAATCACGTGAGTCTATTAACCAATCAACGTACACCTTGCCTTTGTCGGATGATTTAACGGCAAAACGCCGTAAATTAATCAACTTACTAAAATTCAATGCGTTAAATAGTACATTTCAACTGCCGTTTATTATTTTCCGAGAGTTGATCAACTACCTAGAAAATTTATCAACTTACGAGTCTTGTTATTTTCCGGTGACATACATATATGTTGTGTGTAGAGGCATACAGCGCGAAGATGCCGCGGAGAAGGCGCTCAGTCGTGCGTGGCGGGCGGCTGCCAGCGTGCCCGCGCTGTGCGCGCCCGCCGCCGCCGCGCTCACCGCCTTCTTCCAGCTGCTGGCCGAGGTATGTGCCTAAACCAACCGGCAATCAAATAGAATAATACTTACGAATATATACTGGGTGTATCTGTGAACATTTACATCCATTTAAGCAGGTGTTGTACCAACTATTTTGGACAACATTTTTTTTCGGATCACCTGATGGTAAGCCATTGCCGCCGCCCATGGACACCTGCAACGCCAGTGGAGTTACAAGTGTGCCGCCAACCTTTTATCCCCTTCCCCCCAGGTGGGCCTCCGGTACCCTCACTCACTCGACGAAACACAGTACTGGGGCTGCTTCACGCCGGTTTTCTGTGATACATTATGTTCAAAAACTTTTCAAACTTCGTCGATAATTATTTCTACTCCCCATGCTAAATAGCACAGTCAGACCGTGTGACATTTTTTTATACGAATTTCCAAAAGTCATAGAACAGAATATGTGGTTCAGAATTATTGTTAGAAGACGTGATTAAAGGGATGTAAATGTTCATAAAAACATTCTATATGTAGAGATGGGGCAAATGAGAGCAGGGAAATGGAATAAGCTTTCAATTCGTACCCTGTAGCGCTGGGTGAGCCACGAAGGGCAGACGTGCGCGTGGCTGCTATCCCGGTGGTGCGGCAGGTCGCTGAGCGCGCTGCAGCAGGCGCTGGTCCTCGCGCTGGTGGCGCCGGCGCGCGTGGCCGCGCCGCTGCTGCCCGCGCTGCACGCCGCGCTGCTGGCCAGCGCGCTGCCGCCGCACGTGGCCTTCAGCGGTCTGTCCAAGGTAACTGTATGTAGCGCTGGTGGCGCTGCTGCCCGCGCTGCACGCCGCGCTGCTGGCCAGCGCGCTGCCGCCGCACGTGGCCTTCAGCGGTCTGTCCAAGGTAACTGTATGTAGCGCTGGTGGCGCTGCTGCCCGCGCTGCACGCCGCGCTGCTGGCCAGCGCGCTGCCGCCGCACGTGGCCTTCAGCGGTCTGTCCAAGGTAACTGTATGTAGCGCTGGTGGCGCTGCTGCCCGCGCTGCACAGCCGCGCTGCTGGCCAGCGCGCTGCCGCGCACGTGGCCTTCAGCGGTCTGTCCAAGGGTAACTGTATGTAGCGCTGGTGGCGCTGCTGCCCGCGCTGCACGCCGCGCTGCTGGCCAGCGCGCTGCCGCCGCACGTGGCCTTCAGCGGTCTGTCCAAGGTAACTGTATGTAGCGCTGGTGGCGCTGCTGCCCGCGCTGCACGCCGCGCTGCTGGCCAGCGCGCTGCCGCCGCACGTGGCCTTCAGCGGTCTGTCCAAGGTTAGGTTCAAGAGAATAGAGTACTCCATCTTAAAAGGTTGGCAACGCATGAGCGACTTCTCTGATCTCGTAGATGTTCATGAGCGACGGTTACTTACCAGCAGGTTATCTGCTTGCTCATTTGCCGCCTCTAGTAAAAATAAATAATAATAAATTAACTGAGATCGGTTTACCTGACGATCAAAGGTTGGCGGCTGGCTTGTGACTACTGTTATATTTTGTATTGCAAATTGTTAATGTAGGTGGTTAGAATATAGATGCGCGCGGTGATTGTAAATGTGTTCCTCAGTTCCCAATAAACGATTGTACCGACAATGCCTTTCATTCAACAACTACTACTAGTGTTGCAGGTGTCTATGGGCGGCGGCAATCGCTTACCATCAGGTGATCCTTCTGCTCGTCTGCTACCTATCACATAAAGAAAACGCTATCGGTCTTTTCCTTGCAATTACCAGCATTGGGGTGCTAGCGATGAGAGATTAATTTCATAGTTGTAATATTATTGTCCTATGAGACCTATGTCCAGCAGTAGACGAGTGTGGGTTGTTGATGATGATGAATGTTATTGTCAGTTCGACATGGCGCGCTGGTCGCTGGCGGCGGAGTCCCCGGCGCGGCTGGAGGCGCTGGCGGCGCTGCGCGCTGCTGCGGTGCGCTGGGGCGCTAGTGTAGATGACCACGACCACCAAATGATCGTCGAGGTAACCACCAACCTTTTTGCGCACGCGGTGGCTAAAAAGTTCGGCCTGCTGTCCAATTTTCAGTTTAGATTAAGATCATAAGGAAAGTAAGATTAATTCCATAATCCTCTGCTATAAATTACGCTATCTGTTTTTAGAAATTAATCAATTAGATTTAGATTTTTTCAATACATGAATATGTTTATTATTTATGTATGTAGTTATGTTCTTTGTTATAATTCACATTCTTTGTTGTAACATAAGAAACTTACTAATTGTGACCTAAAGTTATTAGGTACCGTATTAAAGCTCATGCCATCCCATCCCAATACACAATGTTAAACGGGGCTGGGACGAGTTATTAAAGAGTAAAATGATTTCTACCAATCGCATTCGTAATCGACACTGTTACGTCACGCAGCTCCTCGGCGTGCAAAGCACCGCGGTGTGCACGGCGGCCGAGCTAGTGGCGCACACGCGCGCGTGCGCAGAGCTGATGGTGCGCGGCGCGTGCCCGCCGCAGCACGCCGCGCACCTCGCGCAGATCGCCGGGAAGGTCGCGCATGAAGTGCCCTTCGACCAGGTATGGTATACTAACGAAAGAAATGAGTTATTTTTTTTGCAAATTGGCGCTAATCACTTGTGTTCCATTTCATCATTCCAAAGACAAGACAGCAAAACATATTGAAAATAGTAAAAGCATAAAAAAACATCATCATCCTCGTCATCATCTCAGCCAATAGACGTTCATAGCTGGATATAGGCCTCCCCAATATTCTCCACACAGATTGGTCCTGTGCCACCCGTATTCAAGGAACTTCCGTGACCTCGCTAGATCGTCGGTCCAACTAAACTAGAAAACGGAAACAATATAAATGGCGCTTAGGGGGCAACTCGGGTGAAAAACTCGGGCAGGAATTTCAAGATTTTTTAGCTGGTCTTTAAGTCATGCTAAATTCTGTAAAATAAAAAATATTGGTTAGGTTAGGTTAGAACAGTCCATCGGAACAGTTCACTTCTCGCTTGCACACGCCAGTTCCGTCTATACTTGCAAATAGTGGTGGTGAAGGCGAGAAGTGTATAGATTCGCCGCCATTTCTGATTCCCATTCTTTATCCGCACTGATAGTACCTCTATACCAAGTTGAATGCAATCCCAGCTAGGCCACCTCCTCCGCGAGCTGGGCGCGGCGTGGTGGGAGGCGCGCACGGCGCCGGGCGCGCCGGGTGTACGCGCGCGCTACGCCGCGTACGCCCCGCACGTGGCGGCGCTGCTGCGCGCGCTGCACCGCGCCTTCGTAAGCGCCGCTGTGCAGCTCAGCTACGCGCCGGAGAGAGGTGAGTCTGGGCGCCCGGCTAGGCATATGTCGAAACCGGATCGTATAATCTTCCGTATTACTCGAACGAAGGATAAGATCGGAACTAAACCGGAAAGAAAACCGGCGTGTAGCAGCTCCTGTGCTTCGCCGAGTGAGTGAGGGTACCGGAGGCCCATCGGGGGGGAAGGGGATAAAAGGTTAGCAGCGCACTTGGTGACTCCACTGGTGTTGCATGGTGGCCATGGGGCGCGGCAATTGCATTACCATATGGTGATCCGCCTGCTCGTCTGCTACCTATCACATAAAAAAAAAACTAGAAAGTGCCAAAGAGTGACCAATTTTCTGCCTTATTATATTACGGCTAGCCGTATTAAATGGCGTATGGCGCCGAATACATTCAGCAGTATTTATTCAGCAGCATTCAATCCGGATTATCATTATGCAACGCAAAGGTTTTGTAATGTAATACGGCGGATTAAAAGATTTGGCTGCGACATATACATTGTGTTTAAAGTCAGCCAGTCAGTGTTTCCTGACGGCTATGACTTAGGTACCTTCGAGAGAAGAGCGTACTCCTTCTTAAAAGGCCGGCAACGCATCAGCGACCTCTCTGATGTTCATGGGCGTCGGTGATTACTTACCAGCAGGTGACCCGCTCGTTTGCCGCCTCTAGTATACAAAAGGCTATTTGTTCTATTTCTGTATGTAAATGCTATTCATTTCAGTTTACTTTTGTGATGTATTAACATTTGTCCTGCCAGTGGCGGCGTACGCGTGGTCGAGCCTGGTGGAGGCGTGGTCGGCGTGGGTGTCCCCGCACGCGGCGGCGCCGCTGCTGCCGTCGCTGGCCGACCAGGAGGCCTACGCGCCCATGCTGGAGCGCTTCCACGCCGCCTTCAGACAGGTCATGGAAGACTGCCCTGGTATGTGTGCACTATCAATCCATCAATAGCCTGAGATATCTAGGGCTTCCCCTAGATAGGTGACGAAAAAGAAAAAAGGGTGACATCACACTCCTACGCCTAGTTTAACCGGATATTTGAACTCAGTTAGTTTCACTATAGGGTGTGTCTAATATGTCTAGTATGTCTAATTTTGGATCCGGACGGGTGGTAGCCTTTGACTTGACGCATTGTTTACGATGGGGTGTTTCCCGGAGGTTCGTCATAGATGGAAATCCGGACGCGCAACCAAAAATCCAAACTATGTCCGGCTTTATCCGGACGCCTGGCAACCTAGTTGCGGAGGCAGCGCCACTACTTCTAGCGGTATCTACGTTCCGATCCGACTTTCAATTTACTGAAAATCAGCTTTAATTTAAAATGACGGTTAATTAAGTAACGTTACTCTAGGCGGCAGGTTCTCCGTACCAAGAACTGTGACAAGTGCGGGGCAGGGGTAGTAAAATCATGAAATTAGTCTGGCGTACTCTATTTATGGATGATCTCCAAAATATAACAAAAAAATATGATATTCCAGGTACAGAAGAATACCTCCTAAATCAAATGTTCGAGTGGACGATACAAACGTATCTAGGTGTCCAAAGCACTTCTGGCAACCAGGAGAGCCACATACAAATGTCAGCCCTACTGGCTGAGCTGTCTTCGGCGCCCTGGACAAGCCACCAGTGGCTCCAGGAGAACACCATCCAGTCATTGCTGCGGGTGAGACCCACTTGTTTGTGTTATCGTTATCAGGCCGCATGTTTCCCAAAGTTATTAAGGGTCAAAGCGTGTCTGTTATAGGTCGATTGACGAAAGATGACCACAAATGACGAACGTCTACACATATAATCGCATAAACAAATTACTCATTCTCAATTTGACACATTGTAAGGGCTTAGACTAAACACATTCTATGTTTAATGGAGGCTACCGCGTGTGAAAATTCCGTTAGATGGCGTACCTGTAGACTGATTTGAACCGGTTTCCTTGTGATTCTTAGCACCGTAGCTTACGCCATCTGGCTATCCGATCACAACCTGTAGACTGAGGTCCAACTACACGGTGATTGGTTATTTTTGATGTGAGATGTCAAAATGTCACTACGACAAATGACGTTGAAGTTGGACTCGGTCTACACGTACGCCATCTAACGGATTTTCCACACGCGGCCCCCATTGTAGCACATAATACATAGTTTTTATACTCTGATTTTTAATCATGTGGAGTAAACTGATAGATGCAAATGTCAAGTTTCCATACATTTTGACATTTTGCATCTGTCAAATTGAGTGATAATGTATGGAGATGACACATAGACATCTGTCAGTTTACTCCACATGATTAAAAATCAGAGTATAGGAATGCATATGTCAAGTATCTGAAAGCGCCTTACCCGAGTAATGTTAAGTATTGTGTGTTGGGATTCTGTGGGTAACTGTGAAACAAGCCGCATCGGCTGATGCAATCCAAACATTTTAATTAGTATCTAGTGGTTTTTAGTGTACAAATTTGGTGTTACTTTGTGCAGTGAAGTGCCGCAGGGTGATCTAACTACTAATAATAAAGCTGAAGAGTTTGTTTGTTTGTTTGAACGCGCTAATCTCCGACTACTGGTGCGATTTGAATAATTCTTTTTTTGTTGGATAGTCCATTTATCGAGGAAGGCTATAGGCTATCAACATAATATATTAAGGGGTTTGGTAAGGGTTTAAAAGGGGGGTAAAAAGTTACTTTTCCACGCGGACGAAGTCGCGGGCGGCCGCTAGTATTAATATAAGAATCATTGAATTGTGTCGTTTTTAACACGCTATTGTGTGGTCGAGTGAGTTGTCACGTGAACAACTTGCTTTGACCTTAGAATCTTAAAACCTACGGCTTGTTAAAAATAGTCTCCACCGAATCCTTAGGACATTAAAACGCTAAACACCGCGTTTTATTGAGTGACTGACTTCGACTGTTGACTACACTTTATCAAACTACACTTGACATTGGCAAAATTAAATGTGTCGTGAACACAATACAGGCCATATAATAAAAAAATAAATATCGTGTGTTGTCAGGTGTGCCAGCACGGCGACAAGGACATGTGGTCGTGGGCGGGCGCGTGCGCGGGCGCGCAGCGCGCGGCGGCGTGGGCGGGCCGCGAGGTGTCGGCGCCGCGGCTGGCCACAGCTCTCTACCTCTTCACTTGCTCGCCGATACCGTTCGCCGTCCAGGTTTGAACTTAGAGATGATTCAAGTATTACGTAAGCAGATTTTTTGGGAAATTTTAACCCCCCTCCCCCTCCATCCCTCTTGTCAACAAAAATGACTGATAAATTAAACTTTCTCTTCCTGAATTTATCAAAAGTAAGCAGAGCCAAGACTCCCCCCCCCCCCCATCGATGCTTACGTAATAATTTAACGGTCCCTTACTTATTATGGTGGCTCAGCGACCCGAAGTGGATCTTGGCCTCCGATAGGAGAATTTGCCACCTCTTGCCGATCCGACCTTGGAACAGGCCTTCGGCAGGTTTGAACTGATATTCTAATTTATTTTTTCTTCTTAGAGTTTCATGTTTATTAATATGAAGTGACAACATAAATAAAAGTAACATCTTATTACCTTTCACAAACAACTGTTACGCAAGACAGTAGGATGGAGTTACACGTTGAAAAAATACTAATTTGATAAATGTATAGAATTTGATCGTCGTCCACCTAGTGAAGACCTGATGAAGGTCGCGGGAGTCCTTTGGATGCGGGTGGCACAGGACCGATCTGTGTGGAGAACTTTGGGAGAGGCCTATGTCCAGCAGTGGACTTCTATTGGCTGAAATGATAATGAAAACAAATAAATAAATAATGATGATGATGATAGAATTGGAAGTTTTTTGTCACCGTTTATTGAGGGTTTTTACAAATGAAAGATCCGACCTATCATATCAAAATTACAAAGTTATGAAGTAGGGTAAGAGTAGTAGGTAAGGGAGGATATCTATCGTAACTTGGCTTTACTTTAATCACAGAAAAATATTTTTTTCCATAACAAGCTAGGTATACTAACTTATCTGCCTTGTCGTGAGACCTTTTTTTATATTTGTAGACACTGGAGGAAGCGACGAACCTGCCGTGGCAAAGACTACCCGAAGTGGCTCTAGAGGAGGCGCTCGATCGGTTCTTCATGGAACACCAGGGCATTGCCACACCGTACCATAAGTTGCCGCAATTCAGGTACTTAACTTTGTAAATGTATGTCTTTCTTTCGCGGAAAAAAAGATGTGAGAAACCTCTACGTCAATTTTAAAGACCTACGTAGATACCCTACACGTATGTGTGGGCTATGTATAGGGTGTGGAGTGAGTGAGTCTACACCCATACAGGCTTGATGGAAAAAAATAGTTTTAGTTCTAAGTATGTAACTCTCAAAATTTATTGTTTGAAAATCTCAATGCGGTTCACAGAATACACCTATCAATTCACCAAGTTTCAACAGTATAGTTCTTATATTTTCGGAATGAAATGGCTGTGACATATGGACGTACGGACAGACATCGACGAATCTATATGGGTTCCATTTTTCGCCATTTTTCTGGGAAACCCTTAAAACTACCACTGCCCTAATAGACGAGTTTTAAAATAAATCCATACTAATATTATGAATGGGAAAGTGTGTCTGTCTGTATGTTTATCTTTTTTTCACGCCAAAACGGAGCGACGAATTGGCGTGATTTTTAAGTGGAGATAGTTGAAGGGATGGAGAGTAACAGAGGGTACTTTTTGCCCATTTCTGACCCCTCATTATAGGGAAGTGGGGGGCGCGAGCGAAGCAGCGGGGAAAAGCTAGTGTATTATAATTTAGTGTGTATTTGAATGTGAATGGTTTGTATACAGGGTGATCCTAGCAGCAAGCGAGCTATACTGCACGTGTAACGGCTACACGATCAGCGCGCGAAGCAGAGAGAAGCGCGCGCGCCTCATATCCCAGTGGCTGCGCGCCGCCAGCGCGCCCGCGCTGCTGGCGCACGTGCCCGCCTACCAGCGCGCCGCGCTGCGGGTCATCGCCCACGCGGGTGAGACACGCCTACACTTGCACGTCTTGTTAAAAAAAACTTTTTATTTGCCAGAAACACAGTTTACATACAGTTGTTTACAAGTTTTCAATCAAGTTTATCTTTCCAGAACCACGGGCAATTATGTCCCGGACTTTTGGAAGGCATGCATTATTATTATTATAAGCATCATTTTTTAAGCCTGCTCGCAGATATACAAAAACACAGGTCATTTGCTTTTATCCTACTACTATTATAAAGGCGAAAGTTTGTAAGGATGTATGGATGTTTGTTACTCTTTCACGTAAAAACTACTGAATGCATTTGAATGAAACTTTGCCACAATATAGCTTATACATCAGAATAACACATACGTTACTATTTATAAAAATATATTTTGTGGATTGTCCAAAATATGACAGTAGTGTCATTAATTAACTCCACGCGTACGAAGTCGCGGGCGGCCGCTAGTTATTAATAATGTAATTGGGTTTGCATTTAACCTCATTTCATAATTATGCTTAGTTTATGTACTAAATTACTGTGGAAACATGATTTATTCGCCATCCGGTCAGTCAAAGTCAAATTAACGGATGTTTAGTCGATACACAGTGGCGATACACAGCACTAAATAGATAGATTTTATAATCTCAGATTGTAAAACTTGTGGTTGTTACAGCCCCGTACTTAGAAAGTTCCGAGGGCGAGGTGGAGGAGCTGCTGAGCCGCGCCATGGTCATCTTGTGCATAGAGCCCGCCGCCAACGCCGCGCTGCCGGTGAGTTATTATAATACTTAAGGTGGCCGTTCTATGCGCACACTTGAGCCACAAAATACATATTGACACAGAAGGCTGACTGCCCACTAAGAGCTAAAAGGAAATATATGTCATGTACTCACGCATGCGCACTAACGGGCAAAAACGCCTTTTCGACCACATTAATCCTAACTTATGACATAAGATTGTCAAAATGTCGAGGTCTATGGTAGAGGCCGCGCGCTTATGTACTCATCCCGGGCAACAACCCTAGCATATGTCAACGAACTCTTCTAAATTCAAAATTAGGTCAAAGTCTTACTTCTGTGTTTAATTAATTTGTGCTTGAGCGCTACAATATATCCTGCGTACATGGCTGACGGTTAAGATCGGCCGCCGGAACCGGTTTATTATTATGTGTGTCATTCGTTCCATAATCACGGGCAATTGTCCCCATCTGCAGCCATTTCGACTTTGTATTTAGGTCCGTAACTGTCTTTAGACTTGTGCATTTGCAAAATTTTGTCGTCATAATTGCTAAAAGAGGCCACTTTGAGCATCTTTTACCCCCCTGAAACGGTCTCTTCTTTCCTGTCCGCCACAATGATGTTGATTTGCGTATGTACGGTGGCCAGCACATCAAGTTACTACAATCTGTCAAATTTCTTCAATCGAACCTCACTTTTATGTCAAACGTGTTTGGTTCAATATCAACTGAGGAAATTTGACAGATTGTAGTAACTTGATGTGCTGGCCACTGTAGCAAGTGAGGTTATCTACCAGGTGTGGGTGAGCTGGGTGCGGGCGGCGGCGCGGGGCGTGCGCGGCGGCTGCGTGCGCGGCGCGGCGGCGCTCACGGCCTTCGAGTACTTCGCGCCGCTCGCCGACGCCGCCGTCGCCGCCTACATCACCGGCGGAGGTTCGTCTAACACACACACTATTACCACAAAATATAAAGGACACAGAAAGTAGATTGCCCACTAAGAGCTAAAAATATGTCATGTATTCACGCATGCGCACTAACGGGGAAATACGCCTTTTCGACCACATTAATCCTAGCCTATGACATAAGATTTTCAAACTGTCGAGGTCTGTGGTAGAGGCCGCGCGCTTATGTACTCATGCCGGGCAACAACCCTAGCATATGTCAACGAATCAGGCTGAGTCTAACTTCTGTGTGTAATTATTTTGTGCTATTACTGTTACTACGACAGTGAGGGTTATCACGTGAATAATCCGCTAGACGGTGTACTGGCTTACTGAGTACACTAAGCTCCAACTAAGACTTTGTTGACTGGCAGCTTGGCGGTTTTCACAATAAATTTGTACCTACTTAATTTATTATTACATAACAAAATTAAGATCAAATCAAACAAAAAACAATTAAACTGTATTCATTAAAATGTGACGACACAAAGTTGTCACACAATGTCACACTTCGCCGACCCCCTCCTTCTTTCTTATGACTTAATTAGTGGATGACTCATAACGGTAATAAATAAAACAAAATAAAATAAACGGCATCGGTGTTGTTTGTTAACTCAAGAAAGTCATAAAATTAATAGACGGTGCCACTGTTGCTTACATCATAGAGAATGTAAGCCCCATTGGTTATTAAGGCCGCCAATGCACCAGCAACCTCTCTGATCTCGCAGATGTTCATTGGCAGCGGTCATTACTTACCAGTAGGTGACCCGCTTGCTCGTTTGCAGCCTATAGTATAAAAGAAAATCCGTAATAGTTTCTCAAGAATATCACGATCTTATTGACAGACGCCCCGTTGGTCTAGTGGTTTAAGTACCGGGCCGTGATCTCGGGGTCCCGGGTTCGATTCCCGGGTCGATCAAAAGTATGTTTCGAATTTTTCGAACATATCTCGGGTTTGTGATCACCAATCCGCAATAGGCAAGCGTGGTGATTAAGCCTAATCCCATCGTAGTAGCGATAACTTGATTTCTATGATGGAGGCCTTTGCCCTGCAGTGGGACAGTATATAGGCTGATACTTTTATTGACAGAGTAGGTATAGGTCTTAGTTTGCTTTGCTCTTGTTTTCAGAAGGCGTCAGTTGGAGCGACATGCGCGCGCTGTGGAGCGGGTCGCCGTGGCGCTCGTGCGCGGCGCTGTGTGCGCGCGCGCGCCTGCACGCCGCGCACGCCGCGCTCAGCGCGCACGCGCACGACCACGCGCAGCTCAAGGCCGCGCTGCTGGCGCTGCTCGCGGCTGACATCGACTTGTGAGTTTGTTATCCACATTACTATTCGAATTCTATCTAATTTTATTTATTTGTTTAAAAATAAAGTCGCATTAATTCCGGTTTTGATATTTTATAGTTTAGTCTTTTCTACGCGTCAGAACTGTATGAATCACTTTGAGACTTCACGGAGTTTGGGTCAGAACTGTATGAATTTGGCACCATACAGTTCTGACGCGAACTCCGCTCAATAGTGAGTATAGAGTTTTCGATTTTGATCATCTACTTTTGCTGTTGACTGTACATTTTTTTCCGATTGGCAGTGTCGAAAACGAAGTGATAGTAGCGCTATGGATCTGCGTGGCGTGTCGTGTGGCGCGAACCCGCGGGTTCGAGGGCGAGGAGGGCGAGTGCCGCGCCGCCGCCGCCGCGCTGCTGGCGCGCTGGGCCGAGCACACGCGCCGCTCGCTACTCAAGATAGTCACCCTGCACGCAGACACAGACAGGCCCACGCCCAAGTGAGTAGGGTTCCGACACACCACAGCTCATACACCGACATGACTCCGTACAGTAGCTGCTGGCGCGCTGGGCCGAGCACACGCGCCGCTCGCTACTCAAGATAGTCACCCTGCACGCAGACACAGACAGGCCCACGCCCAAGTGAGTAGGGTTCCGACACACCACAGCTCATACACCGACATGACTCCGTACAGTAGCTGCTGGCGCGCTGGGCCGAGCACACGCGCCGCTCGCTACTGCAGATAGTCACCCTGCACGCAGACACAGACAGGCCCACGCCCAAGTGAGTAGGGTTCCGACACACCACAGCTCATACACCGACATGACTCCGTACAGTAGCTGCTGGCGCGCTGGGCCGAGCACACGCGCCGCTCGCTACTCAAGATAGTCACCCTGCACGCAGACACAGACAGGCCCACGCCCAAGTGAGTAGGGTTCCGACACACCACAGCTCATACACCGACATGACTCCGTACAGTAGCTGCTGGCGCGCTGGGCCGAGCACACGCGCCGCTCGCTACTGCAGATAGTCACCCTGCACGCAGACACAGACAGGCCCACGCCCAAGTGAGTAGGGTTCCTTTCTCTCAACATCTCATAGAAATAGAAATAGAAAAAATCTTTATTCAAGTTAGGTCCATACAGAACACTTATGAATGTCAAAACATAATATACTCTACCACTGGTTCGGAACGGTATGACACATCGACATACATCGATCATGACTCCATACAGTAGCTTAAGGGGCTACAATGACGAAACTAGCGCCGCCAACCTATTTACACTGATTCCAGACACCGCATACTCTGCTCGTTCGCTCTGTGCGTGCTCTCCCCGGGCGAGGAGGGCTTGGCGCGCGGGTTCGAGGCGGCGTGGGGCTCCGCCCCCGGGGCGGGCGGCGGCGGGCTCCGCCCCCGGGCCGGGCGCGTGGGCGCGCGCGCCGCACCCGCGCCGCCTGCCGCGCCTGGCGCTGCGCCTGTTCCCCGACGCGGAGGTGTACTTCAAGGAGGAACTGGAAATGGCGCCGGAGGACCCCGCCTGAGGCCGCCCGCGACTTACTAATCTTTCACGTTTATAACTTATTAGTGTGATACGACAACGATCGATTCGCCTCCTCTCCATTATTGTTGTGCCCTATAGGGCCCATAGTGATCGTTTTTTTTGTAACATCTTTTTACACTGTGGAATGCAATAAACAATTGAGTATTGAGTATCTATATCAGAATGGCGAACTTATTGGCAAAATTCAACCTTTTAAGACAACAGGGTATAAAACACTTAAGTTATATAACAAAAGTGTATTAACATATCTGTATAAATTATTTTTGTTATTATTGCATGCTTTAATGAATAGTTCTCTTAAATTCATCACAAATAACAAATGGTGGCAAAATGGGAGCTATCGCGTGTGAAAAATCCGCTAGATGGCGTACTGTTAGACTGAGGTCCAACTTCAACGTCATTGGTTGTTTAGAGACATTTGGAATCTCACATTAAAAATTAATCAATCACCATGTAAATGTATAGTAGTAACTGGACTGAATAGTATGATAGATGGACCTCAGTCACAAAATAATTATACACAGGAGTTAGACTTTGACCTGATTTTGAATTTAGAAGAGTTCGTTGACATATGCTAGGTTTGTTGCCCGGCATGAGTACATAAGCGCGCGGCCTTATGCGAATCTTATGTCATAAGTTAGGATTAATGTGGTCGAAAAGGCGTTTTTGTCCGTTAGTGCGCACGCGTGAGTACATGACATATTTTTAGCTCTTAGTGGGCAGTCAGCCTTCTGTGTCAATATGTATTTTGTGCCTCAGTTCTACAGTATGCCATCTAGCGGATTTTTCACACGCGATAGCCTCCGTTAGAGCGAGTAAGCACTTATATAATGCGTCCAGAGAACCCACAAAGAAACGGAATTTACGAATCTTTATCCCTTTCACACGCAACAAGCGACCTTTCACGCGCTTTCGTCTCTTTTGTTTGGTTGCGAAGAATATACTCGCTCGTTCTCAGTTCAGTAGCGCTACCATGAGTTGACATCGAAAACTGTCATAACGTAAACTACTTATTGCTCTGTCTCTTTCAAATGCAAAATTTCATCGCAATGAAAGAGACAAAGCAATAGTTTTCGACAGCGAGGATATTATTTCAAACTCATGGTAAGGCCACTGGACTTTCAATCTCTTGTGATAAACGCCCCTAATGTTCTTAAGACTGCTTATTGATGTTAGATTTTTTTTGTTACTTATTTGTTAGTTAAGTGTAATAAAAACTCTTTAAACTGATGAACTCATGTTAATTATAATTTTTGGTGTTGTTTTTTTATTGAGTTGGAAACCATGTACTTTCATAGTCTATGACTTGTTTATGTAGTTATATCCCGTGATTTGTTTATCTCTAATTAGTAAGGTGAAAGTGGCAAACAACCTAGCGGGAAAATGCGCCTGCTACGAATAAAAAACATTACCGAAGCAGTAGCATGGTCTATTCGTTTGGACGTGGACTAGAGATGGTTAGTCCGTGCCAATAGTGACATCTTATATAGACGCTAAAAACTAAATCAAAGTTCTTGAAGATAGTCACAGATGTGAAATTTCGAGAAATTTGTGGCAGGCGCACATTGCCACTTTCACCTTGAATGTTGAATAGAAATATATTTATATGCCAAAGATTATACTTAATTTTATATTGTTGATAGAAATATCGTATCATGCATGTATGTTATTATTTAACCCTATAATCCTTTGACAATTAGAGGCAATATACTTGCGGGAGGGCCATGCAAATTGGCCAGTATTTTTTTATAAGAATGTCAATGGTCAGTGGCTCTAGTTAATATCCCACTGCAAAAAAGACGCGTATTTTTGCTCATAGTAACACTTCCTTGAAGACTGTTAACAGGTCATTGTGCTTTATCGTCTATGATCATAAAGTTTGACATTCCTATGAAAATCATTGGATTATCAACCTTAAGGTGACTGCACTTAAGGTGGGCCATCTGTTAAAGGGTTAATCCCGGAATACTAAACATCTTGTTAGGTTTGTGAAGTGTGCAATCAAATTTCTCTATTATAAAGTTGAATTTTATTGAGCAGCTCTCAAATTTAAGACTCGTTTGAGTAGTCAGACGTAAGTGTGATCAACATCGAATAATTATGTATGTTTTGTAACGGTGAATTTGTTATTTCTTCTGATTTATAGTAGGTAACAGTAGATGAAAAATATAAACTTTTAATTAGATAAAAAAAAGCTACATTTATTTTTTTATTGTTGCTCAAATATCTAATTAATTTTCTATGCAAATAAAAAATACTTAATAACTCTATGTGGATTTCATTTAAAACCCACCTAACCCTATTTATGTATGTATTTAGAATTAAATGTAGGTATTTACAATATTACCTTGTAAGCTACTTAGTTCAATGACTGGCAAAATATTTTTATGACATAATTTTTATCTAAATAGAAAAAGTAAATAAGTTAGATAAGGATACTGTTATCGAGTGTTATGCAAATTATTGTTATGTTTGTTTTATCTTTGATTCAGATAAAACCCTTTAAGATCAGATGAGAAATAAGATAAGATGTAATAGACGTCTCGAAGACGTTATCAAAGAAAATTGTTTTTTTTTTATTTGAAAATATTTAACTTGAATAAATATGTAACCTAATATAATTTTCGATGGAAAACTCGGGCCTTAATTTAAAGCCAGGCTACATTTGTTACTTTGCATAATGCACCTTAATTAACTCGACTAGTATCATTCTAATGTATATTATACAGGATGTATCTGTGAACATTTACATCCCTTTAACCACTTCAATCGCTCACCTTCAGGTCATCCGTCTGCTCGTCTGCCACCTATCACATTAAAAAAGCTTAAAGCCAATCACAAACACCATTATTCCTAGAAGATTTAGTCTTTTCACTGCACAATCACTTCACCGCGCAGCCGCGAGCCTCTTCCCATTATAGTGGAGTACTAACGCCAGCACGGCTGAGGCCGTGGCGACGCCGCTCTGGTGCGGCACGCTGAGGCGGCTGCCCCACAGCCAGCCCTCGGGCAGCCAGCTCACCGAGTGCACCACGTCCAGGAGGAACTTGGTGGACGTGAGGGAAGCCTGCTTGTAGCGTGCGTCTGCGCACTTCGGCCCCTCGGGGTCTTTGAGCACGAGCGCCGCGCCGTGCAGGGCTTTCAGAGACCTAAACATTAACACATCTTATGTAGATACATTAGGTACTTGCACAAAGGTTACAAATCTTAAATTATGGCTATATGCTCGTATAATGTAGGCAGTCTTATCGCTAATAACGATCTCTTCCAAACAAGCTCGGGGTAGAGGAATTTTATAGTGAACTAGCGGCCGCCCGCGACTTCGTCCGCGTGGAAAAGTAACTTTTTACCCCCTTTTAACCCCTTACACCCCCTTTTTCGCAATAAAAAGTAGCCTATGTTCTTTCTCAGGGTCTAGATCATCTGTATACCAAATTTCATTTAAATCCGTTCAGTGGTTTTGGCGTGAAAGAGTAACAGACATACAGACAGACAGAGTTACTGTCGCATTTATAATATTAGTATGGATTGAAATAGGGTAAGGCAGTGCGGATTAGTTGCTGTTACACCCACTGAGTTGAGATTTTTTGAAGTTCATAGTAATTTGTAACTTTGTCTTTTAGTGAATGAATGCTAGAATTTAGACAGTTGTTTCAGAAAAACCCAAAATCTCGACATCTGAATACCTAAACTAAGCGGTTTACAATACCATTAACCATTTTTCATGTTGCTAGACAAAATTATCGCCATACATCTATAGACAAGTTTTGATTGATGAGGAGAAGATAAATAAATGATTTATTTGTTATTTCCTGTTTGCACCTGAGGAAAGCTCATGGCGCGTATCTAGGGAGGGTAGGTACTAATGTGATGTGGATGGGACACGCGAGATTGGATTGGCCCCCCTCTGGCCCTGAACCTGGGTACGCCCATGAGAGGGGTGACAGTACCCGGGTACTCGGGAGGTACAGCTAAGTGTCCAGATAATAATTTAGCCAACTTTTTAGGTACTGTAGCTCACCTAATGAATCCCACGAAGGAGCCCAGTGCCCAGAACAGCTTGTGGGCAGTCCGCACGCGCGAGTCCAGCTGGGGGTCAAGCTTCACCACGCCGGTGTCCATCAGGAACACCAGCTTCTCGGCCTGGTAGTACGCCAGCGAGAACGAGTTGTTCACCACGCCCAACGCTCCCCAGAATGGACCATCCTGTAGTGGATACAGTGAATGACATCTAAGTATAGATACTTACCATTTATAAAGAGACAATTTCTGTAGAAAACTTAAAATATGTAACCCGAAAATACAAAACACTGGTATTAAAACCGTGTAATCGACACCCAACGCCATCTATTGGCAAAGATTCGAATTACTAAGAAAATCAAAACTATGTTCCGAAACAAAATAAGGGCGAGCCGTTATTTTTAAATTTTTTATATAGAAGAATCATGCCGATCATGATCATACGACTTTAGGATAAGTATTCGTCGATTTATATAAAATGTATCACTTAGGTACGTGACGCTTTGTATGAAAAGTTTCTTTATGTCACTTATAACTCCTAAAAAGTTTCACCTATTTCAACTGGTGCCGATAGAATCCTTGATCCTAGAATCCTTGCGTTTTGTCATGACATTGGCGTCGATCTTATGATCGAAGATATTAGGACCTTCGAACATAGCGATGTTTTTTGATGTTTGATGAAAATAGTAGGTAGTATTATGTACATATCTAAGTATATTATAGAACCACTTTTTCGATAACTTCACAATAAAACCATGGAAGATAAAACTAACCTTTTCCCCAAACCCATACGCGATGGCATTCTTGAGGGTAGCCGCGTCATCGAAGATGCGCAGCGTGGCGCGCGCCGTGGCCAGCCGCCCGCTCGCCGTCAGCAGGTCCTTCCTGTTGGCCGTGGAGCCCCATAGCTTCAGCACGTAGCTTGCCAGGGACACCACCTGCACAAACGAATCGTTAAACTGCCGGGCTAACATGCGCGCCGCGAGATATTTTGTCGACACTCGTATTTTGTCGGCGCAAGTTGCGTCTTGCTCACTTGACTGAGCAATGAGCGGGATAGAAGGATGCGCTCTCGCGAACGAGAGTCGACAAAATTTTGTCGCGGCGCGCATGCTAGGCCTACCTACTGAAGGCAATAGCGTGGCGGTCGGTGGCGTAACCGTTGGGGTAAACGAGTTCTGGTGTGGAGACCGCGTCTTAGTAAACGTAGTTTATGACGGCCTCAGCCTCAGTAACGATCTACGCAAGAGGGTTGGCTGGAGCTGGATGCGAGTAGCCGAAGATCGATCAAAGTGGCGAGCATTTGGAAAGGCCTACGTCCAGCAGACGTGGCTTGCAACAGGATGATGATGAATAGCGTGGCATAGGAAGGAATAGAAGGATGGGGTCATGGAAGGAAAAAGGATGGCTTCAATACCTTTGCACGAGCAAGCAGAGCGGCACTTAGCCACATCCCTCAAAGAGCCGAACTTCTCTTATTTTTATTTTAAGCATCACCGACCGACCACCTTTAAAATTACGTAAAAAATATAGGTACCTAAAGCTCAATCGGGGGAAAGGAGGTTAAAAGGTTGGCAGTGCATTTGTGAAGTTGTGATTCCACTGTTGTTGCAGGCGGCGGCAATCGCTTACCATCAGGTGATCCGTCAACTCGTCTGCCAACAATCACATAAAAATATTAAACTAATAAAATAAATAGGTATACTTAAATCATAAAACAACATACCTTATCACGATTCGCATGAGATTGCAGCAAATCACACAATTCGTTCACCGAATCCATTATTATTGAAAACTGAAATGTTTATCCAAATACTTCGCACCAATCAAGGTGTAAATATGTACTAATACAAGTTGCGATTCATTCTGTTCATTATTCTTTCTATCAGCGAGATAAATACCTTTTTATCATATCGCGTGATAAGAATTTTGTCAACTACAAGATGATTGAAGTACCTATTTACATACCTTTGTAAGAAGTAGGATTTCCCAAAATTGTTTATCATGGTGTTATGTAATGAAGATAATGGGTGATGTGACGTTCATTAAACTACCAGACCAGTCGATCGATCGTTGATCGATGTTAGAAAGGATAAGTCGATCGATAGAAGGTCTGGTAGAAATTATCGATCATCAACTTCGATTAACACCTGGAAATGCCTAGGGTGAAGGAAGAGATAGAGAGGTCTTCTATAGCCAATAAAGAATAAGAACGACACAGCAATCATCTAGTTACTAAGCTCATCAATACAGACAACTGCTTATTTCGGCTGAAAATAATGCGATTCAAATCTATACAAGGTAATTTTTTTTATCACAAATGTGCTAGGTATTTTATTTTCGACCTTAATCCATAGTAATTGGTTTTAAATTCCGAAAATACCAAATAGCGTTATTTTGCTAGTGTTGCCTTCATTGGCGGCGACATTTACCGCATTCACGCTGTATCAGGGTTTTTATGAACGAAAGTGTTTATAAATAAAAACAATTCTGTACGTATAAAAATATTTACATACTTATATTTAACATCAATCAGAAACTCAACCGCAGGTACACTGCGTTAAACAATTTTGGCTTGCATAATAACCAGTAGGTAGAATAGTGGTAGTTAAAGACATTACATCATTTATAATTATCTAATTAGCTTTTTCTTTCAATAAAAAATCTGGTTTATAACAATTTAGGTAGCTATTGTTTATTAGGCACTTCATTTGCAACGTAGTGCAAACAGGGACATTAAGCTTAAGTATTGTTTAAGTACCTAACTAATAATACAAAATTATTTCAATCATAACAATAAAAACATATTTACAAAATCGACGACTGTCTCGATACGTTTAAATAAAACATTTTCTATGTGTAAAATAACATACTTCTGAATTTAATAATTATCGAAATAGTTCTAGATACAAAATTAAATTATATTGCATATAATATACACAAAATAAATGAAGTTTAGATTACCTAAATAAATATTTAAAGGTAGCTTGTAGATATATCACAATGACTTATTTAAATACAGTATATTTAATACATAATATATTTACCAATGCGGTAGTACTCTATTTTTGTATAATATTTTCAATTAAACAACACAAACTTACAATATAGATCTCTACTTTAAGACTAGCTTTAGGAAAATGTGTAAATAAAATAGGGAATGCAGATAATTTGTTTCGAAAGAATGGAAAGTTAAATGGAAGAATATTTTGCATTAACGTAAGTACTTACTTTAATAAAAAACAATATGGTATAGTCCGCGGCATCGAACTATAGCGGTGAACGTTAGTTTGAGCACTTGTAAAATAGAAGACTTTCTACTGATTTCTGCGCACTCAAGGTCATCGTCAAACTTACATGCCGCGAACTATACTTTAATTATTTACTACCTATGTACTGATAAAGTTAGCAATAGCTCATAAAGCTATCCTTGGCACTTTTGCACTATCATAGCATAGAAATGAAAAAAGTGAAATGTCCCGATAATACCCTATAAATTCACCACAACCTCATTTGTACATTTGATCTCATACAAGAGTGGATATAGGTACTATATCTATCTTTGTTAGTTATGTAGGTATAACAGATTGGTGTTTATTTCAAAAGGTACCCACACGACAACGTCGTGATGTCACTAGCACAATTATTTGCAAATTGATGTCATCTAAATTAAAACTATAGTCATCTATTATAGTATTGCATTTTAAATTTGTGCAATACACAAATATCGCGAGCAAATGGATTCTAGATTAACACACAGAGAGCAAGATAATAGTGTGACAAAACAGTCTCATGTTCTTATAGCTCGGGCGCATTTTCGGTTCTAGATTTTCGCATAAAATGCAAATAGGTAACATAAAGTTAACATAACCCCGCTATCGGATTGTAGCCCTTACATACAATAATCAAAGTTTATTATTTTAAAAGCCGTTTCCTCGCAAAGTACATGGCTATACCAATCAAAGAAGATGTGGTCGCGATGGCCGCAACCTTCGTGGAGCCAATCTTTTCCCCCCACAGCCAGCCGGGCGGCAGGCAGCTCACCGCGTGCGTTATGTCCAGGCACAGCTTGCCCGCGGTGATGGCCTGGAGCACCAGCCTGACGTCTAGGTGTCGCCTGGCGTCCGCGCCGCCATCCTCCGACGAGTTCTGAAGACAGTCGCGGCTCCACCACAGCTGCCTGATCGATCTACCAGTCCTGCATCACATTGTACGAGCAATATGTTAATGTCAGAATATAAGTGATAACAATCACGACTTGTGTATTATTCCCTATAGATATGTAACTAGATAATTTATCACTGTATTCAACTGTCAAATATGATTAATATGAGGATTAAATTTTATGTATGGAATTGTTTTTGCAACTTGGAATGAATAAGATTTTGCTATGAAAGTCTAAAACCTACGAGAGCAACGTCACGGGCGCAGTTTAGTTCATGTAAGAAATATGTTCATAAAATTTTATTTCTTAATCCAATTCACGCAAATGCTTACCTAACAATCTAAAAACTGCTACGACAAAAAAAATGGAACTGGTAACTACTAAATAAAGTTAAAACTAAAAATAATTTCATTTACACAATAATTCAAACTAATACATAAGTCAAACCTTTTTTTTACTGGCCTAGTTCTTTCGGGAGATTAGGTTTAAACGGAGACAATAGATGGCGTTGGGCGTGGATTAGGTCGCGCAAGTGTATCGCTTTTTTGGTCAAGCTTGTCCTTGTCATTGCCCATAGAATTTACTCTTTATAAATAGTATTGATATTGATGAAACAGGAACACAAATATAAATAGATAGATATTAAAATAATACATACTTAATACAATTGGGTACTATTAAAAATTATGTTACTATTAGCATTAATTGTATTACTATTAGCATTAAGTTCTGTTATCTGTTGTGCAATAAAGAGTATCTATCTATGTTATGTCTATGGTGAAGTTGTACTTACTGTAATAGGGATATATAAAGACTCGCAGCCCATAGCGCCGTGCTGATCGTCTCCAAGGTGTATGCGGTGTCCGGCTTGAGCTTCAGCACGCCCACCTCGTGCAGCCAGCAGGCCTTCTCCACCGGCAGGAAAGCTTGGTCTACCATATTGGCCAGGACTCCTAATATAGCTGCAACCTTTGTTGACTCCTAAAAACAGTAAACAGATTTTCTTTATGTTAAACTTGTTTACGCCGCATTTCCGAGCATAGTTAGTATGACTAAACCACTAGGCAAATTTCAATTTAGTGTCATTAAAATCCTCAAGTTGACCATAATTAAAATTACGAAATAGCAAAAGATTGATGGATATTTTCATATTTACAATATCAGTGCATGTATGAAGTGCCTGCACTTAAAACCAAACGTTATCTATCATATTATTATGGAAGATAATACTACAATAAAATATCTTTCATATTAAAAGATTCAAAACAAATGGCACATCATCGTTGGTGGTACTTCAGACTTTGTACCTTATTAAGTCATAAAAATATAAGGCTAATAATACATAACTTGTGTGTAGCATTGTTAGATGTTGCCTGAGCTGAGTGTAACTTATTTACTCACTCCAATGGCTCAGCAACACAAAATGAGTTTACAACTTGATAACTTTGAATTAAGTTGATAATATTAATTGTTGTACATTACTCCTGTTATAACTAGTTTTAAGTTTTATACCTGTTTTGTGTGCAATAAAAAGCATATTCATTATTACACATTAGCAAGTACATTCCTCAATTTTAGCAGAAAGATAATATTATTAAATTAATAAGAAATATATAGCTTCATAAAATATTCCATGATGATAGGATAGGTGTCTACATGCTATTAACTAATGTACAAAACTTATATCCATGTACTTTCAGTTTCAGTTTAATTTTCAGTTGGCGAAAGTCAAAATTGTGTTACTGTATTTGTAGGGGGAATATTGGGTTGAGAGGCCATTGTTGTACTAAGTAAGACCCTAGCAATATTATCAGTACTTTCGAACTTATTATGGTAATGGTAGGTGATTTAAAAATTTAAGCAAGATAAGTTTAAACTTTATATAAAAATATAAGATTAATGGTTTTTGATCAACACTTACATGACTTCCTAAGCCATATGTGTATGTATGTCTGATCATTGGGATGTCGTCAAACAACCGCAGCATGAGTCGTGCCCCGGAGAGCCGGGACCCGGCGGCCTGCCAGGACTTGTCATTGTGTATACAGCCATATAGTTTGAATGCGTAGCATGCTAGTCGTACTACCTGAAATTTATTAAAAAAGATTTCTTCAGAGAGTTTTCTATTATTTTATATTAACATAAATATGAAGTCCATGGGGGAAACATCATCAAAATGTTTTTTTAAATTAGGTATTGTTTTTTATTTTGCATTACTTTAAATATAATATAGGTACTTATTTTGTTTATGCACAATTAGTATGTACATACATTATTTTTACTGGAAACTGGTACCTATTTATGAAACTTAAATATTTTTAACTAAATGCTTAGATAATTTGTTTGCTTAAAAATACAATAGTTTATATTCGAGAGTCGTAATACATTTGAAAAGTATATTGCAACAAATATATTGTTAATCTCTTAAAATTCTATAAGAACCAAACAATATTACTGACCAGGAAATGATAGTTGTGAGATAAAGTGACAGGCCTGTCTAAAGAAAATTACAATAAAATCAAGGCCACACAGTTTCCGCATACTTTACCTTATCTCTTCCATTGTAACTATCCAAAAGTTCGCAAACATCTTCCAGCGCCGAAGACATGATAGAAACCTAGCAATTAAATACTTGTTAACGCATGAAAACAGCTTCTGCCACTGATAACGTATCGCGTGGTATTAGCGCGGCTCTGACGCGGCGGAGCCGTGTGGTATCGCAGATTTACGCTCGATAACTACTGCATTTCTCCAATTTGAAGCAAACCTTGATTTCGAAAGGTGACGGCAAGAGAACCAGCTGTGTTTGACATTTCGCGAAAAACTGCCACGTAGTGTCATTATGACATTACAGAAAGTAAAAAAATCTAACAGTTTTCGTAAATGCACAGTTCGTTCAAAAACGGCAGAAATCGTAACGTAAAAAAAGTGATTTAAGTGAATAAAAAAAGAAAATGTCAAAATTATCAGCTGATGGAAATCCTTGCTCTCGGTGTATTTTGTGATGAAAACTAGTGTTTCTTTGGAATTCATTAGTATTTATTATGAAATAACCATGAAACCTTTTACGATAACAGACATACCAGAGTTTTCGACTAAAGAGCGGATTGTAGTGGTCGGCATCATCGGCAAATCGCCGTACCGGGTGCCAAACAAAACAACCCCTCTGTTGCCATCAGTATCCAGCAATGAAGTATGTATTTAATAATTTAATAATACAATAATATCTCCCAACCTCAGGGGAATGAAAGACAAAGACTAAACTATTTTTACCGACATAGTTAGAGAGGTTAAGAGGCAGTTGATATCATATTTATGTATGTTGTTTGCTTGGTAAAATGTTTGATTGTCTTACATTGCAGAATGGCATAGAATGCCACTGGGATGAGAAGAGAAGTGTCCTCTACTTGCACGCAGTCACTTACTTGGACACTAAGCGACTGGCAGATCTTGCTGCCAACTTAAGTGAAGACTCCAAGAGCACAGAGAAGGATGCCGACGCTGCGCACTGGCTGGTGGCGTCGGGGGAGCTCGCGGCTGACTCGTGCAGGATCATGGCCCTGATGTTCCACCTCTGTCATATAGTTGTGCTGTCTTCACCGACACCAGTGTTTGACTTGGGATACCTGCAGTTGTTTAAAGCTATAGACGCCTATAGGTACTTATCTGTGTACTAACTTCTACTGTTTTAATGAGTTTATTTTTAGCTGTGTTCCTAAATGCCTTCTTGAAGCATCCTTTAAGAATTATAGTAAAAGACCTAGATTATTTTTCGAAACTATGATTGAAAATTGAAGCAAGAATTTGCTTAGGTTCCAATTATCATCAGTAGTTCAGTTGAAAGAGCACTCATTCAGTTTGTAAAAGTGAGTGAGTGAGATTTACTAAAGGAAAAAATTGAAAAGTAATTACTTTAACAAATTAATAATCTATTTACGATGAATTAAAGCAAAATTATTTTTACAGAACAGAACTGTCTCCTCAAACAACAGCAGCATTCTCTGACATTGGTCTAGGCGGAGTGTGGGATACCCACGGCCGGTCCTGCTGTCCCCGCCTACTGTTCCACTTCAGGAGAGCACCAACTCCTCTCCGCAAAGCACCAGCTGCATTGAAGAGGCTTGAGCATGCTGTAGAAGACCAATTATACTTTATATTAAGGAAAGCAAGGATTATTACAAATGTTTGGTAAGAATGCTTACTACAAAACTAAAAACATTTTTATGTGACAGACCAGATGGGCAAACATTTCATCATAAGCAAATACAGCTGTAATACAGCCCATAAACACATACAACCACCACAAATGTGTTTAAAAGTCATGTTGGTTCAGATTTATCATAGGTCTGTCATTTTTCATTTTCATACACAGATTTCGCCTGTATTATACCATTCGTAAGAACGTTACGTTACACCAGAACGTTAGAGGAAGTGCTTAAGTTTATACTCACCTTTAAGAAACTCACATCCGTCTTATGAATTTGGTCAATACACACCTTATTTTTTATTTTCAGTGCAAAATCATTATTTGCCATACCAAAAAATGAGGAGTTTGTATACATAAATGCAGAGGAGGAAGTGGGTAGCGCCCGCGACGTGAGTGCGCTGGTCCGCGGGCTGGTGCACATGTGCGCGGGGGCGGAGCCCGAGCCGCCGCCGGAGCGCCCCTCCTTCAAGGCGTTCTTGCAGGGGCATATTGACTTGGCTTTTGGTGAAGGCTTCGATGATAATGTTGGGAAGTACGCTATGAGTACTTCATTCTTTGAGGTTAGTGTACAAGCTTTTATTCAAATTCTATTTATTTTTATTTCAATAATTACAATAGCATTCATGGTTGCGTATCAAGCAGTAACTTTAGGGCACAAAAAAAGATAATGCCTAGAATATTCGGAATTGTTATCACTGCCAATATAACACTACTGCAGTACCTACTTCTTTAAAGGCAAACTATAATATTACACTGATCTACACTCTGAAATTATAAATATTGCGTCTGAAAATTCCGCTAGATAGCACACTCAGGTTCATCTACAAAGTGATTGGTTATTTTGGAATATGTTTGGAATGAATCAAACCAATTCAGATGAATTTATACCTTAGTCCCAACAGTACGCCATCATGCGGATTCCAACTTATGTTTATTATGTACAAATATGTTAACGCCCCGTTGGTCTTGTGGTTTAACGTTTCTAATGCCCAAATAGCAGACATAATAAAAAATCAATTGTTTTTGCCTTTAAAAAGGCTTTGGGTCTTACGACGTTAACTACCGGGCCGTGCTCACGGGGTCCTGATTCCATTCCCGAGTCAAGCAAAAAAAAAGCATGTTTGGCTTTTTTTAAACACAGACGGAGTTTGTGATCACCAATCACAGGCAAGCATGGTGATTAAGCCTAATCCCATTATAGTACCACTGACTTGATTTCCACGTTGGAGGCCTTTGCCCTGCAGTGGGACTAACACTTTGTTTATATTCAGTTGCCAAGCGCTAGTGCGTGGCGCTCGGCGGCGCGCGCGCTGGCGCCGCTGTACCTGGCGGCGCCGGACGCGCCGGCCGAGCAGGAGGCGGGCGGCGCGCTGTTCGACGCGCTGGCGACCGATGTGCGCTTCTCCGCAGCCAGGTGCGCTAAGGTATCTGTTCACCTTCATAGATAATATCTATGGACTTCTAATTTCCAAGCAGCCAACTAAATAAATAATACTTTATTACAATGATTATAAGAGCTACAAAATATTTAAAATCATCTATTTAAACTAAGGGAATATTATTTGTAGTTTGCTGTCGATTCTAAATTGGATCGAAATATATTCAGTATTCGTAACTCAAGCATTGTTTTTTATTACTAAAAAAACCTAGAGTAAAAGTGTACAGTAATGAACATTTCGTAATGTAACGAATTCTAATGTATTAATCTATATAAATAAAAATGAATCGCCGTTCGTTAGTCTGGCTAAAACTCGAGAACGGCTGGGCCGATTGAGGTGATTTTAGTTTTAAAATGTTTGTCGTAGTCCAGGGAAGGTCTAAAAGGTGAGAAATTAAACAAAAAGTAGGTGGAACGAAGTTCACCGGGAGCCACTAGTAAGTAATATATAATTTACGAGTATATTCAATTCAGGTGAATGTTTAATACTACAAAGAGGCGTGCTTATTTTGGTAATAGGCGATCTCTTCTAGGCAACCTTTAGGCGGAGGACAATACATCGAGATGTCGGTGGTTTGCGACAAGTTTTTTTTTTATATAGTTGTACAATCTCAAATGTTTGTATGCTATTTTCCAGGTGCTCCCGATTGCGCAAGCGTCGTACGCCGAGGGCCTTCCTTCGCATTACTCGACTCAGCACCACGCTCACAAAGTAAGTTTTATTATAGCACTACATTCTGTCATTGCTACATTACTTCTTTCAATTTAAAAAGAATCCGATATTATTCATGACAAAATAATATTGTTCGTAATCTCTGAATTAACTACACTTTCCGTCTGCTCGTCTGCCCCCTATCCTATATAAAAAAAAATATTTTTAGTTTCCCGTAGCTACTGTATATTACAATAGGCGTGACCTTATTATTGGCATTGTTTTCTTTCATTGTATCTAAGCCCAATGTATTATTTAGTTGTTAGTATTCCTAAAATAAATTAACAAATAATAAATAAAATAAAAACCCTAGATACTGCGTGAAAGCATTAAAAGCGGTCGCCGCTATTGAAGGCTCCGTTTACAAAAGATCGCTATTTGGCAGGCATGTTTGATACAATTGCGTAAAGAAACGCCGAGCATACTCTGACCGTAGTCCGACTGTATGATATAGAATGTGTGATGTCGCTGGTGAACGTGGCGCCCTCTGACCGTGGTGGTAGTGTGTGACATGGCCGCGTGGCGTGTGTGGTGGCAGGTGGGCGTGGCGCTGGCCGTGCTGGAGTCGATGGCGCGCGGGCCGCTGGGGGGCGCCCTCTGACCGTGGTGGTAGTGTGTGACATGGCCGCGTGGCGTGTGTGGTGGCAGGTGGGCGTGGCGCTGGCCGTGCTGGAGTCGATGGCGCGCGGGCCGCTGGGGGGCGCCCTCTGACCGTGGTGGTAGTGTGTGACATGGCCGCGTGGCGTGTGTGGTGGCAGGTGGGCGTGGCGCTGGCCGTGCTGGAGTCGATGGCGCGCGGGCCGCTGGGGGGCGCCCTCTGACCGTGGTGGTAGTGTGTGACATGGCCGCGTGGCGTGTGTGGTGGCAGGTGGGCGTGGCGCTGGCCGTGCTGGAGTCGATGGCGCGCGGGCCGCTGGGGGGCGCCCTCTGACCGTGGTGGTAGTGTGTGACATGGCCGCGTGGCGTGTGTGGTGGCAGGTGGGCGTGGCGCTGGCCGTGCTGGAGTCGATGGCGCGCGGGCCGCTGGGGGGCGCCCTCTGACCGTGGTGGTAGTGTGTGACATGGCCGCGTGGCGTGTGTGGTGGCAGGTGGGCGTGGCGCTGGCCGTGCTGGAGTCGATGGCGCGCGGGCCGCTGGGGGGCGCTGCGCGCGCGCGCCTGCAGGCCGCGTGTCGCGCCGCGCACCGCGCGCGTAGCCTCTGCGAGGCGCCTTCGCTCACCGCCAACGTCTGCCGCTTGCCAGACCAGTAAGTACATACACTCTATGTTAATACTTGATATAGTGATATAATATCTAATTGTTAGTGCATCCCGGGCACAAAAGTAAATTAACTGCAACAAAAATGACACGCTGAGGTGTTTATAGTAATAAGATAAACATTTTACTTACTACACTATCTTAGCGACCCAAAGTGTATCTTGCTTTCGACACGAAAATTCTTTTGTTCTATTCGCAGCTTTCTGTCGTGAATCCGGCCTTTACGTGACTTTAGATTTTAGGTGACCGAAATCCTTCCCGACTAGGTCTATTTAGAAATATTTAGGGCAAACTACTGAAAAACATTTAATGACGGTTGATTTGTGAAACTGGTTTTTCCAGCGATAACACCAAAGAGCACTCGTCAGGCGTAGTGTACATCAGCGCGTGCAACTGCGGCCGCACCAAGTGCCAGCGCGACGACCCCTACACCGTCAAGCGCGCCAACTACACCTTCTACCAGCTCGCGGCCGAGGAGTGCGGCGTGTGCCCCACGCTGCAGAGCGTGGCCTTCCCCGTGTTCCAGCCCTCCACGCCCACGTACAGGTCGGTGACGTCACACACAACCACACCTGCTACCTTCCTCCGAGGAGTGCGGCGTGTGCCCCACGCTGCAGAGCGTGGCCTTCCCCGTGTTCCAGCCGTCCACGCCCACGTACAGGTCAGTGACGTCACACACAACCACACCTGCTACCAGCTCCTCCGAGGAGTGCGGCGTGTGCCCCACGCTGCAGAGCGTGGCCTTCCCCGTGTTCCAGCCCTCCACGCCCACGTACAGGTGACGTCACACACAACCACACCTGCTGCCAGCTCCTCCGAGGAGTGCGGCGTGTGCCCCACGCTGCAGAGCGTGGCCTTCCCCGTGTTCCAGCCCTCCACGCCCACGTACAGGTGACGTCACACACAACCACACCTGCTGCCAGCTCTTTCGAGGAGTGCGGCGTCTGCCCCACGCTGCAGAGCGTGGCCTTGCCCGTGTTCCAGCCCTCCACGCCCACGTACAGGTGACGTCACACACAACCACACCTGCACCAGCTCCTCCGAGGAGTGCGGCGTGTGCCCCACGCTGCAGAGCGTGGCCTTCCCCGTGTTCCAGCCCTCCACGCCCACGTACAGGTCGGTGACGTCACACACGAACAACTACACCCTTACAGGTCAATGTCATCGGGTCCAGTTTTAGTTTTCTGACAGTTGGGTCAGTGTTACCGGGTACAATTACAAGTCAGTGTCTCCGGGTTGGTATACAGGTTTTACTAACCTTGTATACCTACACGAGTAGGCATACAGATATGTGACAATGGATACCACAGGTCCATATCGTCGAGTACTTTTATAGGTCCGTGACAAATGTACCCACATTTAAAGGTCTGTGCCACTGTCAAGTAAATCTTGTAAACAGTTTTGGAGAGCTAAATAAGTGCCCATGTTTTATAACTTACCATACACTATGACTGCGGCATGGGCGTCAACATTAATTTCTGATTTTATTGACACATAACAGCTCGGGTTTGTGATCACCAATCTACATTAGACAAACGACTTGATTTCTACGATGGAGGCCCTAGCTCTGCAGGGGGACAGAATATGGGCAGATAAGAACTTTATTACTGTTCTTTTTTTTTATCTACAAGTTGTCTGCTTCCAGAGCGGCGTCAGTCCGCGGCGCGTCGAGCCAGGAGGCGGGGTCGCCGGCGGCGCGCTCGCAGGCGGAGGGAGAGGCGGAGGGCGAGGCGGAGGCCGACGGCGCGTGGTCCGTGGCCGACGCGCTGTCGCCCGGCTCCGTGCGCGACGACGACGACGACGACGCGCCCGATGACGGATACGTGGTGCCGGTGAGGGGGGACACTGCGGCGAACGGTGAGTCAACACAACAAAATGACAAAACACACAAATCAAAATACGAAACATACTTCTTGCTCGACCCGCGAATGGAACCAAATACCCCGACTAAGAGATGAGTGATTTGAATCACTTTTTCATAATGATGGTTGATGGTACATATGAGAAATAATAAAATCTACTAGATGGCGACCTTTATTATAACTAAAGTATCAACCAATACTGCTGAAGTTGAACATCAGCCCAACAGTGCGCCATCTAATTTATTTTTCACATGCGATAGTCTTCATTATAATGATCACTAGTTTATGCCCGCGGCTTCGCTCGCGTCCTCTACTTCCCTAAAATAGGGGGTTCGAAAGAGCAAAAAGTAGCCTATGTTACTCTCCGTCCCTTCAACTATCTCCACTTAAAAAAATACGTCAATCCGTCGCTCCGTTTTGCCGTGATAGAAAGACAAACATACAGACAGACAGATAGACACACTGCATTATTAGCATGGAAATATGGGTTACAGTTCCAAAAGATTAATCCCGTCATCCCGTGCCATTGCTGCATTTGTTTATCATCTCTAATCTAGGTTACCACAAATGTTTGCAGAGAAAGTGATGCGTCGCCAGCCGTCCACGACGGAGTACCTCCCCGGCATGCTGCACACGGGGTCCCCGGCGGGTCTACTGCCGGCCTTCGCCAGCTGGAGCCTGGTGTGCCTCGGCGCCTCCTCGCTGTACTCGCACAGCGCCGGCCTGCCCGAGCACCTGCAGCCGGGCCTGCTGCCGCACACCAACTACCTGATGCCCTGGGACGCGTGTGTCAGGTATAGTCAACAAATCTAAGCCTGTGCCTTGTTGGCCCCCGGGGTCTTCTACCAGTTTTCGCTAGGTGCTACCAACAATCTGAGGCCATTGGACGCGTGTGTTAGGTACAACAGACTTCTGGCTGGTGCCACCCTGGCTCCCGGGTCTACTCCCAGCCTTCGCTAGCTGGAGCCGAGTTTACGGTAGCATACCTACTACCTGTTGACCTGGAACGTCAGGCTGATGCAGGCCTCAGATCTACTACCAGCCTTCGCCATTTCGAGCCTGGTCTACTGTCGCATACTAACTACCTGATTCCCTGGGACGCGTGTGACAGGTACAGTCAACCACCCAAAGCCCACGCCTTGTTGGCTCCCGGGTCTACCACTAGCCTTCGTCAGCTGGAGCCTGGTCTACTGTAGCATACCAACTGCTTGTTGCCCTAGGACGTTTGTGTCGGGTACAACAACAGACTTAAGGCAGATGCCACCCTGCTTCCCGGGTCTAGTACCAGCTTTCGCCAGCTAGAGCCTGGTCTACTGCCGCACACCAACTATCTGATGCCCTGGGACGCCTGTGTCAGGTATAGTCAACAAACCAAAGCCCATGCCTTGTTGGGTCCTGGGCCTTCTACCAGGTTTCGTTAGCTGAAGACTGCGGTCTACTGTCGCATACCAACAACCTGATGCCCTGGGACGAGTGTGTCAGGCTGATGCCACCCTGGCTCCAGGTCTAGTACCGGCCTTCGCCAGCTGGAGCCTAGTCTACTGTCGCATACCAACTATCTGATGCCCTGGGACGCCTGTGTCAGGATCACTCAACAAACCTAAGCCCATGCCTTGTTGGCTCCTGGGTCTACCACCAGGTTTCGCCAGCTGGAGCCTGGTCTACTGTCGCATACCAACTACCTGACGCCATAAGACGCGTGTGTCAGGTACAGTCAACAGACCCAAGGTTCACGCCTTTTGGCTCCCGGGTCTACGACCAGCTTTGCATGTCATCCTCAACAGTTACCGTTTACCGTACTATTATTCTGTTTATTGCTATTTTAGTACTATTTCGTGCCATCCCGTGTTACCCCCCTAGAATCTCAACTTTACCCCTGTGGGATTAATTACCCCCAGGCAAGGAACCTCTGGGTTAGATCCTAGCGAATAAATAAATAAATTGAGACAACATCACATACATTGTCCTGATTCCAAACTAAGGTTTTCCCTTGTACTATGGAAACCAGAAACAACGAAAGAACCACATACACCCAGACCCAACACAAATATCTGTTTCATCAACAAACATTTGTGTTGATGCGGGAATCGAACCCCTCGCGACCCTTGCGTCTCAACCAGCGCTCAAACCATTGCGCCAAACGGGTCGTCATTAATAGTGCAACATTTAGATAGATAGATAGATGATACTCTTTATTGCACAACACATTACAGAACTTAATGCTAAAAGTACACATTTCTTTTCACATTTCATTTCAGTAGACATTTCTGTTTAGTGTTTATGTAACCCGTGGTGGTATACCGTTGCAGGATGGAGCAGGTGAGCCTGTTCCGCATGGCGGGCGCGCGCGGGCGCGGCAAGTCGCAGCCGCACCACCTCACCGTCAAGATCTTCATCGGCTTCGAGTACGAGTGCCCCAGGGGGCATAGGTGAGCAGCCTGCCTTGCTTTTACCTTCTAGAAATCGAAAATTCTTAATAGGGTATTCACTCTTACGGGAAATAATCTAAAAATGTATTATTGAGATATAAATAAATAAATAAATAAATTGAGACAACATCACATACATTGTCCTGGTCCCAAACTAAGGTTTTCCCTTGTACTATGAAAACCAGAAACAACGAAGGAACTACAAACACTCAGACCCAAGACAAATATCTTGGGCTAAAAACAGTCACTAAGGTTTAGTTCATAAATATCTAAAAAAGTTTTTTATCTACGCCATCTCGCTGTATAAATAAAAGTGATGGCTGATAAGTCAACTATAAATACATTGACGCCCGCAGGCGTCTGTCTGGTTTTGTTTACGGAGTTTGGCTGCTAATGTGCTCGTCGAAGCACAACAGCAGCCATTACTAAAAAATAGTATACGCAGCAATGTGACGTCACGATCATACAGTAATATGACATCCTGCATAATATAAACATAGTACGCTATTTAGGGTCGGTCCAATATAGTACGCCATGCGATACTCATCATCATCTGCCTGCCCTTTTCCTCGGTTATCCGGGATCGACGCAGTATGTTTTCTTCTGCCATTCGTCTCTGTCATTCTTCATCATATCATCCACCCCCTTTTCAGTCATGTCATTCTTCACACAATCTATCCATCTCTGTTTTGGCCGCCATGTGATAGTGCCCACAAGTCCCTTCACCAGCCCATCCGTCTCGGCATACGGACCGAATCTTGGGAGACGCTCACCGGTTACTTGCTAAGGGCTCTTTCCCCGGTGCGTTTCTTCACTCCCTACAAAGTCTGTCTTTGTCCCATCTCAATGTCACTTGTCCCCAATGGGGCGTGAAACACCACAGCACAAGCGACTTGCGCTCAGGCAGTTCCACATCAATCAAAATCCTTCTTAATCTCAAGCCTTTTGTGTACAAACGCACGCAACCGTGGAAAACCTTCTGCAGAATTGACCATCTCTTGATCGTATCTGGTCCTATATCGTTCCTGTTCCAGTCATTCAGCATCTGTTGCCGTTCCTCTTTATGCAGTTGACATTCCCACAGCTCATGGTCCCGAGTTTCATCAACGACCTACAAACCTTCAAAAAGCGAGCGTATTCCTTCTTAAAAGGTCGGCAGCGCATTTGCGACTCCTCTGGTGTTGCGGGTGTCCATGGGCGGCGGTAATCACTTACCATCAGGTGAACCGTCTGTTCGTCTGCTTCGTCTTTTTTTTATGAGATAGGGGTATCTCATAAAAAAAAAAAAGCTTCTCCACAGGGTCATACAGGTGACTCACTGAGAGGCATTGCGATAGTCATCATTAGACGTCAGCCAATAGACGTCAGTCACTGCTGGACATAGACCTTCCCCAAACTTCTCCACACAGATCGGTCCTGTGCCACTCGCATCCAAGGGACTCCCGCGACCTTCACTAGATCGTCGGTCCACTTGGTGGGAGGCCTGCCATGCGATGCGATAGTGCCCAGTAGCACAGAATACTTAATAGTACAAGTACAGAAACCCCACTCCTAATAACCGTTTATAGACAATAAAGATTCCGGCTATCATAACAAAGTTGAAATTCCGACCGCCCAGCGTTCAACACCTACAATTATTCATACCTAGAAGTGCGTTCTCTTTCTATCGCAAGCAACTGTCGCGCATACGTCGCCGCTCGCTCGAGATTTTCTACTAATCGGCCTCTCCGGAGGGGCCGCCGCATGAACTTGCAAGTTCGATACCTACACGTGGAGTGGGACAGGCCTGCCAGTAGCAATGTTAAATTTTATTTTATTTTATTTGGAAAACCAACAGCTGTCTTAGCACAATAATTATAACAATGAGTATCTTAAAGCTAATAACAGGTCTTCACTGATAGAATTACGCCTGAAATGACATGGTTTGTGTTCATTCCAGGTTCATGATGTCGTCCCCGGACACGGTGACGCACGGGGGCGGCGGCGGGGGCGGCGGCGCGGGCGCGCGGCTCGCGGCCAGCGACATGCCGCTGCACGCCGCCTGCCCCTGCCGCGCGCCGCACCACGCGCCCGCGCAGCTCACGCGCGTGCACGCCGTCACGCCCAAGGCCCCGGTGCACGTCACCGTGGACCCTAAGGTACTGTGTCGCATGTCGTCACTCTCGTGTCATGCCGCGCGCCGCACCACGCGCCCGCGCAGCTCACGCGCGTGCACGCCGTCACGCCCAAGGCCCCGGTGCACGTCACCGTGGACCCTAAGGTACTGTGTCGCATGTCGTCACTCTCGTGTCATGCCGCGCGCCGCACCACGCGCCCGCGCAGCTCACGCGCGTGCACGCCGTCACGCCCAAGGCCCCGGTGCACGTCACCGTGGACCCTAAGGTACTGTGTCGCATGTCGTCACTCTCGTGTCATGCCGCGCGCCGCACCACGCGCCCGCGCAGCTCACGCGCGTGCACGCCGTCACGCCCAAGGCCCCGGTGCACGTCACCGTGGACCCTAAGGTACTGTGTCGCATGTCGTCACTCTCGTGTCATGCCGCGCGCCGCACCACGCGCCCGCGCAGCTCACGCGCGTGCACGCCGTCACGCCCAAGGCCCCGGTGCACGTCACCGTGGACCCTAAGGTACTGTGTCGCATGTCGTCACTCTCGTGTCATGCCGCGCGCCGCACCACGCGCCCCGCGCAGCTCACGCGCGTGCACGCCGTCACGCCCAAGGCCCCGGTGCACGTCACCGTGGACCCTAAGGTACTGTGTCGCATGTCGTCACTCTCGTGTCATGCCGCGCGCCGCACCACGCGCCCGCGCAGCTCACGCGCGTGCACGCCGTCACGCCCAAGGCCCCGGTGCACGTCACCGTGGACCCTAAGGTACTGTGTCGCATGTCGTCACTCTCGTGTCATGCCGCGCGCCGCACCACGCGCCCGCGCAGCTCACGCGCGTGCACGCCGTCACGCCCAAGGCCCCGGTGCACGTCACCGTGGACCCTAAGGTACTGTGTCGCATGTCGTCACTCTCGTGTCATGCCGCGCGCCGCACCCACGCGCCCGCGCAGCTCACGCGCGTGCACGCCGTCACGCCCAAGGCCCGGTGCACGTCACCGTGGACCCTAAGGTACTGTGTCGCATGTCGTCACTCTCGTGTCATGCCGCGCGCCGCACCACGCGCCCGCGCAGCTCACGCGCGTGCACGCCGTCACGCCCAAGGCCCCGGTGCACGTCACCGTGGACCCTAAGGTACTGTGTCGCATGTCGTCACTCTCGTGTCATGCCGCGTCACACTCATCTCATGTCACGTCACGCACATGTAATATCATGTCACACATATGCCATGTCACGTTACGTACTCGTCATGTCACGTCACAGTCGTGTTACGTCACACTCATGTCATGTTACGGTCACGGCTCGATAGTTGAAAACTCTTAAGAAGTTTCTAAAGAAGTTTGTATCAAAAATATCAGCAGTCGTCTACAAAGTTTATTTAGTTTAAGTCACTTTTTGATATTGAATATCCTCCGATATACCGCCGTATTATCTCACTCGTAAACAGATTCGAATCGACCCATTTTAACGATTGCAATAAAGTTTTGTATTACCCGACGGCCAAATTGCCCCGTGTATGGAATCACGAAAGTAGCTACACATAATGCGTTTTCTAATCGTAGAACCATATTCTCCCTTCCAGGTGCAACCAGTAGCAGGTGGTCCGATCTTCGTGCCGTTCCCGGCCGGGGACCCGCCGGTGAAGCTGTCGGGCTCGGCGTACTGGGTGCTGCGGCTGCCGTACATCTACTGCGACGAGCGCGGCTGCCTGCCGCGGCCCCGGCTGCACGCCGCGCAGTACAAGGGGGTCCTTAAGGCCCCCCTGTTTGGATTGCAAGATTAGCAGGAAGACGGTCCATTTAATTTGGTGATTTGAGCTTCATTACGGGACCGACGACGATGTTTTCCTTCAGGCATGAATGGGTCCGACTCGACCGGAGTGATATCACGAGCCTCACAGAAGCAACGCCTGCGCTGTGTTTCGTCGTGTGTTAATGAGGGTACCGGAGGCCCAATTGGAGGGAATGGGTTTAAAAGTTAGCAGCGCACTTTTGACTCTACTGGTGTTACAGGTGTCTATGGCGGCGGCAATCGCTTACCATCTGGTGATCTGTCTGCTCTTCTGCCACCTATAATATAAAAAAGCAACTGCCGTCTAGGTTAGACAACCTCTTAGGGGGAAATCCTTAGCGCCTGTTAGCAAGGTGCACTAGTTAAAGACATTTTTTTATTAGACTATAGGCCAACGCTTGACCACAATCGCACCTGATGGAAAGTGACAATGAGGTCTAGGATGACACGCGTTTGCCTAGAAGATGCCTGTTCACTCTTGCCTTAAAGATATCCATGTTATAATGGTCGGGAAAAACAGACCTCGGCAGGGAGTTCCACTCCTTAGCTGTCCGTATGATAAATGTGGAAGCGAATCGCATCGTACGGGCAGGTATATTTCATTCCATTTGATTTTGTATTTTGCGATTCATTACTAGAGCCACTGCCATCTGACCTCCCAACACCACTGCCATCTGACCTGAAAAAGGTCAGCGTCAAAGTTCCATCTGTCAACATAGTGGGATAGGCTTGGACCCTGATAGTGTTGGTGGGCTCTATTGGACCTCAATTAGCAAAAAGAAATGTATGAAATGAAATGAAAAATAGTTTATTCAAAATTAGGTCCACACCGAACACTTAGGAATGTTAATATGTTTATCTTCCGTAAGCTGATAGAGATTTACCTTATGTGAAACAATCTGTAGAAAATAAGATTAACATTTCGATTACGAGACTAAGTGACTGCCGGAATCAATGCCTTAATCAATTACGCATCTAGACTGCATACCGCATGCTGCGACTAACTATCCACTAAGTTTGGTAATAATATTCCGAATAGTAGGTAAATAATGATATTATCTTCCTAGCCGATATTTCGGCTATGGTAGCCAATCTCAACGACCAGCCATCGATACAGGATATTTATACTGCACAAATGTGTGCACAATAATGCGTCAAGAGAGTCTTGAAAACGGATGTTTAAGGAACTAACGGAGTTCCTATGTTTTATAACCAATGGAGTTACCATACCCTATGTCATAAGCAGTAATGGCATCTTCACGACTTTATTGACACATTATAATATGTATAGCATTTAAGTCTACACATTTGCTGATGTAATTTTACAAAATGTATGATTATAATTTGTACCCATATTTTATATCTTGACGTTATGACATTCTTTGCGAATGTAACTGTAAATCTACGCAAATACTTTGAATTTATCGTAATGTTTTAAGTTCCGACAGAGTAGAAAGCGTCATGGGTTCGATTCCCGCACCAACACAGTTATTTGTTAATAGAAAACATTTTTATGTAAGTGCCTGTGTTTCTGGTGTTCTCAGTGCAAGGGTAAACCCTTGTTTGGGACCAGGATAATACAACTATGTTAACTCAATTAAATATTTGACAAAAACCATGCCTACTCGTCGCCAATCATAGGGTTTTGGCGCCCAACGTGTAAGTAGTTACTGGATTTATTGTATTTTAACTGAAAATACCATAAAAATGACATAGATTGACGTTCGATGCATTTTGTGTTATTATGCAATGTTAAAATAGGTTTTCAAGGATATTAAGGCTATCTTGTATTGTAACGTGTACAACTATGAGTAAAGTATAGGATATTTCATATTTTTGCAAATAAATTGTTTAGAAAATCTGTGTTGTTATTCTTGACATAACCAAACCTTTTTTTGTTTTATGTTGTTTTTTTTTTATTATATTTGTAATGATACGCATGTTTTTATAGTGTTACGTTATGGCCTGATTTCAAAAATGGGTTCTACTGATATCTTAGGGAGTGTAAGTAAAAATTGTGCAGAACAGTAAAATTTTGCTGATATAACTTTTAGGCTTGAAGAGCCTTTAGACGTATTGAAAGCTTGGGTAATGAATAAAGGAGCCTGCAGGAATTAGTTCATTTACATCTACAAAGTTTCTTTGTAGTTGATCCGCCATAACATAAACAGTAACATAAAACTCTTAAAAAAGACGATAGTTACACATCAAAACCTTAATTTCTATGTTTTTTTTAAATTTACAAAATAAATTAGATTTAAATTAAGTACTTCATGTTACGCAATAACATAAACAGTAACATAAAACTCTTAAAAAAGACGATAGTTACACATCAAAACCTTAATTTCTATGTTTTTTTTAAATTTACAAAATAAATTAGATTTAAATTAAGTACTTCATGTTTACGCAATAACATAAACAGTAACATAAAACTCTTAAAAAAGACGATAGTTACACATCAAAACCTTAATTTCTATGTTTTTTTTAAATTTACAAAATAAATTAGATTTAAATTAAGTACTTCATGTTTACGCAATCAAGTAATGAAGTCATTTCCGTTAAAGTAAAATAAAATCAAACTTCCGGCGGCAACAGTATTCAAATTGGCGCGTTTTCTGACCGGGCGCATGCGCTTTAGGCCGTCACGTGCTTCCGCAATTTCTGGCGCGAAAATTCTTTTCGACTTTTTTTAATTCGCGCTAATATTTTACCGGATGTTGTGATAAAATTTTATAAATCCGAGAATTATTTTAGGAAATATTTCTGTGGGAATTGGTTTTTAAAATTGGGGGGAAAAATTAAAAAGTATTGAAATGACGGCGACGTTTCCGGCGGGTGGCGTGGGGAGGGCATGGAGTAGGGGTAGGCTCGGCTTCGTGCTGCGCCGCGCTCGGTTCCGCCGTCAGTCTGCTGTGCGCCGTCGCCGCGCGAACACTCAAGCGGTTACTCTGGCCGATTGCGGAGAGACTACGAAAGGAACATCGAAACTTTAGCGGTACTATGCCGCTCTTGCATCAGGTTAGTTTATATTCGTACTAATTTCGTTAAAAGTTTTACTTATTACCAGAAATGTGAAAGTTGCGGTTCTCTGTAACACTTTCTTAATTTTATTTTCTACCCTCGAAATTTTGCAAATCCTTTCCCTTTGCAAAGTATACTTTTTTCATAGGAGGCATACTGTTTCACCCTCGCGCAATGTTAAGATAAATACTATTCTCTTAAAATGACGATTTTTACAAATTAGCAGGAAACTACCCACTAAATCGCTCATATTTTGTCTACCTGCGGTTTAAAATTATTTTTCTCGCCATTCAATTGGGTCTTAAAATTAACGGATATTTTTTTTTCTTGTTGGTCAATAGAAATGTGGCGCCCAACACCTTTACGCATTAAGTTTTTTTTACGAATTTATTATAGAACCGCGGAAATCTGTTAAGAAATTTTTCATTTTTGCTGAAATGCGTCACGTCAACTTTTCTGATTTCTTATTCATTTTTATTCAACGGACAGTCACGTTCAATTACCGGGTTAGCGCCCATTTTCTGGATTTGATGTACCTACCCTCAAATTCGTTTTCGAACCTACTACCTTATCTACCTACCCTCAAATTCGTTCTTATGCAGGACGACAGCCGCGGAGGCGGCGGCTCGTGCGAGAATCGGCACTCGCTGACGGAGTTCGGGAATTGGAACTCCAACCACCTCGAGCCCACGCCCGCCACCGGCAACCACAGGATCAAAGTGAGTACCTAGAATTAAGCAGCATTTTTATCTACTTTTAGGCCTACTTTTCATTCCCTAGGATTTAAGTGTCTAAATTGGATTGGATCCAAGGTTATGTCGGTACTAACTACATAGGTTTTGTTTCATATCTATGACCCGCTATTTCATAGCCATAAGACGATACAGGTTATTTTCCCATACAATCCGTATTTTAAGTGAGAATAGATAAAGCCGCTTTGTTCTCCAAATTTGTTTCACAAAAGTTATAATCAATTTGTGTAGGTAGGTCCGTGCGCGTATGTAGGTTTTGTAAAATTATCTTGAACACTAACTACCCACATCGTGTACCTCTAAAAGCGAATTCTCGAGAACCCTACACATTTTAAAAGTATTTCCAGATCGCTCTGAAAACGATGCACTTTAGTTTCAAATTAAATTAAAGTACATTTCCGTAATGTTTTGGCGTAGCGGGATAAAAATAAATATTTACAAGTAGTCTAGATCGGTGTGGTGATTTTCAGAGATCTGTCTGGGAGCGCGGTTATCGCTTCCAATTGTTTTGTTCGCCATTACCGCGCGCCCGCCGCTTTTCGTGGACCATTGCATTAACATCGCATTTCTGTTGTAGTAGAGTATTTTTATTCCAGTTGTACAAAACTATTTTTATGCTCGTAAGTATCCAATTTGTATTTAACGTTAGATTGGATTCTTTCTCTAATTTGTAGAACATTTCAATTAACTGAGGTAATGAGTTACAATATTCGAATCTATCATTCTGAAACTAGGGCTTTCTTTGTACAGCTACAATGTATAAAAATAATTATCCGTAAGATAGTCCAGTTTGTCCAGGGTGGGGATCGAACCCGCTGACCTTTGGCGAACGAGGCAGGGTCACTACCAAATGCACCATCCGGCCAGTCAGAAAAATAAATCATATTTTAGTTTTTATTCAAATGGTTGGTGTCGTGTTTCAAGAAAAAGTAGTTGTTAAAAACATTCATGTACTTAAGTAGACATAATTCGCTATCGATGTAATCCATACACATGAAAGTCGCCAAATTTAAATTGCTTAAACCGCAAAATACTTGGCCAACCCATTAGACCCATATCGGTCGTTTGCGCCACGTATAGGGTGCCAAATTTTAAGTTTTGAATTAAAATAAAAAATTGCTGCCAAATACAAATTAGTAAATCGCACATTTGATCTTTTGCATACTATGTTGCTTAAGGACGTATTACGTTGATTCCAGAGTAGTAATATTTGCGTAATAATGTTTTATTATAATCCATTGAGTACTTATTGCGTAAAAGAGCAAGAACCATATGTAGATAGAACTTCACAAACTTTCTCGTTATTATTAGGATGTTTGTCCTGAGTGGGAATGGACCTTTGCGTATGAGGCAGTCGGACGAACTTATCCTAAGGCTTCGTTCTAGATCTTATCAAACTGGTTAGTAAATCCAACATTTTTTCTTGTAAACTTGATGGCGCAATGGCTATAGTGTAGTGCCCAAACGCGGAGTGTCACTGGCTAGATTTATAAAAGCAACTTTTCTAAACTGCCTCTGGAAATTCTTTAGGTTTTCAATCTGGATATTCTGGTGCATTTATTTTGATATATCGTTGGAACATTTCGCTTGTTTAGTGTGAAAGAGTAACGCAAAATATTCTTACAGTATATTTTACAAATGTAACGAGAGCATTATCCTAGTCTGCATACACTACTTTTATAAAATCCTAACGGAAAGGATGATTTATCATAACTATAGCTCAACTACACGTTGGGCGCCAAATTTTAGTTCTAGTTCTTCCGTAAAAATGATTGAAATAAAAGTTAGTTTCTTTTTCCGTATGGTCTTCTCTTCGGGCTTGATTTAAGGTTCCTTGGCGTCACCGTTCTAATTTTTATTAGCTTTCATGTATGAGTTTAATATATTTAACGAAAAAAACCACTTGTGTATGCACGTAGTGTTCTTAAAGAAGCCATTTTAATATTTCACTTTTTTTTGTGATTATTGGAATAGAATTTAAGTCAATGTACCAATTATTGCATTAATTTATAAGAATCTGAGTGGACCAATCAAATCCACTAAACAAATAATCTTAAAAATTGTCTTAGGTTAGCGATTTAGTTAGCTACACGTTGGGCGCCAAACTCAGTTCTGCAGTTTCTCCGAAAAAAAAACTACAAAAGAGTAAATCAAAAGTTAAGCACCCTGTAAGGTTTTATTGTCCGGTTATAACGCAGCATACGACGTCCGGTTTGATGCGATGTGCGCCGCGGCTGCCAGCCCGCGAGCCGTGCCAAATACCCCGAGCTCGAAGAGCCTGAACAGGGAACGAACGACACTTGAATTTACTTTTTAAAGTAGCTTCTAACTACTGTTTTTTATCTACATGTCAATTTAGTTATGTTTTTTTGGCTCTGAATATGTAGAATATCGTCATTATCAAAGGTACAGTATGGTATTTTGAATACATAGTTTGAGCTTCAGTGTGAATTCTGGGGAAAAATGGATTCCATAATTTTGCTTTAACGTCGTTAAGACCCAGACAGCAGACACAATAGAAAATCAATTTGATTGTTTTTGCCTTCTAAGTGTTATGGCTATATGATGCTTTTTTTTATTTAAAACTTGCATATTATCCAGGTCATGTTTTTAAGTAAATAAAAATTTTGCGTTATAATACCCACGACAAATTTGAAGATTGTTAAAAAGCACGCAAAAAGCAGTGTAGGAAATGTTTGGTTAATTGGTTGGTAATCGTGCTAACTAGGTAGGTAGTTCAGAGGCAATTTGGCGCCCAACGTGTAGTTGGCTTAAGACTGGTTTATCAGAAATAAACCTATATAAATACTTTCAAGCGGAGATTGAAATTTGCGTGATAATTACATGACTTCGTAAACGCGTTGCAGAAAATGAGTGGCTGTAGTACCTCTGGACAAAAACCCTGTGAAGAACACTTGTGTTCAGTGTGTGGGTGTTGTATGGGTTATTTGTAAAACATCAATAACTAAAAAATAAGCCTAGGTAAATACTGATTTAATCTAAAAAATCCGTCCATAAAACTTAAGTTTTGAAATTGAAATTTCCACTGAGTCCTAGAACAACAAATGTTGTTTGTTGCTCGTTTCGTGCAAGTGCGTTTCGAAATCTGTTAGTAGGGTGTAAGCTAAATCTTTATTTAACTTTATTTCTTGTGGCTTTTTTTCTCGATAGTACAGTCTGCGTCAAGTCGAGCTACCCCCCGTTGTGCTAAAATAACACTTCGTGTCTCAGACATAAAGATAGTTCAAAGTTGTGCAATAAGACAATGACAATGCACTTACTATAGTTTATTCCCATTACAATGTCAACGCGAACCTCCCGCCCCTCCATGAATCACTCTAAATTAACTTTAAAGAAATATTGCCATATTAATGTCTCCAGTAAATAAACTGTCTCCTTGCCAAGCGACCCTTAAAACCGAGAGATCTCCGAAATCCCTAACATTGTATAGAATAAGTATGCAATCGCGCACTTGGCAGGCGTCTGGCCGAGTATTGCCCGCTATTGGCATCAGGCTGGCAATTTAATATTATTTGTGTAGGCTCATGCCAAGGCTGCATGTAGTCTGGCTTAATCGGGCCGCCCGCCACCCGGAAAACTATCTTGGATACAGATGCGGGCTTTTGGAGATCCCTAGTCCGATGAAGGATCTTTTACACCGTTCTCAATGCTGAAATCCTTAGTATTGTTTTTAGGATTAAGAGGTAGCTTTTTAATTGAGAGAGATTATACCTATTATTTATTAGTTAATAGTAACTTTTTAGTGGATGCTTGGACAATTAAGAGCTGGGCGTGATTTCTCATATCTTTGATTAATAGCCTTTTTTTACATTATGGCGGACAAACTAGAAGACGGCTCACCTAATGGTAAATGATCACCGCCGCACATACACACCTGCAACACGTGAGATATCTCAAATGTTTTATTCTAATTAGAAATTAGTAAGTTTTTGCAAAGAAAGAGCAACTAACACTTCATATAATAATATCGTCACTTTAGAGTTTTGAGTAATATCTTATTTTATAATAAATTCGAAACATGCTTTTTTCTCGACCCGGTGTATTTGAACCCAGGACCCTGAGATCACGGAACGGACTAGAAAGCACTTGACCAATGGGGCGTTAAGACGGGGTTAAGGCGGAGATTAAGATTATTTTTTATCTACGGAACCTCAATTTTTAAACACGCCTGGCCTATCGGAGCCAGTTTCATGCCTCTTGGCTTTGGATAGGTCGGGATGTCGGGCGATGTTTGACGGCGATTATCCGCTATAGTTCAGGCTGCGTTGCCAGATCAAATGGTTTTGATGCAGGGAACAAGATATGGTTTTAACTGGTTTAACTTTATTCTGAGGATGGGAGTAGAATATATTATACACTCAAGGAGTGGATTTGACCGCCCTTGTCGTATTTTACATAGAACTCATTGATATCCCAGTAGGCCAGTAGATTAAAGGTAAATAGATTTCTCTGAAAAAATGTGTGAAATATTTATAGAAATGCTATGTTTACGCTTTTCTTTCTTCCTACTTATTTTGCCCTGTTTAAGGAGAAATGGCCACATTTATGGAATATCAAAAGAACACTTTATAAACGTGATGTCATGCTCTAAACGGGTCATGTTTCAAACTTTACATGTCTGGAAAATATTCAATTTATTTTTCATGGATTGTAATTTTACGTTTTTTTTCTATTGTGACGTAAGGACGGCGGATCAGACAACGAATGGCGCGAGTACCGCTGGGAGGAGCCGGGCAGCCCCGAGGTGGCGCACACGCCGCGCGCGTTCGTGCCGGCCGCCTGCTTCCCGCCGCGGCACCCGCGCGCCTTCGCCACCTACACGTGAGTACGGAACCTGTTAGCATGTGGCCTGAGCACAGCAGGGCAGACCCAAGGTTCTTCCCGAGGCTAGGGGGTTAAAGACCGCCAACTTCCAGACTTTGGGCCAACTCTACAAAATTCGGGTACAAATTTTTGGTCCGACCCGGGGATCGAACCGGGACCCCAAGCGCAGCCGTCGCTTTAAAGTGTGTTCCACTACCTGCTGTGATACTGACTGACTTGACTGACCGGTTGGCGCAATGGTAGTGACCCTGCCTCATACGCCAAAGGTCGTGGGTTCGATCCCCACCCTGGACAAACATTCGTGTGATGAACACTTGTTTGTTCAGTGTCTGGGTGTTATATATGTATTTAAGTATTATATTTGTGATCCTCTGTTGTCTATCTGTTAACACAAGTGCATAAGCTACTTAGTACGGAGTCGGGTCAATGTATGAGATGTTGTGTGAAATTTATTATTATTATTAAAAATGCCGTGGCAGTCATGTTATTATTGCGATACTCGATCTACGCATCTAGCCGTCTAGGGCGTGAGCGTTCAGTAACACAAGCACAGTAACTCTATAAAATCACAGCGTTTAGCATGTAAGTTGACAGAACGCACCGACAGACACTCCCGCGCCTTTGTTTTGTTAGGGTGTTAAAAAGGCTCATTTGGTTACCTGGGAGATCTGCAGGGGTTGTCCGCACGGGTTCTCCAGTCCCGGTAGAAACATGCCTACTTTTTTTTTTATGTGATAGGTAGCAGACGAGCAGGCGGATCACCAAATGTATGGTAAGCAATTGCCGCCGCCCATGAACATATGCAACAAGTGCGCTGCTAACCTTTTATCCCCTTCCCCCCGATGGGCCTCCTGGTACCCTCACTCACTCGGCGAAAACAGCACAGGAGCTGCTTCACGCCGGTTTTCTGTGAGGCAGTGGTATCACTCCGGTCGAGCCGCCCCATTCATGCCGAAGCATGGCTCTCCCACAGTTAAACCCTACTGCTGGACTTAACAATTTACACGGCAGTTTTATGTATAAGATTTTTCTCGAAATCCTTTTCTTTTGAGCTTAGCATTGTCTTCAGATTTCTTAATACATCGGTCCCAAATCGTGCTTAGTAATCATAACTGGGCACCTAGAGCTCGTAGCCTGGCCCGCGGCAATCTGCACATTTTACAGCCGCATGCGATGGCCGTATATCACGGTCGCCATAAAACCGGCCATATTCACCCAGCGGACCGGCATCGCGGCAGCTTTCTCCCGAATAAGTTTGGAATAACGTATTTCCGGTCATTTGTCATAAAATATGTCCCGGATTTATGATAAATGGCACTGTCTATTTGTTTAAAGTAATTCTAGCGATGGAGACTTAGTTATTATAATTAGATTTTATTCATTTGGGAAACTTATTGTAACGTACATTTTACTTAAAATTATTGGTAACATAGATAATCGGGAATTGAACCTCACAAGGTTTAGTTGCAGCTTCACAAGGTTGCAGCGGCTGGGTTCAATTCTCGGCAATCTAAACTAAAACTAAGGAACTACTAACTTTTCCATGTACTTACCCGTGATCAGAGGTCAAAACCGATTTTACCACTTTGGGAGCTGTATTTTTTTGCACGCTCCTAATTGATTCTTTACTAAATTGCGGCTTATTAAACGCAGTTAGAGGAACGCAGAGAAGAGCTGCGTGAACTTTTAGACGCCTGGCTCTAAACAATTATTCCCTGGGCTATTTATATGATGAAATTAACATTAAAAGCGGCTCGCGAAGAATGCCAGTACTCTCCCAGGGTGTCCTAAGTAGCGTGCCGTGTAGGCTAATGTACCAATTAGTGGAGTAAGATATACCTTTAGGGCTGTCAAAGCTGTATAGCTGGCGGCACGAAAGAGTAGCGATGACCGTTATTTTGCGCACTTGTAAAAAATAAGACTTTCTATTAAAATTGGTTTCTGCGCACTCAAGGTCATAACTTCACTTTCTTGCCGTAGACTTTAAGACCACCTACTTATTTGATATTTCTACATGAGCATTACTAAATATTTTTGGGTGTAATATTTAAGTATTATATTTGCAATTCCTGTTGTCTGAGAAGTACTTAAGCCACTTAGTACTCATGATTTTAATCAGAACAGGTTTTCTATTTAAAATCACTCTTTGCTGGATAGGTAGCTAAAATAATAAGGTGAGATAAGGTTACTTAAAAAACTTTAATAATAGAATCAGTTATTTTTTTTTTCGAATACTTTCAAGTTAACACCAAATATGATCACATTTTACATAATGTATTTTACAAGTTTTATAGTTTGAAATCGCAATTTTAATATTTGGTTACCGGATTAATTTGGGTACTTTAGGTTAGAATATATAGCCAATAGTAGCCATTTTTGTGTAAACTTTTTATTTTGATCATGCGTTTTGCCAACCCTAACATCGGTGACGTTGCGCTTGTTGCAGTGAGAACGCCCGGCCGGGCGGCTGGGAGGACTCCGGGCAAGGCATTACGGACATTGTCGCCTCCTTGGTAAGTGCTATTTTTGGTCGCCACTTACCAGCTAATTGAAAACCATAATTTTGTCCTAATATAAAAATTCCTAAGATCACGTAGGCGCTCGTTCGGAAAATGGGTAAATTGCCGGTTTAGGCGCCGCTATACAGGGTGTATCTGTGAACATTGTACATCTCTTTAACCATGTCTTCTATCAATCATTCTGAACAACATTTTGTTCTACCACTTTTCGAAAGTTTGCGTAAAAGAAACTACTTTTCACACAAAATTGGTCATCTTGATGTTTTCAGTCTGTCATGGGTCGACGAAAAAAAAAATTTTCAAAAGTGTGGAACAGAATGCTCAAAATAGTACGTAGAAGACAGGGTTAATAGATTAGGTTATAATTATAAATGTTGGGACTACGGTGCGGCGACCTCCTCGTGTGGCCTCCCCGGTAGTATTTTGCTACCGGAGGGGTCCTGGTGTCCCTGGGCAACGGCGGGTTTATCGCCATATTGCTACCCGACGGCTGACAGCTGCACTTTGAGGCCCAGCTCTGTCTGGGCCGGGGCCCTGTCCGGCGCCCTGTGAGGATCTCCTCCACTTTGGGCGCACCTTGACGTGGGCCCCACCGAGTGGGGCGCCTTCGGGCGCCACCCCCACATCTTTTGTGGGGTCTTTAGTTGCTGGTCTGCGCTGCGTCCCACAGCCAGTGGGATGCGGCAAAGGCCGGCTAACCCCACCTCTCCGCCCAGCGACCGACTGCGCAATCCAGCGTAGCCGGCCGTGGGGCTGTCTGGTGGGGCAGTTTTTTGGAAGCCTGCAGGCACTCTCGCCCACCTTGCCCTGCAGCCAGCAGGGTGTGGTTTGTGGAGAGTTCTGCAGGAGCCCATGCCCGCGACGCCCGTATCGCAATCCAGCGATGCGGGCGCCGCCCGGTTGGGGCTTTGTCGGAGGGCAGTGGGAGCTGCTCTGGGGGCTTTAATTAAGCCCCGGGAGTCGGAAAGAGGCCGTACTGGCGTGCCTTGCTGTCCATGGGTGGGTCTGCGGTGATGAGGTTCGTCCTATTTCCCGCTTTCCCACCCCGAGCCTGGATTTGCCGGGAAAAGTCGCAGAGTGTTTAGTGGGTATGCCCTTGAACGGCCTCTGATTAGCAGAAGCCCAATCCAGGGGAGAGCCCCACACTACCTGGTCGTCTCCCAGCGGCCGGGTGTGCATAAGGCGGCATTCACTCTGCGTGAACAAAAAAAATAAAAAAATAATTATAAATGTTCACAGATAAAACGCCTACTATCGCGCTGTCTAAAATACTTTCCTCTAAAAGTTATTTTTTCATAGTGTAATTAAATTTTAAGCATTTAGCATTTACTATTTTAATTTTTTCCTTTAAATTTTGATGATCTAACATGCTTAAGGGGCTTTATTCGTGTCACCTACTAAGGCTTTCAAAATTAAAGAGTAATTTGCTCTGAGGCGCTATTGGTGTGATGCTGCGTCGATTTCCAATTCTATTTCTATATGCGTGGACGCAACGCCCACAACGGCCATCACACTTAACGTTCTCGTCACATCTTTTTCCCTGTCCTCTGTATGTTTGTGATTGACCTAGGTATATTAGACTGGATATTGGTGCACGCGTGTTTCAGAAGTCCCTGACGATGCCGGAGTGGAACGGGCGCTCCACCGCCCCGTCCACCGTCAGCTATGACTCCACCGACAATACGGTAAGCTTATGCCAGATACCAGGTTTTTTGCACTATAGCGGACAAAAGAGCCGACGGCTCACCTGATGGTAAGTGATCACCGCCGCCCATGGTATCCCGTCCCGTAATAGTTGGCTTTACCTATGAAATGAAACTCTATTCAGGATGCCAATTCTCGGTCTTCGCCTTCTATGTCGAGTCGACTTCATGGAACGCATAACCAATAGGAGAACACAGCTAATTGAAAACCATAATTTTGTCCTAATATAAAAATTCCTAAGATCACGTAGGCGCTCGTTCGGAAAATGGGTAAATTGCAGGTTTAGGCGCCACATACAACCTGTATAGGTTGTATCTGTGAAAAATTTACATTACTTTAACCATGTCTTCTATCAATCATTCTGAACAACATTTTGTTCTACCACTTTTCGAAATTTGCGTAAAAAAACTACTTTTCACACAAATATGGTCATCTTGATTTTTTCAGTCTGCATGGGTCGACGAATTTTCAAGTGTGGAACAGAATGCTCAAAATAGTACGTAGAAGACAGGGTTAATAGATTAGGTTATAATTATAAATGTTGGGACTACGGTGCGGCGACCTCCTCGTGTGGCCTCCCCGGTAGTATTTTGCTACCGGAGGGGTCCTGGTGTCCCTGGGCAACGGCGGGTTATCGCCATATTGCTACCCGACGGCTGACAGCTGCACTTTGAGGCCCAGCTCTGTCTGGGCCGGGGCCCTGTCCGGCGCCCTGTGAGGATCTCCTCCACTTTGGGCGCACCTTGACGTGGGCCCCACCGAGTGGGGCGCCTTCGGGCGCCACCCCCACATCTTTTGTGGGGTCTTTAGTTGCTGGTCTGCGCTGCGTCCCACAGCCAGTGGGATGCGGCAAAGGCCGGCTAACCCCACCTCTCCGCCCAGCGACCGACTGCGCAATCCAGCGTAGCCGGCCGTGGGGCTGTCTGGTGGGGCAGTTTTTTGGAAGCCTGCAGGCACTCTCGCCCACCTTGCCCTGCAGCCAGCAGGGTGTGGTTTGTGGAGAGTTCTGCAGGAGCCCATGCCCGCGACGCCCGTATCGCAATCCAGCGATGCGGGCGCCGCCCGGTTGGGGCTTTGTCGGAGGGCAGTGGGAGCTGCTCTGGGGGCTTTAAATTAAGCCCCGGGAGTCGGAAAGAGGCCGTACTGGCGTGCCTTGCTGTCCATGGGTGGGTCTGCCGGTGATGAGGGTCGTCCTATTTCCCGCTTTCCCACCCCGAGCCTGGATTTGCCGGGAAAGTCGCAGAGGTTTTAGTGGGTATGCCCTTGACGGCCTCTGATTAGCAGAAGCCCAATCCAGGGAGAGCCCACACTACCTGGTCGTCTCCCAGCGGCCGGGTGTGCATAAGGCGGCATTCACTCTGCGTGAACAAAAAAAATAAAAAAAATAATTATAAATGCTCAACAGATAAAAACGCCTACTATCGCGCTGTCTAAAATACTTCCTCTAAAAGTTATTTTTTCATAGTGTAATTAAATTTTTAAGCATTTAGCATTTACTATTTTAATTTTTTGTCCTTTAATTTTGATGATCTAACATGCTTAAGGGGGCTTTATTCGTGTCACCTACTAAGGCTTTCAAAATTAAAGAGTAATTTGCTCTGAGGCGATATTTGGTGTATGCTGCTGTGATTTCCAATTCTATTTCTATATGCGTGGACGAACGCCCACCGGCCCATCCACCGTCTCGCTTGTTCCCTGTCTCTGTATGTTTGGGATACCAGGTTTTTACTATAGGTGCCCTGTCCCAGTCCGCGTGTGGAGTGGAACTTGCGCTCCACCGCCCGTCCCCTCGATGACTTAAGAAAATCACGAAGCTTAGGCCAGCGCCAGTGGCCGATAGAAGGGACGTTCGAGGAATGAATAATCTCTTCACCGCGCTGTGGAATTTGTTTTGAAGTGGACAGGTTATTTCATTCGTTAAGGGATGTCTTGTTATAAGCCATTTTTGCCTATAGCGGACAAAAGAGCTGACGGCTCACCTGATGGTAAGTGATCACCGCCGCCCATGGTATCCCGTCCCGTAATAGTTGGCTTTACCTATGAAATGAAACTCTATTCAGGATGCCAATTCTCGGTCTTCGCCTTCTATGTCGAGTCGACTTCATGGAACGCATAACCAATAGGAGAACACAGATTACAGTCGACATTTCTTATCTTGTTCTCTCATTGGTGTATGCGTTCCATGAAGTCGACTCGACATAGAAGGGGAAAACCGAGAATTGGCCTCCAGGACAGAATCACTGATCCTGTCTTATGAAACTCAATTCAAGACAATCGCCGACTCTGCCTCTTTCACCGCATGGTCTCTTTGTATCGATATATCTCTTATCATTTCGATAGACGCCCACTGTTGACATAGGAATCCCCCAATGTTTTCCACACAGATCGGTCGGTCCTGACCCATCCGCATCAATGCGAATCTTGTATCTTAACTCAATAAGTGAACGTTTCATTGTAAACCCACTGGGTCAAGGCGCAAAGTTAGGTTTCACTTTCCGATTTAATATTATGATTTTCAGATTAATTCTATGTACAGTCAACAGCAAAAGTAGATGATCAAAATCTCTAGGTATACTCGCTATTGAGCGGAGTTCGTGTCAGTACTGTATGAAACACTTGAGTTTACGTCAGAAATGTATGAACTTAACACAATACAGTTCTGACGCGAACTCCGATCAATAGCGAGTGTCCTTTTTGTTGATTTTGATCATCTTTTGCTGTTGACTGTACTAACAGATTTTTATTCTTGGGCTAACTTTGCCAATTGTTCCTTATATAAAACCATGTTGATGGTGACAAATGTACCTTTCCTTGGCTTGTTCCTGCAGGCGGAGCTGTGGTGCCCGCCCGAGTCCACCAGCTCGGCGCCGCCCCGGGAGGAGCGCCAGGTGTCTCGCCGCGCATCCTTTTGTAAGTAACATAGCACATTCAATGAAATTTACCAACTAATCAAAATAATTGGTAATTTCCTAGGTAGTTTGTAAACTTTAAGAAAATAAGAAAATAGGTTCGCTTACGTTGGCGTTGTGGGGTACAGAAAGGGGGGTACTAGATTTCTTATGATAGTTAGTAGTTTTGCTTACATGCTACATTATGAAATAATGCGCCATCCGCTAGATTGTATAATGACCCTGGATAATGCGCCAAAGGTTATGGGTTTGATCTCGACCCTTCGTGTGATAAACATTTGTTTTTCATAAAATGTGTGGATGAATTATGTATTTAAGAATTTCTTTATATTAGACCATCCGGTCAATGATAATCATAATCATTTATTGTTCCAAACTGGGGCCAAAAACATTCGAATTCAAACTGGCCAAAACAATTCCATTCCAAATGCATGAGATGTTGTGTGAATTGAAAACATTAAGTAGGTAAAATTTCTTCATTTTGATAATTGAAATGAAAACTAGAGTTAAAAATATTATTACGTGTTTTTTATATTTTTACAATTTTAATTTTTAATATGAGAAATAATTATTTAAAAACCCGCTCATTCTAAAATGACGTAAGTACCATTGTAGGTGTTATCTTAATATTTCTTTGCTTCTCGCTGGCCTAAAAAAAGTCTAGTCCCTGTCAAACTGTCAAATGTCAACCAAATTCAAATCTTTGTTCATTCGAAATTCGTTCATAGAGTAACTTATAAACTGGGTATAGAATTATCAGCTACTATCGGAGGACAGCGACATCTAATAATTAATCTTTGAACTAAACATTTTGGTATATATACGCATAGAAACCTACCTATAATATAACTACAATGTATCTACTTATTTGTATAGATACAGCTAATTATACGACCAGCCCGCGTAATTTGGTTTCCTAAATGAAAGATTTAAAGAGAAAACTAAGTACGGTTTTCATAGAAATATACTTTTAGTTCAAACAATAATTACTAGATGTCGCTGTCCACCGATAGTAGCTGATTACTCTATACCCAGTATGTAAGTTACATACTCTATGCTCACAAATTTATAAATGGCATCTGACAATTTTGACATCTGTAATGAGTGTTTTTTTGTACGTCCAGAAATCAATTTAAAAATAAAAAAAATGTGGTAAAAGGAATATTGGCTTTAACACCTATTTTTTTGTATCTCGTAATTTTTAGAGTAATAATATCTAAAAAAGCGTAATGTGAATCCGGGAAGCCCAAAAACATAAATGGCATTTTAATTTTCATATAAATTTTTCGATGAAATTTGGTCAATTGGTTAATAAATAAGGTTTGGTAACTCTCAGGCGGCGTGTTCGGCGGGTCAGGCGCGCTGGACGGGCCGACGCTGCGCTGGGCGGGCGTGGGCGCGGCGCGCTGGTCGGGGCGGCTGCCGGCGCGCTGCACGGACCCGGCCGGCTCCTACTCGCCCAAGGTGTTCCTGGGCGGCCTGCCCTACGACATCACGGAGCAGGCGCTCATGTCCTCGCTGCGGCCCTTCCAGCCTGTGAGGTGAGATTTTAGCTTTGGCTTTGTGGCACTGTGATAGGGTTTCATTTGGGGTCAATTGTGATCCTTTGTATGTGTCAAGAAAGCATTGTAAACTGTTTTTAGGAACTAACGTAGTTCCCATATTTAATAGCCAACTAGGAGTACTACTTACACCCTATGATAGGTGGGGCCATCAATTTCATAACTTTGAAATATCTTCTAGATAGATTAAAAAATGCTTCCGGCATTGTTTTTGGACCTACTAGGTATATTGCTGAACAGCTATTTGAAAGAAGTGTATGCCAATTAATGCTTCGCTAATGGCGCAATATAGGTACTCGTACATACTTTCCATTGCAGGTTTTTAAAGAGTAGGAATTGTATAACTTAAAAATTTGTTAAACAAGTTCTTAAAATTTCTAGTTTTCAAAAAAAAATCTCACTGTATATGTAAATTTGTGCAATTTGATTGTTTTTTGACAAAGATTGTTTTTAATTCGAAGAAGCATCTAATAAATTCATCTATACAAACTTACTGTCAAAGTCGTGAAACATATTCTTGAGGAACTATTACGGAGTTTCATGGGTAGTATCATAACCAACGGGGATACCATACTCTGATGTAGCGGCAATGTTAATTTCACGACTTTCTTGATGTGTTCTAAAATTATAGATCCATGTTTAAGACTTGTTTGTTGCAATAAATACTTGGTGACAGTGCCGAGAAGTAGACCAAAGAGGCTGTCCCAAACCGTGTCCCGATTATATTTGTGCAATGTAGTCCTCTTCCCCCGCAGATTAACCCCCTGCAGAATAACCAATGGGGCTACCATACTCTAACGTAGCGGCAGTGTTAATTTCACGACTTGATGCATTATCGGTCCAAGTTTATTGGTTAAACATTTTGTTGCAATATATATAGGTACTTAGTGACAGTGCCGAGAAGTAGATCAAAGAGGCTGTCCCAAACCGTGTCCCGATTATATTTGTGCAATGTAGTCGTGGTGGGCGCGGGCGGAACTTGTTGCAATAAATACTTGGTGACAGTGCCGAGAAGGAGACCAAAGAGGCTGTCCCAAACCGTGTCCCGATTATATTTGTGCAATGTAGCCCTCTCCCCCCGCAGGGTGGAGTGGCCGGGGCGCGAGTGCGTGGGCGTGGAGGGCGCGGGCGGCTCGCCGCGCGGCTTCGCGTACGTCACGCTCGAGAGCGAGCGGCGCGTGCGCGCGCTGCTGGCCGCCTCGCGCCGCGACGGGAACAAGGTGTACTACCGCGTGTTCTCGCGCAAGATGCGCAGCAAGGAGGTAACCAGGCTAACCTTAGATGTTTAACGTCGTAATTCCCAGCTTTTAGGGTGCGTTTCCACAGAAGCGGAGGTGCGTGGAGTCTAGCCGAGACCTTTAAAAATTTACCAATCACGTTACAAACAAACAATCATTTATTTGCTAAAATACGTGTGATACAGAAAGGTCTTAATTACCTATAAGTATCTAGTATTTGTATTCTACTTGAACGTGATCGGTCAAATTTTAATCTCCGCTCAACTCCACACATCTCTTCTGTGGAAACGCACCCTTAAAATGAAAAAAAAAATTATTGTTTGCTGTTTGGGCCTTACGACGTTAACGTTTACTTTTCATATTTGTTACGAACAAGTCACCTACTTGGAATCTTTTATCAGCAATCATCATTCTTAAAATGAACATGGTTAATTTCGGAGTGAAATACTTAAATTATGATCAGTTACAGTAGAGATTCTTAATTCCAATTTGTAGTAGGTTATCTATACTTTAAAATTCGCAATACCTATACTCTTTGTTACTATGCGAGCTAGAACTGGTAGACGTTAGAATTCCCGTACATTTTTGCTCCTTTTGACTGATGCAAATTTCAAAATGTACATTTTGACATTTGCATCTGTCTGTTTAGTTCAGATTAGATTGAGTAAATATACCTAATGTAGGTACTCAAGAAATTCATAGAAGGGTTTTTAACGTTCATTATTAACTTAACAATGAATTGCAAGAATTGCTTTAGCTTTAAAATTATAAATAGAATCTTCATTGGGTCGTTCGTTCACACCTAACGCGGTTAGAAACCAGTATAATAGCCAGCAGTCGGTTGCAGGCGGAGGTGATCCCGTGGCCGGTGGCGGACTGCAGCTGGGTGGTGGGCGGGTCGGTGCGGCTGGAGCCCGCGCGCACGGTGTTCGTGGGCGCGCTGCACGGCATGCTCAGCGCCTCCGCGCTCGCCACCATCATGAACGATCTGTTCTCCGGCGTCGTTTATGCAGGTTAGTACAGATTTTTGCAGCTTTATTATAATAGTAATGAGGGAACAAAACAAACATTCAAGGAAAGAGCGAATTCCTTAAAAGGCAACTCATCAGCGACTTCTCTGATGTCGAGGATGTTCGGTGTAATGTCATGGGGCAGCGGTGATTAACTTACCAGCAGGTGACCCGCTTGCTCGTTTGCCGCCTCTAGTATAAGAAAGTGGCCTACTCATGTTACGCAATATAAAATTTGTTGGTCGTACTAGGCCTTCAGGTCTTAAATACCAATTATTTAAGATCAGTAGCACGAACTTTTAACAAATCTAAATCTACAACACGTATACCTAAGCTACGCTGTTTTTCGCCAAGTGATGGTACCGTAGGCCTAATTTGGGAGAAAGGGACAAGGTTGTTGTGGGTAGGTGGCGACAATTGCTTATCAAGTGATCAGTCTGCTAGTCTGCCACCCATCACATACATTAAGTTTACTCATAACATGTTCTTGTTTAATTGTATATGTATTAATGCTTTCATGATTTCTGTGCTTCCCAAAGTGTACATTGCTACCTTTTTACTTGCAGGCATCGATACCGACAAGAACAAGTACCCGATCGGGTCGGGGCGCGTGACGTTCAACAACGTGCGGTCCTACGTGCGCGCCATCTCCGCCGCCTACGTTGAGATATACACCGACAAGTTCACCAAGAAGGTAAGATCCTTAATAAATTTATTTTATGACCCTTTTACGCAGTAGTTAGAGCTGGTTGAGACCCAGGGACTGCGGGTTAAATTCCCACATTAACACAAATATTTGCTACGTGTAAAAAGAAAGGAATGCGATTAACTCGATAATATTATGACTTATAAGTATTTACCGAAACAGATATTATTTTCCACAGATCTGCAATATAGACAATATTCTTATACTTAAAACATTACATGGCGTCAAGAAAGTCGAATGGATGTTTTATAACCAATAGGCCTACCATGCCCATAAGCGCCGTTAATTAATTTAAAGACTTCTACTTAAAAAAGTCGCGGCAAACACTCTTTTGAGCGTTGGGTTCTTGCCGGTGACGTCGCCAAGTCCCCACACTAGTTTACTGGGAGTTGAGTCTACGCGTCTACGCGGCTCAAAGGACCCTAGTGTCGTCAGACTCGTAGTTTTCCTGCATTTGATTGTCAATTGTTGCAGGTGCAAGTGGACCCGTACCTGGAGGACTCGATGTGCACGGTGTGCAACCTGCAGCAGGGGCCGTACTTCTGCCGCGAGCCCATGTGCTTCAGGTAACTGTCTTGTATAATAGGCATGGCGAATTATTTTCACTTTATGCCATCGTAAGATTCCTGAATCATAAAGACATTTGTAAAATATTTACTTTGATATCTTAAAAACTTCCCGAAATATTAAGATTTGAAAATCACTTTTGAACTTGATTAAAATCGCTTCATATAAAAAGCTGAGCCGTGACGTCACCGCTATGTATTTTCCACGCATGGCGAATAGACTTCGTACGATGGCTATGTGAAATGTTGCGTTTAGATAACTTTCATGTTTTAAATTTTATGGGCTATTCAATGATAACAGAATTTTTGGATAATTTAACTTTAAAATAGATTTTGAATGTCAACATTTAGACGTTCATACAGAAGTTATTTTCGTTTTCAACTCTATAACATCAAACATCGAACCAGAGCGGCTTAATCAAAGTCCAACGTTCAAAGTAGCCTTATTTAGTAGTAGCCAACATAACATCGCTTTAATTGGCGAGTTTTCTAAGCCTAAAGTGAAAGATACAGGTGGTCCCTTGCCGCAGGTACTTCTGCCGCTCGTGCTGGATGTGGCAGCACTCGAGCGAGAAGCACAAGGCGCTCATGCGCAACTCCAAGAGCGCCGCCGCGCGCGTGGCGCGCCTCGACGACGCGCTCTACAACGGACACAGCGCCTACACCTCGCCCAGTGAAGGTTTGCTAACCATTATTTCATAATCATTACTACTGTCCTATAGGGTATCCTTTAACAGTCCCTTCTATCTAGACCAATCTTTTATAATCTACATCTTCTATCTGTATCTATTCATATTCATTCTTACTATTTATAAAGAGATCATTTCTATAAACATCGACAAACCTTATATACAAACCGAAATGGCGAAACACTATCCAATCCAATCCGGTCTTCATCGCACACTTCGTGCGGTTCGGGCGTACGGGGTAAACCCTTTACACGAAACACTACCACGATGCAAACCAACGCCATCTATTGGTAGACAGTGAAATTACTTTACCGAAAGGAAGTGAGGGCGGGCCACTAGTTCTGTTAACTATGTTGGCGCACCGACCCATAGTGAGCCTTTGCCTCAGATAATAACAGCCTCCATCTTGGTCGATCCTGTGCCACCTCCTGCCAGTCATCAGCCGAGAGTCCGCGCAAGTCTTTTTCGACTTCCTCCTTCCAGCGATATCTCGGGCGGCCGACTGGCCTTCTGCCACTAGTTCTGTTAATAAAATATAATCACAGGGAGACTTAGTAATACGTATCCTGTAATATAACTATTACATTGTGTTTTATTTATTTATTTATAACACCTTATACGGAGCCTAGATTAGATAGATTTGACCTACAGCGCATTTGGTAGGGCATTATATAAAATTAAAGTAGTTTTCTTTTTTATCCTGGCACATTTCTCTTCGTGTGTAGCCGTGTGCTAAAATTACGTGCTACCTCGTCCCCGCCACCGTCTGTCACCCCGCAGGACGGTCGGGCACGTGATTGTCGGGCTAGTGGTTGGAATCATGCAACTGAATTTTGACGCACTTCCAGTTTCCTATTGTCCATTTAGCACGAATATGGAACTCGTTTGACAATGCAATATTGTTTTCCTTAGGCACGCCGTCGCCCGCGACGAGCGGCACGAGCGGCGCGAGCGCCAGCGAGTACGAGGCGGCGCCGCCCGGCGACGACGCGCACGACGCCTGGCCGCCGCACTAAACCACCCGCGCTCCGCCTGGCACCGGGACAACACTAGTCCACACAACGCTTCAACTAGCTCGCCACTACACTGCCCCGCAAATAGTAGGCATTAGCCCCCTTATTACAAAACCTTGACTAGTTGGTCATGGTTTAAAAACTAACTTTTATACATCACAATGAGGGTTTTTGCAAATGAAACATCCGCTAGATGGCGTTACGTTGACGTCAGGTCCAACTTTGACATTGGTTGTTTCATAATTGACATGATATGTTAAAATGTAACCAATCCACTCGTTGGAACTGACGCCAAGGTAACGCCATCTATCAGATTTTGCATTTGCAAAAACAGACCACGTTTTGTAATAGGGTCCAATCACACTAAATTACTATAGCACAGATTTGTTTGTGTTACCTGTCGACTGAACACAAGCCCCCTTACAAAGTCTTAGTTTAAAGTTGCTGTCATCATTTTTAAACCGTGACTAACGTTACTCCACTTTGTAATAATTGGGTAGAATTTCAAAATGCGGTGTAGTAACGCTTATATCAATCTGTTTCACAAGTTACAATGCGGATGTTTAAAATCGAATATAACGATCGCTCTAGTTATATACTAGTGAAATACTAAAACTAGTTGAACCGAAGTTCTGCGCAAAACAGATTAGGAGCGACTAGTGACACAACTAGTGGAATTTCTACCGACTAGTGCCAGGTGGCGCCCGCGTCTGTTGTCGATACGCTATTAAGTTGGGCGCTTCGCCAGCATAATATGCTTAGTTTTAAGGTTGATTTTGGGCTGTTATTTTGTCAGTAGCATACTCAATTTTTAAATAATTCGTCTCTGGCTCGTTTTCGGCTAGCATCATAAATACTTTATCTCTATAACTCTTTATCTTGCCGTACTTCTTACATTGAGTCATGTATTTTTATTTATAGATTTAAGTGGGTTACTTAAACTTACACTATTGACAAGTAATGGCCTTTTGTTGAATTCTGTTGTTGCAAAGCACTTTCTAAAAGGTTTTATTTGCACAACCCTACTTTTATTGTAATGCGTTTTTACTGTGGTTTTAAAATAAAAATACATTTTATGCGCGTGAAAAATTTTGTACGTCAGGGTTTTTTGGTTAGTTGGTAGCAAGATATGTAATACATAAATTTTAGACTGTATTTTGCAACGACAGTGTCTAGCAACGTTAGAATGATTTCGGGATATTTTCGTTCGTCTGCAACCCGCGGCCGTAGTATTAAATATACATTCCTTTTACTATTAGAATATGTATCGGCGCGTGGTTAGCGATACTTGTTTGTATACGATAATTAATCGAATAATTTATTTTTTGCTACGATGTGTAGACTTGTATTAAATATATGAATGATATTCACATTGCAGTTTATCAATTTTATATGAATTTTGTCATACGCCTTCAGCGTAGATCTGTTCAATAGATAATTACCATGTGCCTCTCTAGAGTTAGGTGATTTTATCGATTTTACGGTGCCTGTTGTAGCCCTCGTAGGCGTCCATCGCGATAATTTTTAACATTTTAAAGGGCTTTTAAAATTGTATAATCATGGTGATTTTTATAGAATTTTAGGATTTCATATTATATGGAATGTTGATTTTAATCTCTTAATGCTTGTTTGATTTTAAAATGTTGTAAACTGTTATTGGAAAAATAAATTATATGAAGATTATGAATGGGTTTAATTAAAAATACACATCTATATAGGCTACCATTAACTCATACAGGTTAGGACCACATAGTGCTATAAGGGTCTGTTTCACAATATACGGGTTCCAAGAGGACTTGGATATGGGCACTGACGTTTAATAAATAATGTAGGATTATACATACATACTGCTGATTAAAACTTATTTCAATTTTAGGAAAAGGTTTATTGCATTTTGCGACACACGCAGGTGTCAAAGTAACAACACATCTGTACAGTGATTGGCTTGCGAAAGTGCTAGGCCAGTACAATCATGAATCTAACATAGACATGCATGATTTAAGTTTTACACAAGATTAACCTTGGGTACTTATTAGAGGATTGTAACATGTAATAAAGTTTAACATGAGCGTGATTTTGGTTCACGGGTGTTAAATTAGCAACTTTTGAGAGAAATTATTCTCTAAACAATCATTTGAAGCATCTTAAGGAAATAGGTACTAAATAATACACACGGTCCCATCTGATCTTTAGTTTGTCCAGTCACCCTGATGGTCACGGAAGAATGGGTGCCTATATTGCGATTAAGACTAGGTATGCCCACATATATGCTTACATTGATCTCGCCGTAAATGACACTTCGATATCAAGGTAAGCTCGAGCCATCCATTGCATGGAACACTGAATTTTATATTGATAGTTTGGAACTTTTACCAAATTTCAGTTCCGATAGGTACAGTCGAGTTCAAAAATATGAGGTATACACTTTAGGACCTTGTCACAGTACATATGTATAAGAAAACAACTTCCACTTTGAACTCTACTGTACAAAGCGGGCGGGCCACATTTGCAGAAAAACCAAGTAAGCAACGAGATTCAAATATATGCATGAAACAATGTTTAGCTCTAGGTACACCTCTCTAATGAGCACCCCGGTAAGATTGTGAACATATGTCTCATATCTAAGTTCCAGTTCAGAGATCCTAACACAAACATATCACAGAAATCGTAGCGCATCGTTAACAATATCTATGAGAATTGAATGTATTTAACATCTGTTATTTAGTAGTACTTATATACATTTTAAATAGTATAATTTAAGAGCTGTAGATTTTGAAAAATAAATAAATAAACGTTGGCAATACATTTTTGAAGAAAATAGCACGATACTACGTTACCGAAGGTGCTTCGTGCCGAGTACTAGCGTAACCGTAGCGTGGGCACGCTACTTCAACATTACGATTGCTTTGAATGTTCGTGCTAGCTACAGCTGTGACTGGTATAGTCTGCGGCATGAAACAATACCGATGACATTGAGTGCGCAGAAACCAATATCTAAAAATTGCTATTCTTTCATGCCGCCAGCTATAGTTACCACTAGTCCGGCTAGTGCAGCGTGTAGTTGCGCAGGATGTACTCCCGGATGGCGCGCGCCGTGCGGGCCGGCCTCTGCGGAACAATACGACGATTAATACCACAAATGTTTGTACTGTGCGGGTAACGATCCCCGCACAGTACAAAACATTTGTGTGCATGAACATGTCTGTTTGTATTGGTCTGGGCGTTCTTCTAAGTATTATAAGTATGTATTTACAAAAGAATAGTATTATCTATATCTATACTATTTATAAAGAGAACTTCTATAGACAACGACAAGGCTTATAGGTAAACCGAAAACACGAAACGCTTGCGCGATGTAATTGAGCACAGCCCCATCTATTGGTTCATTTCTGAATTACGGTCCCGAAGCGAGGTGAGGGCGGGCCACTAGTATGTATATGTTTGTAATCCCACTGTTGGTTTTGACATCTGTAACACAGGACCTATCTCAGAGTCAGATCAATGTATGTGATGTAGTGAAATATTATTATACTTTCGATTTATGTTAAACAGAAATAGAATCAGTGTACAGTCAACAGCGAAAGTAAATGATCAAATTCAAAAACTACTCACTGTATGGTGTCAATTTTATACAGTTCCGACGCAAACTTGATTCATACAGCTCTGACGTGAACTCCGCTCAATAGTGAGTATAGAATTTTTGATTTTGATCATCTACTTTTGCTGTTGACTGGACAAGAAGAACAATGACATTCGGTAGGCGCTAACAGAATACGGAACGAATGGGTGCGTAAAGTTAAGTAACTGTTGCAGACGGATTGTATAATCCGCCGTATTACATTACGGCTAGCCGTATTGAAAAACATGGCCGCTTTGAATGCCGGATTTAATGCGACTGAATAAAAAATGCCGGATTGTATTGGACGTCATACCTACATCATGATTTTTAACACTCGTGCTGCCTGACATATGACGTAACGAATAAATGGGGGCTATCGCATGTAGAAAGTCTGTCAGATGACAGAGGCATGATCGTGAGAGGACATTGTTTTCTTTAAAAAAACCCTAAAATCCGTCGCATTTATAGCCTAAATCAGCGTTTCCCAATAGGGCCACCAAAACGAAAGAACCGTGTCGCGACATTGTCGTCTTATTTTAAAAACATCAGTACGGAACCAGCTTGAGTTTGAAAGTAGGTACTTAGAGGGTCATTGTGAAATTTACCGGGTCATGGCCTAACAAAGTTTGGGAAACACTGGCCTAAACCCGTCATAGTAGTGATAACTTGATTTCTATTTAGGCCTTTGCCGTGGTATACAGTCTACATCAGTTTGTTAGTATACCTGCTATAAGGTGTGTGTGTTCGCGGATCAGTCGAAGCTCATGCTCATGTCGGAGTTGTTGGTGAGGTCGGCGGCGGGCGCGCGCGGGGAGATGCTCACCGTCGGGAACGGGAACTGCGGGATGTCCTCCTCTGCGGGACGGGAACAAAACGTTACGGATCGTTTACACTTTCATTGCCACTAATCGCTAATATTATAGTCGGGCCGTTCTAAGAAGCCCATTTGACACGTTTTTTGTTTTGCATTTATCCTTGTTAAGAGGAACACAATTAGCGATTCATAAAGAACGACTTTTAAAAATAAAATTATGTTAAATTGTCTAATTATAAATGTTTTTCAATTAATTTTTGTTTTAATTACTCTTTACTTATTTATGAAGTAGAAATAACCGTTACTCATATGCTTCGCCAATTTTATTGTCGTCTTCACTAATACAGTCAGTCTAACATGTGTCTAATCGGGCATCTTAGAACGGCTCGACTTTAGAATAGTTACACGGGGTCTATCTGTGAATATTTAGACAGGTCCCACGAACAAACTAGGACCTGCCAAGTTTTCACTCAGCTGGCCTAGACAGCGAGGGAGGCGTACCCGACAGCGGCGTGTCCAGCCTGTCCACGATGGCGTCGAGCAGCGCGAGCGCCACCACGTTGTCGGGGTCGCGGGCCAGCGCGGCGTGCAGCGCGGCGGCCGCGGCGTCCTCGCGCCGCTGCAGCGCCAGCGCCAGCCCCAGCGCGGCCAGCTAGACAGCGAGGAGGCGTACCCGACAGCGGCGTGTCCAGCCTGTCCACGATGGCGTCGAGCAGCGCGAGCGCCACCACGTTGTCGGGGTCGCGGGCCAGCGCGGCGTGCAGCGCGGCGGCCGCGGCGTCCCTCGCGCCGCTGCAGCGCCAGCGCCAGCCCCAGCGCGGCCAGCTAGACAGCGAGGGAGGCGTACCCGACAGCGGCGTGTCCAGCCTGTCCACGATGGCGTCGAGCAGCGCGAGCGCCACCACGTTGTCGGGGGTCGCGGGCCAGCGCGGCGTGCAGCGCGGCGGCCCGCGGCGTCCTCGCGCCGCTGCAGCGCCAGCGCCAGCCCCAGCGCGGCCAGCTAGACAGCGAGGGAGGCGTACCCGACAGCGGCGTGTCCAGCCTGTCCACGATGGCGTCGAGCAGCGCGAGCGCCACCACGTTGTCGGGGTCGCGGGCCAGCGCGGCGTGCAGCGCGGCGGCCGCGGCGTCCTCGCGCCGCTGCAGCGCCAGCGCCAGCCCCAGCGCGGCCAGCTAGACAGCGAGGGAGGCGTACCCCGACAGCGGCCGTGTCCAGCCTGTCCACGATGGCGTTCGAGCAGCGCGAGCGCCACCACGTTGTCGGTGGTCGCGGGCCAGCGCGGCGTGCAGCGCGGCGGCCGCGGCGTCCTCGCGCCGCTGCAGCGCCAGCGCCAGCCCCAGCGCGGCCAGCTAGACAGCGAGGGAGGCGTACCCGACAGCGGCGTGTCCAGCCTGTCCACGATGGCGTCGAGCAGCGCGAGCGCCACCACGTTGTCGGGGTCGCGGGCCAGCGCGGCGTGCAGCGCGGCGGCCGCGGCGTCCTCGCGCCGCTGCAGCGCCAGCGCCCGCCCCAGCGCGGCCAGCTAGACAGCGAGGGAGGCGTACCCGACAGCGGCGTGTCCAGCCTGTCCACGATGGCGTCGAGCAGCGCGAGCGCCACCACGTTGTCGGGGGTCGCGGGCCAGCGCGGCGTGCAGCGCGGCGGCCGCGGCGTCCTCGCGCCGCTGCAGCGCCAGCGCCAGCCCCAGCGCGGCCAGCTAGACAGCGAGGGAGGCGTACCCGACAGCGGCGTGTCCAGCCTGTCCACGATGGCGTCGAGCAGCGCGAGCGCCACCACGTTGTCGGGGTCGCGGGCCAGCGCGGCGTGCAGCGCGGCGGCCGCGGCGTCCTCGCGCCGCTGCAGCGCCAGCGCCAGCCCCAGCGCGGCCAGCGTGGCGCCGCGCGCCGGCCGCAGCAGCAGCGCGCGCCGGTGCCACGCCGCCGCCTCGTCCGGCCGCCCGAGGCGCCGCGCCGTATGTCCCAGCGCGTCCAGCGTGGCCGCCCAGCGGCTGTTCAGCTGGGGACAATACTCAACACTTCAAAATATGTCTCTGGTCTAGGTCGTAAGTCTTTCACCCTACAATTCAGATTCGTTTGTTTGTACGTCATGGAACAACAAGGTCAACTGTCCCTGGCAACAAGATTGTGTCAGTGACTTTCTTTGTTATTTGGAGCACAGAAGGTCAAGACAAATATCACAAAATATTACTCATAATTACTTACGTCTAGTGGGATATCCCTAAGAATTTCTTTGATGAGTGTCCGAAACCGAACTAAGTCAGGGCTGAAGATATCTAAGTCACGGTATTGCCGAGATAATGCCTCATATCTACCTGGGAGACGTCGCGGTCTTGGCGCGCGGTGTCGAGCGCGCGCAGGAACAGCGTGTGCGCGGCGGGCAGGTCCCCGGCGGCGAGGGCGCAGGCGCCGCACTCGTGCGCCACGTGCGGGGACGCAACCAGCGGCGCCAGGCGCTCCCAGCAGTGTCTGTGTGTCACCTGGGGGACGTCGGTCACCTGGGAGACGTCGCGGTCTTGGCGCGCGGTGTCGAGCGCGCGCAGGAACAGCGTGTGCGCGGCGGGCAGGTCCCCGGCGGCGAGGGCGCAGGCGCCGCACTCGTGCGCCACGTGCGGGGACGGCACCAGCGGCGCCAGGCGCTCCCAGCACGACCCGCCCGCTTCCGACCGCTCCACCAGCTTGTCGAGGCGGGACTGCAAATAGATCGCATTCGGATTTAAGCTTCATCCTACTACTATTATAAAGGCGAAATTTTGTTTGGATGTATGGATGTTTGTTATTCTTTCACGTAAAAACTACTGAATGGATTTGAATGAAACTTTACCACAATATAAGCTATATACATCAGAATAACACATAGGCTACAATTTATAAAAATATATTGTGTGGATTGTCCAAAATATGACGGTAAGTGTCAATAATTAACTCCACGCGTACGAAGTCGCGGGCGGCCGCTAGTATCAAATATGGACAAAGAGGTAAATTATAGGTGCTAGTCGGTAGTGTAGGACGTAGATGGTGTCAGGGGTGTCGGTGGTGTCATATGTAGGTATGTGTCGTTGGTGACAGAGGTGTAGGTGTGTCATAGGTGTCAGAGGAGTGTGTGTGTGGAGGTGTCAGAGGAGTGTGTGTGTGGAGGTGTAAGAAATATACATGCGGGGACTGCACCAGCGGCGCCAGGCGCTCCACTAGCTTGTCGAGGCGGGACTGCAAATAACGCATTCGAATTAAAGCTTCATATAGCCGCAGAACTAACAACCGTTGGAGCCATAAAGTCCTTGAGTGGAGTCCGCGACTCGGCAAACGTAGTGTTGGACGCCCTGCTACAAGATGGGATGACGACATTCGAAGGCTGGCTGGAGTGGGCTGGATGAGAGTGGCCGAAAATCGGGAGCGGTGGCGTGCATTAGGGGAGACCTATGTCCAGCAGTGGACGACCGTGGGTTGCTGATGATGATGTGGATGATCAAATATGGACAAAGAGGTAAATTATAGGTGCTAGTCGGTAGTGTAGGACGTAGATGGTGTCAGGGGTGTCGGTGGTGTCATATGTATATGTGTCGTTGGTGACAGAGGTGTAGGTGGTGTCATAGGTGTCAGAGGAGTCGGCGGTGTGAGATACACGTGCGGGGACTGCACCAGCGGCGCCAGGCGCTCCCAGCACGACCCGCCCGCTTCGGACCGCTCCACCAGCTTGTCGAGGCGGGACTGCAAATATCGCATTCGGATTTAAGCTTCATATAGCCGCAGAACTGACAACCGTTGGAGCCATAAAGTCCTTGAGTGGAGACCGCGACTCGGCAAACGTAGTGTTGGACGCCCTGCTACAAGATGGGATGACGACATTCGAAGGCTGGCTGGAGTGGGCTGGATGAGAGTGGCCGAAAATCGGGAGCGGTGGCGTGCATTAGGGGAGACCTATGTCCAGCAGTGGACGACCGTGGGTTGCTGATGATGATGATGATGATGATCAAATATGGACAAAGAGGTAAATTATAGGTGCTAGTCGGTAGTGTAGGACGTAGATGTGGTGTGGTGTCATATGTGTCATAGGTGTCAGAGGAGTCGGCGGTGTAAGAGATATACGTGCGGGGACTGCACCAGCGGCGCCAGGCGCTCCCAGCACGACCCGCCCGCTTCGAAACGCTCCACCAGCTTGTCGAGGCGGGACTGCAAATATCGCATTCGAATGAGGATTTTCGCAAATGCAAAACCGATAGATGGCGTTACGTTGACGTCAGGTCCAACTTGGACAACATTGATTGTTTCATGACATAACTTCATAATTTTGACATGATACATCAAATGTAACCAATCCAAGTGGATTGGTTACGTTGGACCTGACGTCAACGTAACGCCATCTATCGGATTTTGAATTTGTCGGTGGTATCGAGCAGCGGTGTCCGTAGTGTGTGGTCATGGGTGTCGTTGGTGACGGAGGTGTCGGTGGTGTATGGTGTCATAGGTGTCGTTGGGGATAGAGGTGTCGGTGGTGACATAGGTGTCGTTGGTGACAGAGGTGCCAGAGGGTTGGTTGATGTGTGGTGTCATGGGTGTCGGTGGTGTCATAGGTGTCGGTGGTGTCATAGGTGTCGGTGGTGTCATAGGTGTCGTTGGGGACAGAGGTGTCGTTGGTGTCCGAGGCGTCTGTGGTGTCGGTGATGTTGATGATGTCACAGGTGTAGGCGGTGTCATAGATGTCATTGGTGACGGAGGTGTCATTGGTGTCAGAGGTGTCAGTGGTGTTGGTAATGTTTAGGTGTCGGTGTTGTCATAGGTGTCGATGGTGTCATAGGTGTCATAGGTGTCATTGGTGTCAGTGGTGTGTCACCTCGGCGCCGGCGTGTAGCGCGGCGGCGCGCGCCAGGAAGCGCTCGCACATGGCAGCGTTGTGCAGCAGCGCGCACTCCACTCCCACGTACAGCGGCGGCAGGTGGCAGCCGCCCATCAGCTGACTCGCCTGCCAACAGGCCGTTACGGTATTTATTTATTTCTGCTAGTCACGTGATTATACAAACATTATAGTTGGTAAATACAATGGGGACTACCGCGCGTGAAAAATCCGTTGGATGGCGTACGTGTAGACTGAGGTCCAACTTGAACGTCATTGGTCGTTTAGTGAAATTTTGACATCTCACATCAAAAATAACCAATCACCGTGTATTGTGGGCCTCAGTCTACAGGCTCCGACCACTACCCACAAGCCACCCCATTATCACCAGTTTAGTCACTTAGTTAGAGAGGGTTGTGAAATGTAAAAATGAAATAAACATTCTCCCCCGATCAGACGATATATACAGGTGCGTATCTGTGAACATTTACATTCCTTTAACCAAACTTGTTCTACCAAACATTCTGAACAAACATTTGTTCTATGGACTTTTCGAAATTTGCATCGATGAATTTCGAAAGTTTGTTTGAACAATGGTGTTCGCAATGGTTGATTAGAAACGTGGTAAAGAGAGGTAAATGTTCACAGATACACTTTGTAACTATATTTTAAATCCCACGGGGTACCGCGCAAAGTGGAATTATGTAGCTTATCATCTAGCAACTGGATAAGGTAATATATTGCCTTGCAGTCGTGTGTACCTTGAAAGTAGGCGGCCTGGCCGGGTCGTGCCGTGGTCGGCGGCGAAGCTGTGTCCGTAGGCCAGCCACACGCAGCCCGCGCCCGGCTCCAGGCTCTTGGCCTTGCTCAGGTAGCGCCGCGCGAACTCGCTCTTGCCTGCAACACGACACGCTTGTTTATAATACATGGTGGAAAATATTGAAAAAAAGCGACGCCTCCGGGCTATAAGCCATAAGTCGGTAGTCGAAAAGTAGGGACGAATTTACTGTTTTTGTCGAATATTTTTTAAACGAGTTTGGCTATTTAAACTTTTGATGTATTAAAACGCGGAGGTTTATTATAAAATATATTTGACCGTTTATTTTAAAACATATTTTATTAAAAACAGTTTCTAATGAAAATCCTACCCTACTATTATAAAGGCCAAAGTTTGTATGGATGTACGGATGTTTGTTACTCTTTCACGTAAAAACTACTGAATGGATTTCAATGAAAATTTACCACAATATAGCTTAAGCATCAGAATAACACATAGGCTACAATTTATAAAAATATATTGTGTGGATTGTCCAAAATATGACGGTAAGTGTCCATAATTAACTCCCACGCGTACGAAGTCGCGGGCGGCCGCTAGTAAATAATAATTATTCAAATTCCCATGAATTAAAAAATAATCATACCTATCGCTAACTCCGCCTATCCACCCTAAAACAGCCAATCTAAGACTGATACTCAGTAACGCGTGACCTTCTATCCACCCTGAACGGAGTGGATAACCTTAATTCATGTATTATGTTTCTTCTTGTATCTATGTATGTATCTGACGACTCGTTTAGCGCAATGGTTTGAGCCGCGTTGAGACGTAAGGGTCGCGGGTTCGATTTCTCGCATCAACACTAATGTTTCTGATGAACAGATATTTGTGTTGGGTCTGGGTGTTTGTAGTTCCTTCGTTGTTTCTGGTTTCCATAGTACAAGGGAAAACCTTAGTTTGGGACCAGGACAATGTATGTGATGTTGTCTCAATTTCTATTTATATCTGTAATTGTTTTTTTTTTAATAATAATCAAACTCACCAATGAGATAGTAGTAGCAGCCCACGGCGAACCAGGACACCCAGCTGTTGGGGTAGGCGTCCACCAGCGTGTGCGCGAAGGCGAACAGCTCGGAGCACCGCCGCAGCTCCACGAGGCAGGCGGCGCGCACCTCCCCGCAGCACCAGGGGTCCACCCCGTCCAGCAGCTTCAGCGCCGCCGCCCACTCGCAGCCGGCTGCCAGCCGCCGCGCGCGGCAGATTGCCGCTTCCGACGTGCGGGTGCGGCAGACCTCCACGTCGGAATTTTGCTGTAGAAACACAAACATGATAGTTTTTTAAACATCTGAGTGGTTGTCATGCGGGAAATAGGGTATTTGACAAAAAAAAAAAAATATTAACCAAAAGAACTCTCAATTTAAGAAACACTATTGAAAGAATTGCTCGATTCTGATTGAATCACCTGAGATATCACAACTTTTAAGATGCACATCTATTTTGGGCAAACCCAAAAAACGCCCTCTCTACACATGGCTACAGGCAAGTGACGTCACACGCTCGTATCTTGTATACGCGTCTAGTAAATTTGTTTGGTAGCTACTATCAAATGTTTCGTTTAAGTTTCATAATAAAAGTTGGTGAAAATTGTACGGGTAGTTCAATGATATAATTATTTTTTTAAAATTTTAACTTTAAAAATGGACTTGCCCATGATGAAACTTTGAAATGCTCATAAAAAATATACACGTTTATATTTTTAACTGAAAAGGTTGGCCATTGGTTCTCATTTACCAGTATTTTGGAAAAGTATAAATATTTTTTACTATATCGAGATATGTCAAATACCCTATTGTCATGGAAAGTAAGTAAGTAAGGTGAACGCTAAAACACGAGCGGATGCGGTGCGTGCGTCGGAAGTCCGCCGCGGGCCTCGAATCCACGAATTTTGAATTCGAGCGTATACAATAGGGTATTTGACTAGTTTTTTTTATGTGTTTAATCAAAAGACCCCTCTATTAAAGAAACATTGTTGAAAGAATTATTTGATTCTGATTTGAATTACCTGAGATATCACAACTTTAAGAGCACATATTTTACATATGACATGTGACGTCACACGCTCGTATCTTGTATGCGCGTCTAGCAAATTTTGTTTGGTAGCTATATCAAATGTTTCGTTTATGTACATAGTTTTATAATAAAAGTTTGTGTTTAATGTGTGGGTAGTTCAATGATATTATTATTTTTATAATATTAAAAACTTGACTTGCCCATGAAACTTTGAATGCTCACAAAACCAGCTAGACGTTATATTTTTAACTGAAAATTGTGGCTATTGGTTCTTATTTACCAATATTTTGGTAAAGTATCAATATTTTTTACTACATCGATATTAGTCAACTACCCTATTATGTCGAGTAGAATACCAGTTTTAGCGTTCGCCTTATGTAAAGTAAATCAAACCCGGGACGTCACAACTTCTCAGATGTTGATTCTATGGCTCTTTACTGTCTGTGTTATTGTGTCAAGGCGTTTTGTTAGTCTTTTAGCGCCGTGGAATCCTAAGCGAGGCCGCATATATGCATTTTTCGAATTCGAATTCCGCATTTGGGCATCCGAAATGCATAGATTCAATATAAAATACATGTACTAACGCACATGCACGTTTTTTTAACGTTCGGTAGAAAATCCGTACATGTGCGTTAGTACAGTATATATACGGCCCGCCCCGACTTATACGTACGCTGGACTTAATTATTGACACTTACCGTCATATTTTGGACAATCCACACTATTATTTTTTTAAATTGTAGCCTATGTGTTTATTCTGGATGTATAGCTATTGTGGGTAAAGTTTTCATTCAAATCCATTCAGTATTTTTACGTGAAAGAGTAACAAACATCCATAACATCCATACAAACTATCGCCTTTATACCTAATAGTAGTATGATTGATCCATGCATTTGGAGCCCGAATGCGGAATCGGAATACGCATGTGTGCGCCTGCTTATTGGTTTTTCAAGGCGGCGTCCTAAGCTTGTGTAGGTGTAGTGACCTCGTTGTCGGGCGGCCCGGGCTTGTCGTCGGCGGCGTAGCGGTTGAGGCGCTCGCGGTAGGCCGCGCGCACCAGCCGCGCCTCCGCCGCGCTCAGCTGGCTGCTCAGCGACAGCGACTCCACCAGCTCGCTCTCTGCGGACACCATGTCTCATTATACAGTGGAATCATTTTTTAATTTGATATGACAAATACGCAGATCATCATACTAAACGGAAGCAGCCCCAGTGCTGTGTTTCGCTGAGTGAGTGGGGTACAGGAGGCCCACCGGGGGAAGGGGATAAAAGGTTGGCACTTGTAACTCTACTGGTGTTGCAGGTGTCCATGAGCGGCGGCATTGCTTACCATCAGGTGATCCGCCTGCTCGTCTGCTACCTATCACATAAAAAAAAAAAGAAAACGGACGTCATTCATACAAAGCATTTAGTAAAACAAGATACACACGCACAGGACAAGATAGATGTCTTGAGCTTGAGGGTATAAATAGAGGGAGATGAGAGCCCGCGAGTCAGTTCTGATTTGGTATCACTCCGGTCTAACCGGCTCATTCATGCCGAAGCGTAGATCTCACACGGTTAAAAGCTGGAGGGTGAATCAACCGTTTTTACTCCAACAGTTGGCTTCTAGAAAACCTAAAAGCGCCTTAAGGCTGCTGAAGCTACTGTCAAAGCACATGAACATAGCTCTCTCTCATATTGTAGTGCCCCTACAGGGTCTAAGTGGTTGCTATTATGTTAAGATTTTAAGCGCTGGGGAATGCGTCCTTATGCATACCTTCCTGCCCGGGGGGGGCAGGAGGGTTATGTCGGGCTCTCCTCCGGCAGCGGCCGGAGGCATACGACTAAACCCCAGCGGCGCTCCTCGTCTCCAGAGTGGGGAGGGGACGTGAGTACGGTTGAAGAACCTTACTTCACGTCCCTCCCAGGCGAAAGGCCCGTTTACAGTACGGGCCCAAAATTGCCACCACTAGTCAGACGGGAGGGAATAGGGACAGCCGGGAGCGCCGAGCCGTCCCTAGTAGACAGAGGCAGGGGCCTGTGCAATGCTGTCTATATTGTTTTGGTTTCTAAAGCATTCTTGTAAATTATTGTCGAACCCACGTACCTTGCTGCGGCGTGAGCGCGTGGCGGTCGAGCAGCAGGTCCAGCGCCTCGTAGCAGGCGGCGTCCGCGCGCAGCGCCGCCACCAGCGCCGCCGCGCCCGCCTCGCGCCGCTCCAGCGCCCACAGCGCGCGCGCCTGCCACACCAGCACGCTGCCCAGCGCGCGCTGGTACCACACACTCATCAAATTTAAAAAACCCCAGACACAGACAGGTAGGCAGCGGCATGACTGTGCCTCGGTATTGTTGTTGTCTATGAGCGGCGGTTACCATTTACCATCAGATGGGCCGCATGCTCTGAGACTCATTTTCTGATTATAAAATTTGTCACAATAAATGAATTTAATTGAATTGAATGAATTGAGACATCACATATATTGTCCTGGTCTCTAACTAAGGTTTTCCCTTGTACTATGGAAACCAGAAACAACGAAGGAACCACAAACACTCAGACCCGACACAAATATCTGTTTCATCAACAAACATTTGTGTTGGTGCGGGAATCGAACCCGCGACCCTTGTGTCTCAACGGGCGCTCAAAACCATTGCTCCAAATGGATCGCCAAATAAAGACGACCTACCTAGTGATCTTCAAGAAAAAGGTGAAGGTGAGCCGTCTGCTTGTTTTTCCGCTATAATGTAAAAAAAAATATTCTGCTACTCAAGCCCTTATATGATACCCATATTGTGGGATGGCAGTTTCGTTGTAGGCCCTCGGGACTTTGATATAAAAAAATATAATATCTTACATTATGTGTCTGGTCAGTATTCCTTGGTTCCAGGAGCGCGGGATCGCATTCCTCCATCATGTTGAGCGCCGTGGCCGGCTCCCGCGCCGTCAGGTACGCGCGCATGGCTACGCCCAGGCACAGCAAGTGTCTCCTGCACACAGTCACCATTGTTGTTAAGGATCGATGGCTGAACCAGCCTCCTATTAAATTGTTCATGTTTTCACTGCTTCTGATTGATTATTGTTTTGGTTATTGTTCATGTTTTCATTCACAAGGCAGGTCTAATCTGCCATATGAATGTGTCTTGTCCAAAAAAGAGCTGTGTGTGAGCATACAGTCCAAGTTGAACAATCATCATGGGGCCAATAAGTGTTACGTAAGCAGAAATAAGTAAGTAAGAAATTGTTGTAAACATATTTATTTGTAAAGTACTATCATAAATGTTATTCTTGGCTTATTATTTTCACCATTTTGTTGTTAAGCAATGGCTAAAAATCAGCAGTTTGCTAAGATATTTCTTTTTTGTATTACTGTAACACACATGCTCATCTCTTGTGACATTTGTGTACCTATATTGCAAGTGTTTTTAAATTTTCTTTTTATGAACTTTTTTTATTAATTGCATATGTTTAGATACTCATTAATGCCTTGCAAATGTGTATACTCTAATGTAATAATGGAAATAAATACCTAAATAACCTCAGTTTTCTCACCTATGGAGTCCTCTTGATGTCACAGCATGTGCAGCCCTATGCAGCTCCCCTCGTGAAAGCATGACGCTCGCCAGAAGCCAAATGTCATCCCCACTGGCCGTGCCATTGCCATTCCCAGCAGCTGCCGCCGCGTCCGCCCAAAATAGTGCACTTGTCCATTGGCCCTAATAAAATTCACATTAATAGACATTGAAGTATCGCTCAACAATATAGTTTGTATGTGAATAGAATAGTTTTATCTATAGGCAGGAAGTTACAGCTAACAGATCCCTATTATTTCAAATTTAACGCTCTGTTAGTGAGGGAACAACTCCCAAATAGGTTATCATGTAAATAGATGTATAAACTGTAACAGGACTAATTCAAAGATTTTAGAACTAAATGAAGATATATTACATACCAATTCAGAGTACTGTTTCACCAAATTACGCATGAAATCTATGTTCAAGCATTCTATATTTGTGGATGTAGGTTCTGCCATCGCCATTGAATTTATTCAGCTTGTTAGGGCTATTTATATACACGAACTATACTCTTATATGAGAGACATAAGCTTTACACTATGTACTACGATTAATATATCATTATCATTGATAATAAATAGATTTTTATGGGTTTATTTACAAACGAAAACACATTCCCGCTTTTCTGACAATTAAAAGTCATTTTAGGTTTTGTGACAGATGTCAGTCATCGCACTATTCAACCGTTTCGTATACAATAAAATATTTTAGAGTAATACACATACCTACCTACCTTTATTGAAATCAATTTTATAGATATTATTTTATTAGGTAGGTATTAAATTATTAAGAGAAGCTGCTGCTTACGTAATGGAATCTTAAATGGTTAGAATCCATTGGCGATATAATATAGGAATAAAGTTGTAATTATTTGGCCACGAGCTAAACTTTAATTTATAATAAGCAAGGAAAATTACTTACCTTTATAACTATCACTTCTTTACAACGGCCACTAAAAATGTTAAAGAAAGCGTCAAGTGAATATCCACAGTTAATTTAACTTGTCCTTCTGATTTATATATTGCAAACTAATTTACTAACTCAGCCACGGAATTTGTAACTCATCACCATATTAAGTTTTACAGCTTCAATACAATGTCCCAAAAATAATACATTCCAGCTTCAATACTCAACATCAAAATATTATAACTTAACATCTAAAATAATACTTCATATTCTTTTATTGAGAAAATAGCCACTGTACCTACGATTTGGCGCCAGTGCGTGACATGACAGCAACCGGCAAGCATCTGATCGGCCTAGCAATCAGACTGAAATTCGTAATGGCGCCATTGGAGGTAAAAGCACAGTGCTTGGACTGAAAAGTAAGCGTGGAAGGCCAACTTAAGCGCGAGCGCCATTAATAAGCCAGTAATACATATTTTTTTTCTTATAATTTCTGAATTACATACGTGCTAATTTAAATTTATTACTTACTAAAAACGATACCAATAAAATTGATTTATTTTAATTCTGAGGATTATGAGATATATTTAAAAAACCAGCTATGAAAACATAAAGGAATCCATTAATTTTTTTTAAATGTGTAATAATATTTTTACACGCGCCAAACAACAATAATTTTGCAATAAAAATCATTGTGATTTGTGGGAAGAAATTATTACATAAGTAAAAAAATATTAATACTTTCCATTTTGTTTTCATAGCGTGATTGTTTTTTAAATGTTTCTCATAATCCTCACAATTAATCAATTGGCGGCTAGTATCGTCGTGTTGTTGCCTTAAATAGTTCATGTGTAATAATAATAGTGGCTTTAATATAATTTTCGATGACAATTTTAGGTAAATTTAACGATCGAAAAATGTAGGATGAGTTACATTTTATTCATACTAAATTATGAAATTAGAAGCTAATATCATTACTATTTTGGTGTCATATATTATAATTTAGAAGGTTGCTATTGAATGCATACCACAAATTTAGATGCTAAAAAATAACTGCCATGCTGAGTTATATTTACAGTGGCTTACATAAAAGATATCTAGTGGCTGAGATACTATTATTCAGATGCGCATTGGTTGTGGCTGACTTAGTAATTTAGAAGCTAACATATATTTTCTGAGGCGAAAAATGCATTAAAAAGAAGCTCGTTAAATAGTACCAATTTTACAAAAGGTAGATACAGTTTTGAGGTTGTCGGAGGCCCAAAACATTGGCAGCATACTTGTGACTCCACTGGTGTTGAGTATGTGCGTTGGCATTCGCTTACCATCAAGTGATGGTTTTGACTACACATAATATATAATAAGCAATATGCCGCCCATGGTCCCTGGAGTCACAAGTGCGCTGCCAACCTTTTATCCCCCCCCCCGGGTGTGGGCCTCCGTTTCCCTCACTCACTCGGCGAAACTCAGCACAGGGGCTGCTTCACGCTGGTTTTCTGTGAGGCAGTGGTATCACTCCGGTCAAATCGGCCCATTCATCTGAAGCGTGGCGCTCCCACAGTTGAAATTGAAGTTTTTTTCTAATTATTACTAACTGCAACCAATTGGTAATTAAATTTTATATGTGATAGGTGGCTCACAAGCATACGGATCACCTGATGGTAACGATTTCCACCGCTCATAGACACTCGCAACAACAAGGGGAATCACAAATGCGCTGCCAACATTTTAACTCCTTTTCCCCTTCATAGAGCCTCCGGTACACCACGCGTTAGCGCCGCTTGACTTTGGTTTTCTGTGATATAGAATCACTCCGTTTAAGCCGGCTTATTCATCTGAAACGTGCTCTCCCACGGTAAAATACATAGGAATATAATTACGGTATATATTTGGTTGTTCTTTTACCACCTTTCCTCCAAGATTTTCGGTAGCAGATCAAATTTTCCCCTATTTTTAGGTCAACTTTTTGTAAAAAGCAGTTTTTCAAAACTCCTTGTAGGACTAGAAGATATAGAGGATATAAAGAAAATATTCCGGTTCGATTATTATATCCCTCACGTGATTTAGTAAATACCTACCGGGCAATCACTGTCTCATTTGGTTGGCAATGACTGTGTCAAGTGGGCAATCACTGTACCTAAAATATGACAAATTCAGTTATTGCCATGGGTATGAGACAGTGATTGCCCACCCCCTTAAAATACTTAATGGAATAAAATTACGCCGCGATAACTGCTTCGAATGAAACATTAAAGCTTTAACTAACACGTCGTTGTGCTTAACGCTCAAAAAAGAAAATTAAAGTGATACAAACTTCAAAACCACAAAATGTATCCTTAAAATGGTATGTTAACCTTAATCGGGCATCACTAACATGGGCAATCACTGTCTCGGTTACCTACCTACCTTTATTGAAATCAATTTTATAGATATTATTTTATTAGGTAGGGTACCGAGCAGTGATTGCCCAGTGTACAGTGATGCCCGAATTAAGGTTAACATACATTTTAACTTATTTTCAAAGGTGTAGTTTTACATTAAATCCGTTAAATAACACTAGGATACTGTTAACTAGAGTTCTAAATAAGACATTTGGCAAAATTTTCAATAAAAATATTGTAATGGCAGTTTTTGGACAGCGGGTGTCCGTCACTTCAAAAAATGCGAATTCCTTACAGAATTTGTTAAGGATACATTTTGTAGTTTTGAAGTTTGTATCACTTTAATTTTCTTTTTGAGCGTTAAAGCACAACGACGTGTTAGTTAAAGCTTTAATGTTTCATTCGAAGCAGTTATCGCGGCGTAATTTTATTCCATTAAGTATTTTAAGAGGGTGGGCAATCACTGTACCTAAAATATGACAAATTCAGTTATTGCCATACCAGAATTCAGTTATTGCCATGGGTATGAGACAGTGATTGCCCGGGTAGGTATTTACTAAATCACGTGAGGGATATAATAATCGAACCGAATATTTTCTTTATATCCTGTATCTTTCTTTATATCTAGGTCTAGGTACAAGGAGTTTCGAAAAAACTGCTTTTTACAAAAAGTTGACCTAAAAATAGGGGAAAATTTGATCTGCTACCGAAAATCTTGGAGGAAAGGTGGTAAGAAGAACAACCAAATATATACCGTAATTATATTATGTATTTTACCGTGGGAGAGCACGTTTCAGTATGAATAAGCCGGCTTAAACGGAGTGATTCTATAATCACAGAAAACCAAAATCAAGCGGCGCTAACGCGTGAGTGTACCGGAGGCTCTATGAAGGGGGAAAAGGAGTTAAAATGTTGGCAGCGCATTTGTGATTCCCCTTGTTGTTGCGAGTGTCTATGAGCGGTGGCAATCGTTTACCATCAGGTGATCCGTATGCTTGTGAGCCACCTATCACATATTAAAATTTAATTACCAAATGATGCAGTTAGTAATAATTAGAAAAAAACTTTCAAATATCAACATAGTTTTTCTGATTGTAATTAGTGTTGATACCCCAAGGTTTTTGAATTTGCCACCATTCTTTATAGTCACGTTTTTGTTGGTCAGACTTTTATGGTGAGGGTATATCTATGATTTAAATGAAGATGTCATGAAAATAATCAAAGGATTATTTTCATGACTTAATTGTCAGAGTATTTATGTCGAATATAACAGCTATGAGTTGTCAGATTAATTCATTTAAATAAAAAAACAATTTATCGATTGTCTTCATGTTTATTCAAACCAGCTCTATGCATTACGTATAAAATATCGCTGTACTTTATGTAATGTTTTTCTTATTAACTATCGTACAAATCAATGAAATTAATTTAAGGTTCGGAGTAAAATCTTAACATCTAAAATGTTCAATAATAAATTCAATTGTTCGCTCACCATTCAATTATAACAGCACTAGTGCACTTAGGAGGCAACATTAAAAAAAATAAAGGTCGATTGTAGCTGTCAGTTGATATTAAAGTCCATTTCAGCTAAGAAGAGCCCTGTGACACTTCGATTTTTGACACTTTTAGAGATGTCTATAATGAAATGATTGCGATTGTTTCTGGTAATCGATTATACTTCCTAAGGAAATGGAATCGATTTTTTTATACTAACAGCAACAACATTTTCCCAAAAAATAACAAAAACAGCAACAAACAACAGCAATAAAAGTCACAATAATAAACACAACAACAAAAAGTAACAATAACCTAACACCACGCAAATACAACGAAAACACAACTCGCATACAAGGCTGATGCACTCGTATAATCCGATTATCGAGTAATCGACACACGGCCGCCGATCATGACATGTCGCAGCTCTATGTTTTTTCCACGTTCCGTTACAAGTAATACGATGTGCATAGGATTGTTTTAAAAAATGTTGTTATTTTCTATTCCATTAAATTAAGTAAATGATACTGTTTTGTTTTATAACTTTGAGATGTTTTATTGGAATATTTTTTGGAATAATGCCGCAATTAAATGAAAAAGATAAACAATAAAAATATTTTTCATTGTCAAACATAAAATGCGTAGTTCAGAACGCGATGAAGTGTCACAGGGCTCTTCTTAGCTGAAATGGACTATACATGATTATAAATCAGAGTATAGGATATTTATAAAGTTTCACTTTGCAATAAACAATTTTTAAGTGACATGATTGTAACTAAGATTCAATAAACATATTTTCTGTGTTGTGATTTTTTTTGTTGTAACCAAGTACCTATTATATTTGGTTTAATGTAGGTAGGTAAAAATAAATAAATGTAAATGAAATTCTACTGTTATGTGTGCTGTATTTGTGAACTACTGCATAAGTTGGTATTTTAAGATAAATGATTTCCCTTTTTTTTTCATGTGATAGCTATGGCAAATTACTACTTAATATGTTATTTAAAAATAAATTATGTTACTTAAATGCAGGTAAAATGATTTCTTCTTTTTGAAACTAACTTTATTTAAACAGCTTAAAATTCCTATTAAGCCTTTATTTGCTATAATAATGTTTTGTTTAAATTAATGTGTACTATTAAAATTTATATTCACTGAAGTGTGTACAGAAGTTAATTTATTTTAATTTCACTCCTAAAGAATGTAACCTTGAATTTTATTACTTTGTAGAAACATGAACAGTTTTTAAACATCAATAAATAGTGCCTATTGAACTGGATATTTTTTTTTTTAAGTTAGTGCTAATTTTGTGCCTAATAAGAAAAACAACCAGTTTTAACTTTTGTGTATATACAGCCACAGATCAAAGTATACACTCTATTTTCTTCAATCGATTCTCATCTTACTTTTCAAACACATTAGGTTGAATATCAGTTGAGAAAATTTGACAGGTTGTGATAACCTGTGTGGCTGTCTGTACCTACATATCGTTATTATTACATTTTATAGTTTAATAATTGTGCCAGTGGTCTTAAAGGAATAATTCGCTCTACATAATCATTGAAAGAGTTCAGGGGCACATCTGTTGGTTTATGTGCATTTGGCAAGCTCTGGAGTGCAATGAAGTTTCCAACATTTATTTTTTACAGGTTGGAAAGAAACAATGGAACCTGGACATAAAGTGCCCTAATCTTATAGTTACTTTAATAAGTAAAAAAAACATTATTTTGTAAAAGTTTACAAAAAAAAAAATCCATGAAGATTTTCTTATTGGACCTGTAACCTAACCTTTTCTATATTCTATTGGAAAATACATTTTATAGCTGGCTTCAATTAGTGGCCATCTTTAGTGAAGGATTGAGTTATTTTAGCTACCGCCACCATTGCAAGGTCTGCAAGTAGTTCGCAGAATATTTCCATCCCTTGTACTATTTATTTGGCCACCCCGTTACACATGTGACACGTGCATTGCAGGCACTTCGGCTGGTGGGTCGCGTGGGCAGCGTGGAGCAGTGGTGGGGGCTGTACTCGCACCTGGCGCGGCCGGCCGAGCTGCCGCCGCTCTCCGACCTGCACCTCTTCAAGCTCGGCATCAAGCCCATGTGGGAAGATCCGGCTAATGTCAATGGTGGAAAATGGGTATGTCATCAAATACTAATGAATGAATGTATAAATTCCATAATTCGACGACCCGTTTGGCGTAGTGGTTGGAGCGCCGGTTGAGACGCAAGGGTCCCGGGTCTTCACTCCAACCAGCCAAGTTCCTCTAGGAAACCTGACAGTGCTTTCGCGCTGCTGAAAATTGACCTGGGTTAGGTAGTGATGTCACCATGTGATGCTGTCACAATTTGTTTCATAGTTGACCTTGTTTGAACTGTTCTGTTTAAATGTTTCTAGGTGGTCCGTCTCCGCAAGGCGCAGACGGGGCGGGCGTGGGAAGACCTCTGCATGGCGATGCTGGGGGAACAGTTCATGGTGGGCTCAGAGCTCTGCGGCGTCGTGCTCTCTGTTCGATTCCTGGTCAGTATATATTAGAACACGGTATCACTAGACTGACTAGTACAGGGGTATCATATACATGTTATGTAACATATTACATCTGTTTAACCATGTCTTCTACCAACAATTCTGAACAACTCTGAACATTCTGAAATATTATAAGAATGGCTGCCATAACATATTTTGTAAGTCGAATATGTGCGGATTGCAGGAGGACCACCTAGCCGTGTGGCACCGGACGGCGTCAGACACGGCGGCGGCGGCGCGCGTGCGCGACGCGCTCCGCCGCATCCTGCAGCTGCCCATCTCCGTGGCCATCGAGTACAAGGCGCACGGCGACTGCCTGCGCGCCACGGCCGACCGCTCGCACCGCGCGCACGACGACCACGCGCACCCCGAGCGCACGTAGCCCCACGCCCCGCGTCCCGCGCCGCGTGTCCCGCACCCCGCCCCGCGCCATAGGGACTCACTCGTTTCACACTCACACTTCGCCCGGTGACCACGCCCGACGGCTGATCGACGGTTTTCGGTTCGAGTAGGACGCTGTTGTTTTGCCATATTCAAAATTTGATCTTATTTTTTGTAGTGGATGACGTCTTACCTACTTTGACTTGGTTATATTCCTTTCTAGTTTGATCGCAAACTTCTTTCCATCTCTACAACTCGATGAGACGAATGTTAATCAAGGCCAGTGTTATATGTAAAATGTTGCGACAAATTTGGCAATGTTTTAGCTTACAAATCTAAATAATAAGTAAAAAGATTAATCCCAGTAAAGTAATAGTATTATTTGAGTGGCCGATCCAGTGTTCAGTAGCGTTTACTAAACGTTTCGAATGCGTGTTTTGTTCGTCGTTGTTAAGATTTAATTAGTAAGTCAGTCGAAGGATCAGTCCATTGTGCCCAGAGCAACTCGGATGTCTCTACCAACCGTTGTCTTGTGACGTAAACAGTTAGGTTATGAAGTTATTTATTTGAAAATGTATTGTGATCATCGGAGTACCATTTCAATTTGTTATTGTCTCCATGAATTTGTTTCCGAAAAGGGACTTACTGTTTTTAGTTTGAGGCCCTGCAATAAACATTACTCGACGGACCTGTTCAGGTTTTACATGGCGAAAAAGTACGTCTACTTGTATGACATTTGGTAACACTTACAGGGATTCACGAAAATAGGACGCTAGCGTCCATTTTTGAAGAAATTTCAGTGCTAGTCTATTTTGTTATTTCACTCCATAACATGAGGATTAACTAAATTCTTAAATACAAGGCACTGATTGAAAATAAATTAAAAACTTATATTGATATTTTTTAACTAGCATGTGATGCCTGAACAGGCCATTATCGGTATTACAGAAGTAGTAAACTAGTTAATGTTTGTTACACCTCACAGCGAAATAATAAGGGTATAAATTGTAAAACTAAAGAGCTGTATTGAAATAGACATAAGATGTAATAACTCCGAACATATGTGCAATCGTGTAATTTTCATATAAAAAGTATAAATGTTAAAATAAAATAGTGTAGAAAGTTCATTTTGCATCTTCCAATACCTATTGTAAGTTACATTAACTAGTTGGGACGTGGAGTCAGAGTCTGGGCGAAAAGATACTGTCTAAAATGTACAGACGTCCACACGTCGGATATATACAGCCGGTCAAATTTCAACATCTTACCTAATATCAAATGCATTTGGTTCAACATCAATTGAAGAGATTTTACAGATTGTAGTTACTGAATGTGTGGTTTTCTTTACAATAAACGTATGTTAATGTATGTAGAATTAGTATAATAAAAGTAGAATTGTTTGACAAAAAAGAAACAATTTTCAGTGTTACTAAATCACAGACGTTGGCTCACTTGAACTGCGATTTTGTTAAGGTGTAAGTACCGGCATGAAATCTTTACTTTTATTTATCTCAAACTTGTAACTTCCATCTCTTCGCCCAGACTTGAAAGCTGCGATTATCGATGAACTAGCAGCCCTGTATGAATTGTGAAATCGAGTGAGAGTACGTATAAGTTCCACGGGCGGCGTCTCGCAGCCAAGCGCAGTAGAGCGATGTACATATACGTTTAGTGAGGTGGGACACGGCCGCCGCGCTGGCTCGGGCCGCCGCGCGATCCGCTCCGTAAACGTGTACATTCAAACTGCATATGAAAATAAACAATCGAGACTTTGTATACTTTCAATGTGTTTTTTTATTCTTTCCTATAACTGACCTCGGGGGCGTTAACCAGTTAAATGATTGAATAGGGTTCTTACCTACTAAATTTTTTTGGTTGTGGTTAAATAATATTCAACTTTCATTAGGTTTATCCGGCTCGAAGGACCAAGTTAAGCAGAGGCGTAACTATACATCTGAGGCTCATAGCAAATTCTCCACATGGGACTCTGCTTAAGCGTTAGGTTATTTCTGAGATCGTGGCCCGTCACATTTTCCCACTCTATAGTTAGGCCTCTGCTGACTTACCAATTTGACACAGAAAGGTCGACTCTACTTGATGTTGACATGGAAGACATTTCATCGTTCCTTATGCTGTAGGCCTATCACGAACTTTTCAAGAAAATGTAACGTTTACGCCCACGCTAGGATTACGCTAGCACTATTCAGCAAGAAGCACCTCACGTTACGATACTATCCTTCCTGACGTTTGTGCGGTCAACTTTAGTTCTCATTACGTACGATAGAGGGAGCTATTAAATTTTCATACAAATTGTTTACCATACGCATACGCTACGATTTCTGTGAAAAGTTCGTGCTAGATCTACTGCAGTGTGGAGTTACATCGTCGTCGTGTGCAGGCGTATACGCAAGTTGCGCGTGCTGTTTTCGAGTCGGTCGCGAGCTGTCCGTACAACCACACGTCAAAGTACACCAAACTGTCAAATTTCTTCAGTCAACTCTCATCTTACTGTCATACACATTAGGTTGATTATCAGTTGAGGAAATTTGACAGGCTGTGGGAAGCTGATCTGTAGGTATATGGCGCATTCGTAAGATGTAGACAGTACAGTACACACATATAATTAAGTGAGCATTACAAAAAACAACGTTATTTGTCTAGAAAATATATTTTAATACGTACATCAAATTTCAACAGACATTTGTTAAAGTAAAAATAAAATGATAATCGCTGTATTACGACTCAGTTACTTGACTACACACAAGTTGTCGCAACACAAGTCGCAACCCTAATAGAGTCTAAACTACAAAATCTAAAAGTCAACTACAAATGTACAGTATTTTACAATAGAGTTGTGGACACGCGCACAGGTCAACAATATAACAGTGACTTTAAACTTTCGGGTTTCGTTATATTAATATTACTTAAATCGGGACAACGCGAAATATAGCCGCGTTTTGTCCCGTTTTTTAATAAATTATTAATACAACGATGTTTAGGCCATTTAGTTTTCTTTACACATTGCTGCTAGGACATACCTACATATTCCGTCCGCCGTACATAATTCTATGAATAGGTTAATAATATATTTCACGTAGTGAATGGTTCCTGTATCGATAACTTTATATTGTTTGATTTACAAATTTTACATATTTATCCTTTCAACATAATAAAAATCCTGCTACCATTTTTCAACAATTCAATGTCAGAGGGGGTTTTTACAATTGAAAAAAGCGGTAGATGGCGCTACATGACGGATGGTCCGAAGAGTGGATTGGTTACATCAGGTTACATTCGGCCAGTCGTCTTCGTAACGCCCATATCGGATTTTTCATTTACAAAAACACTCATTAAACTATTTACCTTTGTCTGACTCATCTAAAAAATATTAAAGATTGTTTATTTCTAAATACAACGAAAAGATCGCATTATCAATATTTCGATAGATAGCTTCAGAAAGTAAATAAGCACCTAGATTCAGAAAATAACTTAGGTATAAGATATAAATGATAAAAATTCAACTATAAAATTTCTATATAATATAAATTTGATTTTAAAAAAGGCACAAGTACATTTATATTATTTACACAGAAAATAACATCAACCAAGTAGGTATATTTAACATGTTTAATAAGTAAAACAATTAAGCATTACAAGCTTTGCATTCATTTATTTTTCTATACATTACAATAGGAAAAACTACCCCTGATCGTCAAAAATTAAATTTTCTGCTAAAACTTCCCCGTAGGTCATTCAAAGACAAAAAAATAATCAAAATCTAGTTTAGCAAACGATATACATAACACGGTACACTAAAAGACGTTCAATACAAACTATCATCATTTACATTCATAAACATTTGATCAACCAACAAGATCCCAATATCTATACAAAACTGTCGGTCCGCGTGTCCACAATCTAAACTCAGGGTCTCGAATCTGTATGTCTTCCAAGTTAAACCTCCTACTTCAATTGCTAGTCTAAGAGAATCATGAAGAGTCTTATGATGTTTTTATATGTGGACTAAATTGACAGTTGCAAATGTCAAAATGTATGGGAATTTGACATCTGTCAGTTTAGTCCACATCGTCAAAAATCAGAGCATTTGCAGACATGACAATAATAATTAAGTGCAAAGCCACGACTCAGGTACGTTATCTGGCGACATATTCACCGAGTTGTCCTTGCATTAATCATCATCATCATTAGCCTGTATCTTTGCTTGACCCCACAGGGTTTCCTCCTGTGCTCACATTGCTTCTGTGTAATTTACCCTTCTAAAGTATTGGTATCAATGTTTTATTAAAATGCTTGTGCCATTAAATTCACAAATTCAGGTTTTCTCAATCTAAGAACTGTTTTTAGGTTTCTGGCATAAAGATAATAGGTACAGTCAGCCACACATCAGGTTACCACAACCTGTCAAATTTCCTCAATTGATATTCAACCTAATGTGTATGACAGTAAGATGAGAGTCGATTGAATAAATTTGACAGTTTTGTATACTTTGATGTGTGGCTGTACGTACCTACAGAAAATAATAAAAAGCGTTTGAGTATTCTGAGGTAAGTCTTAGGAGACCAAAGTCAGAGGACGCACATATTCGAAACCAAAATCGGACATCCAGACATAAAGTCCTAAGTCTAACTTAGTCTTAACCCTAATTTATTTACATTTGGCAACTTCACTTAGTCTATGTACGGTGATATGCACTCGGCATAGGTAAATCATGTTCAAACTGATCACCCATTGATATTTCCAACGTTTTATATTAAACTACAGATCACAAAGTTTCATTGATATACAACAATTAATTTTGAATGATTCAAGTTATACTCAATACTACGTGTGGTTGTCTGGCAATAGGTGTCATATAATATTATGTGGAAATAAAGTATGTCAAATAGACTTCGATCATATAATCTCTAAATACACAATTTGATGCTGAAAGCAGTTTGAAAAAGTTATTTCAACAGCACTGTCATAAGTAAGTAACATGTACAGATATTGTGAATTCCGAAAAATGCCAAATAGCGTTGTTTACGAGCGTATTCACGCTATTCTTATCCAGGGTTTATATGAGCGAAGGCAACAGACTTTAGAATGACCCAATTCTATAAGTATTTTAAGTGTAATATAATTCAAATATTTGTGCTGTTCATTTGTTCTAATAAAATCTTATAAATAATTTTGTAACCATTCAGAGACAGTTAGCCTTAACATTGTAGTGGATGTAGTATTCTAATATCATGTACAGAGTCTCACTTCGTAAAATAGAGGGCTGTGTATAATGAAGTGCTTAGACTATGGTTGCCTTTTTAATATAGACTAGGTACTTTAACTATTACTCATACCCGGATCTCATGTTAGAGCTAACAAGACTCTGTACTGAAAGTTTACTCAAACAATGTCATAATAAACATAACACATTAGTATGGTATTTCACTGTCAATTTTATATCGTTTTAATTGAAAAGCCTGTAATATGTATTAGGATAAAAGCCCTGTCAATAATATTGCGGAGTGGGCGTTCCACTTAGGTTAATATTGATATAATAAATGATAAAATGACTTTATTCATTATCAATATTTAAAATTACTACAATTTCACGATGTATGCAAATAATTTTATCTTTCTGTGACTAATTACGATTATGTTATTAATTAATTGTTCAATGTCAATACATTTGACATTATACTTAATTTTATTGAATTTAAAAAACAATTTGACTGAAAAGTGTGCAGTAGAAGACTTACTAGGTTCTATCAAATGCGAAGTAGCTACAGGAAATAATTACTAAATAGTAACGCGTATTTACTAATTAGTCAAATTTATTAGTCAGCACAAGACTAACCGTTAGTAAAATTACTATGGCATTAGTCAACTCAGTCTGGTTTCTGTCAAAATTATAAAATGGTGACTAAGCGTTTCAATTAGATTTTAACTTTCGATTGTCTCCTAAGTTCTACGGCGCAGAAAGAACGAGTATTGTCCAAATTAAAATAAAAACCTAGGATACTCGTGTCCAACAATTAAAGTGCTTAAGTATTTTTAATATAATGTAATCATTTAATAAAATATTTTCCGAATTATAAAAAAAAACAACCGGAAGTATAAAATCATGACGAAATACAAAAGTCCAGCCCCTTTATTACAAAACGGAGACTAAAATTAATCATGGTTTAAAATTGAACTAAAGTTAGTCATGGCTGAAATAAGGGGCCAAATGTTTCATGCAAGTAGCAGGTGTTACCTACCAGGCCAATCGATCGGTCGTCGATCAAGGGCATCGATCGGCGAACGATCACCGTCACCGGTCTGGTAACACCCTTGAACGAACCATAATCTTCATTTCACGTCAGCGAAATTGTTTCAGATATCGCATCTCTGATTGTGAACCTTTTAGAATGAAATACTACATTATTCATTTGTATCGTTTTAAACTTTCATGATCACTAACATTAGAATAGTTATTTAAGGGATTGCTACCATGTACAGGTCGATTCACGAAATATGACCACAAAGTATGACGATAGTCTACGCATTAAATCTCATGAAGAAATGGCTTATTCTCAATTTAACACATTATAAGGGCTTAGACTAAACATATTCTATGTTTAATTGAATATGTTTTTTGTCTTAAGTCTTTACTTCATGAGATTAAATGCGTAGACGACGCGATCGTCATTTGTGATCATCTTTCGTGAATCGACCTGTACCTTATTTTTAAGTTTCCAATATTTCGGTGCAAACGCCATAGTCACATTAGTAACAGTTGCACCGTCCATAGCAATCCCGTAAATAATCATTCAATTGAATGTTCTTACACAATAACTTGAGAATGTTGGGCTCGTATCGAATAATCACGTTTCTCGACTATGGCACGGACTTGATTGCCTCTTTTACATCTAAAACCGCGTACAGACGTTATGGTTAGTAACACTTGTGAATGGATGAGTTTTTGCGTCATCTCACCTATGTATGATTTATCAACATATTGTCAAGTTAATATTTATCAAATATTCATGTTTATATTGTGTTCATAACAGTGCCGACTGCTGTGTAAGTAATTTTTATGCTTAATATACAATAAGGTTTATTATAGCTTATATGGTTGCGTAAGTTTGAATTATAATTTATTATTTCCGTGGAGGAACAGTTGACATTTGATACGTGTTTGACCTTCTATCGAAATTAGTATAAATGTATCCATGTGTATATGTGTTCCATTTACGCCTGTACGCAGCATACATCTAAGACATATCTTAACAAGTGACAAACACTTATAATTAACACTAAATTCATTGCTTCAATTTCATCATTATTTAGCACTTGACTTTAGAAACAATAGCAACAACGGAAGTTAATCACTAAATGAATTAACACCAATTAAATAAAAATGCCAGTCTTGCTAATCGCGGGGCCCTCTCTATTTCACGTTGAAGGCAAGATTTGATATAATCTTCGAATACAATACAATTTGTTTTAGTTTACCATTCGTTTGGACTTTTTATCAACAAAATAGGACCCCGCTTGTAAATTGATACATTATCAAAACAATATAAGATTTAAACTTAATAATTAGTAAGCATTTTACAAATAAATCTGTTATTTTTACTTACATCATAGGATATTATGTAAATATTTATAAATAAAAATAATATATTGATTGAGTTTGGAGTACTAACTGAAAAATGATAAAAAATAATGCAAAGTGTCGGCGATATAAATCTATAACCGAGGGTATTATTTTACAGGCGGCTATTCACAGAGCGTTAATGCTATACACTTTCTTGTACTTCAGTATACAATTTGTTCTTGAACAAAATAATAATTATAAATAGATTTAATGGTGACGACACCATTATGACCCTCCCTGTTACGTAAGAATTGAGTTAAAAAATAAATATGAAAAAAATAATGTCAAATGATTTATGAAATATTTCTTCTTTATGTATGTCTTTTATCTGTCATTTAAAAATAACTATACACACATACATGTTGCTTGAATAACAGGAAGTCCCAAAAGGTGTAAATATACTGAAAAATATAATAAATGGAAAACGACAAATCTCCACATTTGTCCCTTTTCTCTCTTTCTCTCTCTAAAGGATAATGTTCTGTAATAAACATTACAACGCTACTGTCCCACAACCGCTTTAAGAGCGATTTACAACTTCAATAAGTACAGTAGTTAAGTTGCTTTATCAGAGTGTTAAGTCATTTTTGCCGTGAGAACGGCCAAAATGACTTAACTCGCTACTGTACTTATTGAAGTGTAAATCGGTCTTTACATCTTAAGGTGCTACTCTCGAAGATATCCCGAATTTTCATACAATTGTTTCAGCCCTCTGTAGTGATCTAATTGCTGATCAGGCTGATCTTCAGTTTAAGGTCCATAGACAAATTTATAAATTGTTATATAAGAGTGTATCTGTTTGGGGATTCCCCTTTGCTCAGAATACTTTTGTCCTTTGAAACATCACATATCGTATCGTCGAGAGTGTTCCTCCAACTATACTCCAAACTGTAATTCAAGACCAAAAATCTACGACAGATACGTCACTGTCAAAGCTATTAATGTCACTTATGTCATTTTCAAGTGACGTTTTCAGGTTTCGCAAACCTTTTTGGTATTATTTTTCTTATTATGCAGACTAAACTGTCAAGTTTCCATACATTATTATATGTTTTATCTTTCAATTATATTCGTTGGATTTCATACTATGGTACGATAATTTTATTGCAGTAGCAACATTGTAGTAGATTTTTTGGTCTCAAATTCCAGTTTTGGGTATACATCCTAGTACCAAGACATACTCTCTAAATAATTTCTACAATATTCGAATTTAATGTTGGTGAAGCCACTTAGTTGACGTGATGACATCAAATAGTTGGCCTAGCGCACACCACACTTCTTGTAGGTATAAAACGATCGTATGATAGTTCATCGTGGCCATACTGCCATTCATAGGGGCTTAACGCGTTTGGATATCCGATAGATGGCGTATTATTAAATGATGGTCTTACTTCAACAGTTTTGGTTGCTAAGTTCGTAAATTTGACATATTGACTCTCTGTCAAAAATAACCGATCACCTTGTGGATGATCATACATAATCTTATAGCACGCCATATTGCGGATTTACATACGCGTAATAGGTTATTTGGTTCCCGCCAAAAGTCGGAACTAATGCTGTTTTCCATACAACTGTCAGTGTTGATTGTCATTTTTTCCATAGAAAAAATGTTGTACAGACAACCACACATCAGGTTACCTGTCAAAATTCCGCAATTGATATTCAACTTAATGTGTATGACAATAAGATGAGATTGGATTTGACAGTTTTGTATACTTTGATGTGTGGCTGTACGTACAACGCCCCCCTGTCATTGTCACTGAGAGGCCGTCTGACCGTAGTCCTACCATCCATTGATCTAACCCTGAGCGTGAGTAAGGAGCACGGTTATATGAAAAGAGAATAATGTATAGGTACTCCGACTTGACTATATTTCCACCGATAGTTTAGATCACGGCACGGTCTTCATCCGTGGCGGTTGTGGTAACGCAACATTCTTCGGATGACGTATTGTATGAAAATGAGGATAGCAATTTTAACGACGCGTTTTTCCGTCCACAGCGGGCGCGATCCTTTGCGACTCCCGCTACACTGATAAATTTAATTTTAAGACAGAAAATTTAAATTACTCAAGATTTTTATTTGCCTCACTTTTTCAATAAGGCTCGTTTCACGACACAAACTTTAAAAAAATAAAACATTTATTCTCTTATTGTTCCATACTCACGCATCATACTGATTTATATTATAATCTATTTACGCGGCACCTTACTGCACGGCTGTGAAGTTAGCGGCACATATTCGCCCCGTCAGAAAAGGGACCACATTTTAACGATATTTGAAGTTGCCTATTTATTCCCACTTAGACAAGCGTGCCTTCTCGCCCTTACTTTTTGTGACATCACATACTTAAAAGACTGATCACTTAACATTAAGTGAGACATATTAACAAGACATTATAAATAAGATCAACCACTCCCTACAGTGTGCAGTAATATTTCCAATCGGAATATGTAAAGCTAACTTCATAGTCGCACACTAAGCCTTTTCCTACTTTTGGATAAGTTTCTAATATAACCACTCATTTGTAAGAAAGACAGATTTGAAAATGTATGATTTTAGAGTTTCACTTTGAAAAAATCGCTTAACGAAATATCATGACGTGTTGGGAGACAAAAAATACCTATTATTATATTATTCAAAAATAATATCACTGTAATTTTTAGCTGTCGTTAGTTGCAAATGAGCGCTAAAAGAGACGTGATCTATTGGAAACTTATGCAAAAGAAATTGAGGCTATACTATCTTAAGCCCGAATACTCAAATCCTTAACTTTCAGAGATACTCAAACATTGCTGTCTCTGTTAAACGGCTAAAGTAGAAAAGGATAGCATCTTACGAATCTCCCTCTAATATTGTGACATCTAAGATTATGTTTTACTACGGACTTTGTCCTCATTTCAGGACCTAATTTGGACCAGTGTCAATAGATGGCGCTGTGTGTTTCGCCTTATCGGTTTACTTAAAAACCTTGACTACTGTAATAGAATTTGAAAAACGGAGGCAGCCATTTTGAAAACGGAGGCAGCCATTTTGAAAAACGGAGGCAGCCATTTTGAAAACAGAGTCAGCCATTTTGAAAAACAGAGTCACAGCACAAACGTTCGAGCAAATCCCAAAGTTCAGAGCACCCGGGTTCTAATACCTGTTCGTCGCTCAGAGCTCGATGAGTGGCAGGTCGGCGGCGTGCGGTCAGCAGGCCTGCGGGTCCAGCTCGTGGATGAGCAGCGGCGTGGTGTCGGGCGTGAGGCGCGCGGGCGCCGGCCGCTGCGCCGCCACGCGCTCCAGCACGCACGACGCCGACAGCCGCGCCTCCGCGTCGTGGTCCCAGCACTCCTCCATCGTGTCGCACAGCACGACCAGGCCCTGGGGGCGCCGTCAATTATTGGTTACTATACTCTGATTTTTAATCATGTGGAGTAAACTGACAGATGTCAATGTGTCATCCCCATACATTATCACGCAATTTAACAGATGAAAGATGTCAAAATGTATGGAAACTTCACATTTGCATCTGTCAGTTTACTTCACTTTAAGAATCAAAGTATAGAAGTAACAATCCTTCAGTAAATAACGCACTTGAAAATTCATTGACGGGTTCAAATGGGACTCGAACCCACAATCTTCCACATTCCGGGTGGCGGTACTACTAATTATACTAACCGGACCCCTTACATGTCAACATGTCTTCGACTTTAGACACGAGTGACTTCGGGTTCTCAATGACGTTTTCCAGAGAAATATTTGCACGTTCGGTATATAGTGCATACTTCAACCGATATTCGGCTACGGCGGTAAAGCCTAAAGATCAAATGCTAAATTTGTAGTAAACAATTTTATTCAATTCTCTTTTTCCATAACGTCGTAAGACCCAAAAGCCTTTTAAAAAGTAAATAAACAAATAATTTCTATTGTGTCTGCTGTCTAGATCTTACGACGTTAAAGACTAAAAAAAATTGTTTGTACCCCCTCCCTTTTCGCCATTGGTAGATAGGTAGCTCAAAGTTACAAATGGTTACACTCACCGGTTGGTCACGCCACTGCGGTTGTATATGCGGCCTGAGTTTCCGCTGCACCACGGCCTCTTGCATTTCCTCCAGGGTGGGGTGTGAGCCCACCTCCTCTTCCAGCGGCAGCCGGTACTGCGACGAGCCATCTGCGCCCGCCTCCTTGCATCTGCAAGTAACACTTGTATATAAGATGGGGAATGGGATTTCCGCTAGATTTAGTCATGTCAACTATGGGAGATCATCATTCGCATGATCGGAGCGATAGGTACCACTGCCTCACTGAAGACCGGAGTGAAGAAGCGCCTGCGCTGTTTCGTCAAGTGAGTGACGGTACTAGAGGCCCAATCGGGAGGAAAGAGGGTGAAAAGGTGGGCAACGCACTTGTGACTCCACTGGTGCGGGTGTCTATGCGGTGGTTATCGCTTACCAATAGGTGATCCGTCTGCCACATATCACATTAAAAAAATCATTTTTTTTAACATAAAGTTGTAATAATGCTTACCTTGACACAATCTCCCAGAGCACCAGGGCACACGCATACATATCTATTCTCAGGAACGCATCCTTCGTGAAGTTGATAGCTCCATCCAGGACCTCGGGCGCCATGTACCTCCTGGTCCCGACTTGGCCAGTGCGCGTCGCCGCACCCTCTCCCAGCCACGAACACTAAGGCAAGCCCGAAGTCGGCTATGCAAGCGCTCATGTCTGATTTGAGGAGAACGTTCTTGGACTTGAAGTCGCGGTGGGCCACGGCGGGCTTGCCCCCGCCCTCCTCGTGCAGGTGGGCCAGGCCTCGCGCCACGCAGGCGGCTACACGCCACGCCTCCGCCCACGTCAGCGTGTGAGCTTTGAGGTAGTCGCAAAGAGAGCCCTGCGAAATATTATGTATATTAGAATTTGTTTGACTAAGGTCATGAGGCATTTCCAAGCATAATCCAGAGCCTGTGTCAATTTAGAGAAGTTAATTTTAAAGCAGACACACCAGGAATCAAATCACCTAGAACCTTCATCATTTGGGCCCCAACATCAAAGCCACTGAGCCATCCAAGTCATCAGATTTAAAATCATACATTTACATTATTATTGTAATTAGTAAGTAGATGTGTGAGTCATGAAATATGTTGTTGACTGGCGATTAACGGATGTGAAAATTAATATCAGCAAATAGGTAATGTTTCAATTAAGCAGACACTGAGACTGATTAAGCTGAAATAGCATAAATTTTAAATAATATTTTTCAACAAAACATACCTTCTCATGAAATGAAGTAATGAGCCAATATTCAGCTTGCAAATTGTCTCCTTTCTTGTCTACTCCAATGAAATGCAATATGTCAGGGTGGTCCATCCGCGCGAGTCGGTAAATCTCCTGCTCCGCTACCCAGGACTGCTTATCCTGCAGTGGGAACACTTTCACGGCCACATCAAGTAGTCCCAACTTGGCTCTCCAGACCGCACCGAAGCGCCCCCGCGCTCGCACCTCGCACAGCGACACCTGGCTGACCAGCCCCGCTCCTTCATTCTCCATCCCGCCGCCTGCTGACGGGGGCCTCGACAGTGAAGTCTCTCCATTAGCCAACTCCGCAAATGAGCTCCCTTTACGTCGCCGATACAAGAAATAGCATGCCACGAGAATTGCAAATAATAAGAACAAGGGTGTCAATGTGTATGCGATAACAGCTTTAGTATCATCTTCTGCACTTGGTAGGTCTGTAGCAGGTACACAATCGGGAGGAGCCTCCGTTTGGGACATGACCACTTCGAGGCCTGGGAATGTGGCATTCTGGTTGCACATGTCGCCTTCGCAGCAGCAGTGGAGAAGGGGCAGCTTGATGTTGTGTAATCTGCACAGGTGAGTCCTGTCTGTGCACTTGACTGTATCGAGGAAACATCCTTTGACCTTGGGATATGCTGTATTAGTAATATTATTATACTGCCATACGACAAAGCAGTGGCTGCTTTTGTCAGTCTCTGTGGGCTGACACTCTTCTACCATGGGAGGCTCTGGAGTGCATGTTGAGTTGGTGGTTGGGTCACACAGTGGTTGTGTGCCATTGTAAAATTCACAGAATCGAGTGGGTACACCCCCTTCTTTAGGTCTGGGAGGCAGGTTTTCATCTGTTGGAGGTGCTGCAAAAGCTGTTCCAATAACCCCTGTAAAAACAGTTGCAAATCATAGATATTTAAAATAGTGGTAAGTTTTCATTTCAACAAATCATGTTTACAATATTATAAAACTAAATAATGATGCTTATCACATATGCATATAATTTTCCAGATGGAAATTTCTGAGGTAATAACAGATATCTGATCCAGTAGACAAACCTACTAGAATATGCATTCCCAAATTGTTTGTGAAGGAAAATTGACTGTCTAGAAAAAAAGAATCTCTACAAAAACTAAGCAAATATAATTTCCAGCCCTTCAGTCTATCCTTGACAGTAAACACTAAGCTAATAATAAAACTGAATTAATAAAATTGGACACCTATGTATTGGTTTGTCTGAATTTTATTATAGAAAGAAAAGATAATAAAAAATTAACATCACTACACCAATATGTGGTTATTGTATTTTAAGAAGCTAAACAAATAAGTAAAAAGTTTGTATTTGACAATATTGGAATAACTTCTCAAAAAACAAGGTTAGGGAAACTTTCTTCTTCAAGGTATTGAAACATTCAAACAAGTTTTTAGTTGAATGCATAACAAGTTTTGCTACCACTTACCAGTCAAAAACAACAAGCTCAGCAAACATATCTTGTGGGACATCACGAGAATCATGGCGCAGGCGGAGCTGGTGCTCCCTTTACCTTGCGACAGTCCAATGTTATTTTTATACGCGTTCTCGACATGAAATGTCTATTCTATTTAGGAAATTCCGATATAGGTACATGCCAGGCAAACAACGCACATTCGATTGGGATCGTTTAAATCAACACAGTCACATAAGCGCAGAGCGGTGAAACCTTAGTAACAGGATAACTGCACAGTATAATTAACGCAATCTGTTTTAATTAAATGCACCGATTTAATTTGTATTTCCGAAAATAAATACAAATGAAATCACATCACATTCAATCCCAAGCTTTGTTTTTTTTTTTTAGTTTTTTTGACGTTTAGTAGGGACGTGATTTTAAGTCATTCAATAACTCATTGTTGGTAACGTGATATATCATGTGATCTTGTCAAAAAATATCTACCAATCGTTAAAATAAGAAACCTAAATAAAAAAAAACAAAGTCAGGACAAAAAAAAACTGTCAATGTCATCAATATGTCAAGTTTGTTTTGTAAACAAATTGATTTAAAGTACGAATTATTGAAATAAATTGATTATTTCCTTTTTGTCTACATTAAAAGTTGTGTTACATGTAGATTTAAAGAATATAATGTCCTTCTTCTATTTGACCGCAGTCAAAGGAGATATACCAGTGCATTTGCTGGAAGAAATCGCCATTCAAAGATTACGTTATTTGAAAGGTATTTTAAAGGAAGAAAGTATAGATTATAATGAGTATTTAATCGAGGGAAGCATTTATGATAACATAGGCCACTTTATATTATGTATTGTTACTATTCTGTGTGGTGATGTAGAGTTTAGAAAGTGTTTTCTAAAGGCTGAAAGAGATCTGTTTAAGCGACGGATAACCTCAATAAATGGGTATGATCTGCGTTGTTTTAGTAAAAACTGCTTCGAAGTATACGCAAGCAGCCAACTACACCGACGCATGTAGATGCGCTCAAGACTTTATGCGAACATTTGATAATCAAGGACTTGGCTCAACATGTGTGTTCACCAAATCATGCCAGTGAATGTTCTACACACAGTATTAAACTTCATTTTAAACATTGTCTGCCTTTTATAGCAAAACGGCAGGTGGAACTTCATAACGGAATTGCTTCTGTACCTTGTGGAAAATGGAAGCAGTTTATGAACATATTATTCAGCACAAATCTGAGTCAAAGATTGATCAATACAAATTTGTCGTCGTTAGGAATGGACCCAAGACTGTCGAACTTATTGGTGAAATTGAGTAAGGAAATCACAACGATGACAAGTCGCAATTATAGCAGCAATGTCTTGTTCAGTAGAAATGTAGATAATGAATCATCCTTCTTCCCTCCTTGCATGTTGAACTTGCATCAACAGTTACGCAAGAAGCACAGACTGTCTCACACACAGAGATTCCACTATAGTTTGTTTTTGAAAGATATTGGAATGCCTATAGAAGAGGCTATAGATTTTTGGAGGTTTGAATATCAACAAGCTCCGCACGGAAGTCACAGTTGCTGCCATAGCTGGGAAAAAGATGAGAAGAAATATCTTTATGGAATTAGGCACATGTATGGGTTAGAGGGCTGCAGAAAGAATTATGCTTCAGTGAACTGTCAAAGAATACAAAGTGTAGATAATGCTTGTTCAGAGGGTGGTTGTCCTTTCAAAGTTTTTGAAACTTCACGAATGAGTGAGATTTTGAATTTAGGTAGTAATGAAGCTCTTACATCACAAATAAATGAATTGAGATTACGACACCAGTACACGTCTGCTTGTATTTTGTACCTGCAGACAAAGCATATGGAAGGTGGAACCAACTGTGATATGGGAAATGTGAGCTTTAATTTTACCCCTGTTAAATATTATGCAAATGTCTTGAAGAAAATGAACTGCTGAATGTTGACTTAATTAATAATATACAAATTATATTCATTGTTCATATCTTGTTTTTATTTGTTCTAATGATAGTCACCACAAATTGCTGTTTGCAGAGATCCTTAGGGTCCCAAAAACTTCCTTAGAAGCTGCTCAAACATCAGGTGCTTTCCGAGTCAATTATGTGAAAGAGGATTTACAATAAAATGTATATAACAATTTGACTAGCAGTCGTGAGCGGTTCCAATGGCCGTGAGGCTGTCGTAATGCAGTTGAAATGGCAAGTAGTAAGTAGTACTAAAATTCTTTAATTTCAGCGTTTAATACCAGCTTAATCAACAATTTTTATAATGCAGCACAAAATTTGTAATGTAATGTGGAGTCCTTTATCCCCACTCAAGAGTAAGACTCTCTGTCAGTCCTTGGTACAGTCGAGGTCAAAAATATGTTTACACTTTAGGACCTTGTCACAATACATATTTATAAGAAAGTGGAAGTCGTTTTCTTATACATATGTACTGTGACAAGGTCCTAAAGTGTAAACATATTTTTGAGCTCGAACTGTACGTAATGAACGCAATAGTTTAAAATTGTATGTTGTAGACCGTAATATGTTATTGTAAGTAGTTATTCAAATTAAGATGTCTTTGATTGAGTCTTCGGCCTGTCAAGAAGTGTACGATTTTCCATCGCAGACGCATCGCAGGGTGCATCGTCGGGCGCTTCGAATACCTACACATTGCGGTTCTGTCGAATGCAGATTTTTATGTTAGATGCGGTAAACACGAAAACGTCGGTCCTTTCGGACAATTAGTTCCAATCTGTACCAATAGATGGTGCTGGGCGTAAGTTGCATTGCGCTTGTGCCTTTTCGATTTATATCTTCTATCTCCAGTATTTATATCTTTGTAAGTAGTAAGTATACCTACTTATAGCAATAAGAAGCATTGGGTGTGCAGTCACACACAAAAACGAGGTAGGTACCGACCCCAGTGAACTTCTGTACAAAAAGTTAAAAAAAAAGACCACTGTACTTTCTATAGCTAAATTAAGTCATTTATCCGGATGGCCTTGCGACCATGGGGGTACGTATATCGTTTTATTGACGGCACCGTGCCTTGAAGATAAGTGGTAGGTAGGTATGCACCGGGCTATTTGGCGCGATCAATTATTTGCGCTGTACTAAGGCTTCGTCACAAGCCGCTGGGAAATAGTCCACATTGCTTTTGCACTAGGTAGCTTCTTGGTTCGAACCAGCGAATAATTTCTTCGAGGTCTGACTAAAATAGTAAAAAGAAAAACTTAAATGGTAGTCCTCAACGAAACCATTATTTCTGTAACATTTGCGGATTATTGCGATTACATGCTATTTAAATATTATTTATTAAAAAAGAATATTATGATGTTATAAATGTATTAAAGTATGACTTAGACGTCAATATTTTTGTGAAAATCGAAGTGTATCGTTTCTTAGACACCTTGCTTAATGTTTCTTTTTATGTGATAGGTAGCAGACGAGCAGGCGTATCACCTGATGGTAAGCAATTGCCGCCGCCCATGGACACATGCAACATCAGTGGAGTCACAAGTGCGCTGCTAACCTTTTATCCCATTCCCCCCGATGGGCCTCCGGTACCCTCACTCACTCGGCGAAACACAGCACAGGAGCTGCTTCACGCCGGTTTTCTGTGAGGCAGTGGTATCACTCCGGTCGAGCCGGCCCATTCATGCCGAAGCATGGCTCTCCCACAATGTATAATCTGCTCCTGACTGTACGACATTGTTACCATAGCGCGACCACAATATGTGCGACATCCGGCAACGCCTAAAGTATTATCATTATCTAAACATTCGATATTTAAACCTACATCCGCAAAAAGTCGTTACTTTTTCAATGTCTCTTTCCATTTTAACATGATGCGTCTGCGCTTCGAGCCTGAGAACCACAAAGCAATACTCTGATTGCGATTACCTGCTATTTAAATATGTACTCCTACTAAGTACTTTACTTTCGCTTGACCTGGGAATTGAACCCAGGACCACGAGAGCACGGCACTTAAACCACTAGGCCAACGAGGCGTTGTTATATAGGGGCTCGGGTATGCGATCACCAATCCGCATAGGCAAGCGTGGTGATTAAGCCTAATCCCATCATAGTAGCGATGACTTGGGTGGCGGTAATCGCTTACCATCAGGTGTTCGTCTGCTCGTTTGCCACCATAGAGTAAAACTTCTGCCAAAACAGCCTTGTTGCACGTTCAACTCATTGTTGATCGAAACGCAGACTTTTGGATCGAAGCTAATCGTAAAAAAAATAGGTACTTGACAAATGACATTTTCAAAATTGGCAATATTGTTTGGTGGTGGTGATTGCCGTGAAAATTGCCGTATTTATTCACAGATGGATTTATTAATCATGACATGGACCTGCAGAGAATACAGTATAAATACCTACCTACTTACTTTCTTACCTAGGATAATAGGATAGTTTAAGCTGCAGATCGACCTGTTTTTCGTACTTATCTATCTCTACGGGCTCGGTTTTTGACCCCTTTTTTAAGCCATGGGTAAAATTTGTACTCAATTTGCTCACCATCGATAAGCTATCGTCGCTCGATAAGCCATTTGAGGTAGATACGCCCAAATGTAGTACTGTCGGCGACCAGTACATCTCCACTCTATGGGCAGACGAGGCCAATACTCAGGGCCGGTTTTTATCAAAGAGCCCTAAAAGACCCTGATAGTAAATTACGCTCACATGCTCACTAGTGTTTTGTTGGGCAAATTATCTATTTAAATTAGGTACCTACCTACTATGCTGGTTCAGCGAACCTAACTGGATCTTTTTTCGATGAGACTTCGCTATTCCGGTATGTTTTCGGCCACCTGTCGCCAGTTCGACCATTGTAGGTGAGCGAGATCTTTTTCGACCTGGTCTATCCAGTGATACCTTTGGCGTTTCACCGGGCGCTTCCCAGATCAGGTACCTACAAATGCGGTTATTACCTAAGTTGCTAATTTTGTGCATAATAAAGTACCTAAAGCCATAATAAAGAGCCCCAATTCATTGGGTAAACATGGACCCCAGGCCTAATTCAAGACGGCCCTCTCGGCGCCCTAACTTTGATCGCGACAGATTTGCGGCCGGTACGCGGGTACCGCCCCAAGGTTCACTTATCGATAAGTTGCAACGCTACCGAAAGCGTGACGTAGGCCTTCGATACTCTCGGCACAGCGGCGCCCTAGCTGGGTAATTCACGCGAGTACAGACATCTGTTAGTGTCTCACGGACCACGGACTGGTGACAGTCACGGCGCCCGACCATGGCCGATTTTCCGGTGGACTTCGACGGGGCAAAGTATGACATCAAACAGTTTCTTCGGGACCACCCCGGGGGAGTTAATACCCTGGCGAAGTACCGGGGCAAGTCCGTCGCTCAGGCCATGAGCGCCTTCGGACACAGCAGTACTGCCTACCACATGTTGAAAGACTTCAGAGTGGATTCGAGTGATGTGAATTTGACTGGTAAAGTGAGTGCAAACGGGAGGATATTGACTAAGGAGGAGTCCAACAGGAACGCGGAGGAGATCGCATTTTTGGAGGAACTAGAGGTACCTACTCAATTCATCAGTTTTTTGCTCATATATCACATTCGTTATTCATGGTACAGCCTTTTAATTAGAGAGGGCAAAGGTTTTAACCGGGATCTCTGCTGGGTTAATCTACCTTTATTTTCATTTACCAATAATAACGATGGGCACATCTATACCAATTTGTCATGTCTTTCTCCCGAGACCCCGAATATTCTTGCCGTTTAGAAGTCGCTCCAAGTTACCTAGCTGTCTCTTTCATAGTCAACTTTACTACAGTCTATGGTAGAGTTGGAGTAACTTTAGTCAGCGTTAGCTTACAAAGTTAAAAAGCATTTGGATAAGAACCTACTCAAGCGTTTGGACCTATACTTACTATTATTCCATAAAATATTAACTCCCTCAGAGAAGATACCTACAGTTTACAAGACTACTCACTCGTTGGTAGGTAAGCATTATTTTCTAGACCAGAAGATAATAAAAAAATGTTTAAACTATGCAATTAGGTATAAAAATATTAATTATAACTCGTCAACCACAAGGTACATACACAACACAAACAAACAAAAACCGCAGTCATAAAAACGTCTTTCTTGTACGTCCGTGACAAAAACATAAGCAATTATTTGCTTCCAAATAAAATTAATCTCTATTGCTCGTTAGTTATGCACCTACTTAACGTATTATTTACGGTAGGTAATTATTTGGTGGTGTCACTACACTACAAAATAATTATAACATGAGGTCCCTACTACATACTACACTTAGTATAAGGACCTCATGTTGTAATTGGATTTAACTATGTTAATGAAATTCAGATTTCCGTATAAGTAGGTAAGGAAATCTGTGATTGTTCAGGGGTAGGTTACAAATAAACCTACGATAAGTAAGTAGATAGACATTGTGTTCTCGACGATGATTTTAAAATTTAAGATAGGTAGTTCAAGTTGATGTCACACCGTTTTTAAATTCTTCAAAATTACGGACTAACGAAAAATTCAGGATTTTTTTCAAAATTCTGCTAAACCTGTAGGTTCAAGTACTCGTAAAGTGCAAGAACCATAGTCAAAGTCAAAGTCAAATATTCTTTATTTGCATAGGCGTTTCACCGGGCGCTTCCCAGATCAGGTACCTACAAATGCGGTTATTACCTAAGTTGCTAATTTTGTGCATAATAAAGTACCTAAAGCCATAATAAAGAGCCCCAATCATTGGGTAAAATGGACCCCAGGCCTAATTCAAGACGGCCCTCTCGGCGCCCTAACTTTGATCGCGACAGATTTGCGGCCGGTACGCGGGTACCGCCCCAAGGTTCACTTATCGATAAGTTGCAACGCTACCGAAAGCGTGACGTAGGCCTTCGATACTCTCGGCACAGCGGCGCCCTAGCTGGGTAATTCACGCGAGTACAGACATCTGTTAGTGTCTCACGGACCACGGACTGGTGACAGTCACGGCGCCCGACCATGGCCGATTTTCCGGTGGACTTCGACGGGGCAAAGTATGACATCAAACAGTTTCTTCGGGACCACCCCGGGGGAGTTAATACCCTGGCGAAGTACCGGGGCAAGTCCGTCGCTCAGGCCATGAGCGCCTTCGGACACAGCAGTACTGCCTACCACATGTTGAAAGACTTCAGAGTGGATTCGAGTGATGTGAATTTGACTGGTAAAGTGAGTGCAAACGGGAGGATATTGACTAAGGAGGAGTCCAACAGGAACGCGGAGGAGATCGCATTTTTGGAGGAACTAGAGGTACCTACTCAATTCATCAGTTTTTTGCTCATATATCACATTCGTTATTCATGGTACAGCCTTTTAATTAGAGAGGGCAAAGGTTTTAACCGGGATCTCTGCTGGGTTAATCTATCTATATTTTCATTTACCAATAATAACGATGGGTACATCTATACCAATTTGTCATGTCTTTCCCCCGAGACCCCGAATATTCTTGCCGTTTAGAAGCCGCTCCAAGTTACCTGTCTCTTTCAGAGTCAACTTTACTACAGATATTCTATGGTAGAGTTGGAGTAACTTTAGTCAGCGTTAGCTTACAAAGTTAAAAAGCATTTGGGTAAGAACCTACTCAAGCGTTTGGACCTATACTATTATTCCATAAAATATTAACTCCCTCAGAGAAGATACCTACAGTTTACAAGACTACTCACTCGTTGGTAGGTAAGCATTATTTTCTAGACCAGAAGATAATAAAAAAATGTTTAAACTATGCAATTAGGTATAAAAATATTAATTATAACTCGTCAACCACAAGGTACATACACAACACAAACAAACAAAAACCGCAGTCATAAAAACGTCTTTCTTGTACGTCCGTGACAAAAACATAAGCAATTATTTGCTTCCAAATAAAATTAATCTCTATTTCTCGTTAGTTATGCACCTACTTAACGTATTATTTACGGTAGGTAATTATTTGGTGGTGTCACTACACTACAAAATAATTATAACATGAGGTCCCTATACTACACTTAGTATAAGGACCTCATGTTGTAATTGGATTTAACTATGTTAATGAAATTCAGATTTCCGTATAAGTAGGTAAGGAAATCTGTGATTGTTCAGGGGTAGGTTACAAATAAACCTACGATAAGTAAGTAGATAGACATTGTGTTCTCGACGATGATTTTAAAATTTAAGATAGGTAGGTACCTAGTTCAAGTTGCTGTCACACCCTTTTTAAATTCTTCATTACCTACGGACTAACGAAAAATTCAGGATTTTTTTCAAAATTCTGCTAAACCTGTAGGCTCAAGTACTCGTAAAGAGCAAGAACCATAGTCAAAGTCAAAGTCAAAGTCAAAGTCAAATATTCTTTATTTGCATAGGCTTGTACACAGCACTTACAAATCGTCATACATAAAGAAAATATTTAAAACTATTTAAAGATAATGTATTATTTACGGTAGGTAATTATTTGGTGGTGTCACTACACTACAAAATAATTATAACATGAGGTCCCTATACTACACTTAGTATAAGGACCTCAGTTGTAATTGGATTTAACTATGTTAATGAAATTCAGATTTCCGTATAAGTAGGTAAGGAAATCTGTGATTGTTCAGGGGTAGGTTACAAATAAACCTACGATAAGTAAGTAGATAGACATTGTGTTCTCGACGATGATTTTAAAATTTAAGATAGGTACCTAGTTCAAGTTGCTGTCACACCCTTTTTAAATTCTTCATTACCTACGGACTAACGAAAAATTCAGGATTTTTTTCAAAATTCTGCTAAACCTGTAGGCTCAAGTACTCGTAAAGAGCAAGAACCATAGTCAAAGTCAAATATTCTTTATTTGCATAGGCTTGTACACAGCACTTACAAATCGTCATACATAAAGAAAATATTTAAAACTATTTAAAGATAATGTATATGATTTAAATGAAATTAAATATATATCTTGATACATAAGATATACTAAAAAATAAATAGACATAATGCGATTCTACCACCGGTATCGGAAAGTTGATTCTGACGAGAAGATCCGGCAAGAAACTCGCCAGTTACTCTTTTTAATCGCCAAAATGTTTATTACAATGTTTTCCTCATACCACCTCCTACAGACCAATACTCAAGAAGTAGTCTCTACCTACATAGGATGTAGGTATCTCAACTTAAAAACTCAAGTGCATTAGGTAAACCAGTACCTAAGTACTTGATGTTAAAAGGTATCTAAATATTGTACGGCGTTTTCAAGTTTGTTAACATTTGTTTAGGTAGATTACTTTAGTTAGCACACATCGGGTATGAATGTGCATCTTAACTGTGCCCTAGGCATTACATCGTTGTGACATAGGCCATCTCATCTTAATGTGTATTTCCCAGTTGCGTCCAAAGCTGTCACTACCTGAACCTGACCCTGAATAGGTTTTAGAAGTCTAGCGATAGGTATAATGAAGCGATTGCCGGCTGACCTTCGAAACCCTTAAGAAATATCAGAAGTGAAATAAAAGAAAACCACCAAGCTTAAAATTATTTTATAAGAGACCACCGATTCGTCCTTATAATCCTAATCACAGAACCGTCACGCCCGAGTCCCTAAATTGGTCTGCCCTTCGCAGACTAATGCCGCTCCCCGTTGCCGGGCCTCGACTACTCCTGACTCAGCATAGATGCGGAGCTCTTTCAGCTCTTTGCTAACACGAGGGCAAACTAAATCTTGGTTACACGCTGCAACAAATCCAAAACGTGCAGGTTTCCTCCCGATGTTTGCCCTCACCGCCTCCCGAATGGGCGAAATCGCTAAAGGTTTTGTGAAATCCAGAGGTGCAGGCTCGGATTCAAAATACGACTGTGTTTTTATTTTCTGTCCTGGAGGCCAATTCTCGGTTTTCGTCTTCTATGTCGAGTCGACTTCATGGAACGCATAGACCAATAGGAGAACAAGATAAGGAATGTCGACGTATGAAATCTCTAAATTCGACTTCAATATCGAGTGCACGAGAATTGGTCTCCTGCTACCCTCTGACCTAGGCAGCGCGATAGTGGATGTATTTTAATAATTACCATGTTAATTGGATGTAGTGATAATAAAAGGTGAGTAAAACGGTGAACCGTTACAGTCGTACCGACATTGATAGTAGTGTACCCGAAATCAATGATTCAAACTAAGTACTTAGGTATCTTATCTTACTTACTCATCAATAAAAATGTAGCACGAATCGTTTAGGTGTAACAAATTAGTGGCGATGAACGCGGTTTTGCAATACCTACCTTAGTCGATTTTGACAATGATTATGATATGATGAGCGGCCGTGCCTAATACTGATATTCCCTATTGAAATTGAAGTGGAAATGGGCAGGTCTCGTTTGCTGAATGGACCCAGAAAGATGGGCTAAAATTTCCACCAAATAGCAACCCGCCCCACGCCGACATGGCGGGTTAGGTCCAAAAAACGAAAGGCCGATGACCTCAACAGCTTTTCTCCGCGATTGGATTTGGAGGAACATTTGCCCAGCAGTGGGACAGTTTAGGCTACTTTTATTTGTTTATATTATAAGAAGGCAAACGAGCTAAGCGGTTCACCTGATGGTAAGTGAACACCGTCGCCCATGGACATCTTACACCAGAAGGAGTGCGGGTGCGTTGCCGGCTCTTTAGGAAGGTATAGGCTCGTTTCTTGAAGATTTGGATGTCGTACCGGCTCGGAAATTCCGCTGCGGGAAATTGATTCCACAAGAAGTGCGTGGCAGAAAGTGTCGTGTAAAACGCACGGTAGAGGACCGCCAATTATCCAGGTGGTATGGATGGAATCCAAGTTTATGGCGTGTAATACGGTAGTGAAATTTGGCAGCAGCATTATTTAAAAAGAATCCTATTGTCTCCAGAGCCGACTGGACTGGTCGAAGCCTCTCCTCAGCCAGCTAGAGGCCATAGCCCCGCACTACGAGACGTGGGTGAACAGCGCGGTCTGCCGGCGCGCCAGGCTCTTCGCCAACCCGCTGCTGGAGAGCATCACCTTCACGCCCTGGTACCTGGTGCCTGTGTTCTGGGTACCCATCATACTGTATCTGGCGGTGACGCAGGTGTTGGAGCACGTCGCTTGTGGAGGTGAGTGCTTGTTTTTTTTTAATAGTCTACCTCCAACATGGTCGGAGCCTATTTCTACTGTTCTCTTTCATTCCAGTTCTCGCATGTAGGTACCTAAGCCTCCCGTAGGTACCTACTTTCACTTTTTTTTTATGTGATAGGTAGCAGACGAGCAGACGGATCACCTGATGGTAAGCAATTGCCGCCGCCCATGGACACATGCAACAGCAGTGGAGTCACAAGTGCGCTGCTAACCTTTTATCCCCTTCCCCCCGATGGGCCTCCGTTAATTAAGATTTGTGTCGACGTCCGTGGCATGCAGGAATGTTGCTGTGTTGTAGAAATACAGTACGATTGAGCGATTTATTTTTCTCCTTCTGAAAAGGCCGGCAACGCATCAGCGACCTCACTGATCTTGCAGATGTTTATGGGCGGCGGTGATGACTTACCAGCAGGTGACCCTCTTGCTCGTTTACCACCTCCCTATATATGTATTTTTTTATGTGATAGGTGGCAGACGAGAGCGGACGGATCACCTGATGGTAAGTGAATATTGCCGCCAATACCTACATCACCTGCAACACCAATGGGAGTATTAAGTGCTCTGACAAGCTTTTAACCCCCTTTCTCCCCTGAGTACGGTACTTATACCTTACCTAACCATTTGTGATGATAATACTGACTAAACTCTACTAAAGGTAAAAAATATTGGTGAAGTTAGGTTAGAGCAGTGACAAAAAATCTAGCAATTTTCGGTTGAGTCTTTTTCGGGAGTAGTCACCCCCCCCTTTTTTATTGACTCATTATCTTTTTTTCTAGAGTCATGTGCAAAAGATGCTCTGGGTTTAATACAACTGACGAAGCACTGGCTGGCTGGAGTGTTGCTCTGGACGGGCCTGGAGTACTCCCTGCACAGGTGGGTGTTCCACCTGGACCCTGGCTCCTCCCTGACGATGATTAAGCTGCACTTCCTCATACATGGCCTGCATCACAAGGTATATTTATCAATCATCTACTGTGAATGAATCAATGAATACCTAAGGCAGGGGTCACCAAATGCCCCCCCATCATGGCCGCTGGGACCCGGTCGTAGTCGATATGACAAGCCGCTGAGCCACATCGTAGACGTCATTTTTTGTGTGGACCGCCATGATCATTTCACGTGCTGAAATCGGACTCCAAACCTAGCTGACTTAAATAAATAAATAAATTCACACAACATCTCATACATTGACCTGATTCCGTACTAAGTAGATGCACTTGTGTTACAGATATCAGACAACAGAGGATCACCAAATATAATACTTCCAATACTTCCATACTAATATTATAAATGCGAAAGTAACTCTGTCTGTCTGTCTGTCTGTCTGTCTGTCTGTTACTCCTTTCACGCCAAACTACTGAACGGATTTAAATGAAATTTTGGTATACAGATGGTCTAGACCCCTGAGAAAGGAAATAGGCTACTTTTTATTGCGAAAAAGGGGTTGTAAGGGGTTAAAGGTGGGGTAAAAGTGTACTTTTCCACGCGGACGAAGTCGCGGGCGGCCGCTAGTAAATACATATATAGCACCCAGACACTGAACAAACACAGTGTTCATCACACAATGTTTGTCCAGGGTGGGGATCGAACCGACCTTTGGCGTATGAGCCAGGGTCACTACCATTGCGCCAACCGGCCAGTCGACTTAAGGTTTTGGCATCCGCAGAATACCAGTGGTTGAGGCGCTTGATGGCGCTATGGTTAAAGCGTTGCGTTGAGGCGCGGTGCCGGGTTTGATTTGGACAAGGAATATTTTAGTGGTCCGTCCTCACATCTTTCGGGACATCACTTGTTCCAAACTGCTAATAGATGGCGTTGGGAGTCGATTACATCGCGCAAGCGTTTCACGTTTTGTTTTGTTTTCACCCGCTTTTTTCCTCATCCTCAGATGCCGTTCGATGGGCTGCGGCAGGTGTTCCCGCCCGTCCCCGCGTTCGCGCTGGCGTCGATCATCTATTCCTTTATGAGCCTGTTTCTGTCGCATGTTGAAGTCAAACTCACGGGCGGACTTATAGGTAAGCATAGGTTATTTTTAATGTTAACCTCCTAACGCCCGAGACAGCAGACACAATAGAAAATCAATTGTCTTTGGATTATTATAAGGCTTATGGGCGTTACGACCTTAAAGGAAAACAAACGAGCAAGCGTGTCACCTGATGGTAAGTGAACACCGCTACCCATGGACATCAGCTACACCAGAAGGAATGCGGATGCATCGCAGGCCTTTTAGGATGGTATAGGCTCGTTTTTGTAAGATTTGAATGGTCGTAACCGGTCCGGAAATATCGCTGCAGGAACGGAACATCGCGTTTGCGCGATGTAGGTAAGTTAAATTCCGAAGTTAGGGTTGGGTCTCTAGTACATAAACGTTTGTTTTTAAAATTCATTTCTGAAGTAATAGCAAGCGACGAAATTAAAATGTAGGACAAATAAAATGTATTAATTGCAGGATAATATAATCTAAAAATCAAATCATGGTTCGATAACGTAGGCCTATACCTACTGATCGAACCATTCGATAAAGTTGATTCGAGAGAATCTTGCAAGGTTACCTCTTTTCGTGTTACTTTATCAACTTTTTCGATTTTATTACTAAAATGACTATCTTGATAAAAAAATACTAAAAGGAGTTTCTTAGGCGTGAGTTGTTGCTTGGTGACATGACTCCCCCAGTTATTAGTGTACTAATAAATCTAATCTAATCTTTATCTCTTCACTTAGTACAGGCGTACAGGGAAAGCCCTCCCAGCCCTACCCTCAATTCTCGTGTTTGACGCATGCACTTGAAATTTGTCAATAAATCAAGGCGGATATCATGCATGTATCATAGGCATGAACGCCATACCTATAAACATACAGTTAAATTTTAGTCTCTTTAATCCCGAAGCCCTCATAATAGGTAACACGAATAAAGCCCCTTTAGTAGGTATGATAGATCATCAAAATAAAAAGTTTCATACAATAACCAGCGGACAATTAAGACGCTTATAATGATATGATGTCATTTGTCGAATTCTGATAAGTAGTTTAGAAGTTACGTGGAAACAGATGAACATACATACATAGCCTGTCAAAATCATAACCCTCCTTTTGCTTTGCCGTAGTCGGGTAAAAAGGAATTTCCATGGATGCGGGTGGCACAGGACTGATCTGTGTGGAGAATAATTGGGGGAGGCCTATGTCCAATTTAACAGTGGACGATTTTCGGCTGAAATGATGATGATGTGGAAGATCTGGGTTTGAGTCGCACCTGAACCCTTCGATAAATTTAAGTGAATTATTTACTTCATTGATAAATCTTTATACTAGAAAATCTTAAGACTTTCGGTAATTCGAGCTTTTACAGTAACATGCATGTGTCTTATTTGATGGTAGGTAGGGACCTTCCTATCTTCGGAAACCTTCGTGCGTGCGGGAGTCCGAACTGCACTGAGCTCCGGTTAAAAAAATACGTACGATGTAAAAATGCGATATGAGATAAACAATAATTAATCATTGAAGTTTCGGAATACTTAAAAAGGTTTGAACAAATTCCACGAACCCAAATACCTAAGTATATATTTTTCTTGCTATCTATCCCGCGCTACAACTGATAATAATCAATTTTCGGAATACATAACCGTTTCAATAAATTCCACGAACCTAAATATTTTTTTATTGTTATGTCAATCCACGTTTTAACAGATAACAATCCATTCGGTTACCCAATCGATTCTAGCCTTCATGAACGCAGAGACTTTCAGTTACTAACGTGCTAACTTAGTGCCAGGCTTTGCGTGAATGCCGGATGGACCGGTGATACCACACTATCACAGAAAACCGGCGTGAAGCAGTGCTTGCTGTGTATAATTCAGCTTTAGGTTCAGAAAACAAGAAGCGCCCTCACTCTGTCGGATGCCACAGAATACCTGCAAAGTATTTATGCCAAGAATTGCCTTAGGTACCACGAAGTGGTCGATTTAGGCCACAAGGAACCACGATCGCCCCGTTGCATGGGCGCATCGGCTTTAATATAATTATTTATATAAGTCTATTGAAGCAATGATAAATACTTATATTCTGTATTCTTTGTGTTTCGGCGTGTACCTGCGGGTACCGCAGGCACAATCCAGGGGCAGTTTAAAAGTTGGCAGCGCACTTGTGAAGTTATGCTTCTACTAGTCTGTCGTCGAAAGTGCTTCGTGCTGAGTACCAGCGTAATCCTAGCGTGGACACGATAAGTTAGCGTTAATATTTCTTGAAAAGTTCGTGCTAAGTCTACAGCATTCTCTACCAGTCATATTGTTACAGGTTATCTGACATACGACATGATCCACTTTTACGTGCATCACGGGTCGCCTCGCGACGGATCCTACCTCTACGCCATGAAGAGGTACCACTCCAACCACCATTTCATCAACCATGACAAAGGTAATTATGTTACAATTAAAAACTTTTAAAATGACTACGCCCTCGGTGGCGGAAGGTAGGTAAGGGTTTTAAATTCCATTGGATCATGGGTCCAACATGGGATAAAGACTTGGGAGATACCCCTGGAATTTCATCTATGGGGGCGCTCAAGTATTACGTAAGCACTACTTAACCCTTAAAAGGGCATTAAGTTAACAAAAAAAATCATTGGCTTTCGCTCTCATGAAATACAAAAATAAGGTTCAAAATCAGGTGTTAACTATTTTCCCTACGCCTTATTAAGGACAACTAATACTAATTATAACAAAGAAAACAACATCCTGCTTTAAAAGAAAATAAATAAATCGAGACAACATCACAGAATACTTACATTGAAAGAAATAATTAGTACACTTCCTGACAAAATAACGGTACCTACTGCGTATTTTTTATCGCATTTTCAAACGTATTCCCGGGCTCCGATGCGACTTTCCTCCATTGGTCTACGGCTTGGGTTGCACTTCATTATAATTTCATCGCCAGCCCTAATTTCTGCAGCATAAAAAATCTTAGGCAGAAAATAGCTAAGGTTTTTATTTCATCGATTTTCTATAAAGCTTTGTTTCATTGTTTCAGCTTTTGGTATATCGAGTAAAATTTGGGACCACGTCTTCAAAACGTACGTGAAAGTGAAGAAGTTAGGTTTCAGTTTACGTTGGTAGGACAACATAATTTATACCGACATACCTAGAATAAGAGAATAAGAATAATTTAGAATAAGAATAATTTATTAAAAGACAATTGTTACATTATGGCACGCCACCACCTAGTTCAAAAATTCGCGTAAACCATTCAAATGAGGGTTTTTGCAAAATTAAAATCCGATAGATGGCGTTATTGTAGACGGGATTTTAGACGTTGACGCAGACATCTTGTGACCACGACTGTTGCAGCTGTAACGCAGCCGAAACGTCGAGTAGTAAGTACATAATACGTCATTAATTCCCGTCTATACTTAACAATCTATACTATTTATAAAGAGGAAAACGACAAGGCTTATAGGTAAACCGAAAACACGAAACGCTTGCGCGATGTAATTGAGCACAGCGCCATCTATTGGTTCATTTCTGAATTACGGTCCCGAAGCGAAGTGAGGGCGGGCCACTAGTATTAGATAAAATGCATTGTTTGGTTGACGTGATTTACGCTTTACATTTTGTAAGTTACTTACGCCTTTTCTGCTCAATACTAAAGATATTTACTTAACTTAGTACCTAAGAATAGTAAAGTTTAGAGCTTGAAATGGCATGTAAGTAGGCATTTTAGTTTATTGATTTCGAAATAGAAAACAAGGATAAGTTTATTTTCTTTTTAGTAAGTGCTAAAATGTACTTATTTAATTTCGACGCGTTTAGCCCCGTTTATGTAAAGTATAAGGATAAGTTTGTTTAGGATTTTACGATTTTATTGAGAAGTTTGTATAGACAATATAACGTAAGTATTACGAACAGTACCTACTTACAAACCTTTGGTAAGTAATAGATAAAAGGATATTGTGATACCTAGACAATAATCTATACTTTTAATAAAGAAGTAACTATAAAGACTAGCGATTATGCAATGGACACTTAGTGCCATCTATTGGTACACTTTGGAACTAATAGTACACTCGACATTGAAGTCGAATTTAGACATTTCATACATTCCATAGTTACAAATTTCTGCTTCGATTTCAATGTCGAATGCACGGGAATTAATTAAGGCCTAAAGTCCTATGAATAAAAAACAATCATCATTATTGGATATCACCATTATTAGATTCATATTGTGTAAAAAATGTAAATAGTAGGTTTATTTATTATTATTTATTTGTAGGTTTAAACCCCAAATCATTTAACATAAAAATTTTACATAAGTATACCTAGTGGTTTGAGCGTCGGTTGAGACGCAAGGGTCACGGGTTCGAATCCCGCATCAACAGAAATGGTTGTTGATGAAACAGATATTTGTGTTGGGTATCGATGTTTGTGGTTCCATAGCACAAAGGAAAACCTTAGTTTGGGACCAGGACAATGAACCTATGTGATGCTGTCTCAATCGCTAATATTCATCATTCAATTAATTCTCAGTTATAAAGTCGGATATTTTTTTCATAGAGATCAGTGGCAACCGTTTTGGTAGCATAAGTTTAATTTTAATTTTAGTTTTAAGATTCTATTGTAATTTGCTCCAAATAAATATTTTACTTTTTACTTAAATAATACAAATACAAAAGACAAATAACGTTTATTGCCTATTAAATTAAGAGGCATGACAGTTAGGCAGTAAGTTTCATATTATACAATAAGCAATTGGAGGTGGCCCAGCTTGTGCCGCCACAGAATGATACAGTCTATACTCTGATTCATAATCATGTAAAGTAAACTGACAGATGAAAATGACAAGTTTCTATGACATTTTGACATTTTGCATGTGTTAAATTGAGTGATAATGTATGGGGATGACACATTGACATCTGTCAGTTTACTTTACATGATTATGAATCAGAGTATAGGCAGCGCTGGTTTTCAGCCAATCTAGCTTCTCTGAGGGTGGAAGTCGAGAAGGTAGGTATGTGAGGGCTTAGATATAATATTTCATTACATTCAAACTATACATTTTCTAAAAATAAATTAGTTTTTAAATATTTTCAATGTAGGTAAATATAAGATATAGGCTGCTCAGCCTCATAGAAATATCGATTTATTGCGTAATTCTTTTACATAAACGTTTACTAAGCTAATTATACCACCTAGATATACTTAATACTAATTTTATTACAAAATGTATTAATGTCATGGGTCTTGAGTTCTTGACAGATTTTATATTCCTGGTCAAATTGCTTAATCTGTGATACAGTGAACAAATATATGAAGATAAGATAAAGATACAGTGTGTGGACACGTGTATTTTTTATAAGTGAGGCTGTGCACGTTTTTAAAAAAAACCCATGACCTAGAAGTGTAGGTACTTAAGTGTAAACTTATTATAAATAAGAAATTCTGAAAGGAAAAAAATAACTAAAATTGGCTTACCTACCTGCATCGTTAATTTTACTACGTATGTACTTATTATGTAAGGTACGTCTAGTCAGAGTTAAAATATTTTTTACAGAGCTTGACACTTTTAAAAAACTGTTAATAAATAGGTAGGTATAACACAAAAAAACTTGTTGAGAAAACCGAATTTTTATTCTTTAAGTACTCAAATATAACAGTTTATTAAATTCTACACCAGTTCACATAATAGATCTAATAAGTCAACTGGTGTAGAATTTAATAAACTTGTTTCCAGAATGTAATTAAGTAAATATACTTTTGTAAAAGAAATATAATCTTTTACAGAGGATGTGCAATATGTTAAAATATATCTACCTACTAGAAGGTTGGGTCACATAGAAATAAATATATTTGTAACAAAATTTTCGTTTTATTTCAGTGTCACGTCCTATTTATTGTCATGCTTATTTCATTCATCAGAAAAATTGGATTTTTCTGATGAATGAAATAAACAGGTTTTTCGATAAAGCAACAGCAATAGCACAGTGTAAACATAGCCAGTAACAAGACATAGGACCGCTCTACTCTCTTGGCCAATGACAATAGAAACTTACGAAATCAGCTACCTGCCTGCGTAAACGTTTGTTTGCGACTAGGCTATGGCCACAAACTTGTATAAATACGGGTGGTTCCTTTACTATATAACGATAATATAGTAAAGAAACTTTTTTTTATTTTTTTTATACTAGAGGCAGCAAACGACCAAACGGGTCACCTGCTGGTAAGTCAGCACCACTGCCCAAGAACATCTGCGAGATCAGAGAGGCCGCTGATGCGTTGCTGGCCTTTATTATTTAATTGCTCTAGTTTGAGACTAGACGATTGCTGAAAATTGCACTAACCGTCGAAAATAATCATATTTTTCCAATGACCATAGTCTTATCTCGATTATTTCGTCTTCCCATAAAAGTTACATAAATCGCAGATCAATTTTGAATGTGACGGTGATTATTTTGAGATGGGACCTATCTTCCATGGAGATTATTTTGTTTTCCCCGAGAAGTTTTACGACGGTTAGTAAAAAAGGTGGTTATGCTACTAACTATATGAACACTGTGATATGAGCAGATAAAGTGTTTCTAAATAATATTGGACATGCTCTATCCACCATGCGTCAGGTATTTCTTACAGAACAAATGCAATAAACGTGACATGATTAGATGATGCCGTTTATCATTACAAATGCCCTCTGCACTTTATTCTCATTGGACGCATGTTCAAAATATCGTTAAAAACGTTATTTAAAAAAAAGAGCTAAAAAATAACGGACATTTTTGATTTTGGAAACGATTCAGTTTTTTTTTAACTTTAATAAAACCCTCTCCTTTTTAAAAGAAAAATATACAAAAAAGTGCCTAAAACCGTAAATTGATCTCCATATTATGTGAACTGTTCCTTATATAAAAATAAACATGTTATAAATACTACAGATGATTTAAGTCATGGGTGTTAAAATTATTGGTGAGGATCATGGTGCGAAGTGTTTTATGGTGCTGTGTTTATTCCTGGGGGGATGTGGCACTTGCCACGGAACCTGGGACTTTCTGGCTGATGACATCTTCTCTTTGTGCCCGTTGCTCAGCGAGACCACTGAGTTTTTAAAGGATTTGTTTACATTGGACTCTGGGAGTAAGTTTTTTATCTTTACCTATCTTTTATCTATACTATTTATAAAGAGATAAAATCTATAGACATCGGCCAACCTTATTGTATACAAACCGAAAAGGCGAAACACTAGCGCGATCCAACGACGTCCAGCGCCATCTATTGGTAAACAGCGGAACTACTATCCCAAACGAAGTGAGGGCGGGCCACTACTTAACAAATTTTCAGTACTCTAGGTAGCCAGCCATAAGAAACTTAGTTTTTTAAATTTTCCACTAAATACGGCCACTTTTAGCAAGTTATTAACATTATTGTTACTTGTCGCGTGTTAAAAATATTGTATTGCATCTTGAAAAATCCAATTTACTTGCATTTAAGTTTGTAGAGATAAACGAATCATATTGTCGCCACAATCAGTGTAAAAAGGTTGGCGGCGCTAGTTTCGTCGACAGTACTGTCTTTAAAGTTTAAACATATTTTGTTTTGTTTTGAAAAACCTTTTCGTCTTTCATTGGTTTTTGTCACATTCAAATACATAATTAGGTTTTCAAAGTCAAATATTATATAGTCAATGTTATTTTTTAATACATATATAGACATCAATTTATTCACAATCATTGAGCACGTACAAAGCGTATGATATTTGACATTGTCCTCCTCCATTATGTGTAAAAACTATTACTTACTCAAACTATAAACAATCCTAACTCAAGATTTAATCGGAAAAAACCGCTAGAAATTTCCTTACTAGCAGCAGTGACCTCACCTATGATACACTGGGTACACCAGTCATACTCGACCTTATATCCCAGGAGAAGAGAGTTTCATCCCCAAGGATCTGATCACGGAGTGCGTGAAATGTGGTCGAGAGCTCACGAAGTCTGCCGCCAAGCGTGGGAGCCAGCTGGTGAAGCGAGGCATCTGCCTGGACCAGTGCACGCCTGCTGTCCATCACTTCTTCTCAGCCAGTCTACCTACGGACGTCAAGAAGGCAGCGGAGGCGTCCCAGGAAATCCTCATGACCACGAAGTTATTGCAGATTAAGTTGTGCTCCAGGGTAGGTGTCCACTCATAAAGAAAAAACCGTAAAGAATACCTATAGCTGTCATGGTACACTCATCGAAAAATTGCAATTTTATTCAGATTTTCCAACTCACGAGTCTAAACGAAAGTTCAATCTCAATTCATATAACATTTGTGACTCCGTAAGGAGTCGTGGACGTTATGAATTAGACAATTTGCGACTTCATTTGGAGTCTTGGACAGTGAACGAGTTAAGTCCTTGTCCAACCCAGCGTCTGGGTCTGGTCAATGCATTTTCTTCTCATACCTACCTAATTGGAAAGTTTGGTTCTGGCTTAACTATGCGCCTTCACGGGTGAAAGACGGCTCATCATTCGCGTGGCCTAATGTACGACTTTCCAGGTCCTCATTCCTACATTTTATTGAACAGTAGTGCCAAAACAAGCCTAACCATCATAGAAATCAAGTTATAAGCTATCGCGTATGGAAAGTCTGCTAGGTGGTACACTTTAGGACTGAGGTTGACACACCATGACACCACTCAACTCGGCGTCCTGCTCTTCTGTTCCAACCTGCTCCTAGCTACCTTGTTAGTCCAGAGTCTTCCCTTTGCCGAGACGTGGTCTTAACCCGTAGGTACACGTTTGCCCCAATCAGTGTCAGTTCTGCGGCAAATACGACAAGCCCATTGCCACTAAAGCTTGAAAACCTTTCAGCTTATGTGGTTCACCCTGGTTCTCTGCCGGATCACTTCATTTCTGATGCGATTCTTCATAGATTCGAGTAGGTATTAGTTCTTAATCTTGATCCTATTTACTTATCCCAGTTCTACGGCAACTCCAAACACCTTCATGTCATTCCTGGAGAACCAGGTGATACGGCACGACGGCATCGCCTGCAAGCCCTTCAGCATGCGCTGCGGCAAGGACCGGTACCGCAGCATCGACGGGACGTGCAATAACTTACGGCGGCCATCTTGGGGCCGGCGGGGAGCCCCCTTCACGAGGATCGCGACACCACGGTACGCGGATGGTGCGTCTATACCTTCGTAGTTAAGAAAGTCGAGCTAAAAGAACTATGAAAATTGTCAGCGTTAATAATGTTTGGCGTCATAAGAAATCAATGTTTCTATCACTTGAATGTTTTTTTTATGTGATAGGGGACAGACGAGCAGACGGATCACAGATCACGTGACAGATAAGCGATTGCCGCCGCCCATAAACACCTGCAACACCAGTAGAGTTACAAGTGCGGTGCCAACCTTTCACCCTCATTCATTATGCGTTTCAATGTGTGTCTTCTCCGATATTTTTTTCTACCTACTGCCTTCGTATAAGGAGAAATTTTCTTCTACTTATAATATGGGCTGTTTTACGCCTGTTATCAGAGTATCGGATAAAATCTTTTAACCAAACTGGGACCACTTTTGGGCATAAATTGGTATATCTCCTGTGAAATTTGAACCCACGCGACGTTTAGAATTGAAAGACAACGCTTTTAAGGATTACACTTCGTGGCTCAGACACCATAATTAAGTATTTAAATGCATTTACTTGTACTTTGAAACTGGGTGTGTACATTTTCCACAGGTATATTCTCTATGCCAGTGGCTAAAAGTGGCAATCCTCTCCCTGGTCCCAGGGAGTTGTCGACGCGTCTGCTACCGGACTTCAGTATCGCCAGCAAAAGCCTCAACTACATGAGCATGCAATGGGGCCAGTTGCTCACTCACGAAATGATGAAACACGTCATGGAAAGTTACTGGTAAGAATAGTCATTTACGGGATTGCTACCGTGTCCTACCATTTTAGTAAAAAATTGAGGAACAACTGGTATGTTGTTGTTGATTTCAATCGCTTCCCTAACCAGTCATGGAAACAAACTATCTGTGTTGACGACACGGGTACAGACACCTTAGAATTAGGGATGTTACGAATGTCAAATTTTCACATTCGCGAATGTGAATGCGAATGCGAATGTTGACGCCGCGAATGTGCGAATGCGAATGTTAAGTACTTAAGACATCAGTCACATCAAATTTAAAAAAACAACATATAAATCAAACATTTTTATTACTTAAAAGACAAGTCTAGCAAGATCAAGAGTCACGAGATCACGCACGCACGACCTGCACACATTCGCATTCGCATAACATTCGCATTGATTTAAGCGAATGCGAATGTCGATGCGAATGTTAAAAACGATGCGAACCATTCGCATAAGCGAATGCGAATGCGAATATTCGTAGAATACTGGAGTGGAGAAACATGGAACAAATCTGAGAACTTTAGTAGCCAATACTTGTACCGTGTGGAAGTGTAAACCGTTCTTTAGACAGAAAAACCAAAGTGGATTGTGAGTAATGATAATGTTGGTGCGATTTCCAGAGGAGGGAGGCATCCAGTGCTGCGTCGGCGGCGGCATCGACGTGCTTCCCCCAGAGTGGCTGAACGACAAATGCATACCGATCAGGGTCCCTGACAACGACCCCTTCTACAGGACATACGGCATCAAGTGCCTTAACTGTGTGAGGAGCATCACAGCGCCTAGAGATGACTGCAGCTTGGGGTACGCTGATCAGGTAATAAAATGCCTAAGTAATATGCCCTAAAGTTATCCCTTTATGGAACAGTGGTGGGATATTAGTATGGCTGTCAGAATAACACCCCTCTCTGCAGTTTTTTATGTGATACACAGCAGACGGATGGTAAGCGATTGCCGCTGCCCTATTTTTGATTAAAACCCGGAGAATAAATGTACGACTTACCGTACTTGTACTTTCGAGGACGACGAGGCCGCCCATGTACACAATACTGGTGGAGATACAGGGGAATCTTCCAAACTTTAAAATCCCCTTGCCCCTGGATTGGGTGCCCGGTAGCCTAACTCATAGCGCAAGCACTGCTTTATGCGGCTTTTCTATCTCGGGTTAAAATGTTCTTTGATCAGGGAAAGAATTGGACTCGCTTACTTTCAGCCAAATTGAAACAATCTTCTCTTCTGTAGATGAACACCGTAACAAGCTTCATAGATGGTTCCGTACTTTACGGGTCAGAGAAAACACTGGCAACAAAGCTGAGGAGCAAGAAAGGGGGCCGACTTCGTGAGGAGTACAGGGGGAACAGCAGGAAAGGGTTCCTACCAGCTGTGGACAATAAGATGGCGAACTGCGATTTGCAGAATGTTTCGCAGCCTTGTTACTTAGGTGGTGAGTACTATAAATTAGTGATCTAGACACGCGGCAGAATGTCCAGCTACAGTTCAAGAACCACAAAATGTGAGCACGCGAACAAGTGTTACACGAAGTATTTAGAGCGACTTTTGACCCCCTCGTCATAAAGAAACACACAGAGAATTGCGTGTAAGTATCACATCTTATTAGTAGGTTTAGATGTTTGGCCATTCCCAACTCATTTACTCTCTCTTCCGTCCCTTATGACTGAGGATCGTGGTCATCATTTAATGTCTTATCTGCCTCCCCGGTGCCTATTCATGGCGTCTCTGATAACCGAAAAGTTATGATGCAGATTCTACCTTGATCTGTCCATCTGGTTGGGGATCGTCCTCGCGTTCGTTTCCCCTCCGTGTTCCCAACAACGATCATCTTTTCAAGGCACTCACCTCTTCTCATTATGTGGCCGAAATAGGTCAATATACGCTGCAGACAGATGGCTGAGAGGCGGGTTTTAAAACGAAGCTGCGAAAGGATCCATGCATTTATGCGCAAGGCGGTTCCAGTAGGCCTAACATGCGTACCGCGACAAAATTTTATCGACTCTCGTTCGCGAGAGCGCATCCTTCTATCCCGCTCATCGCTCAGTCAGGTGAGCGAGAAGCAACTTGCGCCGACACAATACGAGTGTCGACAAATTATCTCGCGGCGCGCATGTTAGCCCGGCAGGCATCCTCAGCATGCGCCTTCAACTCATTTACAGGTGACAGCAGAATCAACCAGACACCTACACTGGCAATGCTGCACACACTGCTCCTGCGCGAACACAACCGAGTGGCGGACATCCTCTCAGGGCCTCAACCCTCAGTGGGGGGACGAGAAGCTGTTCCAAGAGACGAGGAGGATCGTGGTTGCCGAGATGCAGCACATCACTTATCAGGAGTGGCTCACTGTTAACTTTGGTTAGTAAATAAACAGTTCAACCAGATAGGTATTTAGATACTCTAATAATACTGCTCATACGCATATCCACCAATAATCAGACACTTTTTTTAAATTTATGTCGTAGGTATAGGTATAGGATAATAAGCTAAGTGGCAGTGGGCTGATCATATCAGCAGCCGAACCAACAACCGCTGGGGTACAAGAATTCTGGAGTGGAGACCACGTGTCGGTAAACGTAATGTAGGATGCCCTCAAGTCATATAGAGTAAAGATCTGCAAGAGTTGGATGCAAGAAGAATAATCGATCTGAGTGGCGAACATTAGCAGAGGCTATTTCCAACAGACAGTACAGAGGAGTAGACGGATCACCTGATGTAATACCAGTGACTCCACTGGTATTGCGTTTCCTATGACCTTTAAATTCCCCTCCCGCCGCAGGCGCTGCTTCACGCGACTTTTCTATGAAGTTGGTATCAGAATCACTTCGATCCAGCCTGTCCATTCATGCTGCAGGGTGGCTCTCTCACGGTAGTTGGTTGTCCTGACAGGGACCCAGCGAGGTGATTAAGCCTAATCCCAACATAGTAGCGTTGACTGGATTTGTATGATGAAGGCTTTTACCCTGCAGCGGAATAGTATATAAGCTGCTACTTTTCTTATTACTTTCCAGGAGAGACATACCTCCGTTACTACCGGATCTCGCCAACGACCCTGTACAGCCATGACTACAACGAGGACGTGAACCCGGGCATCATCAACGTCTTCGGCGCCGCCGCATTCAGGTTCCTCCACTCCGTGGTCCCAGATACAATCATGACGTGTCCTAAAACATACTACTCTGCGTACTTACACAGGTATAAATCATCATCACCATCAACGGCCTATTAGCACGGGGTTTGCAATTGTTACCACTTGTATACTTACTCTGATTTTTAATCACGTAGAGTAAACTGACAGATGCAAATGTCAAGTAACTTGACATTTTGCATCTGTCAAATTGAATGATAATGTATGGGGATGACACATTGACATCTGTCAGTTTACTCCACATGATTAAAGATCAGAGTTTTGTCCGCTTGTGACCACGGCTGCTGTAACGCAGCCGAAACGTCAACCTAAATAACATAATTATAATGCTAAAATTAACGTCGCCTTAATTCCCGTCTATAATAAATAATAGGTATAAGAATAATTAGAAAATACTAGTGGCGTACCCGCACTTATGCTGTTTTATATGTTCGATTTTTTGCCAATAGATGGCGATGGGTGACGATTACATCGCGCCAGTGTTTCGTCAATTTGGGTTACATTATAAGCCTTGTCCTTACTATAGAAGTTATTATCTATCTATACTATTAATAAAGAGATAATTTCTTTAGACTTGGACCAACTTTAACCTTATATACAAACCGAAAAACCAGAAACACTAGGATGCAAGCAACGTCCAGCGCCATCTATTAGTTGACAGTGGAACTACTGTCCCGAAACATGTGAGGGCGGGCAACTAGTAATCTTTATAAATACAGATAAGTTCTATTGCAGACTAAGCGACAATTACCAAAACCCCAGCCTCCTGGAGTCCTCCACGGAGTCCTTCGACGACATCGTGCGGGGCGTCGTGGCCCACAGCTCGGCGGAGGCCGACCCGTTCTGCACGGGGGAGATCACGAACCTGCTGTTCAAGTCCCACAACTCCTATGGACTGGACCTCATCGCTATGGACATACAGAGGGGACGAGACCATGGGATTGGGTCGTATAATGACTACAGGTAAAATAGCGAACACATTACTATAAGACATTGTCAGGTGTGATTGTCTGGCATTAAGGATGCCCGCCGTCTGATAATCGGTGACCGATTTTTTGTAGGAAGGAAATAAATGTACGGATTGCAAATGATTGTAATCCGCACAGTGCATTAGCATCGCACATTGTCCTATACAAAAACCGAAAAAAAAGAAAAAAGAACCAAGTTTGATAAGGCCGAAAACAAAATGTAGGTAGTATTTTATTTTCAAAACTAATCCATAGCTTATCTAAATGGTTTTATTCCGAAAATGCCAAATAGCGCTGTATTGCGAATAGCCTTCATTTGCGGCGACACTTACGCGTTCACAGCTTGTATTTTTTTACGCAGGGTGTTTCTATGATACGCAATACTGCATACAAATAGGTAGATACTTTAATAATCTTTCCAGGGAAATATGTGGTCTCAGGAGGGCAAGAACTTTTCAAGACTTATCTGGAGAGATAGCCCAAGATGTAAGTGATTTATGTTGGTTATTTATTTCACTATAGACTGACGGCGTTTAATTCACCTGCTGCAAATGTGGACGAGAGGTTCACTCCGGCATAGGACTTTACAGCCACGAGCGCAGCTGTAATATCACTTGGCGTGATGCTGAAACATCAGCCACAGATGTAAAGGCCAATGATGATGATAGATTGGCCCGGTAGCACAATCGATGATGGACCTACCCGCTACAGGAGTAGATAAACGTTTCCGGAACGGCGAAAACTGAACCACCGAGGACCCCCCTGTCGTAGACAATATAAGGAGCCGCTGGGGCCCATTCGACGAGACCAGGTTATGAGCAAAAAAAGGTTAAACAGACCTTCTTCGCTAATTGTTTGACTTTTTTTATGCTAAAGGCGATAAATAATAACAATGCTCACTTGATGGTGGGTAATCACTAAATCTGTTACTGCCGCCAATGAACATCTGCGAAATCAGAAAGGCAGCTGATGCGTTGCCCGCCATTTTGAAAAGAGTACGCTGTTCTAACGTATTTTTTAAATTTCCAGCGAATATACGCCCTGTCGGTAATGTACGAGTGTGTCGATGACATCGACGCCTTCGTGGGCGGGGTCCTGGAGCGCGCGGTCCAGGGTTCGATCCTCGGCCACACCTTCCAGTGCATCGTGGCCGAGCAGTTCTACAGGACGAGGGTGGGGGACCGGTTCTTCTATGATAACGGGGAGATGCCTCATTCCTTCACTTCTGGTAAGCAAGTCTTCTATTGCAAACCAAACATGTTTTTTTTATGTTATAGGTAGCAGACGAGCAGGCGGATCACCTGATGGTAAGCAATTGCCGCCGCTCATGGACACTTGCAACACCAGTGGAGTTACAAGTGCGCTGCCAACCTTTTTTCCCCTTCCCCCGGGTGGGCCTCCGGTACCCTCACTCACTCGGCGAAACACAGCACAGGGGCTGCTTCACGCCGGTTTTCTGTGAGGCAGTGGTATCACTCCGGTCGAGTCGGCCCATTCATGCCGAAGCGTGGCTCTCCCACATTTAATTAAATGTAGTTCAATACGGGTTAGGAAATATCAACTAGATGGCGTTATGTAGGAATAAGGTCCAACTTCAACGGCATAGGCAGTTTTGTGTATTACATTGTCATTTTAGCGTGTTACGTCAAACAATAACTTAATCTCCTTGTCGGGCCTGACTTACATTACGTCATCAAACGGTTTACCATTATAGAAAACCCTTATTTATCTATTCCTATTTTTAACCCCCACGCAAAAAATCGGGGTGTTATAAGTTTCTGTTTGTTATGTTAGCTCCCGAACGTATACCTAAACCGATTCCAATTTTGTTTTTCTTTTTGGTTGAATGTGCACGATACCACAAAATAATTACACACAGAAGTTAGACTTTGACCTGATTTTGAATTTAGAAGAGTTCGTTGACATATGCTAGGGTTGTTGCCCGGCATGAGTACAATAAGCGCGCGGCATCTACCACAGACCTCGACAGTTTGACAATCTTATAAGTTAGGATTAATGTGGTCGAAAAGGCGTTTTTGCCCGTTAATGCGCATGCGTGAGTACCTACATGACATATTTTTAGCTCTTAGTGGGCAGTCAGCCTTCTGTGTCAATATGTATATTGTGACGATACTGTATGAGCTCTGTGATACATCCCCGTGTAAGACTAATTATACAATGTGGATATTGTACTATCGCTCTTTTACCAAACAGAATGTTTATTGACGCTGAATCACCTCTACATTTTCGCTAAATAAGATTTTAACAATTTTTGGAGCTGCTTTTTTTATATTGAGTGTCCATCAAGATGACCACACTACCGCCTGATGGTAAGCGGCCGTGAGATCCAAATATGAGGTCGACAGACACAAAAAAACAGACAAAGTACCAATTGAGTCTGTCATCCTCACCCAGTAGGCCTAACATGCGCACCGCGACAAAATTTTGTCGACTCTCGTCCGCGAGAGCGCATCCTTCTGTCCCGCTTATCGCTCAGTCAGGTGAGCGAGACGCAACTTGCGCCGACAAAATACGAGTGACGACAAATTATCTCGTGGTGCGCATGTTAGCCCGGCTGAAGGGCTGTTGATATTTTTTTCCAGATCAACTGCAACAGCTGAAGAAGACGTCAATGGCCCGCCTCATCTGCGAGAACACGGAGCAAGTTCAGTACGTGCAGCGGCGCGCCTTCGAGCTGGAGTCCCAGCTCAACCCCAAGGTCCGCTGCGACGACTACTCCTCCATCCCCTACATGGACCTAACGCCTTGGAAGGAGACGAAGAAGTCCATTTTTGACATCTAAACGTGGCCCGCCTCGTCTATCGTCATTGTTATATTCTATACTATTTATAAAGAGATAACTTATATAGACAACGACAATGCTTATAGGTAAACCGAAACACGAAACGCTTGCGCGATGTAATTGGACACAGCGCCATCTATTGGTTCATTTCGGAATTCCGGTCCCGAAGCGAAGTGAGGGCGGGCCACTATCTATTATAAATAGACTACCTGTCGCTATAATAATGGCGGCTAACGTATATCTATGTATTCGACAACAAGGTGTAGTATCGATATATTTGTTAGGTTAGGTGTATTCAAATTAGTTATTTAAACAAGATATCAGTTTCGAATTTCATTTAATATTTATAAAGATGATCAAACACTTAGATAATATAAATTATGGTAGAGAGCAAAAAGCTGCCTTATTTATTATACTTGTATTATGCTATTTAGAATATAATCATGGAACAGTTCAATATACGAACTTTCAAGCAAACAAATTGTTGTTTTCTTAAAACTACACTAAGGTTCAATTTGGCACTTAGTTTCAGTAAACTCAACCCCCCTTACAAGACATGGTCTAAAGTTGATTTTGGTTTAACCCTTTAACGCACACCTAAACTTACTGGTTATCGTATTTAAGCATAAGGGTCAACTTTATTTCAAAAATCGTTGAATTATCGACCTTAAGGTGACTGTCCAGTTTACAGGCCACTTTGTATAGGCCGTCCTATAAAGGGTCTGATGCTGTCACTTTCATATATAAATAAAAGAGATTTTTGTTATAAGGGGTTCCCCTTTAAAAAAAATTTAGTTAATCTATTAGCTAAATTTTTTGATATGGGAAGCTCGAACAATAGTAATATTTACTACGAGTAGCAGATTAACTTATTTATTACCGACCTTATTACTTAAGAATTTACTCGGCAGTATTAAACTTGGCTTGACTCACTAGACTACACTAGTGCTTCCGTACAAACACGATAAATAAAATAATAGCTGCTTAGGTATATAGACCTTAGTATTATAATGTATATTGTTATAAATGTACATAAATAACAATTAAACAAATATAACACCTACAGTATAAAACATCGCATATCCAATCAATATAACAGCAATACTTCACAACCTCTTATGTATTTAATAATAATTTAATAAACATATAAATGTACATAATAAATTCGTTATTCATAATCAATTATTTGTCTTAACAGTCTTTTATAATAATAAAAAATATTAAAAAGTTTATTAATATTCTTAACTTACTTATAATCTTTTACCAAACACCGATTTATTATTATTTTTATATAGTAAGCGAAATGCATGTTGGTATAACTCTGATTTTTCAACAAGTATTAAAAGAATTTCAATTAATTTCAATATATAATACTAATACATTAGGTAATGTGCTACTGATGATAGATATGTTAGTAGGCCTATAAATTCATCGATATTTAATAGGATTACATTAAAATGTTTGATAATGTAACAATATAGGATAATTATGTGGAATGTAGCTAAAAAAATTCAATTTTAGAACCTCGTTATAACAGTGTTACATACATATTTTAGATTTCATTATTATCTATGATTCCAGGAAGTATTTAACTTTTTTATAATTTATAGTAAAAAATATTTATTGGTATTTAAGTTAATTAATAGTTTTTTTGTTAATAAGACGCAATGCAAAATTAATAATTGAAAACAACACAAACTCCTAGATTAATTGTTGAATGCTTATCATTACATAACACACGTTGTTGAAATAAAGTTATTTTGAAAGTTTTGGAAATAGATAAACCTGTTGATTCTACGAGATATCTCGAGGTTTGGCAGTCCTTTCATTGACGATAGCTATCCGACCGTACAAAATGAACAAACTTTCATATTAAAAGGTTTCTGTTCTGTCGTTCTTTGCCCAAAATGGAAAGAATTTACAAAAATGCACTAACTTTCATAACAAAGGTTTCTGTTCTGTCGTTCTTCCCAAATGGAAGAAATTACAAATGAACAAACTTTCATATCAAAAGGTTTTGTTCTGTCGTTTTTTCCCAAATGGAAAATTTTCAAATGAAATTTCAAAATTTCATAACAAAAGGTTTCTGTTCTGTCGTTCTTTGCCCAAAATGGAAGAAAGTTACAAAATGAACAAACTTTCATAACAAAAGGTTTCTGTTCTGTCGTTCTTTGCCCAAAATGGAAGAAAGTTTACAAAATGAACTAACTTTCATATCAAAAGGTTTCTGTTCTGTCGTTCTTTGCCCAAAATGGAAGCAAATTTGCAAAATGAACTAACTTTCATATTAGAAGGTTTCTGTTCTGTCGTTCTTTGCCCAAAATGGAAGCAAGTTTACCTTGCACATTGCTCCACCTCACGGACGCGGTGACCAGGTTGCCGAGGCCGCCGGCCCCCGGCTTCACCAGTCGCTCGAGGAACGGCCTCTTGTACAGTCTTTGTGCTTCGGCTCTCTGGTCTTCGGTCACTTTGCGGTCATCCAGGTGGTGAAGTGACGGGAATTGGGAGATGACGAAAAGTCTGTAAACGTGACAATGAGATGGTGTTGAGCAGGGGTCACCTATAAGCGGACCAGGGCTTGGATCCGGACCGCAAAGCCACTTAGGGCGGACCGCAATGGACAATCATTTAACCGTTCGCTAGCTTAAGCACGCGGTTGTTTTTTGCGGAAATTCGACATCAATGTCGAGTGCACAAGAATTGCCGTCCTAGACAGGAATTGAAGCAGAGTGGTCCCCATGGTATCAGTAGGACCCAAATCAGTAGGACCTAAAACGTTGCTACTGAGCCAGACTAAAGAACATTTCGACATGAGCCTCTCTGGTGATCATCTAAAACTTAATAACCTTTTGCTTGCTCACGCCTCCTACTGTATGTGGTTGTTATCTTGTTATATTCTATTTTGGCTCTTATAGTCTGCGGCAAGAAAGTATTGTTATGACCTTGAGTGCGCAAAAACCAACCGTTATTTTGCGCACTTGTAAAAATTAATAGAAGTCTTATTTTTACAAGTGCGCAAAATAACGGTCATCGCTATTCTTTCATGCCGCCAGCTATAACTTTAAGGTTGCTAAGTTATAAAAGCAAAATGTATAATAGCTGTAAGACCGTACACTTAAAATACTTGAATACTTGAACTTACCGATACTGGAGATATTCATAGAAAGTGCCGCCGTTGAGGTAGCTAGGCGCCGCGGGGTTCCCCATCAGGCACAGGTACTGGAGGTTGGGGCACGACTCCTTTAACTTACCCACCCAAGGGTACAATGAACCAATTTTACAGTGGTTCAACCTGGAAACAAGATTATTAAACTTATTAAAATACTAGTGGCCCGTCCTCACTTCGCTTCGGGAACGTAATTCAGAAATGAACCGATAGATGGCGCTGTGCTCAATTACATCGCGCAAGCGTTTCGTGTTTTCGGTTTACCTATAAGCCTTTTCGTTGTCTATAGAAGTTATCTCTTTATAATTATATTAAAATATATATTAAAATAAAATATTATTCATTTTTTGTAGCATAAGCCTGTTATAGACCTAGCTATAATGATTTTGTCATGCCAGTTTTTTAATGCGACAATCACACCAACTCGGCCTCGATGGCGCAGTGGCTTAGGTGTTCGCCCTAAGCGCGAAAGGTCCCGGGTTCGATTCCCGATCAAGTCAATTTAGGAAACAAATTTTCTAAGTTTTCTTGGGTCTGGGTGTTCGGGGTTTACGCCCCCAGTTAATTATCGTCATCTGGTACTCATAGTGCAGGGGTTTCCCTAGTTTGAGACTAGGTTGATTGGTGTGATTGTTTGACACTTTAGCCACTACGCTATCGAGGCCGTCAAAGGCCGATGTTTGATACTAATATTGCAATAATAGGGCCACAGGTATTGTAATATATGTTTAATAAAAATCATAATTATGTATTTATGGAGATGGCCTGCTTTCTTTATTATGCTTTGGCAGTATTACTGCCCTACATAAGACATTAATTTAAAATTAAGGGACCATGAAAGCGTGATAAGAACAAAGCAAATTATGTAAATTAATTATCTTATGCCTTAAAAGATTTAAGATAAACAAATGAATTACCAAAATGAATGAATTATTTATTATAAACGTCGTCACCCAATGGTTACCTGATGGACGCCGGCAACGGGGCAGACCTAAAAAGCGATGGAGTGACGATCTTAACAGCTTTGCACTAGATTGGCCACAGATGACGGTGTGGATAGGAAATCCCTCCATTGATCCCTATTAGGGATCGTTTTAAGAGATTGATGGGGGGCTCGGGGCAGGCTTTTGCCCAGCAGTGGGACAATGTAGGCTAAAAAAATAATAATTACCATAACAGTTCAAGCTTGGGGAGTGGGGGTAGAAAACAGTTCTCTGTGATAGGGTTGCTGTCTGCTATCAGTGACGTGAGATGCTTGAAATGCACTAATGCATCTAAATTTCTGAAAAAAAAAAAAATTTTAAACAATTTATATTTTGCAGTCAAAATAGGTAACTTCTAATCTTTAAACAGGAAATTTAAATTATATATGAAACCTTGAAAAAGAGAGTGTATTCCTTATTAAAAGGTTGGTGGCCCTCGGTGCGATATTGGCAGTGAAGTGCCAGTACCTACCTGCTATCTAATATAGGCTTTTTGGGAAAATTACTTTCTTATGTCAATGGCATTAAGATTGATATCTTATGTTAATTAATTTGTTAGATAGTAGGTATTGGCATAGAACTGACGTAATAATTAGTGGTCTGACCAATCATTAGTGAATTCATTTATCAGCAAAAAAAAACATTTGATTTAATCACCTAAGGTTGGAAAACATAAGATATCAATCTTTTGATTATCAAGATGATAACATCATTTTAGCCAATACTCGTATAAAAATACATTTAGAAAATATGATATAGAATAATAAAGTCGGTCACGTGACTTGGTCATTTTGTATGGGGAGTCGAAAATTTTTCGAAGAATTTGGAAAAGTTGTTGAACAAATGTTGTTCAGAATGGTTGATAGAACACGTGGTTAAAGGGATGTAAATGTTCACAGATACACCTGTATAGGTATGTGAATGGAATAGAATGGATATGAATGAACCTCTTATTTTAGTATTTTTTTACCAGAATATGTCTGAAGTTGACAAACTTACGTAATTTTGTTATGGCTGATATCCAGGTACTTGATGTGGTCTGAGAATTTCTCAACAATTGTTCTAGGCAGTTCATAGAGGTTCTCATAAGCTAAAGTGAGTCGTGTTGGGTCTTCGGTCTCTGTACTGCCTTCTGTGGACCTGAAAATAATCATCAACCCCTGTACTATGAGTACCAGGTGACGATAATTAACTGGGGGCGTCAACCTAGAACACCCAGACCCAAGAAAACTCAGAAAATGTAGTTTCTAACATTGACTTGACCGGGAATCGAACCCGGGACCTTTAGAGCTTCGGGCGAACACCTTAGCCACTGCGCCATCGAGGTTGTCTCGAAAATGTATGCTGTATATAGAAACAGACACAATTAAATTAAAAGTCGACTAAATTTACATGCTTCATTTAAAGAATACTAAGTTGTTTTTTTTAATCATTGATAGGCTAATGTGTAACCACAACAAATTGCTTCTGATGGTAAGCATCAAGAGGTCTAGGTTGTTATACATTACCTATAATAGAAGATGCCTGTTGACTTATATTGCTATTGCCTTAAATATATCCAGATTATAATGATCAGCGTGGTTTTAGTGTACTTATTTACTTCATTTGAAATTATAATTAATTTTAAACAAACAATACTTATCTCCACCAATATTTATAAAGTGTACTGCACTCAAACCAGGTCAATATAACTTGGGAACCAAAACAATACCAAGTATTTCATTAATAGGTATGTACTTATGGATATGGATTTCAGTTTCGATAAAACTTATTCATACTAATTATAAGTTTTACTTAGGTACCTACTTAAGTACAGACAGCCACACATCAGGTTACCACAACCTGTCAAATTTTCTCAATTGATATTCAACTTAAAGGTGTTTGACAGTAGGATGACAATCCTTGTACTTCTCTCTTTTTAATTTCTAATAGGGGAAAATGTTATATCATGGACCAATGAACAAGCACATGCCCACCTTGTTTACTTATTTCCCTTCTGTAGACTCACAGAATTAGAGACCGAACACTTATGACATGGATAAAAACTATTTTCTGTTAGAAGGCAAGGCATCTCCTTCCATTGGCAGTAAAATCAATTTCTCTTGCCACTTTTCTCTTCTGACTTGGATAATAATAATACGTTTTTTATTTGGAACCAAATGATAAGGATACAAAAAAGGGGGGATTTAGGGCCTATTTTAACAAAACCACAACGCAATTGAATATGCAGAAAGACGTAGTAGGTAGGTACTTACATTATCAAGTCGGGTGGTATCGAATTTTCGGACATTTCTGATAGAGTGTCTACCAACAAATCTTTGGAGACGTCCACGGAAATCACACCTTCATCGAGTCGGCTTCTTCCAGACGAGGTGCTGGGAAAACTGGAAGAAAACTCATTAAATTAAAGTAGGTAAACTTATTATGAACAAAATCTTGGAATTAGAAACCAAATGGAAATTAGTAGGTATGTACCTAAGAAAAATATTTCAACCTTAGTACATACCACTAAATTTAACAATTAAAACTAAAAACTCGGGTGATTTTATTTACCTACAGAAATAAAACTCACAAACAAATTCAAGAACCAACTTGAATTCAAGTGTTTTGAAAGGCGTGCTGACATTGACAGTCAGTTTATTTCTGAACGGTAGCGTTTTATTATACCTCAAAAATTTTAGTATCCACCAGGTAGCCACAAAACAAGTCCCAAAAATTCTGGTTTATATTTTTTGTTTATTTTTTATTTAAATCCTTTATCAAAAATGCTGATGTATCAATCCTCGGAATAGGTAATTAGAATCCGCGATTCAAGCTGATATTGGTATTACAAGGTGAAGTTTAATCAGTCTATACTAAATTCTTATAAGATTTCAGCCTAAGTGATCATTACTTATACCTAGATCAAGCTGATTAGGCAAACAGAAATACTTATTTATTTCTCTATCTTTCCCATACAATTTTCCAGCCTAAAATCAATTCCAAATTTGGTTTTAAATGTTTTACAACATTGTACTTTAATAACTTAAGTAGGTATGTGGTAACTTCAATGGGGTTTTGAAGGGATGGGACAATAATCTGCTGAAATACCAAGGATTTAAAAGGATTTAAATAACCTTTATTTGTTTGCAGAAGAGCACACAAATTAATAAAAAGTATGAATATTCAAGTTAATTATGCTTTCTTGTGTTATTATCACCACTGCACCATCAACTATGGTGTGGTAGTTAATAGATAGCGCCCTAATTACATACCTACGTTTAACAGCTGGATGATAAAAATTTAAACATGTACATACATATGCACCCCGCGTAACAACATTTCGAATTAACTTTTAACTAGGTAAATAATGACGTGTGAGTTGTAGTTACTTACTTATTATAATCAATAGAAGAGGGATCCTCCATTGTTAAATAGCGGAAACTTCGACAAAAATTCAATGGAAAATACCATCAAATCTGAAAGTGGTATAACACAGTGAAATCACAAAAACACCAAAAATCGAGCACTGAGAAACTAATTACAATAATAAAAGACACCAGTCTTTGTTTGTAATAAAATAATAACCCATTTTTGATTATTGTCTAAAACAGTAAGCGTGTTTATGTGAGCGGAGAAACGGAATGACTAAGTAACTACCTAAAGATAAAGTTTACGTTTATGCGTGAGCATGATGACTTCGTTATCAGTCTAATAATATCAGGGACGAGAGCGATAGCGGCCGTAAGAAACATACACACAAACATCAACAAATACTTACCTATGAATATTTTAATGTAGGATATTTCGTTCAGTATGGAATGGGGGTTCGATTCCCGTGCAAGTGAAATTATTATTGGAAATAGGAATAATGCTTAGGTACCTATGTACTTACTTACGGCCGCTGTCAGAGACGTCATTTAAGCTAATGTTCAATTGCTTAAGTATCGATAGTCTTTATGCGTATTGAAATAAGTGTCAGTATATTTTCTTAAGTTACCAACTTAGTTAAACAAGTGCGGCAGTTAGTCTCTTTTCGGTCCCATATAAGTTGTATTTGGGTATTCGTGGTGGAAATACCAAACTATATTATTGCAACATAGAGGACAAAGCGACAAAGCCACGAACCCATGGAAAAGAAGGCAAAAGGCGTAAGGTAAATTATTTTTGCTTATATGTATATGCTTATATAAGGGTACCTACTGCTCGCCCCCCTTGCAGGTCAGAAGCTGGGTTAGTACACATACTATAGCGAGCGATGCCTATGCTTTTCGGCTCCTGGGTTAGGTTCTAGGTTAGTACCTATCTGCGTTTTTCAGTCAATGTACGTGCGGTCTTGTTATAGGTAGGTATTGTACAGTCAATGACACATTAGTTTAGTGCCTTCCCGCAGTTGAAAAATAGCATTTGTGTTTTGGACTGGTGGATATACAGTACAAAAAAAAGTACCTACCTACCTAAGTAACTCGACGTGTCGCCATTTCTAATACATTTCTAAATTATTACGAACCCATGGAAATATTTATAATGAAAGCAAAATAAATAAATTGATGTTAAAAATCTAAAGTTTCGAAGATGATAAAACAAAACGCTCCAAACGTCAAACATTGTTTTGACGTTACACACGTCACGTCACATCACTCACGTCAACAAATCCAAGTCGCGAAACAGGTGCTTTCGTTAAAAGTGTTTTAAAATACTAATTTAATACAAAAGCGTGTTATTTTCTTAGTGATTCAAGCACATTACTATAATGGACGTAAGTATTCTTCAAGGAAAAATATTTAAATTAATCTTCATTACATACAGTATGTTAAAATGTTTGAACTTTATTTCAGGAGAGCAATATTCCCATCGACATTAATATAGGAAAACTTCAAGACTGGCTCGTGAGCCGTCGGCACGTGAACAAGGAATGGCAGAAGAACGTCCTGGCGGTCCGAGAAAAGATAAATAATGCCATACAAGATATGCCAGCCCACGACGACATAGCAAGCCTGCTATCAGGGAGTTATATCAACTATTTTCATTGCCAAAAGATTATAGAAATCTTGAAGGAGACAGAAGCAGACACGAAGAACCTCTTTGGAAGGTATGGGTCACAAAGGATGAAGGACTGGCAGGATGTAGTAAAGAGTTATGAAAAAGAAAACTTGTATTTAGCTGAGGCCGCTCAAATGTTAGTTAGGAATATAAGCTACGAGATACCTGGGCTGAAGAAACAGATTGCTAAAGAGGAGCAGTTACAAACTGTAAGTAAGAGTTTTTAATTTGTTTTTAATTCCATAATAACTAAGAAAACACACATAATTCCTTAATTTCTGTAATCATTTCCACATTACTTAGTTTTCTTCTTTAAAATACCACTTGTATTCATGTTTTAGGAATAATTTATAATATCATCCCATGTGGTATTTTTCTGAGACTTAAGAAAGATGTTATTAAATCTTTAGGGAATTTCAAATGTATTTAATTGATTGATTGGATATTATCCATCAGTCTCATGTGGTGTTTTCTACTTTGTTCGGGACATTAGTATTCACAGTCATGTACCAATAGATAGTGCTGGGTGTAGATTAAATCGTACCAGGGCTCCGATTTCCGCTCTAGCTAAATGAGCCTTGTTGTTGTCAATTGAACTTACCTTATTATGTAAGGTATACATTGAAATTTTTTGATTGTAATAATGTTGTGACAAATAAATAATAAGTTTTGAATCAGAAAGTTTAGACATGGTGTTAAAATATTTCAGGAACTGGAGAAGAAAAAGAATGATTACTTAAAGAATGAAGCATCATGTAAATCGGAGTTCCTAGGGCAGTGCAAGCAGCTGGGGATCAGCGGAGACAGGATCAAGCGCGAGCTGGTGGACAAGCTGCAGGAGCTGCCGGAAATTTATGATAAGGTACTTATCTTATACAAAACATATTTATGTGAACAATTATAATTGCTAACATAGTGCAATGAAAGATTTGTGTTTGTTTCAATATCTATGTAGGTAGGTAGACATATTCTAACCTTGAGCACGTTGACCGATATACATATACATTGCGTAGTTACAAAGCATATTAATTAATAAATGTATACTGCGGGGGCACAGACATATTAGCCTGCGGTGGGCTGAAAGACTTCACATACTTACCTACAATTTTAAACTTTTGTGTTGCATTACAATTGCTGATTTCTTGTATAATATTGTCATATTTAGTCCCGTTTATATGAATACCTAGGTTTTGGTTGAGTTTTTCTTCAACATAATAATGCAAGTCATGATTCTTCATTGTTTTCTTTTATTGATAAAGCTATTGGTTTATGGGAAAACTTATTGTATAGTGTTAAGATTATAATTATACTTTAAAAACAGATTTAAAATATGGTTTTCAGATTGGCAAATCACTGAAGCCTCTCCTACCTGGTATAGAATTATACTCAGCATTCACGAAGTATGTCCTCGGCGACAAAGCCACTGAGGTCCTACCCTTACTCCAGTATGTGGTAGAGAATGGCAACACTACGGTGTATGAGTGGAGCTACGGGGAGCCCCCACTGAGCGTGGAACCTGATCCCATTCACATTGAGTTTGATGATGAAGAGCAGGCAGCAGCGGGCGATCAGGTAATGTTTATTTTTATAGTAGAAAAGTATCAGCCTATTTACTGTCCCATTGCAGGGCAAAAGGCCTCTATCATAGAAATCAAGTTACGCGCTTCTATGATGGGATTAGGCTTAATCACCACACTTGCCTAATGAAAATCGGTGATCACAAACCTGAGCTATGTTCGAAAAAATCGATGCATACATACTTTTGCTCGACCCGTGAATCGAACCCGGGGTCCCCAATACTTAAACTTCTAGACCTACGGAGCATTGTAGGTATATAAACTTTTTAAATATTATTTCACAAAATAAGTGCTTGCGAATTTCAAACTTTGGTGATGTTTGTGGTAATACTTCGAGAAATTATTTACACACAGGTAAATTATTTACGTCTCTCTTCAACACAGGTAGTGCCCATAAAATGCCGTCTGCTCTTTCCCATTCTTTGTTGGTAATTTAGCAAGACGGCTACTTAAGTTATTGGTGGCAATCAATTAGAATTGTTTCTATGTGTCGTGTGTGCTGGTTGATTCACAGATTGACTTCGGCGATGGGAATGAAATAGACTTCGGGTCGATAGACGCGTCTGCGGCGATCGACTTCGGCGAGGGCGACGCCGCGGCTGACATCGACTGGGGGAATATCGACAGCGTCACGCCAGGGGACATGGTAAGTGTGAACTAAATTGAACCTTATTTACAGTAAGATAGGTAGATGGCGATCTCTCTGCAAAAAAGCCGAGTATAATAATTGCTAAAGCGGTATCGACTTTCGTGCTTTCGGACTGAAACATACCTACGGTGTAGGGTAATAAAAATAAGATTCAGAAAACAATAAAAAAATCCTCGATGGCCTCGATGGCGCAGTGCCTAAGGTGTTCGCCTGAAGCGTGAAAAGTCCCAGGGTCGATTCCTGGTGAAGTCAATTTAGGAAACTACACTTCCAATTTGTCTTGGGTCTGGGTGTTGGGGTTGACACCACCAGTTAATTAATGTCATCTGGTACTCATAGTACAGAAGTTTGAGACCAGGTTGATTGGCGTGATTGTCTAGCGCATTTATTTATTTATTTAATTTTCGACGAATTTTCAAAAGTCGTAGAACAAATGTTTAAAGATCTTTCAGAGTGGTTGGTAAAAGACGTGGTTAAAAGGATGTAAATATCCACACATACACCTCTCTATCTATTATTTTTCATTTATTTATTTATTTTCATAGGCATTCACAACAGGTAACAATCCGTCAATCACAAGCTCAGATACAGTAATCTTAAGTGCTAGATTGTAATCTAAAAACGTGTACACACAGCATTATAATTACACTAGTGGCCCGCCCTCACTTCGCTTCGGGACCGTAATTCAGAAATGAACCAATAGATGGCGCTGTGCTCAATTACATCGCGCAAGCGTTTCGTGTTTTCGGTTTACCTATAAGCCTTGTCGTTGTCTATATAGAAGTTATCTCTTTATAAATAGTATAGATATAGATTACACAAAAAGGAAGTAATATCTTGTTCATTGTCTCAGGATCTCACGTTGAACGTGTCGGAGATATCGCTGGACGAGTCCGGCATCGTGGTGGAGGAGCAGGGCGTGCTGGGCGGCGTGGCGCGCGGCAAGGACGCGCTCACGCTGCTCGACAACCCCGCCACCAGGAACCAGTTCCGAGACCAGCTCGTGGAGGTACCTACATCATCAGATTTTTTTAACAAATTACCACAAACCCTTGTTGATTTACCCATACATAAATTTAAATCTCAAGTTCAAATCTTATTTGATGGCAAATGCCTATTATACAATTGAAGAATACCAAACACGTTTGACATAAAAGTGAGGTTCGATTGAAGAAATTTGACAGATTGTAGTAACTTGATGTGCTGCCCACTGTACTTCATCAGATTTTGACTGGCTTGATGGCGCATTTGGTAGTGACCTTGCCTCGTTTGCTTTCCGGGTCGAGGCAAAAAGTATGTTTCGAATTTATCGAACATATATTTTTTTATATTATAGCAGCTATACTCTGATTCATGTGGATTAAACTGATAGAAGTAATTTTTTTTTATATAAGATGGGTTTGCTACTTGACCTCATCTCACCTGATGGAGAGTGACAATGAGGTCTAAGATGTAGCGTGCTATCCCAGAAGAAGCCTATTCACTCTCGACTTAAAGACACCCAAATTGTAGCTCTCTGGAAATACAGAAGCCGGCAGGTTGTTCCATGTAAATGTTAAGTTCATTTTGACATTTTGCATCAGTAAAATGAGGGTGTTTGCAAATGCAAAATCCGATAGATGGCGTTACGTTGACGTGAGGTCCAACTTGACGAAATTGGTTGTTTCATACATTACTTCATAATTTTAACATGAAACGTCAAATGTCAAACAAATCCACTCGTGGTTGTGGACCTGCCCGTAACGTAACGATTCTAGCGGATTTTGCGCATTTGGCAAACACCCTCATTGAGTGATAATGTATGGGGATGACACATTGACATCTGTCAGTTTACTCCACATGATTAAAAATCAGAGTTAAGTTATTAAACGAATTTCGTTCCCCAGCTGGAGTCGTTCCTCAAGATGCGTCTGTACGAGACCAACACATCGGAGAGCCAGTCGTTCTCGCTGATGCAGCAGCTGCCGACGGAGAGCTCGGGCGCGCTGGCCGGCATGCTGGGCGCCGTGCAGGTGGCCGCCGCGCGCCTGGCCGCGCCCGACCTCGGCCACCTGCACAACGTGAAGCACTCGCCCAGGTGAGGCCCAGGCTGTCGCGTACGAGACCAACACATCCGAGAGCCAGTCGCATCTCGCTGCGGCCACCTGCACACGTGAAGCACTCGCCCAGGTGAGGCCACCCAACGTGAAGCACTCGCCCAGGTGAGGCCACCTGCACAACGTGAAGCACTCGCCCAGGTGAGGCCGAGGCTGTCGCGTACGAGACCAACACTCCGAGAGCCAGTCGCTCTCGCTGCCGGCATGCTGGGCGCCGTGCAGGTGGCCGCCGCGCGCCTGGCCGCGCCAGGTGAGGCCACCTGCACAACGTGAAGCACTCGCCCAGGTTTTTTTTTTATGTGATAGGTAGCAGACGAGCAGGCGGATCACCTGATGGTAAGCAATGCCGCCGCTCATGGACACCTGCAACACCAGTAGAGTTACAAGTGCGCTGCCAACCTTTTATCCCCTTCCCCCCCGGGTGGGCCTCCGGTACCCTCACTCACTCACAGGGGCTGCTTCACGCCGGTTTTCTGTGAGGCAGTGGTATCACTCCGGTCGAGCCGGCCAGGTGAGGCCCGAGGCTATCGCGTACGAGACCAACACTCCGAGAGCCAGTCGCTCTCGCTGATGACGCTCCACACCCATTCCACTATCAGGATATTACCCAACGATTGGGTTACCATCCCTACATGGTTGAAGTTTCAGCCATTTCCACTAAGCGCTACGCGAACTCCTTTTTGTTGCGAACAGCCAAGGAGTGGAACTCGTTACCCGCCAATGTACAGGGTGTATCTTTGAAAATTTACATTTATTTTTACTTGAATTGAAAAATAACATTTTGTTCTAAGACTTCGAATTTTTTTTCAACTCCCCATGCTAAATGAACAAAAGTCACTTGACCGAGTTTGTATGAAAAGTTGAATTTTTTTATGCGGATTTCCAAAAGTTTATACAATTCCATCAAGCACTAAGTACAAATAAATACCTTAAAAATACATTTAATATCTCTTATGGGTGCTAATAGGCCGGGCAGTATCTATCAGCGACCCCTCTGCGACGACGCAACGCAGCGCAACGTAGACGCTGCAACGACGCAACGCGCTCGACGCAACTACTAGCTTGTCTTTTTCAGATACGTAGACGTGCTGACCGCCCAGTTGAAGCAGAAGCTGTCCCTCTGCGACAAGCTGTCGCGGCTGGCGGCGCGCGCCGACGACCAGCGGGTCGCGGCCGGCGCGCGCGCAGACACGCTGCGCCCGCTGCTCGCGCGCATAGTTGATAGGACCAAGGAGCTGCAGAAAGCTGTAAGACCCTCTGTTTTTAACCCCCGACCTGGCCTGTCCCACTCCGCCTGTAGCTATCAAACTTGCAAGTACATGCGGCGGCCCCTCCGGAGGGGCCAGTCAGTAGAAAATCGCGAGCGAGCGGCGACGCATGCGCGACAGTTGCGTGCGATAGAAAGAGAACGCACTTCTAGGTATGAATAATTGAAGGTGTTGAACGGTGGGCGGTCGGAATTTCAACTTTATGTTATTCTAGCCTGAGCCTTTATTTTTCTATAAACGGTTTTTAGAAGTGGGCTTTCTGTACCTGTACTATTAAGTATTCTGTGCCCCGACGCAAAAGCGACAGGTGTTATAAGTTTGACGTGACTGTGTAACTGTCTATGGTATCGTAGCTCCCGAACAAATGATCGATTTAGATTTTTCTTTTTTTTTTAAAATGAATAAAAGGGGAGTGTTCTTAGCTATGTTAGATAAAAATCGATCCAAGATGGCCGCCGTCACAAAGATATGGATCGTATAAAAGGGCTTGAATGGCAGAATATATTTATTGTGACAAATTTCAAATCCAAGATGGCCGCCGTCAGAAATTGAGTGTCGGGGCTTTTTTTAATTTTCGATTTTAATTTAAGTTTTTAGACTATGGCAATAAATGTCCGATTTTGGCAAAAATAATTATATTTTCCCAAAACACGTTATCACAGTAAAGCATAGATAAAAGAAGTAAACATCAAAATAGTATTAAAACAGAAAACATAAACAACAAGAGGAGGCTGATCCAGCCGTAGATTCTCATGTTTCCTACATATTCCGATCTATGATAAGAATACCGACTTGAAGGGTGATTTAAGCCGTACAAGGGAATCAAACAAACTAGAAATATTGAAATTTCTATTATATAGCTTTTTATGTGGCAGGCGATCCTTACACTAGCGGCGTCACCAATGTGACTGCCAACCTTCAATTCCCCCCCGGTTTGGGCAGCCAATTATAGTTGTTTTTTCTTTTTCAGATTGAATTGGACATTTCGAAGAAGTACAAAGGAAGGCCGGTGAACATAATCGGTGGCGTTAAGTTCTTATAGGGCTAGTGTAATATCGAGTATATTGTCTATTTTCATGTTGTTATGTAACAATTATATTTTATGTTTTTTAAATGGAATGGATTTTATTTTTACATCCTAATATTGCTTCCAAATATACTCTGATTCATAATCATGTAAACTGACAGATGTCAATTTGTCATCCCTATACATTATCAATCAATTTGACACATGCAAAATGTCAAAATGCATAGAAACCTGTCATTTTACTTTACATGATTATGAATCAGAGTATAAATGTTCATCTGTCAAAAATGTCCTAATCTGTCTTCTATCAAGTTAATCTCATGGACAACGTCATAGCTTATCGAAAAGGCGAAACGCTTGCGCGATATAATCGACACCCACCGCCATCTATGACTACAGAGTGGAACTAATTTCTCGAAACGAAGTGAGTGCGGGTCACGGTGAGAACGGGGTTTCACCCCCTTTCCCGGTAATTTAAGATAAAATTTAACAAGCTATGGTTATATTAACTATGGGGCTGCCGTCACTTCGCTTCGGGGCAGTAGTTACAAACTGAACCAACAGATGGCGTTGGGCGTCGGTTACATCGCGCTGGTGATTCGTGTTTTTGGTTTATCTATATATAATCCTCGTTATCTCTTTATAAATAGTATAAATAAAAGACTACACATTACATCTTGATCTTCTCTCGTTAATAAAGGATTACTTATGTAGTTTTTCTTGACCCCCCCAAACTAAAACTTGACTACGCCTATGATTAGACTTGTCAATTTATACTTACCTACTAGTAAACTTAACGTAAGATTAGTCCCATTGTCTGTAATGCACAGTGGGTTGGATTCGGGCAGGGCACTCGTGCGCAACTCACTGCGGTTACGCGGTAATTTATGCGTAATGTTACGTAAACGCGAGCGGCCGGCAGATACGTTACCGTACCATTCATAACGAGACGATTCTATTCTTTAGATACGTTCTCGATTAACTGGGTGGCGCAGTGGCTACTGCCCAGGTACGGAAGGGCTCGGGTTCGATTTCTAGTCGGAAAAATTTAGGAAACGAACTGAAAAAAATTACAAAAAAGTAGATTAGGTTTCGGCGATAAGCTAGGTACTGTACCTATATTTTTTCAGTCCTACTGAGAAATAAGTATTTTCTTCTTCATACTATCTCCAAAATTGTACATGACCTTGTGTTGTGCGCTTCCAGCGCTTATTTTTCCACGTTCGTGTTAACTCTGGATTGAGAGATGAGTTACAAGATTGGCAGCGCAGTTGTGACTCTACTGGTAGTAGTAGTACTGGTGTTGTAGGTGTCTATTGGCGGTGGCAAATGCTTACCATCAGGTGACCCTTCTGCTCGTCTGCCACCTAACACAAAAAAAACCTTGATCATGCTTCCAGCGTAGGTACACTTACCCCGGGATCCGAAGCGACAGTTTTGGACATATCTGGTAATGACGCGCTAAGATAGATAATAATAGTGTTGTACAGTGGCCAGCTCACTTATGCTTACTACAATCTGTCAAATTTCCTCAGTTGATATTGAACCAAACACGTTTGACATAAAAGTGAGGTTCCATTGAAGAAATTTGACAGATTGTAGTAACTTGATGTGCAGGCCACCGTACATACCTACAATAGGTAGCTAAAACTTTCTATTGAGCCCACAGCAAAGTGTAACAATTAAATTAAATTTACACCAATTACTCTAAAGAGCGCAGTTACTTAACATGGTGCTGTGTGATGTTATCACGCACTTTTATTCTCAGTGCTCATTATTGCGTAACGCCATAACTGGTCGCATGAGCGACGCGGCCGCTAACAAATACTTATCTTTTAATTTTCGCAGGGCCCTGAGATCACGGCCCGGTACTTAAACCACTAGACCAACGGGGAGGGTACGATTCCCGGGTCGAGAAAACGTATGGTTCGAATTTTGAACATAGGTCGGATTTGTGATCACCAATCCGCATTAGTCAAGCGTAGGCGTTGCTTCAAGCTCGTCTTCTGTAAGGTATTACTTCGGTCGAGCCGGCCTATTCATGCCGAAGCGTGGCTCTCCAACGTAAAACCGTAGGTCTTTGTTTAAAAGCAGGGTTGACACGTTTATTATAATCTAATCGCCTATTTCTTCACGTCTAGAGCATTGTTCACACTAAAGATCATACTGTTCCTGTCACACGATGTAAGGTCCCGATTAGCCGACGCTAATTGGATTTGAATCTTTAGTTTTCATCAAAGGTTTTATATCACACACAATTTACACACAAGATCTAGTTTTGTAAAAGATTAATGTGAATGAGAAAAAAATACGCACAATTGCACAGAGAGTGACCACGGCGTCACAACCAAAATTAAGTACTGTGCCTGTGCTGAGTTTCGCTATGTGAGTGAGTTCCGGAGGTTCAAAGGGCGCATAGCAAAAGGATCGGCCGGTCATTCATACCGAAACCGAAACCACGGACATCTTCACGTATTTACCTTCTGTGAAAAAATAATTCTGCATCGGTCGGTTCTAGAAACGAGAGGTTCTAGAACGACCTACCTACTACTTCCTAAAAAGTAGGCAACGCATCAGCGAGTTATCACGCAGATGTTCATAACGACCGAATCTAAGGGTTCCGTTTTATGCTCTTTGGCTACGGAACCCTAAAAAAACTTACTCCAATCGGTGCTTGACGCATTAGACTTCCTAAAGTCTTCGTCTTCTCCTTATCTTTGCCACAGGATCATTAAGTAAGTGCACTATACGGAGATGACACGCGTTTTTTTCAGTTCACCATCACAATCACCATACGTTACTCTCTACATGCCGGTTGGTATGTGTTGATATTTTCATTGATTGCCTTTTAAAATCTTGCGTAGCTGATCGCGATAAATCGATACTTGTTCGATTTAATTGATTAATTTCCCCTACTGTCCTCATAAACTGCTATTCGTGAAATGTTTAAATCGATTTTGTTCGTTGTTCTTCGCCGTCGTTTGTTGCAATATCGGTATTAATGGTATGTATTTTTTTAAATGTGAGTGGCACACGAGTAGACGGATCACTTGATAGACCCCTGCAGCAAAAGTAGTGTCACAAGTGCGCTGCCAACCTTTAACCCCCTTTCCTCCAATTGGGCCTTCGGTACCCTCACTTACTAGTGGTCCTGGTATCTCCCCGGTGTAGTCGGCCCATTTATGCCTTAGCAAGGTTCTCCCAAATTAATTATTACCAGTGGGTTAGTCACATCTACCATAGAATTCCTTACCATACGACAAAAATGTTTGTGTTGGTGCGGGAATCGAACCCGCAAGCCGTCGTCTATAGAAACGACATGCTGAGATGTCGTACGTACAGCCACACATCAAAGCACTTATACAAAACTATCAAATTTCTTCAATCGACTCTCATCTTACTGTCATACTTATTAGGTTGAATATCAATTCAGCAAACTTGACAAGTTGTGGTAACATAATGTATGGCTGACTGTACATAATTTTTTGGTTTATTTTATTATATTTTATGGTTTGTTTTATTATATTTTTAAATTTCAGATGCGGCCTCATCTCTTCATCCTACTATTTATACTATGTTTAACACTAAACTTTGTGTGTTCCAAAAGTTGCAAAGATGACTGTGTCTGGCCGTATTATTATTACTACTACCCTTACTACTACACGCCCCCGACTACCGCAACAACCGCCTACTATTACCCCTACTACTACCCGTATTATTACCCCTATTATTACTATTACCCTGTAGGGTGAAATTATTCAATGTTTTGAAATTAAAGAAAATATGAAATAAAGTTTGTTTTTATTCATCAACTAGAAACAGTCTGAAGAACTTCCTAGATACCTACAGATTAAATATGGTGACCTAATAAAAGTAAATTTTGTTTTTTCCTACTTATTTTTTTTGTAGATCATAAACCGCTAAAAGTGTCGCCGCCATGAAGGCTCCATTCGCAAAAGAGCGCTACATTAGACAAAGAACATTAGAAATAACCAATTAGGTACCTACTTACTGTTTACAGGTATCTGTAGACATTTAAGTCTTCTACCAACCATTCTGAACAACTTGTTGTAAGACTTTTGGAAATTCGCCGATAAATTGAAGTACCTATAGGTACTCACTGTAAAATAAGTAGGTACTACCCGTGCGGATAAACGCTGGGATTAGAAATGGCGGCGCAACTATTCACCTCTTGCTCGCACACTATTTGCGTCTATACTCGCACACGTGGGTACAGACTGACAAAAAAAAAGCTGCGTTTTAATAAAAATTTGTGATCTAGTTTTTCCGTGGTTTTAAACCTTTTGTTAGTCTTGTCATATTTTGTTACAAAGGTACGTTATTCCTCATTGCTATAGGCTATGTATGTACCACGGGCTAAGCCGGGGCGGACCGCTAATAAATGTAAATTTTTGTGAGAACAAATTCGTTTATAAATGCGATAATTATACATTATTATTTGTTTATAAACAATTTCTTTTTAGGAAAAAAGAATTTATCGCAATCTGAATTATTTTCATAGATTTTTTACAAATACAGTAAAAAATACTACTTACAAAATAATAAAACCTATAAAACATACTTATATATTATTTGAATTAATAAAATAACAAAACATTTTCAATGCTAACGATATTTTCCACGATTTTTCAGTTTACTTATAATTAATTATAATTTTACGTACTTAGTATGCTGACGGTACCGACTCGTAGGTCCGCCATTTCTAATCCCAGCGTTTATCCGCACGGGTAGTAAAGTTAGATAAGTACCTCTATAACGCACAATCTATAGCTCCATCAATATCCATAAGTTCCATGAATGTTTTGGTCCGTGATGTTACGTCACTCTCTGGTCCATAGCTTCACTGTTATCACGAATGATCTTTCCAGGCGAGTTGGCGAAGGGATAGTCCAAATCTATGTTCAATATACGAAGGGTGTTGTTGCTTATCGAGATTCTATATAATAATACCTAATTTGTATAAGTAAGTTTTAGTTTTACGGTGAATGAGCTGTATCTATATATTTTGACTTGAAAAAAAATTGTCTGTTCGAGGTAGTACCAAATTGAAGGTAAGGACTATACATTTTAAAATGAGTTCTATATTAAGAATTAATGACTTTTTTTACAAATCTTATAGGAAACGTTTTATACAAATAAAGGTATAACTAATACTAATTTATATTCACAGGATGGTAACAACTTACTTACCTAATATAATAGAACCACGTCTTGAACATTCCGAAACTAATGAAATGCCTTGAAAAATCCTGAGGTGACTGGATATAAAATAGTTGCTAGCTTTTATTTCTCTCGTTGCATTTAATTCACGGTTCTGTGGCTTGTCATATCGAGAAACGTGACAATATTTTCACAAAGGGGGATGATTTTTACTATACGGGTTAATTTTTGACTTTGTTTCGGGACAACTGGATAGCAAGCGCTGTTTCAGGAAACTTTACTGTGAGAAGTAAGGGCTCCCGTCGAATCGGCTCATTAATGTTTGTTGTAATATCTAGCAGATATTCTAATTTCGAAACTGTGTGGTTGAATTTTGTACTATTGATCATCGGTCATCATCATCAATTCAATCATCGGTGGGATCTTGAAAGTATCACGGAGTCACAAAGTTTCATGAGGAGTATTTGTATAAATTTCTTTATTAAAGAACACCGGCTTTCTCATCACAAACTCGGAAGGTTTCAGTTCTCACTTGGTATTGCCAAGAATATTCCTATATCACCTAAACATGAGAAGATTCTGCAGCAGCCTGATCGGAGACGACCTGCACAGAGCTCGTTTCCTCGGGACAGGCGTACCGCTTCACACACATGGCGAACTTTCTGTCACACTCGCACAGCCTCGCTGCACACCCGTTGATGAACTGGTGCTGGGTTTCGTAGTTCTCGAGCGCGCAGAGCGGCCGCCCGTGGTAACACTTCCAGTAGTACGGCTGGAAGTAGACGGTGAAGAACGGGCAGTATATGTTCTCGTAGCAGTTGTCGTGCATCTTGCAACATCTGAAAATAATGTGAGTAAGATAACTATCAGAAAGGTTTTGCTTGGGATGAATATCGACGATTGGTCTGCCGTGGCCCAAAATAGAGAGGCCTGGTGACTTGTGTATGTCGGAGGCCAAGATCTACTACAGGTCGCTGAGTCATCATCAGAGTAAGTAAATAATATATCAGAAATATCACTTAACTAGATTTTAATTTGAAACTGACCCACTGCAGGGCAAAGGTCTCCATTATAGAAATCAAGTCATTGGGATTAAACTTGGTATATGGACCACGCTTGCTTAATGTGGATTGGCGATCACAAACCCAAGCTATGTTCGAAAAATCCGGGTTCCATTCCCGGGTCGAGCAAAAGCGTGTTCCGAATTTTTCGAACATAGCTCGGGTTTGTGCAAAGGTTTGTGATCACCAATCCGTGTTAGGCCTAATCCCATCATAGGTAGTAGCGATGGACTTGATTTCTATGGAGGCCTTAGCCCTGCAGTGGGACAGTGACAGTATTTACTTTTATAAGGTAGGTTTTTTTATTATTAAACTATATAGGCCAACGCTTGACCACAATCGCACCTGATGGAAAGTGACGATGAGGTCTAGGATGATACGCATTTTCATAGAAGATCACCTGTTTTGTTATACCTGTCGATCCCATCAGTAGGTCTCCCCGAGCCCAGGAACCCGCAGTAGCAGCCGTAGCCCTTGTAGGCGAGAGGCTCGCAGCCCGTGGCGCAGTACATCATGTTGTACAGCTGGAGAACTCCTCGCTTCCCTCTGTTCTCTCCCTTGGAGGCCAGAGACTGGGGGTTCATGTATCTGAGATGTAAATGTCAAAGATTATTCTATTACCAACTTATGCAAGAGCGACATAGAATTACTGTAAGCTGTTATGGGATCACACAGGATATTAGGAACAAATATAAAAGACATTGCTAGAATAAAGAAAGGGTTTAGTTGAAGAGTTTTGAAATTCCACAATTGAAAAGAATTTTGGCCACAAGTTAATAAGATGATGAAGAGTTCCTAAAAAGAAATCCTGTGTTAGGTCCAGTGAGTGAGGGTACCTAAGACCTTATTAGAGGAAAAGGGGGTTAGAGCTTAGCAGCGCACTTGTGAAGACTACTGGTGCTGCAGGTGTCTATGGGCGGCGGCAATCGCTTACCATCAGGCGATCTGTCTGCTCGTCTGCCACTTATTAAAATCATACTCAACTATAGAATTTTATAAAAGAGCAAAAGGATTATGGTTGTCTTTAGGAAATAGGGCCAAAAAATTGGTTGAGGCCGTAGACCCATTCGATCCACTAGCATTGTTTTGTTATTATCTGGATTATAAATGTACCTTACCTCACCCCATCTAAGTAGTCCTTTTCTGGTATAGAATATCTGAAGGGATCCCTCGCAAAACCCACCAAGAGGGGTCCTCCACTGTCCTTGTCCCTCCAATCGAACTCTTCCTCCAGCTCATTCACTCTCGAGTCTTCTAAGCTATATGTTTTATTAACTAAGGTGTTTCTATAGTTGTCTATTGGTATCCTATATGGCCTCGAGTTATGCTGCAGTTGAGCATAGTTTGTGGTATTAAATATACTGTCGAAGGTCAAACGACTGATTCCTCCTGAAACAACAGAAATATTATATAATATTAAATAAGTTATAGGTATAGACTCATAGGGCTTACAATGATATGGAATTTACGACTGAATCGTCATTCCCGTCCCTTGCACGCCCGTTTTGCGTCTGTTTTACTTGGATCTGACAGGTAGGTACTATTTCTACTTCTTTATACTATTAAAAGAGGTTAAATCAGCAGACAACGACAAAGTTTACCGGAAATCCGAAAAACCGAAACACTTGCGCGATGTAATTAACAAATAGAGCCATCTATTGGCTAGGTTTGGAACTTTTAACAAAATTTGGTCCTTTGACGAAGTGAGGGTAGGCCACTGAATGATAAAGTGATAGCTAATAAATTGGTATTTACTAGGCAACGGATAATTACACCAAGTATCAAAAACCTTTGTTTGATGTTCCTAATCGTTGTAGGACGGTACCTAGATGGCCTGATTGATAAACCTTTTCACGCACTGAATCACATAGGACAATGCTAATTCAATAGACTCACTGTTATTCACTTTGCCGTACAAAAGGGATACCAATGCGCGATAACTTTACTAACAACTAACAATAGTACGAACTCAACCGACCGAGAAATTCGCAGGCGAATACGAGAGGTAGCTAAGATGAGCGCCATGCTTCGGCATGATTGGGCTGGCTCGACCATAGAATAAACAAGAAGAATAATGGCATTCGGTAAGGGCTATCAAAAACGAAACGCACGTGTAGTGCATTTCTTTTATGTGATAGGTAGCAAGCGAACAGTCGTATCACCTGATGCTAAGCGATTGCCGCTGCCCATAGACACCTGCAACACCAGTGGACTCAAAAGGCGCTGCCAACGTTTAACCCCCTTTCCCCCCAATTGGGCCCTCACTCACTCGACGAAGCACAGCGCAGGCGCTGCTTCATGCCTGTCTGACCCTGCCGTTCAGATGTTGATTCTATGGCTCTATGTTAAATACCTACCAAAAAAAAGAATAACTAAGAGGATTCATTTGACTTTGGATGCAACTGGGAATGTCACGGTGAGATGAGTAAGAGGTAGGTATTGTACCTGAATCGTAAGTACGTAAGTATATTTCAAACATTATATTGAGGAAGGAGGATGGAAAATGCTTTTGTTGGTTATCATTTTAAATAAATTACTGATTTATAAATAAGGTGTTTTCCAGCCAATGTGTGGAAAATCCAAATTATTTATGTAAACGGTTAATGGATCAAATTTCTATCTTTTAAACTAGTTTTAATATGGTTTCAATTCCTGCTTCTAAAGTGGCAAAAACCAGTCAAATGGACAGATTAGGTCACCGTCTCCTAATATTCCATTCATTATGACGATAATTGTATATTTTTTTATGAAATTGCTTATTTACAAGGTGACTTTTTCATCAGTACACTTAATGTGGTTTTTTGTCATAATTATGTACCTACAAACAAGTTTTCCTGTGAAGTAATGTAAGAAATATGCCGTCTCGTACTTTGATGACTTTATACATTTGGATTTAAGTCTAGTAGGTACAGGTATTTTTTTGTTGCTGATAAAGTTAAATCGATAAAAAATCACCTCGCATTAAGAGTTGAACTTATTTTTAGCTAAAAGCCGTACCTAGTTGCCTGCGACAATTTGACCATGTTCAATCGAAACTGCATTCCTAAATGGGTGATTTTCCCAAGCACTTTTTTTTGCGGCGAAGCTGAAAATCGATGTATCGAGAGCTACTAGTAACAGTTTTTATTTTTTTGGTAAATATTTGAACTATTATTTATGATATGTCATCAGCGTTTTAGCCTTTAGATATGTATTTATTAGTTTTAAAAATGTTGAAAGACCTAAATTCTAATTACGGTGGACTGTCCAAACTGCATTAGTTTACAATAAAAGTGTTATTGTAAGTTTTTGATGAATAAATGTAACTTTAGAATAATGTAGACTTAAAATACAATAGACGAGACTTCAAATTAATCAAACAGAATTATTTAAGTATTAGTAATTGGAATTTTATATCGATCTCAAAAATATCCGCGAGAAATAGCAATAACGGTGGCGCGTTTTGAATCCTTCTTTACTTGTCACGATGTGCTTTGGGAGACACGAGCTCTGCTTCCTCCCACCGCGCAGTGTGTCCCCATGATCGGGATTAAAGGACATGCAGCGCGCTGTCATCGTTTTCCCGCCAAACAAGTAAGTACTAGTTGCGGTGGCGCAGGAGAACATTTTTCATCAATACCGATGGCATGTATTTTGAGCTGTCTTTTCTCCTTTACATAAAAACCAGTTCTATAGCTTATTGAGATTAAGTTTTATGCCTACTATATTTTTGAATACTACAATGTATATTATATTATGTGCCTCCCATAAAATGCATGTAAAGTGGTTTTAAAAATTCGCCACCGTAATTAGGCAAAAAATGAGTTTGTTGAAATTCACCCAAATTCACCCAAATAAGGAAATGTCAGGCCTTAGAATAATAACTCTATAGAAACCTGTGAACTCTATAGAAACGGTGTTGCCCTATTGAGAAAAATATTTTCCCATTTTTCCTGACTTTTATCCAGCTAATTAATTTTTAAAACAATTATTGCTAACATATTTTCCTAATGTAAGTACCGACGACGTACAGTCGACTGAGGGGCATTTCTCGTGCGCTCGATATTGAAGTCGAATTAGATAAGTATATGTATTGACGAATGTATGAAATTTCATAATTCGACTTCAATGTCGAGTGCTCGTGAAATAAATTATACAAAAAATACTTTTTGTTTTCTTCTATTCATATCAGTTTATTAATATACTAATTTTATACCACATAAAAACATACCTACCCCAACCAACACTATTATTAATTGTGTTTGCCTAAAGGTTGTGTGGTATGTACCACCGAAATGATACGTTTTCTATAATACCTAGTGCTTATTTCGTAGTTTTTGTAAACGTACCTATCTATTAGATCTATCTCGCAATAACTTTACATTACTTGTTCATACCACACTGACCAACATTTTACGACACATTAGAAATCACTATTGAGGCGTCCGATTTATTTTCCCAGTTTTCGGGGAAACTGCACCTTCACTAGCAACATTACAAAAGTGTCAGCACGGTGCGCAGTAGGCTGCGTGAATTTTTTTGTGTCTCATTTTTGACAGAGCTCTAGTATGGAGACTCTCCTTCTATAGAGTTATTATTCTAAGTGTCAGGCTAAGTATTTTTCACCTATTTGACAAATGAAAGCTAATTCAATTACACACATTCATAGCACTTTAGTTAAGTGTACCTACATATCCACCTGTTAAGATTGCATTGCGTTTGGATAAGTATTGCTTAAAATCTAGATTTGGCAACACTTCTAATCGGTAGAGATGTTTAAAGAATTTTTATTGTGTCTGTATCTGGCTAATTACGAAAACCTTGAGAGTAGATATTTTGAAATTCATCTACCCAGCCTTGTGAACAGAACACATTAACAAAAATGAATTGAATAAGAATAAAACTTCCAGAAGATGACCACCTGTGGCCAGATCACCAGCCCTTTGGTTCTTATGAATTGGCGGGTAAACAGTGAATGAGGTTGGCAGGGGACCGAGAGAAGTAGCAGTACCTACCGATGCCGATAAATACTTAATACATAATGTATATAGCTAATAAAAACAATAAGGCCAAGAATAAGTAAACGCAAGTATAGTTTTCAAATATTAAATTAAGTGGCGCACGATACTTAATCAGTTAGTATCAGAACAATAGTGAATTAATTCGTGTTATAGAAGGTATCGTGACCTGATGTCATTAAGTTGATTTAAGGCGTTTAGCTGGCCTAAATGTGTGTAGTAACTTGGCATAGATACAATAGTCATTAAATTAAGAACAAGTGAGATTACTTAAGTAGGTACCTGACTTAAGTAAATTTAAGTAGGTAGGTAGCGGAGAAGCGATTTACATCTTAACTGATTTGCTTTTGAGGTGACATCAAACTATTGATCCATAAGATTTTACGTTTGTGTGAATACTATGTGCAGGTCATTTAATGTAGTAATACCTACTCGTAACTATTTTGATTAATTTGAGAGAGTAAAGACTGGCTCCTTCTCACAAATCGTATCCCCAACATAGGGGTAGTTTTTTTTTCTACTAATGAAATACCTATGTAACGGTAGGTGACATATTAGGTGCTGGATTTGTCTTTCCTGAAGTTACACATTACACATGGTGTATGGTGAATGCTGAACAATATCCATCGAAAGAGTTATTCTGCCCGTTAAAATCAAATCATTTTGTATGGGGAAGACAAAAATATCTATGTGCGAATCCCCATATTATATTTTTCAGGCAAAAAACGATAAGTTTTTTTTCTATGTTGTTTGTCGCTTGTTTACAATCTCACATACAGGGGTATTTCCCGGTATTTCTTCTACATACTCAAGTTACAACATCACGATCAAAATATTTTTATGTCGAGATAAAGAATGCCCTATAAATAATTTCATCAGTTAAATGGACACAAACAATTTCCTATTAGCATAACGCGCGTTTGATTCACCTTGACATTATGAGTTCATCGCGAATTGACAAACACTCGCCGAAGGCTGTAGAGATAGATGTTCACCAGACATGTTGGTATTAGAAAATATCGCCTATTCCATTTGTTACAAGGTCAAATTTTGCAAAAAATATGTATATCGATGTTTTATGGTGAAATGCTATAATAAGGTATTTAGGATAACATTATTAATAGGGTTGACACTTTTCTAGGTCGTAACATGCTATCATGGGAGATATTTCGTAAAATCTACCTTATATAGAGAATTTAACTTTTTCTTATTTCACACAGCTCATAAGAATTGGAGATTTTTAGGATACTCTGCAGGATCGACCAAAGTGGGGCGTTCTCTTGTTTCGGAGGCCAAGACTCGTTTCGGGTCGCTGAACCAATGGAGTAAAGAAGGATATTCTGGCAATATACTCTTCTTTATCAGTATTCTTTTGCCCCCCGTTGGGCATCTGCTTCTCCGAAATACCTCCACTACAGAAATAATAGCAACTGGCAACAACCAAAGCAATTTGGAGAAAACGAAGTTGCTGTTGAGGCAGGGTTGTCGGTTTGTTTTAGAGAAGATGGATTTTGAAAATATTTTGAGTAAGAATGAAAGGCGAGATTTGTTGCTTAGAAACCAGACATTGGCAATGACCTGGAAGCGAATAGGTATCCTATTTTTTGTAATTATCTAGGCAATTACCGCATAAAGGCCATTATTTAAAAACTCATAAATCTTTGGGTTAAGTACTTATTACCTACTAGGTCAGTGTTTCTCAATTTTTTTCATGGAAATAAATAAAATAAACAAAGAACCTAAATAGAGACAACATCACATACATTGTCCTGGTCCCAAACTAAGGTTTTTCCTTGTACTAAAGAAAACAGTAACATTGTAGGTACCACAAACACCCAGACCCAACACAAATATCTGTTTCATCAACAAACATTTGTGTCGGTGCGGGAACCGAACCCGCGACCCTTACGTTGTTGATGCGACCCTAGCATGAAAAAATATTGGGCGAACCAATATCTGTCGCCTTTTATTATGTATTGTATAGTATGCTTAAGACCTACAGTTTGAGAAACACTAACCTAGGTAAACGTATACCTACCCTGTAAGCCGGAACATAGCGATCGCTTGCTCTTCGGTTGAATAACTGTCAGATAGACCTACCAGTCCAAGCATTCTCACGAGTAATACGTGGTATTATACCATTGTCATACATAACTATGTAGTTCCTACTAGCACCAGGTTGTAAGAAGTACCTACCTATAAAAAAACAAATGAAGTAAAGTATCAGCCATATTTATTGCCCCACTGTAGACCAAACGCCTCTATATCATAGTATTTATAGTTACTATGATGGGACGCTACTATGATGGGACAACGCTTGCCAAATGCGGTTTGGTGATCACAAACCTGATACTCGTATGCTATGTTCGAAAAATACGAAACATATTTTTTACGCGACAGGAATTGAACCCAGGACCCCAGTCACGTCCTGGTACCGTAAACCACTAGACCAAAGGGGCGTTATATCTTAAAGTAAAAAGTATCAGTATAGTAGTCTTTTAAACTGTCCCACTGCTGGGCAAAGGACTCCATCATAGAAATCAAGTTATCGTTATCATCCTGGGTATCTATATCTATATCTTATTCTACTTTATTTGTCTCCATGATGTAAGGGCTAAGAGCGTTGTTTATAAGAGACCAGAGGTCGTGTACTCTAGTTCTACGGATCTCATGTAGAACTCGAGTTCACTGTACCATTCACGTTACTTTGTCAGATTTGCATATCTTGTTTTTAGAGAGCGATGATAGTTAGTCCAATGGATAAAAAAGTTGGAATCCGAGCATTCACCTCTATTTATCAGATTTTCAAATCGTAGGTTCTACCTATTTTTAACATTAGCTCTGCGTTGAGGTTTCGGATATACTTATTGTGAGACGTGTGATTATAATGATTCAGTTTGTTTAGTTCCCGTAAGGGTTGCGAAGTTCAGATGGCAGTCTTTTCAATGGTAATTAGGTCCCTGATTCCCCAAATTCTGGATCAAGCGTATAATGAGCTTCGAAGTGACAACTTTGGAAGCACACTAGAACAACAATTTGGACGCAACCAAATGCCGACAACGGCATTCCTGATATAGCTGATGTCTATGGACGGCGGTGATCACTTACCAGCAAGTGAGCCGCTTGTTGGTTTTTTTATGATATAGGTGGCAGACGAGCCGAGGGATCACCTGATGGTAGCAATTCCCGCCACACCAGAAGTCACATAATTAGCCCAAATTGAGCCTCCGGTACCCTCACTTATTCGGCGAAACACAGCGCACACGTCGGTCTTCTGTGAGGTCGTGGTATCACTCCGGTCGAGCCGGCTCATTCATACCGAAGCGTGGCTCTCTCACAGATAACCATTCATACCGAAGCGTGGCTCTCCCACGGATCCATTCATGCCGAAGCGTGGCTGTCCCACGGATTCTTATCCACCGAGTTCCGCTAGACCCGTTAACCCTCAAATCGACTATTGTCATAATATGATAATTTACATGGCTGCCGTGGGACCGCCTACGAGGTCCATTTCAAAAGCGTCCATCAAACAATCATTACGGTATTGTTACCATTTGCCAATCGCCTCCCAAGCTAAGGTCAAAACCGCGCTACCATACGCTAGGTGGTGTCACAACTTGTTAGCATTAAGTGACATCTAAGAAGCTGATGAGATTTGCAAATTGTGTACATTATAAATCCTTGAATAAAGGACCAAATTGACGTAACTGACAGTGACTCTGCACTTTGACATATTAAACCTTTGATCAAGTGTGTTTGTTAGTATATCAAGATAGCTATAGCGATCAGAGATACTCAATGCTACTAGGTATTTCCGTTTAGCAAGCTACACTACTACACGTGGTAATAGTATGTAACCATAGTCTGACGTTTGTAAACTTTGTGCAACAAAGAGTAAATAAATACCTATCAGTCTAGATCTATCTGCAATATCAGGTTTTATGCATTACTTATAAATCAAACAAAAGTTGTTCGTATAAACAACTGCAATAACTGATTAAAAAGATGTAACTACTTACCGATAGGTAGAGCAATAAAATGTAAACACCTCCGCTTCTTATTACCAGGACTTTAAGGTTCATATTGAAGATATAAGAATGAGATTGTATACTTATGAGAGCACATGACTGTACTGTACACCCTGTGTATATTAAATCCATATCAATATATATTTCAATAATATATCTCAGATTTATTCTTGTCACAAATATACATAGGTAAGTTGTTATTAAGTACCTTTAGGCTTATGTATTTTGTTCATCTAAATAAACAAGCGATATTTATTCTTAACTCAACTCAGGCACTTAAAGTAAGTGGATACCTATGAACGAGCATGCATGTTGGCCTTGCAACCATAGGTTACTTACTGTTCAATATTTCCTGATCAAAGATGGCTGATTCTTTACTTTTTTTACTTATATACGAGAAGTTCAGAGGTACATCGTACCGGCACGCTCATGACGTATTTTTAATAAAAACTTGCACACGTTTAAATGTAATATTTTTACGTAACATAATAACTTTAATCGTATGTAATTTTTTAGTCCACCCAAAAACCTGCTTATTTGCCCTTATGAATTAAAAAGTAAACTAAGAACAATAATAATAATGCCAAAATTCTTGACACATAGACAGACAGACTCATAACGTTCTATGGAGGTTAAAAACCGAGAAGTTTCCATGGTACGAGTAGGTTCCATTTATAATATTCTTGACTGAAAAAATACTATATTTAGAGTCACATTAGGTAAAAGATATAACCGTTATATTATCTCAAAACTACTCTGCTACAGTTCTCACGGCAAATGGAACCGATGATGACCACATTTGATTGAATCTTATTTCAGACAGGTTTCCCGCAGCTTAGGATTGCCAAAAATAGAATAGGATAGGAAATTTATTATAAACACAAAATAAATAAATAAGTATTTGATAAACATACATTTAGTATGATTCTAACATTAAACAATCAGTAAGTAGCTTTTGAGGATATCACACAATTTTATGTTTTTAATATGCAATTAACTTTGATAATAATCTTCTTTTTTTGAAATTTCGACTTTATTTTTGAAGTCGGTTAGGTACTTATATTTTTACCTAAAAACCAGATGAAGCGGTCAATCACCTCGCAATATCTAATTAGAGTAGGTACTTTTCCATATTTGGATGTGAAAATGTAATAAATATAGATAAACCAGTTTAAGTTAAACGTGACCAGTTTTAAATAAATATCATATTGACCTTGGCTAGGTGCATAACTTTATAAGACGGCCACTTTCTTACAATTTGGCGATTGCGTAAGTGAAAGTACCCGTTTTGTAGAGCGGACAACCTGTGGTCACCACTAGGCACTACCACAGAGTACTTTTTAGGCACTGCCACGACCACAGATTAGATCACAACCATCTTGTTTTATTCCGGCGATATCAGACAATCTTGCGAATTTTGGATGGCGTTATCTCCGCTGACCAACTAGTTATGTCTGGTAGTTAAATAAAGTTACCAGGAAAAGTAAAAACATATTTTTAGTAAAAACAATCTAAACGTGAATGCGACGCACTGGCCAGGGGCAGGATGAGTCTTCTAGGTAAAGCTTACCGGAACACGAAAATAAAGGCATTTCGAAATGAAATGAAAATAGTTTATTCAATTTAGGTCCATACAGAAAGAACACTTATGACCGTGACCGAGAGATTTCAAAGATTTCAAACGAGACACCCATGCACATCTTCAGTCATTGCGATGCCCTTGGGCACCTAAGAAGCCGCACCCTGGGCAGCTACCACATCAGCCCGGAGGATGTTAAGGCTATCGCTCCCAAGGCTTTCACACGGTTCATGACGACCGTGGGCCTGGGAGACAATCTTTAGAGGAAGCGGAAGATGCAACTGCAGATCAACTTGTTCACAGTGTCCAGTCGGAAACGAACGCTCCTGGACCCACAAATAGTAAGTACTTAATACTCCGCTGGGAGTGAGTAAGTAGGTACAAATGTGTCTACCTACAATCGTTTCGAAACCATGTTCTTAGAACACATTAGCAATAATTTAGGTAATTTAAACCATTAAGTAACTAAAGTAAGTGTGGGATTTTAATATCATGCATATCTTTTTAGTAAAATAAAGTATTAAGTACCGGCTGGCCGAATGGCGTATTCGGTAGTGACCCTACCTCAAACGTCAAAGGTCGTGGGTTCGATTGCCACCCTGGACAAACATTTGTGTGATGAATTCGTGTGTTTATGTGTGTGGGGTATTTTACTCTGTTTATTTTGGTAGTTTTTTAGCCTTCGATTTTAGTTATTGTTTTCTCGTGTATGCATATTATTTTTTCCAATAAATAATCTTATCGTCAATCATATATAGTAGTGTCTTATGTTGTTTAGTCATTGTAAAAGTTTTGAATAGGTATAACATAACTTTAATTATATAGCAGGTATGTTAACTTGGTACTGTAATGAATTTCCTTTTGTAGCTGTCAGCTACTTAATAGTACGTACACTGCCACAAACCATCGTGAAAAAAGATACTTACTAACTTAAATTAGGCCATTTATAAGTTTTTTGACATCGCAACATCATCTAATTATGATCTATAGGCGAAAACTGCCGAGTCATCAGATTTCACTTACTTTTACCTCCGCATTGTACCGATTGGTGGGTTCGATCATAGAAAACCAAGATCAACATTCGGAAAATTTACCGAAAGCTGATTAACTTCCTAGGTAATTGACCAATTTACCGTCCGGATTATTTCACGGTAACACGGTATAAGTAGATTATACATACCCCATAATTAGGTTACTGGTTAAATTTTAGTCTCGAAATTAACCAATTTACCAAATTGGATGTGTTTCATTTCGAGACTAAAATTTAACCTAATAGTTTAAAGTATTTCTTTTGTTACCTCTTTAATAAAAGCTAAAAGATAAATATGTAAAATACTTCCCACAGCAAGGCAAAGGTCCCACTTATGTATGAGGTAATCTGGGCCATACTCTACAATCCGACGAGTATTGCGCATTCATCTCGATTCTACGTAAAACAAGAACTGACGAGTGAGTATAATTGCATAAAAGGTTTTAAAGAAATAAGTAATGAGGTAGGTGGGCATGGACCCAGTTAAAAATAAGGGTGTCAAGTATTTATTACTGCCATAACCCGACTTAAAGCTAGCTGTCCGTGCTCTATCCTAGAGTATGCCATCCCTTGTGCTTGTTTTCTAGCTACCTATTAATATGACATGCGAAGGCGAAGGATTGTGAAGCAGGCCATAAACGCTGATGTGACGACCACGACCACTCTGCCAAGAGTGTGACGACAAAGAAGAATATGACATATCTTCTAGGGGATGGATATTTTTCTAAAAATAACGGAGCTATCAAGACAAGATCATCTCATAAGACAGAAATGACATCTTAATTCTAAAAAGAGAATGCTTTTTAGCAACCACTTTATTTGGCAAAAGTGCAGTGGATAATTAGCCAGTGACTCGACATACTAGGTTGATACTTATACTACGCCTACACTCAATGGCCAACGCCAGAGATAGCAATAAGTAAAACCCTAAGGTTTTTCCCTTGTACTATGGAAACCAGGAACAACGAAGGTACAACACAAACACCTTTTTCATCAACAAACATTTTGTGTGGGCGCGGAATACTCGCTACCCTTGCGTTTCAATCAGTACCTACTCACACCACTGCGCTCAACGAGTCGACTTAACTTCGGATTCGGATGCGTATTTTGCAAAAGGGCGTTACGTAGACGCCAAGTCTAACATTGATAACATTAGTTGTATTTTTTATCACCGCGATTGCCGCCGCCCATAGACACCTACAACACCAGTAGAGTCACAACGGCGCTGCCAACCTTTAACCCCATTTTCCCCCCATTGGACCATCCCTACCCTCACTCACTCGACGAAACAGCTCAGGTAATGCTTCACACCTGTCATGTGTGAGGCCGTGGTAGCACTCCGGTCTAGCCTGCCCATTCATGCCGAAGTGTGGCTCTCCCACGTTAGTACCTATATAGTATACTTAGCTTACTTCGACACACTACACTAACCGTATCGGTGTTTGTTTGCTTTTGTATCGTGCTGTAGTAGCCGAAACGTCAAGCAGTTTAAAATGTACAGACAGCCACACATCAGGTTACCACAATCTGTCAAATTTCCTTAATAGATTTTCAACTTAATGTGTTTGACAGTAAGATGACAATCTATTGAAGAAATTTTACAGTTTTGTATACTTTGATGTGTGGCTGTACGTTCTTAACAAAAACGTTGCGATTTTTCCCGTTTTAATATTATTAAGTAGATAGAACGCCCTAGTTGGTCTAGTGGTTTAAGTACCGGGCCGTGATCTCGGGATCCCGGGTTCGATTCCCGGGTCGAGCAAAAGTATGTTTTGAATTTTTCGTACATAGCTCAGGTTTGTGATCACCAATCCGTGGTCACCAATTAGGCAAGCGTGGTGATTAAGCCTAATCCCATCATAGTAGTGATAACTTGATTTCTATGATGGAGGCCTTTACCCTGCAGTGGGACAGTATATAGGCTGATACTTTAAGTAGATAGGTAATTATACTTAGTTATAATGCAACGCGAAAATCTAAAAAACTACTTAAGTGTACAACTAATAATTATGATTCTTGCTGTTAATGACTAACTTAATGCATCATTGCTGTTTACGCGTTCAAGATAATGGTGGATGACCTTTATATCCGTTTGTCTTATGATTTCTGACTTCGCCACGTGTCGTAATCATCTGTTAGTATTCAAGGCAGAGACCCAGCGGGCGCTTTATTGGCGTTTATCGGACACCCATCCCTATGGTGACGAGGTCATTCACATAGGATTTACCTTCTAAAGTGGTTCTAAACATCGCGTCGTCATCGTATCAGCCTATACTGTCCCACTGCAGGGCCTCTATCATAGAAGTCAAGTCATCGCTACTCGTAGGTACTATGATGGGATTAGGCTTAATCACCACGCTTGCTGAATGCGGATTGGTGATCACAAATCCGAGATATTTTCGATAAATTCGAAATATAATTGGTCGGCCCGGGATTTGAACGGACCGCTTACACATTATCGCCAATCTAATATCCAATCTAACCTACCAGAGATGCATATAAAGCATTGAAGTCGTTAGTGGCAGTAAAAATTGGAAACTCATGAAATCATATATTTCATTGCGTTCTGAGAAATTATAGAAAAGTGACTTACCAGTTCTAATAACTTAATAAGTAAGTACATAAATGGTGCAGCCTCTATTACCTAGAAAGAGGTCAGCAGGAAGTGTAAAAGAACCCTATTAAGGGCAAAAGTGTTGTAACTAACATTATGAAGGTATTCAACATTTTATCACTAGCTAAGGCTTTGCGGAAAGATGTATAGATTTTGCATAGATTGTATTGTATTTTGAATGCCATAACGACCAGCTCTATCTATGGGTACAAAGTGGAACTAAGGGCGGGACATTAGTATCAGGAAACGGGTATAACCAACTAAATATACGTATCAGAAATTATAAGTATATGAGTTTTAGAATCTGAATCAAATTCAATCTGAACATAACAGCGTATAGCTGGTTACGAAGCTACAAGTCTTCAATGAATTATTGAAATTAATGTATGAGAATCTAACGGGGTTCCCATGCCATGCTTTACCAATGGGGTTACCTTAACACTGTGATGTGAGCACAGTCACGCTATCATTTATTATGAGGACTAAATTGATATTTTTTTTATGTGATAAGTGGCAGGAGACGAAACACTTTGATGGTAAGCAATGAGGGCTATCGTATGTGAAAAATCCGCTAGATGGCGTACTGTTAGACCGAGGTCCAATTTCAAAGTCATTGGTTGTTTAGTGACATTTTGACAGCTTCATGCCAGTTTTCTATGAGGAGTTAACGGCGTGTCACTTTCTGTCGAAGAGTGTCTCTCCCACGTCTTACTACAAATACCTACTTATAACCGATTTTATCCGGACGCCTGGGCACAATGCAATAGCTAGTTTGCTTCTTCTTTAGATATTAATAGCTTTTTTATAGCCCTGTCAAAAATTAGTAACAATTCTTGCGTCAAGAAAATATAGAGAATGGTTTTTTGTTTTATAACCAAATGGGGTTACCATACCCTATGTCATATTGTGGCGCCATCAATAAATTTCACGAGTTTATTGACACATTTGTAGGCTAGTTGAGCGTCATAAATCTTTGTCAATACTTGCCAAGCAGTACTCACCCGAGTCGCAGAAAACTGATGGCACTAAACACACTATCAGACCCGCATACACGCACAAACAATTGAATTTTCTGCATTTCCTGCGTTTTCTGGTCGCACTCAACGTCCTATCACTATTACTATCACAACCCATGTTCGGTCTCACTCTTTATAAAGTTTTACAAATAAAACATCTTAAAAATATTTTTGAGTGGTTTAAAATAATTTCTTTTTAATCACTCATTTAAAATATCAAAGTGATTATCGTTAAAAGTTTTGATAGTTCTAAAATGGCGCTGATTACGATTCAAACATCTCGAATAAAACTTTTTAATTTAATCAAAAAGTTACTGTAGCTGTCACTCATAAAAGATTAAAAACTTTTTGGTTTATTTATTTAAAGATGGCGCCGAAAGACGCGCGCGGATCATGCGCGGTCGTGCTACAATGATCGGCGTTTTTTTCTCAGGCATAGACACCGGCCGCATACAGCCTTCCGAGAGAGCAATATCCAAAGATCGTGAGCAATTTTCTGCTCTGTATGCATTAATTTTGCGGAACTGTTACACTGAGCTCTGTATACAAATGTGTTGTAACCGCATAAAGTTTACTATTACGTATTTATGGCGTTCTTAATTGTAATAATGATGTATTATATTATATTATAATGGTGTTCAGACTTCCGGTGACAGTAAATATGGCGAAAATAAATTATACCTTAAGGACTATAAGTAGGTACTAAACTAACCTTTGAATCTGACTATAAGTAATATACAAACTTTGATTAGCTTATAGGAATACGGTAAGACTATTAAATCTTTTAGTTAAGTAAGTTTTAAACATATGTAAAACAATATTTCTTTAAGTGATTTTATAAGTTTACGCATACTTATTTCTAATATTAATTTAGCGGTTGCAGCATACCTATAAAGCACTGATGCAATGGACTAAAATTGAAATAATTTCCCCGCTAGGTTACATACCAACGTACCTACATTAACCCTTGCGGCACAGTGTCACCATTATCTTCCATAACTTCCGGGTAAAAGAATAAAAAATAATTTATTTTGAGTTAAAATATAACAGGGTATAGGATTAGGGTCTTTGTTAGGGATTTGTATCTGTGAGTAAAATCATACCCACAAGATCGAAGTAATCCAATCAACGTTCAAGAGCGCCTTTATTTTTTCAACAGCAACTTCGTAGTTATGTGGTTTAAACTATTTGCCCTTTGCAAAGAGGGTCTACAACGAAACAGAATTTACCGCCAAATCTCATTCCCAACCCTTTTACATTGTATCTTTGGTTTGTCGCCGCGTTGGCCTAGTGGTTTAAGTACCTGGCCGTGATCTCGGGGTCCCGGGTTCGATTCCCGGGTCGAGCAAAAGTATGTTTCGAATTTTTCGAACATAGCTCGGGTTTGTGATCACCAATCCGCATTAGGCAAGAATCCCATCATAGTAGTGATAACTTGATTTCTATGATCGAGGCCTTTGTCCTGCAGTGGGACAGTAGGTATATAGGCTGATACTTTACTTTACTTTACTTTGGTTTATATACGACATGTATCTGGGCGGGTACGTGTTTGAAACCCCCCAGGACAGACCTAAACGGAGGCTCCAATTTTGGAGGCCCAGACTCACCAAGGGTCGCTGAGCCAACTTCGTTACTTCTTTACATTTTTTTTTGTTTTTTAAGTAATGTTTTTTATTAAATTTTCTATGGAGCACAAATTCGCAGTAAAAGCCCCATTAGTTAGTGACGTAAATTGATTGCTTAATGCACGAGGAAACTTAATTGTGATTACAATTTTATTAATCTGATAACAGGAATTTGCGAGTGCTGGCAACCCACATTTTGTTGTCAGCTCTTCGGTTCGGTATTATGTTTGAAAAATGTCCCCTCCTTTATTTTTTCTCCGTAAGTTAACCATGTTATTATTTCTGTATTATATATCTACATTCAAAGTAAAACTGTCATTCGATATACCTCTGTCCTACTGCACGGCAGAAGCCCCCATTCATAGAGATCAAGTCATTGCTGCTGTAATGGGATTAGGCTTACCTAATCGTAATTGCGTAATTCTATGTTTGAAAAAAAAATGGAAACCCAGAATCATGGCCCGGTACTTAAACCACTAGACCATCGGGGCGGTTTTCTCATACTACAAGAAGTCGCGACTGCCTGTAACCATAGCAACTCTAACTGCCGCACTCATAGTCGTTCTTTAAGTATAATGGTAGCTTAAGAAAAAAAACTCAACTAAGAGGAGAAAAAAGTATGAACATTAAGATTAAAAAACGTTTTTGAGTACGGCAGTTTGTCAACCAACTAAATCATGGTAGTACATTAAAGTCCGACTTATTATTACTACAATAATAGTGAGTTATGACGTCACTTAATCACCAATCCGATCACAAACCCCAGCTATATTCGAGTTTTATAGGTACTAATTTAATATGTTATGTAATTTCAGAGTTATAATCGTAGATTTTCAAGACTATAGTCAAGAAATTATCGGTTTAGTTCTTCATCAGAATGTTCCTTCAAGGTGGGTACTGGCTTTAATGAACGGCTTATTATTACACAGATCCAGCCTTGTTTTATAGCGAAAGGAGGAATAATTAATATATGGTACTTTAGGACGACCGTCTTAAAATGACCGGCTGTAGTGGCAGTCCGGGGTTCGATTCCAGCCCGATTCGATTGGCGAATCTTTGGAATACGGTAGAGATACGTACTAGATTTGCTCCGCTTGGAAGGCAGGTTTTTATCCATAGGTCGATTGATGAGTTTATCGATCTTATACGTTTTTTAAGTGACAGGTGGCAGACGAGCAGACGGTACCTGATGGTAAGCGATTGTCGCCCATGGACACCAGCAACACCAGTGGAGTCACAAGTGCGCTGCATTTTAACCCCCTTCTCTACTGTACCTTCACTCACTCGGCGAAACACAGCGTAGGCGCTGCTTCACGCCGGTCTTCTGTGAGGCCGTGGTATCACTCCGATCAAACAGGCCCATTCATGACGAAGCATGGCTCTTCCACGCTAAAAATCTGCCTTCTTTCTAGGTTTCTTCTACTTGCTTCTCACTTTGGCGTTAACTTTGGAGCCTCTGCCCATTCATCACGAAGCGTGTCTCTCCCACGCTAAAAATCTGCCTTCTTTCTAGGTTTCTTCTACTTGCTGCTCGCCTTAGCGTTAACTTTGGAGCCTCCAGTTGCAGGATCAGCTAACGCCACCCCCGCCGCGCCCCCCTCTGGGGCACCCCCTGATGGGGCAAAGCCCGTGTGTGCCCCCCTCTGTCCGGTCGCGTACTACTACTATCCGTTTTATTACTACTATCCGATGTATTATTATCCTGTAGCGTATTATGTTATAGGATAAAATGTGTTGGTTTGTGAAATAAATTTGTAAAAAATTTTAGTGGCAACATAAGTTGACGGCGTTTTATTCCACATTTAACCCTCTAAGCTTTATTAAATGGGATAGAGCAGACAAGCAGACGGATCACCAGATCGTAATGATTGCCGTTGCCCATTTTTTTAATGCGATAGCTGGACGAAAAGCATATGGATAATGTGTTGGTGAGCGCTTGAAATAAAGACTCACAACACCAGGGGAGTGTCAAGTCCGCTGCCAACCTTTTAACTCGCTTTCCGATGCCCGGTACCCTCACTTACTCGGCGAAACACAGCGCAGGCGCTGCTTCACGCCGGTCTTCTGTGAAGGTCGGCATGTGATTGTGATCATCAATCTGTATTAGGCAAGCGTGGTGATGGAGCCTAATCCCATCATAGTAGCGATGACTTGAATTTTATGATGGAGGCCTTCGCCTTGTCGTGGGACAGTAGATACTTATACAGGCTCATACTTTATTTTTTTATGCGAGAATCAACCTGTATATATGTTGATTGTATTATTTGTCCATTAATTTCCTACTTAAGTAAAAATAGTGGCCAAGAGCTTTACAAACTGTGGAACAAAAAACGGCCTTTTATTTTATTGAAACAATCCCAGCGTTGGCTCACCGGCCACCTTGTTTGCCACTGCCAATGTAAGTCATGTCTTTGTTCCACAAGCCATTATAATAATGAGTGGTGGCCATTATCATAGCATTGACTCAGCGTTGTTCTAGGCTGAAAAGCTTTCAATTGAAAAATAGTTGTCATTGTTGTAAGTTTTGCTGGGTTGCCAGCTTCTTTAGAAAAAAATAGATTATCTCATGATTGTCAAACTACAACAACTAAAATGTATGGAACACGAAGCATTATAATGTACTAGCGGCCGCCCGCGACTTCGTACGCGTGGAGTTAATTATTGACACTTACCGTCGTATTTTGGACAATCCACACAATATATTTTTATAAATTGTAGCCTATGTGTTATTCTGATGTATAAGCTATACTTATTGTGGTAAAGTTTCATTCAAATCCATTCAGTAGTCTTTACGTGAAAGAGTAACAAACATCCATACATCCATACATCCAAACAAACTTTCGCCTTTATAATAGTAGTAGGAAGTAGGATGGAACGGACCAGTCACCCTTAAACACACCTTTTTTCTCTCTGTGCGTGTGTGTGAGACACTGGTACTCCATTGAATTAAGAGAGTAAGGGAATAGATAGTGCACCTGTGTTTGCACACACACTTGAGCACTATAGGTAGGTACCTAATATATTCTGCGTACGAGGCTGATCGTTAAGGTTGACCGCCGTAGCCGAATAAGGTTGGAGGATTTTATTTATTTAACTATCTGTGCTTTAAAGACAGACTAGTGGCCCGCCTTCACTTCGGTTTCGGACCGGAATTCCGAAGTGAACCAATAGATGGCGCTGTGTATAATTACATCGCACAAGCGTTTCGTGTTTTCGGTTTACCTATAAGCCTTGTCGTTGTCTATTGAAGTAATCTCTTTATAAATAGTATAGAAGAAGATATAGATATATCCCCGTAAAATAATGATATTCGTAAGAGATCAAAGGACTATTTTACGGTGACATAGATGGACACTTTGGTACTTTTCATACAAAGAAACATATTTCGTTGTTACAGAAATTCATAAAATGTTCACACTCTGCCTATTCTTGAAGGCCATCTACCCACTCTTATTTTAAACCAACTCTTTTATAGGTTTTAAAACAAGGATAAAAAGTATGAAAATGCAATGTAACCTTACCTATATCTTTTTGGCCAGAGGCACAAAAGTTTAGGGTACGAAAAGTTAATAAATATTTTGAAAGTAGTTAAGCTGACTTTTTGTTCGATCCACATAATAGTAGTGCTTTAAATCTTTCCCCTCAATTGAAAATTCATACGTAGAGATGTAATAAATCAGTGAGCAATATTGTAGCGCACCGAAAAGTTTAGTAAAAATAATATTCTAGCTCGTCTAGACACTGGAATAAAATGTCACTTTTTTGTTAAAGTCCTATTAAGTTTAAGACTCGCTTTAGGGCGAACAGTCTACTTATTTAAACTTTAAGTTGTTAAGTCGCTAACAAGACGGAACTAATTTAAGCTAAACTTTAAAAAGTTAAAAACTGTAGGGCACGAACTAACTCAGCCAGCACCTATTAATAAATTAAACAAAGTTTTATGCAGTATTAAAATTTATCAAGATCAATTTCTCAGTTTAATAAGTTGTGAGAAAATAGAATAGCTAAGGTACCTACAATAGTAGATAGAAGGAATAGCCACTCCACCTGGCCTCATCGTGATTGTGTATTTTCATTAAATTTTACGTTTTTTTAAACTTAATTGTTAATTACTTGTCAGTAAACAAACATGAATTCCTTGTACCGAATATGTTTTATACAAAAAAATTAAAAAATATGGGAGCACTATGAATATGTGACTATTGAGTCACTCTACGGCTATTTGGCTCCTGGCAAAAGTCGGAACCAATATACAATAAATATACAAAGAATAAAACAGCTTGTAGGTTAGTATACATACACAATCAATATTTTATTTTCTCAAACTTTTTATGATACCTAACGTTCTCAGAATATTGCCTAGTTCCGCAGTTATGAAGTACAATAAGGTATTGTGGAACGTAACTATTATTTTTCATTGCTTTTTTTCATCAAATATTCAATGATTTAAAACTCTAAATACTGAAGCTTAAGCATCCCCGCCGCTGGGGGGTGGAGGATGGATTACTTATGTGTGGCTCCCTTTTGGCCGTGGTTTAGACCATTTAAAACACCAGTGGTAGTTGGTATGCACTAAAACACCAGTGACACTCCCTTCTACGCTCGAGTGGGGAAGAGAAAGGAGCGACTGAAGAGCCAATCTTCATATCCCACTCCAAACGCTTTGGACAAGCTGGGAGTACCTTGCTACTAGTAGGTACATATTCTAAACGCCCCATACCAAAGGGAATAAATTTTTGTAAGACAGTCTAATTGCCGCACTCAGAGAAGTCATTAAACCTTAATCTTCAATATCTTAGTTTTGGTTAATCTCTTTGAAAGCGGCACTAGTTTCTAAGGGCAGACAGTCTTCAAATGGGAAGATTTTATCAAATTCCAAGTAGGGAATGCGTTTGATATTATCACAGTCTCTTCTATAACAACTGAGGGACTTTCAAGAAACTGGCATTATACTTTTATTGTTTGTTCCAGCTGTATGTCAGTATTGTAATCACGTGCCTTAGTCCAGTCTACTCAAGACTATTAGTCCCAAAACCAACGAAGCCAGACATTCAGCCCCGGTCTGAGGATCCGAAGTTCCCAAACAATTTTCGTCTGAGGGTAGATATTATTATTTTTATAATTTATAAATCTGTGGGGCAATTCTGGTGGACTTTAAATTGAAGTTGAATTAGAGATGTGATAGAAACAACAATTTACAATTTCATACAAATCGCTAAATTAGACTTCAATGTCGAGTGCATGAGAATTCGCCCGCCGAGGCCAATTCTCGGTTTTCGCCTTATATGTCGAGTCGATTTCATGGAACGCATAGACCAATAGGAGAACAAGATAAGAAATGTCGACTGTAATGTGTGTTTTCCTATTGGTTGTGCGTTCCATGAAGTCGACTCGACATCATCATCATCATCAGCCCGGCAGTACCCACTGTTGAGTATAGGCCTCCTTTCTTTTCCGCCAAAGTTCCCGGTCCTGAGCTGCTCGGATCCAAGCAGGATCGACATAAAAGATGAAAACCGAGAATTGGCCACCTGGGACAGTTTGTTTCCGAGTGGACAATTTGATCTATGTGCCCCTTTAGTGGTCGCCTCCCAGGCCCACGGTCATTATGTACCGTATATATAGCCTTGTGAGCGATAGTCTTAAACAACATCTTTCGGGCTAGTGTGATAGCTGTCCAAAATGCAGCTTCGATTTTGATGTGCAATTAGTAATTTCGATGGGTTAGGTTCGGGTAGGTACTTTGGTGAACAGTTAACACTAACCTTATACAAGATGAATTTATAATCACCATCCAAATTATTAAGGTCGACTTAGAATCCGTAAGTGAACAGCTTTCTCCTAGAAACATGGTTCGAATTATGTCAATTTTTTTTCTTTTCACCTGATCACCCGAAATCAAAATTATTTTGTCGTATTTCGACAAATGTTTCTTGGGGAGAGTTGTAAGTACACTTACAGATTCTGAGTCGAGCTTAAAAATTTGGATGGTGATTAAAAATTCACCTATACCTTAACGACTCCCCAGGACCAGCCCAGTCTCCGCGTACCCAACTCGAAGTTCTGCGAGGAGCAGGCCCTGGAGCCGTCCGCGCACTACATCGTGCTGCCCTGGTGGTACCACTACTGCCAGGAGCAGCGGGAGCGCCACCAGCGGCGGCACGACGGGCCCGTCCCGCACCTGTACCTGTACAAGAACATGCTGAAGAGGGTCAACGACGCTAAGAAGCATGCGAAGGAGTATAAGCGACTGGTTTGAAGACGGGATTTAATAAAGTGTTTTAATAAAATTTCGTTGCTTTAGTACGAACAGTTTTGATTCTGAGGCTGTCTAGCTGAAGCCAGAGGTGGCTATTAAGCGAGCAATTATCGTGCACTCGACATTCAAGTCAAATCTAGAGTTGATCCATACGAATCACTAATCCGATTTCAATGTCGAGTCGAGTGCACGATAATGGCTCCTCTAAACAGACGACTCCATCTCTAATTTAGACAATATTCTAGAGAAAAAAAAATACCCTCACTCACTTGGCGTAACACAGCGAGAGGCAGACGTTTTTCACTCCAGTCAAACCGGCCCATTCATGCCGAAGCTTGGCTCTCCCACTGTATATCAGTGTAAATTGTCTGGCGTTGTTTATCTATAGTAGAATCATATATAAGTTCTGCGAGGAGCAGGCCCTGGCGCCGTCTGCGCACTACATCGTGCTGCCCTGGTGGTACCACTACTGCCAGGAGCAGCGGGAGCGCCACCAGCGGCGGCACGACGGGCCCGTCCCGCACCTGTACCTGTACAAGAACATGCTGAAGAGGGTCAACGACGCTAAGAAGCATGCGAAGGAGTATAAGCGACTGGTTTGAAGACGGGATTTGATAAAGTGTTTTAATACAATTTCGTTGCTTTAGTACGAACAGTTTTGATTCTGAGGCTGTCTTGCTGAAGCCAGAGGTGGCTATTAAGCGAGCAATTATCGTGCACTCGACATTCAAGTCGTTTAGAGATTTCCTATATCATCAATACAATCCACTAATCCACAACACAGCGCAGACGCATACGCTGCTTTACGCCGGTTTTCTGTGATCATCCCATTCATGCCGAAGCTTGGCTCTCCCACGGTAGTTCAGTTCATTACCTCGATTAGAAATGGATGGTGGCTTTTTTTTTATGTGGTAAGTAGCAGACGAGCAGGCGGATCACCTGATGGTAAGCAATGCCGCCGCTCATGGACACCTGCAACATCAGTAGAGTTACAAGTGCGCTGCCAAACTTTTATCCCCTTCCCCCCCGTTTGGGCCTCCGGTACCCTCACTCACTCGGCGAAACACAGCACAGGGGCTGCTTCACGCCGGTTTTCTGTGAGGCAGTGGTATCACTCCGGTCGAGCCGGCCCATTCATGCCGAAGCGTGGCTCCCCCATATAACACATAACTTAAAATGGAGGAAAATAGAATGGATATAAGTAGGTATTATACTATTGCAAGGACGTACAACAATATGCACTAAGAAGAATTTAGTAGCATTAACCCCACTTCATTTATTTTACAATTTCTGGTGTCAAGTTTAAACTAAAATACGATATCTGAACAAATACGCTTGCTTGTTTATGGAATGTAACAGAATATGGAGCGCGTGCTTATGTAGGTATTCTTGTTCTCTTCTATTGTCGAAAATATAATGTGGAACTACGCTATTTGTAATAATAGGTAGGTATTTTGTGTGTTGGGAAGTAAGTAGGTACCTACTTATGTTTTACACATTATTATACCCACGAGTAAACAAGTAAAGTAGATGGGAAGTGATCACCAATCCCCATCACATCTACAGTTGTATTACAGATGCTGGATGAACCAGTTCAAAGGGGATTAAAGGTTGGCAGTGCACTTGTGACTCGCCTAGTGTTGCAGGTGTTTATGGGCGGTGGAAACTACATTTTCTAAGTTTTCTTCGGGCCTGGGTGTTTTGGGTTGGCGCTCCCAGTGAATTATCGTTTTCTGGTAATCATAGTACAGGGTTTGAGACCAGGGTGATTGGTGTGATTGTCTGGCGCATTTATTTATTTAATTGCTTAGAATCAGGTGATCCGTCTGCTCGTCTGCTACCTATCACATAAAAAATACTTAATCAAATATCATGGCTCCAAGGTCAGTCCCATTTCGTATTGGCTTCTTTTTTAATCATTCTGCGTTCAGGGAATGGGAACTTTTTGAGTGAATGGACCAATAATTTTAATTTTAAAATAACATAAATAACGGCAGGTAAAGAAGGAAAATTGATGAATACTTGCACATTCGCCATAATGAATTGGCATCATTTAATGTGATTGGACGCGCGGGCGTGTGGCATCGGCTCCTTTAAAGTAATTGCTGTTTGGTGAAAAGTTATGTCGAACCTCAGGAAATACAGGGAAATGCTGGTTTATTTGTTACGGATCATTTCCGGGCAGAAAAGTCAAAGGTGGACCTGCCAGGTTTTGGCCACTAGTTATCTTTCTGTACAATTTATAAAGAGATAACTCCTTAAAAACTATAAAGCCTAAATAGTCGCACTAGTAAAATATGGTCGCATTTTAGTTTCGGCGTTATAGACATTGGTTACTGAGGATTATCGCTTGAACATCAAGCTTTAATCCTCATATATCGTGCAAGCAAACGGTAAGGACTACCTATCGAATCGGTTTAGGTTCCAAAAAAAACTTAAAGGATTCCAGAATTCCAGAGATATAAAGGTAACCTCATGAGGATTATAGCTTGAACATTTGAAAACTTCAAATATATCTGAAACAACTTCTTTCGATTTTCGGTTTCAAATTTTGCCAAAAAATAGTCGTCAGATTCTCGTTCGTATGAATCAAAAATTAACTTGAGCTGAATTAATTACAAAAAAAAATATCCCTGAATTTCTATGGAAGTACAGTGACGTGTTCAATAAGAGATTTCAAATATAAGGATTACAGCTTGAAGTACACGTTTTTTGCTCTATATTAATAACCGCAAGTAGAATACCTATCCACAAAACATTTAGTTGATATTAGGTATTCAGGCTTCCCCACTGCATAAATCAATTGTCGGCCAAAACACAGAAGCCGATTTCGAAACGAAAAACACATGTTGCTCATTGATTCCTGGAGGATGTTTACTCCTGAAGGTAATGAAGTGAAGTAATGAGTTGATAACGAGATAGTAAGCCCTCATTATGAGTACAATCTGATATCAGTGCACAAACACTCGTGTTTATTGCTCCTCCAGATAAGCGGACTTGTTGCCAAGAGTGCATTTTAGAAATGTGGTCAAAGTATAATACAGTACTATCAAACTCTTCACTGCCCGCTCCGAATGCAACCGGGACAAAACGCTAAGATTATGTTGACTACTGCTCACCATGCATCCCAAGAGAAGAGGCCTATTCCCAGCAGTGGTTTGGTGTGGGCTGATAAAATTATGATGATTGTCCCACAGGCCTCCATCATAGAAATCAAGTCATCGCTACTATTTTTGGATTATACTTACCCTTTGGTCTGTGGTTTAAGCACTCGGGATAGCTCGGGTTTGTGATCACTTATCCGCCAGCGATTACTTGATTTCTAAGGAGGCCTTTTCCCTGCAGTAGGATAGTAATAAGCTGACACTTTACCTTAGTCTTTGCTTAACTTAATCATTGTCATTTATGACAATTATGTTATATAATGAACAAATTACGTGCCCGACTTTGTATGAAATGTTTTTTATGCAAATTTCCAAAAGTACTTGGTAGACGTGATTAAAAGGGATATAAATGTTCACAGATACATCCTGTACCTATATAAAATGAAACCATCTGCCACGAGTCTTTGCGTTTAGTATACAAGAGCGGAGGGAACCCTAAATAGGTTCCGCGCATTGTTTAAAATCGTTTTTTAAACATGTTTAGTAGACGTACTTCCTTAATCGCTGGCGACGCGATAACACACGCGCCAACGTTTTTATGCCATTTTTATGGGCGGGTGAAATAATGAGACTCTTGATCTTGGTGAGTGTACTTTGAGCTGTGACGTCACGGGATCCCAAGGTTGATGCGAGGGTGGGTGCCAACCGTGAGTGCTCTGGGATGGACACTCCAGGGCTTTTTTTGGCTAGGGTTAGAATACCATGACGCTCCATTTTGTATCCTAGGTGATAAGGTGACGGCCTTAAAAAACTAAAGAAGGGGTGATCCCGAACCCTGAAATGTGTCAGTGGAGTCCACTATGTCTTTTTGTTTATTATTGATGTCTTATAGTTGTCAATTTTGCTTTAAATTTCAATATAAGTGCTCGTTTGTGTCACCTTAGTACCGTTTAGACAAGGGATGAAAAGCGTAGAACGTACATAAGTAAGTATAAATTGTTTTCACTGTTTCAAACTCGCCTGTGGTGACGAGACTACTAATGCATCGCTCTTTGGCACTTAAGTATTTTGGACTTCGTACTGTTTGGACCATTTAGCAATCTGTTATTCATACCCTTCGGTCAGTTCCATCGCCAATAATAATCCAAGTATCCAACTCATTCGAAAATTGTTGAGGGTAAATCAATTAACTTCTTTCAGATAGCTTTCCACCTCCATACCTCTAAAGTGTTCTGCAGAAAGTACTCATCCTCAGAAGAGAGTATAGAGAACCTGCTTTACTACAAGGACTGCAATCACAGGACGAAGGCCACGACAGCTGCGCCGCAGCCGCTGCGGATAGAGCAGCCGCCGCAGCCAGAATGCCCGTTCCCGAAGATGTGCTGCAGCATGAGCTGTGGGAATGAGTGTGGGGGGCCTCAGTCTTCACTACTAGGTAAGTTTACACAGTGGTAGACTTAGGAAGCGTAGTGAAGCGTTTGGATAAGCGTAGTGTTGGACGCTCTGCGACAAGATGGACTGATGACATTCGAAGGCTGGCTGGAGCAGGCAGGATTAGTGACCGAAAATTGGGAGCAGTGGAGTGCATTAGGAGAGACCTAATTCCAGCAGTGGACGAATGTGGGTTGCTGATGATGATGGTGATGATGAGACTTAGTAATATATGGTGAAGTGGAGGTGAGGAATATCACAATGCTAGACTCAGGATCAGTCAGCTGTAGGGGATGTGAGCTAAGCAGGCCAGGATTCTAAATCAAATAATGGACACATAGTTAGAGTGGAGGGAGATTAGTGTGGTTTTACACCCTGTATGATTTTTTTGTGATAGGTGGCAGACGAGCGCGATAAATCACCTGATGGTAATTGCAAAGCAATAGTAAAATATTTCTATCCACAGGCCGCCAAATGTCACCAATGCAGAATCTGCACCCAATCCAAGGAATGCCGAGACAACCAGTCCAACCACAAATATTGCAGAGAGGAAGAATGAAAAAGCCAATTAAGAATGTACAGATGCCGCCTAATATGTTTGATAAGGCGAAGATGCTCCCGATCATAGGCCGGAGAGACTTCGGCTTTACAAAAGACAAGATCAAAAGCCTGATATCGCAAGACGATGACATAAGGAAGATTTTGAAGGACCTGGTGAGGGTTACGATGCAGAAGGTGGACTTATTGCAGCTGATCAACAACCGGAAGGCCGTGACGCCAAAGAACTCTGACGCCTCTCTCAACAACAGTGAGGAGGATTTTAACAATCCTGAGGCTTAAATAGTAATAAATTTAGGTTCACATAAATCTTGATTTGTATAGACAGATAAAGTAAATATAAAGCTTGTTATAGGAAAGCAAATAAACGTATATCGGACAATATACCTACATTCCTCATCGACCTCAAAGACAATATAGGTACCTAACAAAATTACAGATCGAATAATCCTACTGTATAAAATGTAGTAATATTACTTATTGACGAAAGGCACTATAAATATGTTAAACGTTCCTCATTATAATAAACGAGTGCTCTAAAAGAGCATAATTAGGAATTTCATAGCCTATTACGAGATGAAACGTTTAAGGTTATTGCTAGATGCTCGACTTCACAATTCGGGAACTCGATCTGAAAGTGAGCTTGTAAAGGCAAAAATGGCTCCTGAAACTTTTGTCGGACAATTATCATGCATTATGCTGCCGTAGGGTTGCCACTTTAACATGTGCGTTTCCCAAAATACTTTTTACATTGCATGACAAAACTGTGGAATGAACATTGAACTGGCGCCAGCGGTATTTCCTTAGTGATAGGTACGATCTTCCTTTCAAATCTTCTAGAAACAAGTAGGTAACTACACTCCTCTTTAAAAGACCAGCAGTGCACTTTTAACTCCAGTGATGTTGCAATCGCAACACCCGTGCCACACGTGACATCCGGAACAACATTAATGAACGCCATTGCATCCATAAAGTGATTGTCTCGTATTGCATTTAATAAAACAATTACGAAGTAAGTAGACGTATCTTGCTTGATATCAAATCACACTGTTCCTTATAAACTGTCAAGCACAAACTAAAACGGTTTGTACCCGGAGTTCCATTTGACCATTCCTATAGTATGAAAGATCAGAATCAGTCAGGAATAAGGACTCCTTTCTTCCGTCCGTCCAAAATCTGAAGTTCCTTTTAAATTAAAATACAGAGTAATCTTGTCAAATTAAAATACAAAGTCATAAAGTGCTCTCGTCCATATCTTGAAATATGCAATTATTTGTCCCAACATGAAAGTCTATGCGTGACAGCCCTATTACACCCGTCTCCCCGGGTGGTAAATATTAACAGAGCGATGCAAATCTGGGTGTTCAGATAATACAAAGCATTATTTAGTCAGAAAGTTGTCCCGAGCAAAATGCGCGATTATCCTGACAATGTTGCTCCCTTGGGAATGGTCACTGATCCATACTATTTATTTAAAAAGAGATAAAATATATAGATATCAATAAACTTGTACACAAACCGGGAATCACAAGCTAAGATGAGAGTTTAATGCGCAGAGAAATTCTGGAAAAACTTTAGTGGGTTAGCAACACGGGAAGAAGAACGCAGAGACGTTAACCAACTAGGTACACCGAGCAGTTAAATGACTCGTTGTATATACCTACAGTTATAGCAGCACATCAAAATGTAACAAAACTGTCAAACATCTTCATTTGACTCTCATCTTACCGTCAAACACATTAAGTTGAAAATCAGTGGAAGAAATTTGACAGGTTGTGGTAACCTGATGTGTAGCTGTCTGAACGGAGTGATTATATACTCACTGGCCGTCTGTATGACAAAGCCCAAGCGATGCGCTGGATAAATCCGGTGGAGGATGATCATCCGCTCTAGATGCAGCCATTATCTTGACCACGATCCTCAGACATGAGGGACTGACGACTCATAAGATGATAATGACGATTATGTTTAATGCTATTTTATTCTGTCGGTTGTCACAATCCTATAGTTTTTCTAATGGTTTCTTCATAAATCCTTTTGTTGATTTATTTAAGGCGAATGTAAAGCAATGTAATAATGGCGGAGGTTATAAATAATGCAACACTTTTCTTAAGTAAAGGGTAATGGCTGTCGTTTGCTGCTGAAGGTAATACGATTCTCGTATAACTTATTATTATTTTAGGAAGGTACATAGGTAGCATAAATAAGCTCGTTTATCTGCAATGATAATCTTTAAATTAAGAACTTAAAGGTAAACACGTTTTGACAGGCTTTACTTAACTATAACTATAGATTCATAGAAAATTAAAAAAAAATGGATTTTTCTCTTTAGGTAAATATACCTATATTTTTTCGACTTTTGGTTGAATAGTTTCGGGAATTCAACGTAGGTACAGTTACGGCCTCTTGGTACTATTGCAAAACTTATCCACATAGGTAGTGACCTACAAAGTAGCGCAACTATAATATGTTAGAAAATTTGTTGAGGAATATATTTCTGTATAAATTACTTAAACACGTTTATTTGCTTAGCTTCAGTTGACAACTAGAGAATGGGCATAATTGAAGGGCTGGAACACTTATAAGCTATTAACAGATTACTCGCTCAGTTTCTCTCGTTATTCCTTTGCCCGTGGGATGCTCGGCTCCATGACTATTGTTTTGTAATTACTTTGTTTGTATTTAAAAATAGGTAGATCTAAATATTATCAGGGTTTTTCATGTAAAGTATTATATACCTACTGTCCCACTAGGTACAGAGCAAAGGCCTCCATCATAGAAATCAAGTCATCGCTACTATTATGGGATTAGACTTACCTATTCACCACGCTTTGCCTAATGCGGATTGGTGATCACAAACCCGAGCAATGTCCTTTTGCCGCACCACTGTCATTTCTGCATGACCCAAAGGTTTTAGTAGAGTTTTTTCGGCATTAAGTTCGCCTATTGTAACAAATGTTTGTGCAATAAAGTTTAAATAAATAAATGTTCGAAAAAAATGAAACACGCTCGACCCGGGAATCGAACCCAGGACCCCGAGATCGCGGCCTGGTACTAGGGAAGGCAAGCGTGGTGATTACTTAAGTCTAATCCCATTATAGTAGTGATAACTTGATTTCTATGATGGAGGCTTATGCCCTGCAGTTGGACTTATTTTACTTTAGGTCTTAAGGAACGATTGTTCTTTGTTTTTTTTTAGGTTTCCCTTATTACTCGTAGCTTTCCCATAATCAGGCTTCAGACACACTTCAGGTGCCCATTTCACGTGCGGATGAGGCTCCCCCTATGACGAAACCTAACCTTCCTAAACTAAAGGAAGTAACCAAGTTTGTTTATTAAGCCACCACGGCCAATAAGCCGGAGGCTACTACGAATAAACTTACAACTAAGTTACAACTATGATACAATCTGCAACCTAATTTCATGGTAAGTACTCTTAGGTCCACTTGCGTCCGATGTTGAAGATCACGCTTCGGCATGAAGCCGGCTCGACCGGAGTGATACCACGGCCTTACAGAATACCGGCGTAAAGCAGCGCCTGTTCGCCGAGTGAGTGAGGGCACCGGACTCCAAAGGCCCAATTAGGGGAGAGGGGGTTAAGGTTGGCAGCGCACTTGTGACTCTACTGGTGTTGCAGGTGTCTATGGGCGGCGGCCATCGTTTACTATCAGGTAATCCTGATCCTGTCTGGTCGTCTGCCACCTGTCACATAAAAAAAGTTATTCCCATAGTAACTAATTTAATACCCCCCGGTGTTAGCACTAATCCGAAATTGCGCAAACTAAAGTATCAGCCTATATTCTGTCCCACTAAACTCAGTTATCGCTACTAGGTATGATGGGATTAGTTTTAACTAGGTATGATGGGATGGGTTAAATTAAGCTTGCCTAATGCGGACTGGTGTCACTCCGGTCGCTCGACCCGGGAATCGAACCCGGGGCCCCGAGATAACGGCATGGTATCTAAACCACTAGACCAAAGTGACGGGCAAGTCTGTGTTATACCAGGTGGGACTTCTACCTAACCCACCAGACTTACAGGGCGGACAAGTCTATGTTTAAACCAGGTGGGACTTCCGGAACTACGCAGTAACCCGCGGCCGATGGCCGAAGCTTCATAAAAGCCATGCGTAAGCACCGCCGGGTAATTAAGTCCAGCTCCTGTAATATCGCCTGAAAACAACGCCATCAGCTGATTGCACCTTCAATTATTTGATTGAGAACCTCGGCTTTAGGGCTGGCAACACTTGTGTAGAACCTTTTGGGTTTGTTGATAAACAAGCTATCTCACTATTCATGTAGATTAATTAAGATGAGAATCGAGTGAGTGGGGGAACCGGAGGTCCATTGGAGGTCCAAAATTCATATTAACCTTTATAATTAAAATCTTTATAAAAACCGGCCAAGTGCGAGTCGGGCTCGCGCACAAAGGGTTCCGTAGCAGCAAATATAATGCCATCGTTTTCAGTGTAAGCACAATAACTTAACCAAAATTACAGTTAATCAACCTATCTCAAAAACTATAAGAGATACTTTGATCAAACCAAAAATCGTTGAAAGAGTTAATTAGCATGCATCACCTCTATTTTTTTTAGAATTTTATACCCCGTAGTTATAAAATAGAGGGGGGGGGGGACATACTTTTTACGACTTTGAGAGCTGATATCTCAAAACCGTTCACTTTAAGAAAATGTTTTTTAGAAAACTTTATATCATTTTAAAAGACCTTTCCATTGATACCCCACACGGGTATGTACATCGAAAAAAAAATTTCATCCCTCAGTTACATGTATGGGGGGGCCCCACCCCCAATTCTTTTTTTTACTATTTAGTGTCATATTTTTGTAGCGGTTCATACAACACATATTCCCATCAAATTTCATCACTGTAGTACTTATAGTTCCGAGTAAATCGGCTGTGACAGACGGACAGACGGACAGACGGACAGACGGACAGACGGACAGACGGACATGACGAAACTATAAGGGTTCCGTTTTTGCCATTTTGGCTACGGAACCCCTAATAAAATTGAATTGATATTCGTTAATCTGATTAAAACCCGAGAACGGCTGGACCGATTGAGATGATTTTAGTTTTAAAATATTTGTCGTAGTCCAGTGAAGGTGTAAAAGGTGAGAAATTAAACAAAAAATAGGCGAAACGAAGTTCGCCGGAAAGCTACTAACTAGTTAAATAATAAAAAAATAAATGCGCCAGACAATCATACCAATCAACCTGGTCTCAAACTAAGACAACCCATGTACCTACCATGAGTAGCAGGTGACGATAATTAACTGCGGGCGTCAACCCAGAGTACCCAGACCCAAGAAAATTTTGAAAACGTAGTTTCCTGAATTGACTTGACCGGGAATCGAAGCCGGGACCTTTCGCGGCGAACACCTTAGCCGCTGAACCATCGAATTGGTTGGCGTTCTTTTGCGAATGGAGCCTTCATTGGCGGCGACACTTTAACATCGGTTGTCACACTTTACTGTCAAGGCCACATATAACAATGTAGACCCGCACCAGGGGCCCAGGCCGCAGTATATTCGATGGAAGGCGCTTCAAGAGCTTTTGCAATACTATAATAGTCCCATACTATTCATACTATAAATGCGAAAATGTAGGTACATATGGTCTATTACTTATGCCTACTCAAAAACTAAACTATAACCTAAACTGAGTTACATGAAATTTGATAAGTACAGGATGTTGATAGTTGAAATCGGTGACCCATGGTTTTTTTTAACACGGGCCAGTATACGTCTTATTAGGTACCGAAAAATGTTGTTAAACTATAGGTCCCTCACTAGATCCCCGATGGCCTGTGAGCCTAGTTGGAGTAGTTATAGTCATATAAGTATTGTACAGCTTTATTTATGTCAATAAATATTATTCTCATCTCTCTAAATCTACTTCAATCGCGAGCCCGAAAAAAATAACGTCCGCGGGCCACATGCGGCCCGCGGGCCGCAGTTTGACGACCACGGCTTTAAACGCTATCACGCTGTACACCTAAGGTTTCTATGATAAAGGCAAGTACAAATGGAACATCCTTATACATCGACCAATGGGTCTGATACTCATTACTACCCGTTACCGAGTCTGATACGCAGGACTAACCGCTTACAATGCTTCCGGGGTACAATGGGCGGATTGATTTATCGAACTTATGTTTTCGAATAGAAAGGGAATGTTAATCAGGTGGAATAAGTTTTGTTCCTTTACAATTTGTTATTTGACTTATTAATTAACCTTTGGCTCAAATTTCTTAGAAAATTAAGTAAATTCATAAATCTGCAGAGATTTACGGCGCCAAGTAATCAATGGAGAGGTTTAGTTATTTATTGAAATGTCAATCAAAGGTGAAAGTGGGAGTAGAAAGTAATTTATGTCCTATAGTTTCTGAATTTTACAATGAATCTGAATGACCCTAAGGTTGTCTGGAAGAGATCGCTATTAGCGATAAGACCGCCGAGGTTGTATTTGTATATGACCAATCGTCATTAAGTTCTTGTAACCTTATTTAAAAACAAGTAGGTACTACTAGGAACTGAAAACCAGCGCTGCAGTGGCTTCAATGAAGCAGCTGCAGCATATGCTGAGTTTGGACCTTATTGACCACCTATCTGTCTATATATGTAAGCACGTAATGTTTCTCTCTGTTCTCATATATGTACCTACTTCTTATTGTATCTTATTGTATCCTGTGTCATACTGCTGTCGTGTTGTATCTCTTCTTGTGTGGTCAATAAATGTTTTACTTACTTACTTACTTACTTACTTACTTACCTAACACCTAAGATGGATTCTTTAGTAAAAAATAAGAAACAGCTGCATACTTCGCACTAACTGAATAGGGACTAAATGCCAAAATATTGAAAACAGAACCAGCTTGAGTTTGAAAGTACTTAGTGGGTCACGAAGGGTCAGTGGGTAGATTACCGGGCCATGGCATAACAAAGTTTGGGAAACACTGTACTAGACGGTAGACATGTACAAAAGAACAGATAAAAAAAACTTAAACACGAAATAGGGTATTTGACAATTTTTTTTTATGTGTTTAATCAAAAGACCTCTCAATTTAAGAAACATTATTGAAAGAATTGCTCGATTCTGATTTGAATCACCTGAGATATCACAACTTTAAGAGCACATATTTTGGGCAAGCCCAAAAACGCTCTATACAAATGGCTACAGGCAAGTGACGTCACACGCTCGTATCTTTTATGCGCGTCTAGTAAATTTTGTTTGGTAGCTATATCAAATGTTTCGTTTAAGTAAATGGTTTCATAATAAAAGTTGGTGAAAAATGTACGGGTAGTTCAATGATATAATTATTTTTTAAAAATTTTATACTTTAATAATGGACTTGCCCATGAAACTTTGAATGCTCATAAAACCAGCTAGACGTTATATTTTTAACTGAAAATGTTGGCCATTGGTTCTCATTTACCAGTATTTTGGAAAAGTATAAATATTTTTTACTATATCGAGATTAGTCAAATACCCTATTAAGTGCGCCTTTTAACTCCCTTTCTCTTCCGGTTGGTCCTTCTTTTTATTTCAGTAGGACGGTCCTGATTCAATTCAAAGTACTCTTTAACTGAATAAACTCAACAAACTTTTCCCAAACTTAGTGGTAACCCTATCCAAGTTTGGGTGTGAGTGAAACGGCGAGTGGCGGTGCGCAGCCATCCTTGTCTTGCGCGGTTCAAGTCGCAATCTGTGCCCCGAGTGGTCGGCCAAAGTTGGGCGGGATGGTAGAGCTAAGAATCTCGTAGAAGTGATATGAAGATGAAGAAAAATACAACGTGTGTTGATCGAATGTACTTATTTTCACATTTACTAGTGCATGTATGGATTCAACTCGAATAAAGTATTATATTTTATTGTCAAGCATGTGCAATAGGAATGAATGGAACTGCTTCGTGGGGGTAAACAATTTAAAACTGGCAGGTTTCTTATATAATTTTTTCGTCATAATCAACTTTCTTAACCGGTAGTATAGACAGTCTATCAATAAATTAAATAAACCTATGCAAAAAAGGGATTTTTTGTGTTCAGTTTTTTTATCATATAAAATGGCGAACGAGCACGGGGGTCACTTGATGGTAAATTATCACCTCCGCCTATTCACATTAGCTACACAAGAAGGAGTGCGAATGCGATTTAATTGAGTGAGTGATTTGCTATGCACCTTTACTTTGTCTATATATTTTTAAAGCTGTATAGGTTTAAGTAGATTTTAATCTAAAGGCATGATTCAGAGCCTTTTTATTCCTTTACTCGTATCTTAATAAATATTTTTAAGGCAAAACTGTATTGTTGTACTAACTGTATTGTTCATTACTTAACTAAACAGTGAATTCGTAAATTCAAACAAAATATCTTTCAATGTCTACTCTACATAATCATGATAAAATACATATCGTATTATGTAGATTGAAAATAATGCTACACAATACAATTCCGGTACCCCTTCCGAAGCTCCCTATGTCGTCACAAAGCCCACGCACGGTCTACGGGTTGTGAGGTCTACGGGAGCTTAAAAGCGCGCGGCCCGCCCGCCCAAGCGCATTCCAGTGCGGCGCCCGAAGCCTGGTATGTGCAGCGGATACTAGCCAGAGTATCGGAGGATCCAAGTTTGAGTATCGCGGAAGGAACAGTAACGTAAGTAATTTTTGGAAAAGTAACTTTTTTGAAAGTTTAGGACAGTTTTAAATTTTTTTTTTTTTAAGTTATATTATAGGGTTAAAGTGAAGATTAAAATATTCGGAAAGATATTCATTTTAAGAATCTTGACTAGTGAACAATATCGTAAGATTATATAAAAAAAATTAACTTAAATTAATTAAAATGGCGATTCGCGATGTTTTATTGAGTACATTGTTTTGTACTTATTAACAAATATCGCATTTATTTGGCTAGAATTATTTATACTTAGACTTATAAAGCAACGGCCAAAAATCTAGGTATCTACTAATATTTTTATTGTTCACTTCACAAATTCAGATATAGATAGAAGTTATAAACTAAATTTATGAAAAACTGGTGCCCGAAAAGGTTTTTGAAATATAGGTATAAAATATTTACAAACATTAAACCAATAAACAGAGTTATTTAATTATTAAAGATATTTACAGCTCAATATTTTATAGGACACCCATTTGGATATCTTGTCCTAAAATTACTTCATCATTTCCGATTAAAACTTTTAACCGCAACTTTATGTACTTACGTAATCAAAATTTACGTGTTACAATTAAAATACAAACTTTTTGGAACTCAAGACTTCAAGATAATATTGAAGGTGTTGTTGATTTTATTGGTGTCTCTAAAGATTTGTTAGTCTAAGCGTTATCCTAATAAAACTTAAAGTCTACCTGTAAAAAGTTCTGCGGGAATTTCATGACAAAATTATATTATAATAAACCCTTAAGGCATATTACGAGAATGTCGAAATTATGTTGTCCGTGTGTTCGACACACAATTTTACTAACAACTACTCCAATGATTTACTTAATCATCACGTCGCAGCACACTGAAATCTTTCAAATCAAATAAAAAAAGCGTCAAATGAATCTGATAAAGTATTTGAATGTGGATATTGAAACACTACGATTAGGTAGGTTAATATTAAATTAAAACTAAAAGCCTGCTTCAGGTTGTTTGATTAAAAAAGTCATCCGGTTTTATCTATTCCTTTAAAATTAACTACTACATACTAAATTAACTACTATTACAGGAATGTTCTTTGAAATCGACATTAATTAAAGCCAATATAAAAAATGTGTAGATTAAAAATAGAGAAACCTACCTATTATTTATTTTAGAAATCACAGCACGCACATAAAAAAGAAGTTACAAATCGCTACAATATGATCACCTGTAACTCATACCTGTATTTCGTTTTTGTGCATTAAAGAATATCTATCCGTATAAAAGATATATCTAGTAAAAGATAACATTTTTTAAAGTTGCTCAAAGTCGTCATGACCTAAACCGCTCTGGAGCCCAGTGTATGCTTAGAACATGATTCAGGATTTGGAGAGTCTGGTAATTTAAAAGAAAAGACTGCTACCTAGCCATTGCAACCTTTTAACAGGCGAACTAGACCAACTGAATCATGATTACGCGTTTCAGACACTATCTAAAATCTGTGGGTTTCCTCCCGATGTTATCCCTCATCACCGAGGTAATGGTAGAAATATGCACATAGATTAAAAAAATCAACAGGTGTATTTTCAGATTCGAAACCACGACCCCCTGTATGGAATGTGCGTTCTTATCCACTGAGCTATCATCGCTCTCAATAAACCTTTTAAATACGTATGATTAAAGTTTATAAGAAAATATAATTGATATTTGCTTATTTTTGAAAAACTTATTATACAATTTTCTTCTTCTTCTTCATCAGCATACCTTAGCCCACCGTTGGGCATATGCTTCTCCAAAACACCTCTACTACACTCGGTCGTGAGTTTTTCCTGACCCATAAGTTTCCTGCGTGACTTCGTAGATTAACTGACCATCTGAAATTTTGATTTGAAAGTTTGCCAAGTATTATTTCGTGGCAAAAATTTAAAAGAATACGGTATTCAATAACCGCTTTTATATTGTTATTCTCGTGAGGGTCCGTTAAAAAAAGTAAAATGTAGTAGATATACAGTTTCGTTAAAACTCTACCGGATATGGTGCCAATATTCTGAGCACGTCGGTGGCTCGGGATATTGAATAAATATCAAAGATATTGTTACATGTTTAGATGATAAACTCACTCACTACACCATATCAACTCTATAATATTTACAGAAATTGATTAGACAAAATAATATAGAGACACGAGAAAACAATAACTAGAATCTAAAGCTAAAAAAACTACCAAAAAAAATTTACACAGAGTAGGCCCCTGTGGCAGTGTCCCCAAAATGCTGGTAGCATCACCTCGTTGGGTACTTTAATATTTAAAAAATTGGAAATTAATTACAAAATTGCGAGTGAGGGTACCGGAGACCCAATTAAGCCCGAAGGGGGGTTCAATGTTGGCAGCCATTTATGCACATCTATTCTCATTCATTATGAGACAGCTTCGTTATAAAACACTTGTCTTGGACAAAGGTTTTAATCGTCATACTATGTTTTAGTGTAATGTCCGATTTCCATTAGCTGTTTATAAATTAATTAATTGAACAAATTAATTGCGGATTAAAGAGCAAAAAAATCAACACCAAATATGTCATTAGTTGACAGAGACGAAGAAGGATGGACACGTTAAAGGTCTCTGTCCAATCCCGATGTCAAATGGGTCATTAGTTTCCTTAATCGTTACAACTAGTGGACGCCCGTGGCTCCGCTCGCGTAGTTTGAGTTGAAACTTAAAAAAGTTAAAAGTAAAGTATCAGTCTACACTGTCCCACTGCAGGGCAAAGGCTTCCATCATAGAAATCAAGTCATCGCTATAATTATGCTATGATGGGATTAGGTTTAATCACCACGCTTTCCTAATGCGGATTGGTGATCACAAACCCGAACTTTGTCAGAAAAATTTCGAAACATACTTTTGCACTTACAGATTATTTATAGGAAAATTATTTAAAGGTACCCTTATAGTTATATAGTGCTCATTTTTGTGTGGCTGAGCCACCGAATAAGTTCCCTGACCTATAAAAAAAATATTTATATCAATTTTTTTCAAATCTGTAGCATCCGATATTAGCGAGAACAATTTCAAAAATCAATCAGGATTTCTTTTTCATGTTCTGTTTGTTACTGTTTTTTGATCGCCCCAAGTTAATTTGAGACCAATATTCAATGTTAACTTACAGACATGGTTTTTTACATTTTTATTATACAGGAATCTTATTTATTATACATTAGCATACATCATTATACCTACATCTGTGAACATTAACATTAGGACGGACATGTTTGCTTGTAGATAAATCGACTAAATATGGGTAGTAAAGACAAATAAAGATTATTTGTATTTGTACATTTACTTCCCATTAACCACGTCTTCTACCAACCATTATGAAGTTAAAAACATTTGTTTTAAGACTTTTGAAATTCATACCGAAAGTAACTCTATATGTCTGTCTGTTACTCTTTCACGCCCAAACTACTGAACGGATTTGAATGAAATTTGGTATACAGATGGTTTAGACCCTGAGAAAAGGACATAGGCTACTTTTTATTGCGAAAAGGTTGTTGTAAGGGGTTAATAGTGGGGAGGGGGAGAGGTGAAAATTATTATATTATTAAAAATGCTACCCAGAGATACTATTCCACGCGGACGAAGTCGCGGGTAAAAGCTAGTTACCTATAAATGATCATCGTTTAGGATTTAGGGAGTCGTGAAATTTCAAAAAAAAAGCGAGTGCCGTTTAACCTTCGCTACCTATGTGGGTTCCAAAACCATAGGAATCAAATGAATCATAGTTACCGTTATAGAAACTATCCGACACGATGAATTACCTCACCGCCGAGCTAATGGTAGAAATATGCACATAGATTTGAGAAATCCAATGCACGGATTACCCACTGGGCTATCATTGCTCATCGCTCAAAGAAAACACATTTTTATCAAGCAAATACTTTTCCCATATAGTTTCCAATATTTGCTCAGGGAAAACAATACCTACTTCTAGTTGGGGACGCTTACTGGTATTTATGTAGCGAAAATGCATAAATGCAAATGTTGCTATCTGAAATAAAAACGTTGATATGTACCTAATTGACTTGACTGAACGTCCCCGGGTCCCAGGTCGACCAAAAAGTAGGTAGGTAGGTATCGCATTTTTGGAACATATGTACGGTCGTGGTCAAAAAGTGTTTACCACCTTAAGGGTCATAATCGCACGTACACATGTAGGTGATGAGTTCTAATTGTCTATTACATAAAATGGATCATAAATATGGTGTTTTTTTATGATATACTTATTATGACAGCTGACAGCCAGCGCCTTCAGTCAATGACAAATGTCATGTCATTTCAAAGAAATTAGGTTTTTTATGGCTGCCTCTGTGTTGTATCCTCTTTATGTGTCTTTTTTTATATTTACTTTAAAAAAGTAATGTGTAGCTTGATATGGCATTTTTGACTTTAGTGCAAAAAGTGTGATATAGAATCAAATTTCAAAACTGGTAAACCTCGACCGTACATAGCTCGGGTTTGTGATCACCATCAGCATTAGGTAGGCGTGGTGATTAAGCCCATCATTGACGATCAGCGATGACTTGATTTCGATGATGGAGGATGTATGTAGGTTGATACTTTACTTCTTTTGACTTGACTGGCCCGATAGCGCATTTGTACCTAGTTGGATGATTAAGGTCTCACGAAGGAAAAAAAACTATTAAATCCAGGGAACTGTGATCAAAACCTTTATACTTATCTCATCATTAAAGGTACACCAGTTACTTACTAAAAAAAAATCATTTAAAAAACGACATAACTGTTGTTTAAATTTGACTCGATTCGACCAATGACAGTGTATTATTAAGAGGTCTTTTAATTACTTACTCATTCACTTATAAATAAATAATGCGCCAAATAATCACACCAATAAACCTGGTCTTAAACTAAAGAAACCCCTATACTATGAGGAATAGGTATACTATCACCTACCAGGTGACGATAATTAACTGGGGCCGTCAACCCAGAACACACAGACCCAAGAAAATTTTGAAAATGTAGGTTCCTAAATTGACTTGACCGGGAATCGAACCCGAAACCTTTCGCGCTTCGGGCGAACACCTTAGCCACTGCGCCATCGAGGCCGTCTTTACTTAAAAGAATATTTATACCGTATCCAATGAAGTGGATCAAAAATGTCGTAAACTGACTGATTTACTAAAGAAACCCATAAAAGTGGTGGCGCCACTTATCTTCACACTTCGCTTCAGAGGTAACGAACTAGTGGTTGAGTTCATTTTTTTTATTCAGTTCGTAAATAATTTGCATTTCTATTATGAAAATCTCGAACGGAATCAACATTAAATAAAAGATAGGACAGCTACTCGAAAACAAAGGCAGTGGATTTAATAAAGCCTTAATCTTAAACTGTCATTAAAAAAAATATGCTTAAAGCGTGTTAAGCGCCGTGTCCAAAATCCCATGGCGCTCAATTCACTTGCTGAAAATGTGGACGAAAGGCTCATTCCCGTATAGGACTTTCCTTTTTTTTTATTTTTTTTATATGGCCTGTATTGTGTTCACGACACATTTAATTTTGCCAATGTCAAGTGTAGTTTGATAAAGTGTAGTCAACAGTCGAAGTCAGTCGAAGTCACAGTCACGATAGGACTTTCCATCCACAAGCGCAGCTGTAATGTCACACCGCGTGATGCTGCTTGAAACATCTGCCACAGATGTAATGCTGGTGATGATACCTATTTTAGATGAAAAATTAAAAAAAATTGCTCACTATTTTAGTTAAGTTTAAAATAGTTTTGTGATAAGGCTAATACTCATGAGTAGTACTTTGATATGAAATATACAGTGGACGCTTTTATTGAGTAAAATACACTAAGTTATGCAACTAAATTTTTCTACCATAAGAAGTTGAAACCTACTTTTTCCTGCGTTTTAGCTTCTCACGCTTTAATCTAAAAGAACTGGGGACTCATGGACCAAAGTTTCAAAATGAAAAAAAAAGAAACTCACAAAATACTAGATTCATTTACAAACAGAATATTATAGAAATCTTAAAAACATCGTATAAAAGTAATTATCGTATAAAGTGAATTCGATGGGGCTACACAATAATCGTCAAAATGTATGGAACTCTGTATGAAATTGATAATCTTATTAATATAAATAAAGAATAATTATTAATTTCAAAAGTTTATGGACTGCTTTTTATCACGGACGCAAATTACACAATTGGCATAATTTAACGCGTGGGCGTTTTCGGATAGTACCTATACCTACTTAACTAACAGGTAAGTACCTCTTAACCTCACTTTTACTATTATTCAAAAATCTCGACTCCTGATTTGCCCTTAATTTTTCCCTAAAATTTGTGGCGAATTGTTATTGATTCTATCATAATAAGGCATCTTTGATTTGTATAAACACTTGAGGCCACAAATTATAAACAGGTTTTTCGTGCTCGTTTCCTCACAATATCAGGCAGGTATTTTCACAAAAGTATTAGGTATCAATTTCATCAGACAATTCCCGTAAGTGCAAGTTGTAACACAATAAGTATGAATTATTTAAGTATGGTAATAAGGCAGCTTCTTTCGTGATGACCGGGAACGCTCCCTTCGGCTTAGGTGCCATTTTGTATTTTTTTTACATTAAGTATAATACCGAAAAATCCGGTAGATGGCGTACTGGAAAACTGGGGTTCGTCTACACGGTGACTATATGGGGTCTATCTCATCAGCAACCCACACTCGTCCACTGCTGGACATAGGTCTCCCATAATGCACGCCCATTGCTCCCAATTTTCGGCCCCTCCCATCCAGGCCACGCCAGCCAGCCTTCGAGTGTCATCAGCCCATCTTACGAGTCCATCTATACGGGATATATTTGATGTGAGATGTCAAAATGTCACTAAACAACTAACGACGTTGGAGTTGGACCTCAGTCTAAAAGTACGCCATCTAGAGGATTTGTCACACACAATAGCCTCCATTTTACGGGTCCCCTCATCCATATTTTTCTTTTGAGTTGTCAAGGCACTACATATTTGAATTGAAAGTGCCACAAATTTTATGTCAAATCGTAATAAAACTAATTGTACTTGCAAAATGCTCCGTCTGTAATTTTCTGTCATTTCAGCGGCCAGAAGAAGAGCAAGTAAATACAATGAATTTAAAATAATAAGTCCATTGTAAATACTGACTTTTGAGACAAAATTCCGTGAAAACTCAAATAATAAAGCATTGTAGAGAGTCGTAAACTAAATTGACGAGAAGTTGAGTTTAAAGACCATATTTTTCCCCAGCAATGTCCACCTCAGCACGTGCTGAATAAAACATCTCTTAAAAGCGGTTACTTTATTCACTTTAATATACCAGTGCCTGGTAGTTCTGGGAAATGGGAAGATTTCATATTCCAAAATACTTACCTAAAATTCTTATCATTATCCACAATGTATTCTGTAGCTAGTGGTCTACGCTCACTTTGTTTGCCATTGCTAGTAATTCCAAATTTGACCAATAGATGGCGCAAGGCGTCGAGCTTAAAAAGTGCAGGTGTTTTGACTATTTGAATTATTAACTAACTCTTGGTTGATGTTTATAGAATTTAACTCCTTATCAATAATACTTATAGAAGCTTTTTAATACACCACCCCGCCTTTCGTCTAACTTATTAATGTACAAAAAAGTGTTACAACAAGATAAACAGGCCCGCCTTCGTTTCAAGATTTACTTTTGATATTAGTTCCAAATTTTACCAATAGATGGAGCTGTGCGTTGATTACATCGCGTGAGTTTTCCGATTATCTATAGGATTTAATCGATCCGCATGTGATGTGAAGCGCGATGAAGTTATCAAAACAATTTTAACTTTAACCTCAACCATTGCTGAAGCCAGATCCTCCATCACCGCTTGACCACTGGAACTTCTGACGACAGAACCTCATATAATCCAATCTTCCATAATTGTTCCAACATCCTCATAGAAAAGTTCCAAATTGATCCAGACACCTCTAAAGGGTTAAAATTCAATAACAAAGTTCTCTCAATATAACACTCAAAAGCTAAGTTGGAAATTCCAAAGAGAATTATAATTTTAACCAAGAAAAGCCACGGAATGAAACATCATTTGGAGTTAAATTGGGTAGTGCTAATTCGAAGATATTTTGTCCATATGGATCTTGTAAAACAGGGCTGTCCAGAGTCGGGAAAATTCAAATTAGTAAATATTTTTGGGGTACACAATATTTATAAAATAAAAATACAAGTATTTATAATAACCGTCAGAGAGCGGCACTTCGGCATGAATGGACCAGCGTGAATGACCTCACAGAAGACCGGCGTGAAGCAGCGTCTGCGCTTTGTTTCGTTGACAGTCACTTAATCATCGGAAGATCCGCCTGCTCGTCTGCCATCTATCACACATTTCTTTTCGGTTCAGATCAGAAGTTGCGGTACTAGCATTTAGAAAATCTTACCCCGAATTTAAACATAAAATTTGTTTGGAAATGTTCACATCAAGCTCTCATAATATCCCACTTCAATTCGAAACTTCAATTTGATCTTCAGGGAACCGTAGATCTAAAGATCCGGTTTAAATTACGAGTACATCTCCATAACTTTACGCATTCCCGAAATAAAGGTCTTGACTTGACCCACACGGGCGGACAACTAAGTGATATATGAGGGTTTAATTTTTTTCTTCTGGGATATCTTCTTCTCAGTCGTCTCTTGCCAGAGTGGTAGTGGTCAATATATGCCAGTATTTTTGGTGTGGCTGATGTAGCGCGCCTCATAATTTCGCGCTATCTGTCCCTGTCCAGTCCCTGACACTCTGGAGCACTCGTGGTACGGTCCACCCACCATTTGTTTCTCTTGATGGGTCTATCGCATCGATTCATAATGATGTAGGCCTTTTCCCTGCAGTGGGACAGTACATAGGCTGATAATTTTTACCTTTAGTTTGAGAATGCGAGTCTGTAGCGAGAATTGATAGACGCTGCTTATCTCTCCAGTTCCTGAAGTATAGTGACGTTTTGGGTATAGAACCCTAAAAATTAACCCATTTGGTACCCCTAAAACTTATAATCGGGTGTCACCGATTCATTGTGGAGAACGTTTCGAGTTTGTCAGTTTCACACGCCGCAAATCTGGTCAGCGGCTAGATCGACTAGCCATCAAAACCTGACCTCTGACGTCATATCCCAGCGACAAGCTTAGGGTTTAGGGTATACTGGATGGGGTAAACACGAATGCCGTCTGTGTAACTAAGTTGTTTTCTGCAGAGCGCGTTGATTACATTTGAGTGTGCAGAGTCATTTGGTTATGGTAAAGTCTGTCTTTAAACTAAATATTGTCTTGAGACGTGGTATGTAATTTGATCATGTACTACATAATGCATGCTTTAATCAAACATGGCATTCACATTCAAATACACATAGTACATACCCCCTTATTAACAACCAGTCATGTTATTTTTATGCAATAAAGAATGTCTTTTAACCCATGGATTTATTTGTTTTTAAACTACGGTTTATGCGGTGAGGGAAAGCATTAAGGGAACCCGAAACTTGTCAGTTTTATTAAACAGCGTATATTTTAAACAGCGTAGGTATATACCTCATCATTAGCAAGCCACGCTCGTCCACTGCTGGACATAGGTTTCCCCCAATGCACGCCACCGCTCCCGATTTTCGGCCACTCTCATCCAGCTCACTCCAGCCAGCCTTCGAATGTCGTCATCCCATCTTGTAGCAGGGCGTCCAACACTACGTTTACATAGTGTAGTATATACGGTCTATGAACGTGTAACTTTGATTCAGTTGGTGTGGTCCCCTGTCTAAGGGTTGAGAAGGTCAGGCGGCAGTCTTGTAATTAACGATTTTCCTACAATATTTATATAAAACATAGTCCAAGTATACCTACTCCGGGGTATGAAGCGATGGCATTGCCCTTTTCTTAGAAATTTTCATTTTGATAGGTTTGGAGCTCTTACCTTTCCAATTCTACTTAAAATTTTCTATTTCCATTTAAAGTCCTAAAATCACAATACCTTGACATTTGCCAAAACCAGAGGGGAAATTCTCGAGCGCTAGAAATTTTGAGATTTCATGCATTCTTCTATGAAAATCTCTAATTTGTCTTCAATGTTCGAGTTCATGAGAATTGGTCCCAGTTAGAATGAAAATAACGACAATGAATTTTTTTTATTGTGTCTTCATAAACCGGGGTGGACAAGCAGGGAACATCAATATATACCTGATAGGGCTCCTTCCTACGTCTATAACACTGTTGAACAGCTACAACTTTTCCGATAAAAAGTTGTGTCTATCCATACAAGTGTTTGATAAAAGTTTACATTACAGATGCATGACGTTCCCACAATGCACTGAATGCAACGCATCGAAGCGATGATATTCAATATCTGTCCATAGATGAAAATGGCGTTTACATATTTTATCTTACTCGTAGTATCTACTATGGCGAACGAGAGTGTGCGTAAAGACAAGAGGACTCTCTATTTCGTACTTTCTTATTGCAATTTGTGACACCTCAGTGTGCTCAGTGTGGTGTGAGTTTGAAATACTATTCTCGATATCGAAATCTATCGCTTTGTCTCTTTCATTGTGATGCATTTGAAAGAGACAGAGCAATAGTTTACGTTATGTCAGTTTTCGATGTCAAGTTATGGTAGCGCTACTGGTGTGGCATGAGCGGTGACAATCGTTTATCATCAGGTGATTCATCATGGTGGTGAAAGGAAAACTGTGGCTAGCTCTTCTATTTATGAACGAATTTGCCTTTTTAAAAGTATAAGTTACCAAAGCTGTCCAGTTGTTGGCAGGACAGTTCCTACTTCGGGGCCTTTAAATGTTCCCCGGGGGACAGACCTCCGCCCGCGTTCTCGGGATTTGAAGAAGTGACTTTTTAAATCATTGATTGTAAAAGTTATGACTTTTTATGCAATTTGTCGCAACATATTTTATGCTTGTGACCGACAATATCACGCTTAGTTACTATACGATAGTAGTCAAGCCATTTAGTTAGTCTTAAACTACCGATGTGTGATTCTATTCACGGCCCGGTTTTTCTGTTGTTTCTATTCACAATCCGGTTGCGGCCAAAACTGTCGGGTTTTACTGGTTACGTCTAAAGCTTACTGAGAGCAAACTAGAAGGAAAGACCTTCGGGATGCGTTTGCATCGAAGCGGAGCGGGGCCAGAAATGAAATCTACCAGTAGAAGAAGCTTGCTCGGTGAGAAGCTGAGCATTTATGCAATAATTCTAATCGTCGATTTCTCTCCGTTCCACTTCAGTGGAAACTTAGGCTAACTACTTATTATGCCATTGAGTATATTAAGTTGATTCAAATAGTTTCTACATCCTTTGAATAAAAATCAGCCTACATTGATAGGAACCTTAGAAAACCTCTTTTCCCTACTTATATGTAGGTTTTACTCAAAGTTACACCTCGAATGTTTTCCGTTTGAAGTAAGAGGAATCCTTAAATGTGTTGCCGAATTCCCTAACAATTACTGTAAAAGAACCGAAGGAATAATTGAATGAAGTCCTTTGAGTATGGACAAAGCCCGTGGTATATTTAGGCGCGAACCGCGCTCTCAAAGAGGGTTGACATTGAAAACAAACACTTCCTACGGTTTCTGGATTTATTTACTTATTTAATTAATTATGATTCTCGACTTAAATAGAAATTAAAAAAAATATTACTTATTATAAATGTTCGTTTATAGGTTAATAGATTTTTAAGGCGGCTTATTGATATTTTATACGAACTGCTAAGGAATGGAACAACTTGCCGGCTTCTTCTGGGAAAGCACGCTACATCTTAGACCTCATTGTCACTCTCCGTCAGGTGAGATGAGGTCAAGTGTAAACCCATTTAATATTTAAAAAAAATATATATCAACTTCTAATGAAATTAACCCCCAAATTATTTTTTATTCCATTAGGGGATGTAAGTATTCTATTAAAGTTTGCATCTTAAATTTTATCCATCAATTCTGTCAAGGTATGTGTATGCAAAAGTTGGAGTAGATTGGGCCAAGGAATCACGTAGTCCCATGAACAAACTTGGAACCCCCTTTTCGCTCCATTAGGGGTTTAAGTTCGGAATATTCTTCCTTATAGGATCTCATCCAAAACTGCTCATCACATTTGACAATTTTCCATTCCATTTCATTCCATATTTGTTATAGTGTAGCTGGGCTCTTAGAGTTCCACACCAGATGTTCCATGATCTTTGATTTTTTTCATGGCATCATAAAATGCTCATCAATCTGAACAACTTTTGTTAAGGTGCCATTGACCTACCTCTTATAGTTTAGCTAGGCTGTTGTGGTTCTACATCAAGGAGCCTGGTCTTCAAAATATAATATATCCTATAAGTTGCCCTGATATTACAGCTATACAATAAAAAAGTTTCATTCGAATTGGTTCAGTAGTTTCCGAGATTAGCGCGAACAAACAGACAAACAGACAAACAGATAAACAGACAAACAGACAAACAGACAAACAGACAAACAGACAAACAGACAAACAGACAGACAAAAATTTTAAAAATCATTGATTCATGTTCTGTTACTGTTTTTAGTCGTCCTAAGTTATTTTGAGATAAATATCTTCAATGTACAGACACAGCTTTTTTACATTTTTATTATATGTATAGATATTTCTAGCGTTTATTGCGGGGCGTTTTAGTCGCGTAATATAGTAAGTACCTTCAAGGAGAGAACGAATACCTTTTTCAAAAGTTTGGTGGCGCACTGGCAATCCTCTGGTGTTTTTTAAGTTTCCAAGGGTGACGGTAATCGCTTACCATCAGGTGATCCGTCTGTTCACTATGTCATAATGAGATCTAATTTAACTCTCAAAACTACATTACCAGTTTATTTAATTTGAGTAAAAACGTGCTTTGGTGAATTTATACTCTGTTTGCATTAGGTACCTACCTACTCAAGGAACGGCGATGTGGCTGTAAATAAAATAAACGAAGATCTACATAGTATAGCTGCATGGTCTAAAACTAACTGTTTGTCACTTAATCCAAGTAAATCAAAATTTTTAATTCTAGGTTCTGAACAACAAATTTTAAAAATATCCTCTCATAATCCAGTTATCAAAATTAATAATGAACACGTTTCTTGTTCTCAAGAAGCACGCAACTTAGGTATTGTAATGGATTCTAGATTAAGGTTTGAGAGTTATGTTAAGGAGTTGGTTCGCAATTGTTTTTACCGTTTAAAAATGCTTTATCGGATTCGTAATTTTTTAAGTACCAAACTTCGTGTTGATTTTGTAGAATCCTTAATATTATCAAAATTTAATTATGCAGACAGTGTGTATGGACCTAGACTTTTGGTTAAAACTAAGGGCCTGATACAGAGAGTACAAAACGCATGCGCCAGATTTTGTTTCGAGATTCCTCCGAGAAGTCATGTCTCGCCATATATTAACAAAAATAAGATACTAAATATGGAATCTAGAAGATCATTTCATTTCGCCACGCTTCTGTTTGGTATTGTCAAAAGTCGCAAGCCTCTGTATCTTCATGATAAAATTACCTGGTCTTCTCGGACACGACTCGGCCGCATGCTTGTCCCTCCACATAGAACTACAGCATTTAAAGGAAGCTTCAAATATACCGCTGCTAAAGTTTGGAATAACATACCTCCACCTGTACTTCATTCACCCTCAATTCATATGTTTAAGATAAATTTTAAAAAGTATATCCTTCAAAAACAATTAGTCGGTTAAGGAACATACCCTTGTATACAACACACACACACACGCACGCACGCACGCATACACACATACACACACACATGCACGCGCGCGCACGCACACACTCACTCACGCACACACACACACACACTCACACACACACACACACACACACACACACACACACACACCATTTACTCTCGTATCCCCCACTCAAACTTAAAAAATACATACTATGTAAGTATTACATTAATTAAATTAAATAAATTGTAATTTATAACGCATATGCAGACATATTTTATACCTACACAATTATTTTCACATTTCCTCTAATATAGCATACATACATACCTACCTACCTACTTTGTACAATAAAATGTAGCAAAGATTTATATTTAAAAGAAACTAACATAATTATAAAAAAATATAAGTTATAACGTCATACTTGTTGTGTTTACATATTATAATTATAAATACATACAATAGTTACATATAAGTAGTTATACAAATAAGTGCCAATTGTTTGTTTAGGCGTGAAGCGCATTTATATGTATTAATGTATCACTCGATTCGGTCTCTACTGAAAATCAGCGCTATGGCTCAGGCTATAGCTTAATGCTGAGTAGGGTCCGATTCGACACTTAGCTACTGTTTCATATTGTGAACTCTATGTTAATATGTGTACATTATGTTAAGTGTCGAAATAAATTATTTCATTTCATATTTCATTTCATTTCACTTTATATTCCCTACCTACTTTCTTATTGTAATTTGTGACACCTCAGTGTGGCTACCATGAGTTTGAAATACTATTCTCGCTATCGAAAACTATCGCTTTGTCTCTTTCATTATGATGCATTTGAAAGAGACAGAGCAATAGTTTACGTTATGTCAGTTTTCGATGTCAACTTATGGTAGCGCTACTGGTGTGGCATGAGCGGTGACAATCGTTTATCATCAGGTGATCTATCGGCTCACCTGGTCACCTATCACGTGAAAGGAAAGCTCTTCTATTTATGAATGAATTTGCCTTTTTAAAAGTATAGTTACCAAAGCTGTCCAGTTGTTGGCAGGACACTTCCTACTTCGGGGCCTTTAAATGTTTCCCGGGGGACAGACCTCCGCCCGCGTTCTCGGGATTTGAAGAAGTGACTTTTTAATGTCATTGATTGTAAAAGTTATGACTTTTTATGCAAATTTGTCGCAATATATTTTATGCTTGTCATATCACGCTTATTTACTGTACAATAGTAGTCAAGCCATTTAGTCTTACAATATCGATGTGTGATTCTATTCACGTTTTTTCTGTTGTTGCTATTCACATTCCGGTTGCGGCCAAAACTGTCAGGTTTCCTGGTTGCGTCTAGAGCTTGCTGAGAGCAAGCTAGAAGAAAAGACCTTCGGGATGCGTTTGCATCGAAGCGGAGCGGAGTGAAATCTACCAGTAGAAGAAGCTTGCTCGTTGAGAAGCTGAGCATTTATGCAATTCTAATCGTCGATTTCTCTCCGGTCCACTTCAGTGGAAACTTAGGCTAACTATATTAAGCCATTGAGTAAATCAAGTTGATTCAAATGGTTTCTATATCCTTTGAATAAAAATCAGCCTACATTGATAGGAACCTTAGAAAACCTCTTTTCCCTACTTATATGTAGGTTTTACTCAAAGTTACACCTCGAATGTTTTCCGTTTGAAGTAAGAGGAATCCTTAAATGTGTTGCCGAATTCCCTAACAATTACTGTAAAAGAACCGAAGGAATAATTGAATGAAGTCCTTTGAGTATGGACAAAGCCCGTGGTATATTTAGGCGCGAACCGCGCGCTCAAAGAGGGTTGACATTGAAAACAAACACTTCCTACGGTTTCTGGATTTATTTACTTATTTAATTTATATTTCTAGCGTTTATTGCGGGGCGTTTTAGTCGCGTAATATAATATAAATCATAAGATATTTCTGGGCCTTATAACCTTCAAGGAGAGAACGAATTCCTTTTTCAAAAGGTCGGTGGCGCATTGGAAATGCTCTGGTGTTTTTCAGGTCTCCACGGGTGACGCTAATTACCTTACCATCTTACCATTAGGTGGTTCGTCTTTGCTTGTCTGTTCCCTATGTCTTATTGAGATCTAATTTAACTCTCAAAACTACATTACCAGTTTATTTAATTTGAGTAAAAACGTGCTTTGGTGAATTTTATACTCGGTTTTGCTTAGGTACCTACCTACTCAAGGAATGGCGAAGTGTCTCTTATCAAACATAGGTATTCCTAAATAGAAAGGGCATTATCTTTAGAAAAATATACCTTCTGTATTATGGCGCTGCGCTGAAGGGTTTAACATTCATTTTAGCGCGGATATATTTTAGGTAAAATTTAGGTGCCCATTGATAAATTCAGATTATGAGCTTAGTTGGTTTTCAACGATTTTATTTGTTGTTGAAACCGATATTTTTGTTGGTCCAGATGTGTGTACTTCATTATTTATTTATAGAGATATTTTTATTGTTGCAGGTTAGAAATGGCGCAAATTTGCTTAGCAGTCACCGTCATGACAGTCCTCCTGGTTTTGTCACAGGGAGTCAGCGCCAAACGTAAGTCATTTATGTTACTTAAGTCCAATTCGTTATTTTTTAGGAGATCACGAACAAGGTTTCGTACCCGTCATCGCGGTTACGTGGTGCCCAGGGGCTTTGGTCGGTAAAACTAATAATTGTAATTGTCAATATGTTTGTTAAAACTAGTAATTGGCAATTGTGAAGAGCTACGCCTTCGGCAAGTCATGGGCCGGACTCGAGCCGGCGTTGATACCACTGCCTCACAGACAAACCCGCGCGTGAAGCAGCCCCTGTGCCTGTGTTTGCCGAGTGAGGGTACCGATGGGGCAACACCCACCACAACAAAGGGATAAACAGGCTTGGCAGCGCATTTTTGAACCTCACACTGGTGTTGCACGTGTCCCATGGGCGGCCGGCAGCATTGCTTACCATCCAGGTGATCCGCCTGACTCGTCTACTACCTATCACAAAAAAAAAACCCCGCCGTCAAGCGGGGGGAGTCCGACATAACCCGTCCATGCCCCGGCGGATGGGTAACCCGTAACGCATTTCCCATGGGTGATAAAAAATAAGTTATTTTTTAGGAATATTTTGGTGCTATGGTGAGGCCGATACTGCCCGTCAATGTCCACGACTGCTCGCGCCTCCTGACCCTTCTTAATTACTGCTGAATCATAAACGGTGACAACATTTTACCTCCTTTTAGAAAGCCACTCATCTAAATGTATCATACTCGTAGTATCGATAGTATGGCCTATCGATACTATTAATTTGACATGATGATATCGATAAGCTATTGACAGTCGATTTTATTGAAATACCACGAACAATTTTACTAATTAAAAACGTTATACAAATAAGCTAATTAAAAAAGTTGTATGTTCGCTTTGAACAGACAAATCTAATCATTTACCTATTACTAAAAGGTAAGTGTAGTGAATCAGCTTAAGACCATTGTGCTTGCACTTCGTTAAAAGAATAAATTACTCTACAATAACGGACTCAATGTTAGGATATTATGATTTTGTCTCTAACGCTCTACCTTATTGCATACCCAATTATGTAGGAAGGGTTTAGTATGCCCGTCCATTTGTCTAGCTGGGAAAATCCCTTTTATTTGCTCACTCATAGAGCTTATTAGATAAGTGCTTAGTAAAAAGCACAAAGTAAAAAAATCTAAGGAAAGTTAGGAAAGCCCTGACCAATGGCAAAATATATTGAGAAAAAAATATCGCATGTTTGTGTATACCTAACTGTCTTACAACATCAATTAAATAATTGGGCTAGACAATTTTCACCAATCAGCTAAACTCAAATTAGGATTTCCTACACTAAAATGATTAGCCGGCAGCAGCCGAGTGTGTATTCCAGCATAATGGACTTAGACTCGTCAATTAAAAAAAAAATATAAATTAACCCTACACCGGGGATCAGACGTATTACAAGAAAAAAAAAATAGCAAAAGATTCTAACTGAGAACATCGCTTACGTAAATCCTACGCACGATAATTAATTTTCTCGAAAAATACTGGCTGGTAAAAGCGGCCATACACATATTTGTTTGCTTTCACAACCATTTATAAACCTAAAGCTATGAGTACAATCAAGACTGCGGCCTGATTAAGACCTTTTTCGCTTCATCGGTCGCTCCATTTGACCCCGGTTAAAATGCGTGTTAAAATCCTTTGTCTGGGGATAAAGCAGGACCACATATTGCTTTCGTTGGCTGTCTTCGTTAAAAAGATAATGCGGCGGATTGAAAAGTTGCTGGCCGAAAATAATGCAAATGAATGCTGGCCATTGCGAGGAAGAAAATTCATGTGTGTTTTATTTTTTTATGTTTAAAATTTGTATGTTCCATGCACAGAAACATTAGGGTTTCCATAAATTACAGCGTAACTTTAATACCAGCCTAAAATAAATTTCATAAGTTAATTATTGTATTCAGTCTCAAGTTAAAATACCAAATAAAATAACGGGAAGAAAGTATTTAACGAAACGTAATTTTCCAAAGAAGACTGTCAAAAACAGTGTAACGAAAGTGACACTTTGAAAATAGAACTGGTTCCGATTTTGCCATCGGCTTAAATTTAACTGCCTCCTCCATAGTTAAGGAACCAGAAGTATCCTGGCTCGACCAAGAATCTATCATGGGTAGGTAACTAATTACATAGTTTTTATACAGTAAGTAAGTAGGCTATACAAGAGAGAGGTTCACTGTCCACGCCAATCGGCCACTTTTCGCGTGAGTCAAAGTTTCTAGTACAAAAATAAAAGTGAAGAGAAACAAGAATTAGTGATTTGATTATTATTAAATAAATAGTTATCATACATATTTGCCGCGTTTGTCCGGGTCCGCAAATATTGAACGTACGTAGGTCAGGATTAGAAGCTAACAGTTTAAATCAATTGGCATCGGTAGTGCCCCTTACCTTTCCCCTTAAATGGGGAGAAAGGGCAAAGAAACCTTTGCCCTGCAGTAGGACTCGATAGGCTCTTAACAATATTAATAAATTAAATTGAAAGACTTTGTACTTCCATAGACTTCACAGAATTCGTAATAACTAGTTCTTTGATTTTTAATCGAAGATTTTTTATTATCGAATAATAGTATTAATGTTATTTAAAAATCACGGCTGGTGAGACCACGATTGCGCATTGTCTCTCAAAATATGTTAATTCAAAGGTCCTTTAAGGTTTGTTCAGTGCACTAGCGCCGGGATTTAATTTTTGTTAATTCCGATGAGTTTGAAATATTTAACGAAAACCTTTCAAATGTACTGGAGAAAAAATTTCAGCTTATATACCTACTGGCCCATTGCTGGGCAGAGGCTTACAAGGTAGAAATCAAGTCATCGCTACTATGATGGGATTAGGGTTAATCACCACGTTACGTTACATTTGCCTAGTGTGGATTGGTGATCAGAAACCCGAACCACGTTAAAAAAAAATCAAAACATACTTTTTGCTCGAACCGGGAATCGGACCCGAGATCACGGCCCGGTACTTAAACCACTAGAACAACGGAGCGTCAATAAATATTAATAAAAAAACTAAATTTTAAACTGTTTCTCAATTAAAAACAGATGTACGGCGCTAGGTGCGCCAAATCAGTACCGTCAAATTAATTTTAAACAATCCAATCGCAATTAAAAGTTTTTCGGCATCCCTCACCTTTTTAACGTATTCAGCCGGAGCTTAATGACTCCCGGGGGATTACCTGTTTTGACTCAAACTTACTCCACAAGTAAAACTGGATGTACAATGTGTACGTTAAATATATAAATAATTCTCACAACATCTCGTACATTACGTTTGCCGTTATTTTTACCTGACTGCGCAAGAACAGAGTTTTGAGTTCTTCGGTAGCATATTGGCGGTTATGAGAACAGTGGCGTAGCGCGGGTATCGGCCGCCCGGGGTGGAAGACTATTTTGACCGTCCTTTCCCCCCCCCGCCCCCCTCTCAGGATGAACCTTTAATTTTGCTGCCCCCTGAACCGCAAGGTTAGCAAGTACCTGGTGAGCGTCTCCCAAGATTCGGTCCGTATGCCGAGACGGTAGGAAGGACCATGGGCTGGTTGGAAGGACCTGTGCCCCCTGAACCGATGACGTAGCTGCCCAGAGTGCGGCTTCTTAGGTGCCCATGGGCATCTATAGAACGAGACATCATTGTGCATGGGTGTCTCGTTCTCTGCTTTTCAGAATCTGCAGGTAGACTCCACTGTCAGCCTGGTTCTGAAGCCGTGTTTGTTCAATCTGCAGTGTACTGTGGTAGTACTTTTGCCAGAGTGTACCAACCCACGCAACGAATAGAACAATGACAGAAGTCTAATATATTGAATTCCACATTTTAAACTAGAGTCCGCCCGCGTCTTCGCCCACGTTAAACACAGTTTACGGTGGAGAGAGTTCATCTTTGATAAGATAAAAAAAAGCCTTTAAACAATTTACATACTTTTGAATCTTCGTCTATTTGAAAAGCGAGGGCCGGATGAAGCTTACTTTCTAAATATTATGATCATGTCGGAATACCTTTTCCTTATAAAATTAAAAATTGTAGATGCAAGGAAAACACTAAATGGTTGACTATGTTTCAGTAATTTATCCAACTCAATATAATATTTGTGGGAGAGCCATGCTTCGGCATGAATGGGCCGGCTCGACCGGAGTGATACCACTGCCTCACAGAAAACCGGCGTGAAGCGGCTTCTGTGCTGTGCTTCGCCGAGTGAGTGAGGGTACCGGAGGCCCACCGGGGGGGAAGGGGATAAAAGGTTGGCAGCACACTTGTTACTCCACTGGTGTTGGAGGTGTCCATGGGCGACGGCAATTGCTTACAATCAGGTGATCCGCCTGCTCGTCTGCTGCTTATCACATAAAAAAAAACTCAGAACATAATGATTTTCGTTAGGTAAGATAATAATCTTATTTTTGATAGCTAACTAGTTTTGTTTATTTTCTGTAAGGTTGAGAATAAATTTTCAATTTCTAGTATTAATTCAAAACAACTTCAAAGCTTCTGGGAAGGACGCAGCTAGTTTTAATTTTTACTATAATATCATTTGTTTAAAAAAAGCTGTTGTTTTACCAGTCACCATGTAGATTGACCTTAGTTCCATAGTACGCATCTTGCAGATTTGTCACACGTGATATCCCCCATTCGTGAATTTGCCAAGTAGGTCACACCATTGAACTTGGCACCCATTTAGATGATACTTTTGACGATGAAATTAACAAACAAACCTTATTTAAAAATAGAACGTGGCTCCCATTTTACATATGGAATATATAATTTTGGGTTCACATGTTACTGGAGACAACTTAAGCACAACCCACTACTAATTCAAATTATTCAATGATACACCTGGAATCGGCGAAGACTTACTTCTATTTTGATAGTGAGCTCCTCAAAACTTGGTGCTAAACTTAAAACAAATCACCACAGGATTGTAATAACAGGTTCCTATGCAAACTGCGAGTAAACAGAGAATGTTTACTCCGAAGTCACCAGCGCCACCTGGTGTTGTAAAGTAAACTGGACTTACTCTGAGTAAATATGACCGTGAGAATTAAGTCTGAGGCATTGCGATGCTCCTAGTTAGACTTATTAGGGGTGCTAGGTAAATGTCAAAAGGGTCACCTTGCCTTCGGATTGATTTCTGAATACTTTCTTCTTCTTCTTGAAGTGCCGCTTCATTACTAAAGATTGGCCATCAGCTCTTTAAATCGTGGCTTATCCATGGCAAGCCTAAAAATTTGTTCGGCGATTGATGCCAGTCCAATGTCGTACGTTCCTGAGCCAAGACATTTTTCGCCTTCCAATTTTACGTTTTCTGAATACTTAGTAAACGTGAAAACTCCTAGATGACTTTATGTGATTGGCGCCAGACGAGCAGATGATCACCTGATGGTAAGCGATTGCTGCGACCTATAGACCTGTAACACCGGTAGATTCGCAAATGCGCTGTTAATCTTTAACCCCTTTCCCCCCAATTGAGCCTTCGGTACCCTGACTCACTCGAAGAAATTTAGCTCAGGCGCTGCTTTACACCGGTCTTTTGTCTTCTTTTGTTGTTCAAAATGGTCAGTAGGTTTTAATGGGAAATAACCATTATAATCGAGGTCGGGGTCGAGCAAAAAGTATACGAATTTTTCGAACATAGCTCGAGTTTGTGATAACCAATCCGCATTAGGCAAGCGTGATTAAGTCTAATCACATCATAGTACGTAGCGATAACTTGATTTCTGATGGAAGTATTTGCCCTGCAGTGGTACAGTATATAGGCTGATACTTTACTTTTACATTTGTTATAAAAATGAGCAGATGCAAGATATTACTGATTTGTTTTGTAATAGGTTCGTATTTGTAACGTATCATAACGTGGAGAGTCCTTTTATGTCTTTCCCATAAAATATGCTGCCTTTTATGATAATAAAGTCTATCTTCGGGGTAAACAATATAATTATGCGCCTTTCATAGGCTATCAGGTATGTTTATACGAGTACCACAGTATGCATTTAGGTAGTAAATATAATAATGGGTATAAAAATACAGTTGGCGGAAAATGAATTGAGCCACCTGTCTAGTGCTCATTCGTTCAATTAAAAATAGGTAGTTACACTACACTCATAAAACGAATAATTTTGATAAAAATAAAAAAAAAATCAAACAAATTCGACGTGATCGATGCTGTAAAGTGTTTTTTGCGAATTTTCAAAAATCATAAAACAAAATATTGTTTAGAATTTATGGATGGTTGGTTAGAAAGAATCACATACCTAATAAATGTTTAAAACCCTACGGCATAGTCTAAGGTTTAAGGGTTTCGTAGCCAGGTGGCCAATAACGAAGCCTTATAGATTCGTCATGTCTGTCTGTCCATCCAAATATAGCCACTTTTCGCCGAAAACTATAGGAATTTAAAAATAGATTTAAAAAAGGATTTCATTTCATAAACATTTACCTTGAGCATAAAAAAACAATGATACGGAACCCTTCGGAACTTAGATGACTTTTTTTAATTCTTTCCCACGTTTCTTCATATTTTTTTTGTTTTATTTTGATATTTTTGTGTTCCCTTTGTATGTATTGTATATCTGGGTGTTGTGTGTTTACTAAATAATGCTTCTATCTTCCATTCATCTTTGTCACACTTACCTGTTGCTTATCGTAAATCCATAAGATTCCCTCCCAACAACTGACATTATTGTATCGAGTTTGGAAAACTCAGACCGTGTCTTATCAACATCTTTGGCATGCATGGTTCTGCGTAAACATCTCAAGATATGACATTACTTACTTCTTTCCTATTATGAGAAAATACTGTAGAAGTTTTTCAATGTGAATGGATGGTTAATTAATGTTCTGTGTTTACAGACTCAAAAAGTATTTAGCAAATTCTTTTAAAAACAAACTACTGAAACCATTTTTACTCCATACTGAGGCTCGGGGTATTGTAAAGTAAAGTATCAGTCTATACTGTCCCACTGGCCCTACTGCAGGGCAAAGGCCTCCACCATAGAAATCAAGTCATCGCTATAGCTGGCGGCACGAATGTATAGCGATGACCGTTATTTTGCGCACTTGTAAAAAGGAAGACTTTCTATGAAAATTGATTTCTGCGCACTCAAGGTCATAATACTACTTTCTTGCGGCAGACTATACTATGATGGGATTTGATTAAGTATATAATGTTTTGTTTTCCTATCTAACCAATCACCTATCAAGTCACCAAGAAGCACCTGAAAGTACAAAACAAGGAATAAAGACAAACTTTTTTGATATCTTGTTAAATATTTTGTTACACATTCCGACACATGAATTTGAAAGATTGGTCTTATGAAGTCTGTTGGCTCGGAGCGAATTCTCAATAGACACCACTTGAAATTAATAGATTAGTTTATTTAGGACATGTAAGATTGAATCAGTCGACGTTAAACCACAGAATATATTAGTGCCTGGAATGAACGAAACCCTACCCGAATATTTCTGATATTCATAAGGGTTCTATGGACCTAAATTGAATAAAGAATTTTGAATTTTCATTCCAGATAGTTTTGTATACCTAACCGTGACCGTTGAGTCACTAACTATTAAGATGGTAAGAGAATAGAGAGAGCGCCTGTGTTTGCGCGCACACTTTGACATTACCTATAGTTATCCCGAGAATGTGGCTGATCGTTACGATAAGTCGCCGCAACTCAATCGGTTGGAGGATTATTATTAAATGTTCATATGTCATCCATTGAGCTACCATCTCGCTCTTATGCGATGCGCAATGCGTATGCGCGCTTACCCTTTAATAGGTCATAAATCAAAGAAAAAAATATACAAGGTTCAAAATCAGATGGGAACTATTTGCCCCTATATCTCATTAAGGATTACTCTTAAAGTATTTTCAACAATCAGAACAATAGAGAATCTCTGTAAACTTACATTAAAACTGCCCAAAGGTGTCTTTTCGTCTCATTACCGCAAAATGGACTCTAATAAATAGAAGAGAGGTGTCAAAACGTCTAAATGAGTCCGTGAGGGCCGGAGTAATGATAATAAATGTTAAATTTTATGTAATGGACACGTGGTTTCCTTCTCTTCATTTCTCCTTTGGGCGTTCATACGATAAATTTGAGGTTTTGTAAAGTAAAAAGTATTAATAAACGTGTAGGTAGGCAATTTTTGAATGCATATGAACGTCGTAATGCCCAGACAGCAGACACAATAGAAAACCAATTAAAAGACGACCCATTTGGCGTAGTGGTTTGAGCGCCGGTTGAGACGCAAGGGTCGCGGGTTCGATTCCCGCATCAAGACAAATGTCTGTTGATGAAACAGATATTTGTCTTGGGTCTGGGTGTTTGTAGTTCCTTCGTTGTTTCTGGTTTACATAGTGAAAACCTTAGTTTGGGACCAGGACAATGTATGTGATGTTGTCTCTCAAAAAAAAAAAATGATTATTCCTCGTATGAGACTTTTGGTCCTATGACGTTAAGGCGACGGCGAATTAATCTACACAGATTGTGACGATTAGGTATGAGATATTTTATAAGAAGTACTTCAATGAAAAATAAAGGAAAGTATTAACAGTTTTTTGGGATGCGGTTTCTACGTGGTGACTTTAGCAAATAATTACAAATATTATTGTTACTTGTAGGAAGAAAATATTACAAAAGTTAGAAACGGCAATAAACTTTATTTAATTTATTATTTTTATGAAGGCACCCGAACCCTCTTATTACAAAACATGTTCTACAGTTAGTTTTGTCTAAAACTTATGCTGTCACTTTCATTAGTGACTTTCATAAAAGAGACAGCAACATTATTAAATCATGTCTAATATTAGTCTTCGATTTTTAATAAGGTGGCCGGAGTTCTGTCTATTTATTCCGTGGTTCTGTTTCTACAAATTTTGTCGTGCTACTATCGGAATTATGTAATTTTATTTTCTTTGATTGATAACGAAATCAGATAATAAAGCCTCTAACAAAGCCGTTGGCTGAATAAAACAAATCTCCATTGATAATTATTCGGACGCGGCTGGGACAGTAACCAGCCTGTTATTAGCCATGGCGACAAACAACCTGAATGGGGCAAATTACCTCGTTATAGGACCTTTATGTCTAGCTTTTAAAGTTCGCTTTTGAATGTCAGGAGGTTATTTGTGACTGGTAGAAAACTAGCGCTATTACGTCTTTTTAAGGGGTTGTTGTATGGAGAAATCTCTACGAATAGGTCATTGTGCGTTTCTCAAGAAACTTTCTGCCTCGTAATAGCCCGTAAACCATAAAAAAATCTCTGTCAATATTTTGATTTACTATTTTAAATTAAGGTTTTAAACAACTCGCAAATTTTCCAAAAAATATAGGTAGGTAATATGTAGATGGTTCCTATATAGACATGTATGGAGTAAGAAAACTATACTCTGATTCATAATCATGTAAAGTAAACTGACAGATGAAAATGACAAGTTTCTATGCATTTTGACATTTTGCATGTGTCAAATTGAGTGATAATGTATGGGGAATGACACATTGACATCTGTCAGTTTACTTTACATGATTATGAATCAGAGTATAGATAACATTATCTTAAAATTTTATGAAATTGACATGTTATTGGAATAACTTTAAATGCTTACCTTTAAAGATTGAACATAGGTTAACCATAAACAATAGTAAAGTATTATAAAGAGTATTGTTGCTGGCCGACCAACATGGGCAATTTATTAGCTGTCCAGTGTATAATTTACTCGCAAAACTAAATATTGTCCTTTGAAATCCTTTCCTTACTTTCAAAAAATTATTTTGAAATGTGCGGTTAGGGAATTTTATACCGGTCTGTTATTTCGTTTGTTTTTCAATGCTGTCCAAATCATTTGCGGTTACTTTGAACTGTTTCAACAGAATCCTCCCACCACCTTTGCGAAATCTAAATATATTTAAATATTTCATAAAACAAAATAAATACCTATCGGGTATTAATTTGTGTGTTAGGTACCTACTTAGTCACTGAAAATGAAAACTTACAGAATATGTATAAAAAGGTCTGATGTTGGAATTGATAAATAAACAATTTATTTTAAAATTCAAAACTTCATTAACAGCTAGTTGTGATAAAAGACAAATTGGTTGGTAGAATACGTGTTCTACCAACCATTCTGAACAACATAATTGATTCTATGATCGCTCACGTGTCTTGGTCACTTTTTATAGGCAGTCGAAAATATGTTCGATGAATATCGAAAAATCATAGAACATATTGTTGAGAATGGCTGGTACATACAACACGTAGTTAAAGGGATGTAAATGTTCACAGATACACCCTGTCTCTATACTACCTTGGCCGACCCGTTTAGCGCAACGTAAGCGTCATGGGTTCGATTCCCACACCAACACAAATGTTTGTTGATGAGGATTTTATATATAAAAGATATTTATAGGTCTGGGATTTTGCGATTCCTTCGTTGTTATTGGCTTTCAATAGCACAAGGGAAAACCTTAATTTGGGACTAGGACAATGTATGTGATGTTGTCTCAATTTATTTATTTATCTACCTGAAAATCCATGGATGGCTATGACCTCTTTGAAAAAGACAGAAGCAATTCAATCAATATTAACTACATTGTTTAATCAATGTAGTTAATCAAATTTTGTCACAAGCAGCCAAATTGTATAGCGGTTTAAGTCAGTAAGTCAAGTTATCGTGTTGACATTCGGTTGAATGCGTTATGCAAGCGACCCGCCTAACCCAATGAGTCGAAGTTTGTACACCAACCCTAATATGTGCCGAGTGTACACCGCCGTACAAGTTATAGGCGAGGAGAAAATACTTGTTTCTAATACCTATCAACTACTTATATTTACAATTGGTAATTACGTAGAAAAGGTTCTACTGACGACTAATACTAAATGAATAACCGAGAGCCACGCTTCGGCATGAATGAGCCTTCTTGAACTGAGAATAAAGTAGCGCTTACTCTGTATTTTAGCAAGTAGGTGAGGCTACCACAGTTTTAATCGGATGGAAACGAGGTTGGTAAGGTTGGCATCTCTCTTATGACTGCACTGGCGTTGCGGGTGTCTACGGGCGGCGGCAATCGCTTACAATCAAGTGATCAGTAGCGCTACCATGAGTTTACAGTGACAGAACTCGCTAGCGTCTGCGTAAAAAAAATGTATGAAAAAGTGTTCAGCGCCTCTAGCGGTCACTTGAGAAACTAAAATCTGTAGTATCGAGTTGTCAAATTGAAACGTAGTCGCTAGCGAGTAGCCTTTACGTAACGCTACGAGTTGACATTGAAAACTGACATAACGTAAACTATTGCTCTGTCTCTTTCAAATGCATCACAATTGAGTACAGTTAGAAAGAAACAGCTACATAGGGCGTGAAGACAAGCACGTCACTTTCTGCGTAAACAATAACGCACTCGCTAGCGAGGTTTACGTGTTCAATCGAAATCTATTCGACGCCCGTTTACTCGCTATCGACTGTAGTAACGTTACGTTACTTTTCGATGCCAACTCATGGTAGCGCTACTGACTACTAATCTGTCACCATTATCTTTGCTTAATCCTTACTAATATTATAGTAACTGTCAGTATGTTACTCTTACGTTAGGTACACACAGTGGAGTTACAAGTGCACTGCCAACCTTTTATCCCCTTCCCCCCCGGGTGGGCCTCCGGTACCCTCACTCACTCGGCGAAACACAGCAAAGGGGCTGCTTCACGAGGGGGGGGGGGGGGGGGATACGTGGAAAACATACTTACTGTGCCTAAACAGACTTAGGGCACTAAGGGCCTAAAGTTCAGCTTATGCCTCGGCCCCAGATTATATCAGGACACAGGTTCGTTAGAACTAATCCTATCGGCCAGACGCAACGCTGCGCACTGTTGCACCCCATCCGCGTAACAAGTTACGTGTGCTTACGTCACGAATGCCAATCCCTGAACACTGTTTGTTATAGATAAACCCTATGTTTGATATCAATTTATCCATTTAAATATCTTGGGGCGGGAAGGTCCTTGAGTGAAGGCCGCACAAGGTGGACCGACGATCTAGTGAAGGTCGCGGGAGCTCCTTGGATGCGGGTGGCATAGGACCGATCTGTGTGGAGGACATTGGGGGAGGACTATGTCTAGCCGTGGACGTCTATTGGCTGAAACGATGATGATTGTTTAAATCATCATCGAAAATAAAAAGTTCCGCTTCCTCGCTTCTATGTGGGGCATCATGTGGCGGTGGGCAGTCTAACATTTAATACGTGCCAAAACTGTTTAAAACGGATACAAGTTAATGAATGAAATTTGAACTTAACTAATAGGTAGGTATACCTAGACAGTATCTACTGCAACAAAAAGTAACTTATACGAAACGGGAACACACTGGCGACACACAGCATGTTGGATCCCAGGCAAAAACCTAAGTGGTTGAGAAAACACAGTAAACTGAGCTAAAGCTACACTACACCGTTTTACGAGTTTAAGCGCGGGATTTGCATGGGTAGAATTGCGTTTTCAACATAACAAAAAGTGTATGCGTTTTGTTTTGCATTTCATATGTGTTCTTTAAAACAGTATTTTGAAAGTATTTGTCTTTCTTATCACAGATTTGCTTAGACACTTCTTGTTTATGTGATAGGTAGCAAACGAGCAGACAGATCTCCTAGTGGTAAGCGATTGCTGCCGCCCATAGGCACCCATACCAGCGGATTCACAAGGGTGCTGGCAACATTTTAACCCTCTTTCCCCTCTTGGAAAATTGGGTATCCGCTACCCTCACTCACATTCGAAACTATATAAAGAACCCCGGAAAGCTTTTGAAAAGACTTTGACGTACGTATATTTCAGATTATTCATAACACAAACTATTCAAATAAAGACATTCTATTGAATTGTTTCAAACAATCGATCAAATATTCGAATGGGCATCAAATAAAGTGAACATGACTCGCTATTTCGCGTCAAAGGATACAATCTAGCCGCATACGTGTAGACGCTGGAGAATTGCCCTGGGCCCACATTTTCATTCATGAAACGTTATACAAGCGTACTTGACAACTCACAAAGGGTGAAACGCATTAGATTTTTAAAAATCGACTCGTAAGTGGAAAAATAAAGCGTCACATATAGATAGCTATGCAACGCAACACATAAATTATTTTGAGGATAAGAGTTGCTATGGATAGAGGATAAAAAGAATTTTTATCTGTCAAACTCTTGGATGTAAAGTTATTATTCTAAGCATGGCACCTATCACGCGGCCCCAAAAGCGGGCTCCGCTGAAAAACAGCGCCCTGGCCGGCCTCAGGAAGACCAGGGCAACATGCTGAGCGGGCACCTATTTGGCAGTACCTAAATAATAATATCTTGTACTCTATTTTTTTTTGTATTTATTTACCAATATTCTTTTTTCTGTATCTATGTTATTTTTATTATGCCAAATAAATCATTTACTTACTTACTCACATAAAAAAGGTGAAAGGTTTATAACCAATACAACAAATTAATATTTTACCGACAGCAACATTTCGTTACAAATATTTAATATTTTTTTTATTTACATAGTTATTCTATTTAATGCCATTTGTGTCCTTTTTTTTTTTTTTTTTTACCCGGCCGCTGGGAGACGACCAGGTAGTGTGGGGCTCTCCCCTGGATTGGGCCTCTGCTAATCAGAGGCCGTTCAAGGGCATACCCACTAAACACTCTGCGACTTTTCCCGGCAAATCCAGGCTCGGGGTGGGAAAGTGGGAAATAGGACGAACCTCATCACCGCAGACCCACCCATGGACAGCAAGGCACGCCAGTACGGCCTCTTTCCGACTCCCGGGGCTTAAAGCCCCCAGAGCAGCTCCCACTGCCCTCCGACAAAGCCCCAACCGGGCGGCGCCCGCATCGCTGGATTGCGATACGGGCGTCGCGGGCATGGGCTCCTGCAGAACTCTCCACAAACCCACACCCTGCTGGCTGCAGGGCAAGGTGGGGGAGAGTGCCTGCAGGCTTCCAAAAAACTGCCCCACCAGACAGCCCCACGGCCGGCTACGCTGGATTGCGCAGTCGGTCGCTGGGCGGAGAGGTGGGGTTTAGCCGGCCTTTGCCGCATCCCACTGGCTGTGGGACGCAGCGCAGACCAGCAACTAAAGACCCCCACAAAAGATGTGGGGGGTGGCGCCCGAAGGCGCCCCACTCGGTGGGGCCCACGTCAAGGTGCGCCCAAAGTGGAGGAGATCCTCACAGGGCGCCGGACAGGGCCCCGGCCCAGACAGAGCTGGGCCTCAAAGTGCAGCTGTCAGCCGTCGGGTAGCAATATGGCGATAAGCCAATTGCTACCCGCCGTTGCCCAGGGACACCAGGACCCCTCCGGTAGCAGTTCCAAACAGAAAGAAAATACTACCGGGGAGGCCACACGAGGAGGTCGCCGCACCGTAGTCCCCCCCCCCCATTTGTGTCCTCGGGTAAAGCTGTTGAGGTCATGGGCCCATGGTTTTTGGGTCTACGCCGTTAAAAATGTTATTATGTAGTTACAAGGGTACGCACTAAATTATTTGGATAACAAAGAATATGTTATGGACAGTTGTGTCACCAGGTGCGTTATGCGGTTGACCCGGCAAAAACCTTTTTAACACCCTTTTAAAAATTCAAACGTTAATGAGGGCTAGTTCCACCGGAAAACTAGTTAACTACTCAGGTGTTATCATGGAGCTAAGTCATTATTTTTGCCAAAAAACTATATTCTAGTAGAATGAAGAACTACTTGATGAGCAATAAATAAATTTAATTTGAATTACAGAGTGACCGGGCCGACGGCAAAATGGATCTAATGGAATGTTCTTAGAAAGTGTCATGATATCATCGTAAGACTCAGACAGCAGACACAATGGAAAATCAATTGTTTTTACCTTATAAGGCTTTTGGGTTTTACGACGTTAAATAGTTCCAAATGGGTATCGGAGTAAATGTATTAGCCTACATACTGTCCCACTGCAGGGCAAAGGCCTCCATCATTGAAATCAAGTCATCAATACTATGATCGGATTAGGCTTAATCATACATTTTGACAGATAATAAATAGGGTACAGGCAAAGAACAGGAATGTCCTAATGAAACGATTTTGAGAAAAACGCAATGTTAAGTTTAGAAATATTATATTTCCTATACTTTTTCTCGCTTCGGCCACAGGTAAAAATTTTCATAAAAGTGACATTACCTGTTTCTTGCCTGTACCCTTCAAATGTATGGGGATTTTATATTAGCATCTATTAGTTTGAAGATATTATATTTAACTTCTATTGACAACCTTCATATTACACCCATCGCCATCTATTGGGTAATATTGGAGCTAATTGCAAAAAAATAAGTCCCGAAACAAAGTGAGGGCGGGCAATAGTTAAAGTTTATACGCCAAGTCTGAATGCAGAGAACGTTTTCCTGAAGAGAAAAAAAGCACGACATGTCAAGCGTATTTTTTGTTAAGTTCTTCATTCCACACTGTCCGGTGATTAATCTATTGGGAATCTGAAGCCATTTCTTCAGTTGCAATTTCTATTTTCACACAGTTTTTTGTCCGCCGCAAAGCTGTGACCGCGAAAACAAAAAATGGTTTTGCGGACTGTGGGAGTAATGAGAGAGCTAACAGGTTTTGATAATTGCATAAACTTGGCCCTTGTTTTGCGGATGCCTCTTTTAGACAATGATAAACATAGTCCTGTTATTAAGCAAAATTTTACTTGCTACTTCGACGAAATAAACATTAAAAAAGGGTATAGTAAGTTTCTAGGTCTGTGTAGGTCATCATCATCATCATCATCATCATGTCAGCCCACATCCACCCACTGTTGGGTATAGGTCTCTTCTTTATTACGCCACTCCCTACGGTCACCAGCCAGCCTCATCCACTGTTTCCCCACCATCCTTACAATATTGTTGGACCAACGGCAGGTGGTCTACGCACAAGACGTCGCCTTAATCTTGGCTGCCATTCGGTAAGCTTTATAGTCCACCTATCATCCTTGCGCCTTGCCAGGTGTCCTGCCCACTTCAGCACACACACTCGTGTACCAACATCGACGACCTTAGTGTAATGACTGTGTAGGTAAATAAAGTATTTTTTTTGTATAAATTATTTTTTTACATTTGTCCACAGGAGGCTGTTCAGCTTTCGGCCACTCCTGTTTCGGAGGTCACGGAAAGAGGTCGGGTGACTCCGCAGCTATTGATGTAAGTAGAACAATAAAAGACAAAACTAATACTTAATCACTATTAATAAAAAAACATTGGCGTCACTAGCAAGCCGACTGCATCCTCTTAAATAATGTAGATACGTCTCTCGTCATATTTCTTCAATTGGTGTCTTTTTTGAAGCGGTGTTTACCGCAATTCTGACGTTCTGCAAACATTAAAAAAAAGGTTTAGAAGCTAGCAATCATTTCAATTATGTGCGTTGCTAATGCCTTATCCTTCAAGCAAGCTACAAGCTACTGCCAATTCCAGCACTATATCTGTGGGTGTCCTCCCACTAACATGGTTAGCACCCAGTTAATCTTGTAGCCCGCGCTGCGATCTGGGATTACTCTGCCGTCTGCATGCATGCAAATTACAAATGGTCAACGTAAGAATGAACAAGGACCCACACAGACCCATGTATTTAATTACAAAGCAAAGGTCGGCTTCGTTTGGGAAAAATCTTAACTTAGTTAGCAAGGAACCTGGGGAGAATGTATTAGGAGGATTTTTAATAAATTTAATTTAACGGGTGGGTTGAAATCGGGGTGAAACATGGAGATGGACTGACTGTAGTGCTCAAAGTTTGAGACGCGCTCGGTGGCAGACGAGGAAGCTGCTTACTTTTGTATTTTTTATGCGATAGTGGCAGACGAGCAGACGGATCTGAGGGTAAGCAATCACCTCCACCTTCAGATACTCGCAACACCAGTAGAGTCACAAGTGCATTGACAAGATAACTTTCCCCCTCTCCCTCCTAATTGGGTTTGCCTACGCTCACACGGCGAACTACAACAGTGGGAGACCCACGCTTCGGCATGAATGGGCCGGCTCGACCGGAGTAATACGACGTCCTCACAGAAAACTGGCGTGAAGCAGTGCATGCGCCGTGTTTCGCTGCGTGAGTGAGGGTACCGGAGGCCCACCCGGGGGGAAGAGGATAAAAGGTTGGCAGCGCACTTGTAACTCTACTGGTGTTGCAGGTGTCCATGGGCGGCAGTAATCGCTTACCATCAGGTGATCCGTCAGCTCGTCTACCACCTATATTATAAAAAAAAATAACGCAAGCTTTGCTTCACCTCGGTTTTATGACTTGTTCTTGGATAACGGTGAGGTGTGTGGCTAAATTTAGAGAGGCTTCGGCCTACGTCCAGCAGTGGACTGCATCAAGCCGATGATGATGATGAGGTGTGTTTGTAGAATGCCGAGATGATGGGTCGCCGGCAGCTGGGCCAGGAGGAGACGCCTCCGCACCCCGTCTACCCTCACTCTGGGTACAGCGGCCTGCTGCCTTCGGGAGACGACATCATTCCAGTCAGAGATGGAGGTAAGGCCTTGAATCATGTTCTCGTAATAGATACCTTTTTTAATAGGAGAGCAGTAGGTCTTATCAATTCCCGCACCAACACAAATGTTTGTTGATGACACAGATATCTGTATTGGGTCTGGATGTTTGTGGTTCCTGGTTTCCATGATACAATGGAGAACCTTAGTTTGGGACTGCAAAAATGTGATATTACTTACTTACTGCGCTGGCTCAGCGACCCAAGATGGATCTTGGCCTCTGACGTTAATGTTCGCCATTTTCGCCCGAGATATCGCTAGAGGGACGAAGTCGCCAAGGACCTTAACGCACTGAACGTGCGTGATTGGTCGAAATTAGCACAGGACTGAATGTGATGTTATATCTATATTATATTATTTATATTTAACACTTTATTAGCTAGAACCATAAACAATTCACGTCTATTCGTCAGGTGTGTATGAGCGAGAGGACAGCGCCGCCCGGGACGCGATTAAGTACAAACTTCGGAACATCGTCAAACATTGGGTGAGTAATTCATAAAGCTTGCTTCAATAGTTGCGAGCTAGTAAAACTTCATACCTCATAGAAATGTACTATACCATGGACTAATGACGGCCAATGGGCAGAAAGGTCAATGATTAGCCTGTGGGCGTTGATATAAGAGCCCCTGAGGTTTATGTGGGTAGGCCCCTGGGAGACCCTCAGGGAAGAGCCCACACATACCTGCCCGCGTGCGTAAGGCGGCGCCGACTATCGACGCTGACGTCGCCTCCTTCTAAGCCAGCGGCATTTCTTTTGGGAGAACAAAAAAAAGAATAGACGCAACGAACCGGCAAGCGCAGTGTAGGATACATACCAACATGCTGGAAAGACAATACTATACAATAATAATATCTAATAAAGATTACGCAGGCATTCCTTGGATGCAGACCTCTAAGGAAATATTACCTATTGCATGTAGGTTTGGAAGTCAAGAGTTTTGTTACAACGGTTGCCTCACCTTTCAAGAGCATAGTTTCATGTCACTCAACGTCACTTGAAGCTTTTGCAAGAATCTTGAAACGGTACTTGACTAATAGTAGTACGTAACAAGACCAGCAACTTGGTCAGACGAAGTGAAGGATACCTATTAAGCAGTGTGGAGATTAGGAACTGAACTTAACAATGTTACTTAAGTTTCAAGAGCGATGGCAGTGAATAAGAACGGCCATCTTGCCAATAGAAAGCCAGAGGGGCAATTCTCATGCATTCGACATTGAAGTCGAATTAAGAGATTTCATTCATTATACTAATTTCTAATTCGACTTCAATGTTGAGTGCACCAGAACTGCTCTCTTGAGCAGACTTCAACTATGTCCACTTAAAAAATCACGACAATTCGTCGCTCCGTTTTGCCGTGAAATAAAGACAAACATACAGACGGACACACTTTCTCACTTATAATATTAGTGAATGAGGTATATGTGCCATTACTACCACTGAAATAAGGTGTTATTTACTTACAAGCCTATGACGTAACACGTCTTCATCGATTATATGGTTTGTGAAATTTGAGTGGTGTTTTTGACAAAGTCGTCTTTACAGGTATCATGTATGAAGTTTTTTTAGCAAGTTAGATGAATAAAGTAAGCGAAAAGAAAAACGGGTATACGTTAATAATGTATAAAACAACGGTTTTTGCTTATTTTATTGATCTAACTTTGTAAAAGTAATTTATTATTCATGTTACTTACCCATAAAGAGAGCTTCACAAAAAAAACATTATGTAGGTATTTCTCCGCATATTTTTAGTAGGTTGAGTAAATCGTGGACCTTATATTTTAAGGAGACATCACTCATCTTTTGTAAATAGTGTTTTTTTATTTATATGACATTATGCTTTATAATGTCAAATGCCTTTTCCTAGAATCTTTGATGACGTCATCAAAGCTAAAAAGATGTAAAACCACGACGCCGCGGAAACGTCACAATACCAGGAAATGTGGGAAGTAACGTTGTCAAAGGATTAGTAAAAATAATGATCCCCTTACTTCTCGCGTGTATGGCTGGAGGGATAAAGAATACTTACGTGTATTACCATTATGTATAAATGTGTTTTAAAGATGTAACATGAGTCAGGATAATCCGATGTCTATGTCGCCGAATTGTATACCTAACATTGTGGTTAGTGTAATCAAAAACAGAGAAGTTTTTAAATGCGGATCAATGATTAGCCGAATAGTCATTGAGATACGTTCTTCAATAAGGCGGCCCACGGTTAGCCGCATCACACTATTACCATAAAATAATTACACACAGAAGGTAGACTCAGCCTGATTTTGAATTTAGAAGAGTTCGTTGACATGTGCTAGGGTTGTTGCCTGGCATGAGTACATAAGCGCGCGGCCTCTACCACAGACCTCAACAGTTCGACAAACTTATGTCATAGGCTAGGATTAATGTGGTCGAAAAGGCGTATTTTCCCGTTAGTGCGCATGCGTAAGTACGTGACACGTTGTTAGCTCTTAGTGGGCAGCCTATTTTCTGTGTGTAATTATTTTGTGCTATTACTTAACGAAACAGGCCAAGGGTTACCACAATATAAAATTATATTTAAAAGGATTTTTGGGTGCCCAAAATCCAAATACATACATACATTCTAATCAAGTTTTTATTCCCAGATGGACAGCATGAGGCGATCGCAGGCGCAACAGAACAATGAAGACGCCTACATCATCGACAACTTGTAAACAGCATGTCTTAGTTAGGGTTGCCACCGTTCACCTGCAAACATGTGGTGACATTCTATACTATTTAATTTCAAAATTACTTGTATCTACACGCTGTGACTGGGCTGTCCGTATTTGTTTTGTACTCGTAGGTGTAATGGCTCAGGGAAACTTTTGTGAAAGTTTTTCAAGTAGCAACAAAAAACATAAAAAACACTTTCTGCTGACTTATTTCTTTAAAAAAAATCCAAGAACTACTTTATCTCACAATAAGTTTAACCTTCATGTTTCAATTCTATGAACGTTTCAAGAAATCGGACACTTTTAAATCGTGACATATAAGCGTAGATTGATTTTTGAAAAATAATCAAAATGTTTATCATACTTCGGTAATTTTATATTAGTGTTAAATGACCTGATGGGAGTGTGAAACATTCTTTAAAGATTATATTTGTGACGGATGATCTATTAATTGTTATGTAATATTTATTGCGCTTATGTAAATCTTATAAAAGTACTGATAGGGACTGTTTGTATATTTACCCTTTTAAGGAATGTAAGACTAACAAGATTGAGAATCGGTGGTCTGTTATTTATCTGATCTAGAATTTAACAATTAAAATATTTAGTTAATAAAACAGTAGTAACAAGCCAACATATTACTCTTTCTTCATATTTGGCAAATAAATTGTTAGGTGGCAACCCTTCTGCTACACAATGCTAGCTATAGATTTGGAGTATCTACAATGAATCGGGCTTGCGTTTTGTAGTCTAGCTACCATTGTGGATGACTGTACCGGAAGTGTTATTGATACTTTATTTTGGTTATATTCTATTTATGTTAATGTATGTATGAATAAAGTTGATTTTGTAAATATTACGAAATTTGTAGCCATGCCAAAAATATTTTATTTGTAAATTTTATTAAGGGTATGTTTTTCTTAGACAAATAAATTTATATTCGAGTACTGCAAAGCGTTGCGATTATTGTAAGAATATAGATAAGTTAGATAAAAACTTGGTGACCTAATGTATTTTAGAAAAATAAGAAACAGATTTATTTTTGTTTCATCCGGCAATCGGACCCAAGACCCTGAGATCTCGGCCTGGGAAATTAAACCACTAGACCTAATCCTATCATGTAGCGATGTCTCCATGTCTATGATGGAAGCCTGTGCTCTACAGTGGGACAGCATCGGCCTATACTTTAGGTACCTTACTTTTTTACTTAAGTATAATTTTTTTTTGGAGAGATGTTAATGTCGCATACATAAAATCATTTTATTCAATTATTCTTGTCTTTATGTAGGTACTTATAATAGAGTTTTTTTCTTCACCCCCGTATGAATATATAGTGTGGATAGTAGAAATACCTTGTATCAATTTGAAGAAAAAAGTTAAAAGGTAGGTAAATAATTCTAAAGATGGTATTTATACGTACAAAAATGCAAGCTCGTTTCGTTAAAACATACCTACTGTTATTCTTTGTCTCTAAACATTTCTCGTCAATTATAAATTTTAAAACATTGTAACGAATACTTCGTAATATTACTATGTATGTAGATAATTCGAGTTTCTTAAAAGGCTGGCAGCTGTATACTTTAATGAATGTATTCAACCTGTAGACACTTGCCCTCTTACAAAATGTGATCTAAGAAAAGTTCCAGAATTAAACTCGTTTCTGTCATTTTTCACATTGCATGTTGTAGCAGTGGCATATAATATGTGCTAATAGTACTGTATAATAACTCAAAATTCCGTTTGGTACTAAGATGTGTAGTGGGCATACTGAGAGAAATTTCAAATTGTTATATCTAATTTCATTGTTCATTTCTTTTGTCATCAAGTTTACATGGTACATTTATTCGTTATTGATTTCCATAAATCTAGAGTGAAACACTTCTATGTATTCGCTTTACACCTTAAAACTGGTATTATTTGATATCAGGTTTGTATTTGGTGTAGCAGTCCCTGGTACCAAATAAGAAAAGGAATGCCTAACAGTCCGAATATTATGAACGCTTTTTTAAATTTAATGTTTAAGTTATTTGTTTGATATATTCTTATAGTGGCACAGTATATTCGCTCACTTTGGCAAAGCAAAAAGAATACTAACTTTTTTTTATTAGTAGCTCGCCCTCACTTCGCTTCGGGACGGTAGATCTAAATCGAACTAATAGATGGCGTTGGACGTCGATTTCTTCGCGCTAGTGTTTCATACTTTCGGATTCTATAGGTAAATCTTATCGTTGTCCATACAAGTTATTTCCGTATAAATAGTTTAGAAGATCACAGTCGCAATACAAGGCCTAACGTTTTCAAGCAATGGATTTCTCTCTGTATGTCCTGTAAGTGTTAAATAACCACGTGAAATTCTATTGAAACTCTTACTTTTGTAACATAAGCTTTGTTGTTGTAATTATAAGGTTGCTTTTGTTTATTTCCACTGTCTGTACCTGAATGTAATATGTTGGGATATGAATAAGCTCTTGTTTCTTCCATTTAGAGTCGATGAACATAAGTTTACCATCAAGATCAAGATGACGTAGTCTCTCTGTTGAATATAGAAAAGTTTTACGTACTTAATAAATGGTTAGATACAACTTATTTGTGGCAGTTGGTTTTTTTATTTCATTTAACCCTGAAATACACTATTACCAATTTTACATTTTAAACTAGGCTGGCTTGATAGCGCATTTGGTGACCCTGATTTATATGCCAGAGAGAGAGAGTGGGTTCGATCCTCAGTTTTGCATGCAGCCAAACAAAATTTGCCTATCCGGTTTCTGGCTATATCACTTTAAACACAACCGAAGGTTAAAGGGCTATACAGGTGTACTTATCTGCCTAAACATTTACATCCCCTTAACTATGTGTTCCACTAGCTACTTTGAACAACATTTGAAAATTCGTTTGAAAAACATTCAACTTTAAATTACAAATTTGGCCACATGACTTGGGATGTATGAGACTTGTATGAGGAGTCGAGGAAATGTAATTGGTTGGTAGAACACATCGTTGTTGAACAATGCTCACAGACACACCCTGTACGTACAGCCACACATCAAAGTATACAAAACTGTCAAATGTATTTAATCGACTCTCATCTTACTGTCAAACACATTAGGTTCAATATCAATTGAAGAAATTTGACAGGTTGTGGTAACCTGATGTGTGGTTGTCTGTACTTATATTTAGGTCGATATATAGTCCGAGGCAAGAAAGTGTAGTTATGACCTTGAGTGCGCAGAAACCAATTTTGATAGAAAGTCTTCTTTTTTTACAAGTGCGCAAAATAATGCTATACTTTCGTGCCTCCAGCTATACATGATCACATGACATATCTCTCGACACACAAATAGCGCTGTTTAGAAACGATAAAATATGTGTTTTATTAATACCACTTCACAACATACCTACCTACATATCATATTCAATATTACTTTTGAAAAATGCTTATTTAGATGGTTATCATAAAGACACAGCTGAAACTAATCTAAAGAATGTTCTATTTAGTCAAATTAGTTTTAATAAGACATCGTGTCCCTCTTTTTCAAGTTAAAAGAAGTATTTTTCTATGAAAATTGCGTATACTCTGAGTAATAAAATTCAAAATGAAAATAAAAAGACGAAGGAACAATGACTCTACGAATATTAAGGCCACAAAAACCTACTTTAAGTACGAGAGTCGTTACCCCGCCTAGTTAATTGTGCTGGCAACAGTCCATAAGAACTTTAGTTAGAGGTACTTTTGTATTTTAGTCATCATCTTCCCGTCTCGCCCTTTTCTTGAAAATAGAAAGAAAAGAAAGAAAGAAAAATCATTTATTTGACACATTAAAAAAACAGTTTACAAGCTTTAAAAATGGATTTATTAAAACAATAATTACAATAATTATTGGATAAAATATAAGGAATGTGCCGCGGCGATGGCTATCACCCCGACGCTGGTTGTCAGTGGTCGCCCGAGTGAGGTAGAGGAGGGCGGGGCCCTAGAAGGTGACGGTGATGCAACTAGAGTTTCAAAATATTTACACAATATCTAAGATCACTCACTAGGTCGTATCTCGTATTCCACAATTTTACACTGCGCGGTAAAAAGTGATGTGAAAAACGCACAGTTGCGTTTAACTACAAATAAGGATTCTCAGGATATTTAACCTCAAATCAAAATTATTACAGTTTGGGTTACATGAATACTTAAGTAACTTAAATTAAAAAATATATATTCGAATGTTCTCAGAGTTTTATGAAATAAATAACTATTGATCTTAAATAAACCACAGTTAAAATTTATTGGCGTCGCTAGTGTGTATGATCACAGCCTTAACTGCCTACGGATCTTTGTCTAGCTTATTTACGAATACGAGTCCAATAAGTGTTTTAGCTACTTCGGAAGTAAGTACTTATTGCACATTACCGGAATGAACCGCAAAGGTATTTAGGCCTAATGGAAGCCATCTCCTTAACAACTCCGAACGTTTATATGATCTCGAGCGATTTCGTTTCTAATGTTACATTTTACTGTTGGTAAAAATAGTTTTTGTTTTTTTTTTAATCAGATTTAGGTGTGCAATTTAAAGACGAAATCTGAACGTGGATATGCTGAGACGGCGCTTATAAATGGATTATAATTTCGATAAATTAAGTGATTCATGCTGATTCTAATGTTTTTTTACCTTTTTCCCCGACGACCCGTGTAGCGCAATGGTTTGAGCACTGGTTGAGACGTAAGGGTCGCGGGTTCGATTCCCGTACCAACAAAAATGTTTGTTGATGAAACAGATATTTGTGTTTGGTCTGGGTGTTTGTAGTACCTTCGTTGTTTCTGGTTTCCATAGCACAAGGGAAAACCTTAGTTTGGGGCCAGGACAATGTGTGTGATGTTGTCTCAATTTATTTATTTACCTGCTGAAATAGGTAGACGAGCATTCGGCCCATCTGATGGTAAATGCCGAAGCACAGTCTGCTGCCTATCTGTGTCAGAAAAAAAATTTTAAACCTCGATAAAAAGTCTGCTTAATCTTATTTTGAAAGTTGTATGTTAGAGAAAATGCTTTGTTCAGGTATATAATATTTGCAATAATTTAAAACCCCGCAGGCGTAGATATCAGTACAAATGTAATATTTGAGACTGTTAACCCTAAATTGCACTAACTAATTCAATAAATAAGTAAAGTAGAGTATCAGCCTATATATTGTCCCACTGGAGGGAAAAGGCCTTTTTTTTGTTGACCCAAATAAATACTCTATTGTCTGATGTGAGTATATTTGCGTTTAATAAAATATCAATTTGACGATATTTTTTGAGGTACCAAAATAGAATCCGATAAAAATAGTTAATCCCTTATCGGTTCCGTCTCACGGTTTGTGAATTGGCTATTGACAGATGTTTTATGAAGGAATAATGTATGGATAAAATGAAACGGATTATTGGAAATGGAAACAGATACCTACTAGGATCCGTCTAGGATACGTCATGTAGGATGTATCTATCGATCATGATTTACATTTCTTCAACTAATCATTCTCAACGACATTAATTGAATGACTTTTGGAAGTTAGCATAAAAAAAAACAACTTTTCATGTAATATTTTATGTAGGTAATGTCTGAAATAAAAAATGATTTGAATGAATTTAAGGTCACGTGACTTTTTTGGGGAAACGAAAAATTTTCGGCAGATGAACGGACAATCGGGCAACGAATTGATCTTTTAAGGATTCAGTTTTTTTCTTTTTGAGGTAGGTAGGTACATCACTGTGTTACGCCAGATGAGGGTTCTGGAGGCCCAAGGGCGAAAGGGGGAACTAAAAAGTTGACTGCGTGCTTGTGACTCCGCTGGTGTTGCGGGGGTTTAAACGGTGGAAATCGTTTACCATCAGGAGATCCGTCTGCTAGTCTGCCTTCTATCACATAAAAAAGGAACGTAACCTTAATTAGGACTATTGTTTCCTTTTATTGTCGTTATTGAGAGTAGCCCACGGTGAGACACTGGGTAGATTAGCTGTCAAAAGTTTATCTTTTCTTTATTAACAAAACCAAGAATCGAACCCTTGGTCACGGCTTCTTGATGAAACAATCCATCACTCCAGCAATGTAAAACAAAATTGATCAGGGTTGCCAAATGCCGAACTTTTTTTCTCGTACCTACCAAGGATGCAGCAATCTCGTACTTTTAATGCCAATCAAGTACTTGTTCGTTTAAAGGAATGCGTAATATACACTAATTACGGATTTCATATAGGTATCAAGTTTTGCCCCAATCAAGAATCAATAGATTTACGTATGTTAATTCTAATGTTTATCATATTCGTGTTTTGTACACTTGATGCTTTAAAGATGTGATAAGATATTAATCGATTGATGAGCGCGAACACTTATTTTATTGATGTAATTATGTTTACTTTACATTAGAAATTTTTCGCACAAAAGTATACGAAAATATGATTCTCGTATCACGTACAAAGACTGCAAATTTCGTACAAGTATGAGATTTTTCATACGTTTGGCAACCCTGAAACTGATTAACTTCTTAACATGATTTGTTTAAAGTTAGTGCGTGGTCTAAACTTATTGGGATACAACTTTGTATGCCACAATAGGGTTAATAGGGTAGGTCCATTTATCACATTTTTGACCTAGGGTAGCCACGCTTCGGCATGAGTGGGTCGGTTCGACCGGTGGGACCCGTGATATCACATCCTCGCAGAAAATCGGCGTGAAGCAGCGCCTGTGCTGTGTTTTGAAAAGTGAGTAAGGGTACGGACAGCCGCACATCAGGTTACTACAATCTGTCAAATTTCCTCAGTTAATATTGAACCAAACACGTTTGACATAAAGGTGAGGTTCGATTGAAGAAATTTGACAGATTGTAGTAACCTGATGTGCGGCTGTCTGTACCTACACGACGGCCTAACTCATGAGAAGGGGCGGGGGGGGGGGAAGGTTTTGCCCTTGGTGTTCTTGGCCACTGGCAATTTTATTGCTTTACTCAGGTCATCTCTGTCTGCTCATCTGACACCTACAAACAAACGTGATATTTTCAGCGACTCTTTACTACTACCTACTTACTACCTGTCTGGTGATAGAATGACGTACTTACCTAGTCAAATAAATAAAATGTATTTAATAGTGCAAGTGGTTTCGAAAAGATCCGTTTACGCAATTTTGTTTCAAAAATATTGAAATATTAAAATTTTGCTTACTTTGCCCAAGCGTACAAGCCAGCATCTGCACGTATCGGTACCTACTTCCTTCAGAATAAGTAGTTAGTAAATATGTTTGTATCTCAAGCCATGGAAATGAAATTTAATCCAAATTATTGTATCCGTCCCAAAATAAATGAAAATGGAGTTGTTTAATCTAGGCAGGCCCTGTGTTATAGCACAGATCAGAGAAAGGCAGCAGCACCTTAACGGTGGGAGGGCTACGCTTCGGCATCGATCGGAGTGATACCACGGCCTCACAGAAGATCGGCGTGAAGCAACCACCTATCACATAAAAGAAAAGTATGAGTACACAAGGTACTCTCGATACATATTTCCGGTGAGAGCCGCTCGAGTGACTTTTCGGTGCCCTTAATTTTTTTTTGGAAGTTTTTTATCGAGATGGCGTATCACTTAATGGTATGAGATTCCTCATTCCACACTCGCAATACCAGTGGAGTCATAAATCCACTGCTGACCCTTAACCTCCTCTTCCCCGGATTTTGCATCTGGTTGTTTCTGCTTCGTTTGACGTGGAAACAAAGAGATCGTGGGAGTAAAGACCAGCTAACTCTTTCGAGTGTCTGTCTGACTACTCAGATACAATGCGTCAGTAAAATCTTGGAATTAATAAGAATTAATCCGATTGCGTGGAGTGAGGGGAGACCGCGACTCGGTAAACGTAGTGTTGGACGCCCTGCTACAAGATGGGATGACGACATTCGAGTGCTGGCTGGAGTGAGCTGGATGAGAGTGGCCCAAAATCGGGAGCGGTGGCGTGCATTGGGGGAGACCTATGTCCAGCAGTGGATATGCGTGGGTTGCTGATGATGAATCCGATTGGGGGAAAGGGGGTTGAAGATTGACAGCGCACTTGCGACTCTACTGTTGTTGCAAGTGTCTATGGGCGGCAGCCTTCGCTTACCATCAGGTGATTCGTCTGCTCGTCTGTATAAAAAATCACATAAAAATGTGCAAATAAAATTGTAAGTGTTGTACTGGCTATATTCGCACTGGCAGTACAAGCGTCCTGTAGGCTTCACCCGGTATATCATTAGCCAGAGTTTGTTGGTGGCAGACAAATTCAATTAGATATTGTATTAAAATAATTATAATTAGTTTGCAGCGCGCGTTGATGTCTTTTAGCTAATTGGTATGTTCACAAGAAGGTCCAACTAACATTTTATCGGCGAATTTTTCGATTGTAATAGAGAATCAACGTAAAAAACCTCTCTAAAATAAATAAATCATCATTATCATTTCAGCCAATAGACGTCCACAGCTAGACATAGGCCTCCCCCAACTGTCCTCCAACTAAGATCCGGTCCTGTGCCACCCGCATCCAAGGGACTCCCGCGACCTTCACTAGATCGTCGGTCCACCTGTTAGGCCTGCTGCTACGGCCGCGGCCTCCCGCATGCGGCCTCCAACCAATAAATAAATGAATAATACATAGAAATGAATGATAGAATTAGTATGACAGTTAAGTACTTTGTTCATAACGGTCAGTAGGTTATAGTGAAGTAACTGCTATACACGGGGCCATATCGCTTACCAACAGGTGATCCGTCTGCTCGTCTGCCATCTACCACATAGAAATATTCGTGGCATTTGGTGTCATATTGCATTCATAATTAAATTACGAAATACTCTACCGCCTGACATGAGTTTTTGCGTTTAGTATAAGTAAGTAGTAGGCTGGAAAGCACCATATAAGTGTGTTATTGTAATAAGAGTCTAAAGTCACATGCCTACATAATAGCGAAGACCAATGAATTTAAACCCAACTAAGAGTTAAAAGGGGTAAGGATAAAATAAAACATTTATACTCTGATTCATAATCATGTAAAGTAAACTGACAGATGAAAATGACAAGTTTCTATGCATTTTGACATTTTGCATGTGTCAAATTGAGTGATAATGTATGGGGATGACACATTGACATCTGTCAGTTTTCTTTACATGATTATGAATCAGAGTATAAAGTACTTTCATTGCTGCTTCACACCAGTCGGTCGAGCCGGCCCATTTATATCCAAGCGTGGCTCTCCCACATGCAAAATAATAGGTAGGATATCTAAGTAAAAAAGTCCTGAAAACTCCTCCCTATTGTAATATATCGTCATTGTGAACTTATCAATTTACGTACAACTGGCAAAGCACAATACTAACGGATCAGTAACAACCGCGGGCTTACCGCAATCAATTGGTCGGAATCGCCTGATTATGCCATTGTTTATCATTATGCCCGAAACAAAGGTTTTGGTGAAACCTTTAATCAAAACTTTGGATCACTTTGGCACAGTGCGTGGGGAACAGTAATACAATAGCGAAACGCGTTTAAGAAGGTTACATGATGAAAAAACAAAAATCATTAGTTGGTTTCTATTTGATTTTGATCTACAAAGGTTTTATTTTTATATGGTAGGAGGCAGACGAGCAGACGGATCACCTGATGGTAAGCAATTGCCGCCGCCCATGGACACCTGCAACACCAGTGGAGTTACAAGTGCGCCGCAAACCTTTTATCTCCTTCCCCCCAGGTGGGCCTCCGGTACCCTCACTCACACGACGAAACACAGTACTGGGGCTGCTTCACGCCGGTTTTCTGTGAGGCAGTGGTATCACTCCGGTCGAGCCGGCCCAATCATGCCGAAGCGTGGCTCTCCCACAGATCTACAAAGGTTTTATTTTTATATGGTAGGAGGCAGACGAGCAGACGGATCACCTGATGGTAAGCGATTGCCGCTGCCCATAGACACCTGGAACACCAGTAGAGTGACAAGTTCGCTTCAAAACTTTAGCCCCCCTTTCCTCCTTTTGGACCACCGGCACCCTCACACGCTCGGCGAAACACAGCGCAGGCGCTGCTTCGCACCGGTCTTCTATGGGCCGTGGTATCGCTGAAAATAGACGACAGATTCTCTTTCCCAAATACCGACTATAGATCGCGGCCAGCACCGTAAAGGGGTTTCCACACGATAGGTCTTGGGCTCACTGGGTCGGGTCTGAGGTATGGGTCCTTTTGTTATGGTTTTCATAGCCAGGAACAACCTAGTTGGACCAGGAAAGAGTGTGAGTGTCTCAATTACAACGTGGTGTCGGAAGAATAACCATGTAGCTATTTTATGGTGACATAGTTTCTAAATCACTTTTTTTTTCTTTGTAATTTACCCTATGACGTTGTTCGCTTAAGTGTTAAGATGACGCAATACGTTTGTTCTTGATATTGGATTACTTATGACTGGGTGCTTAGTCGATTATAATGAAAGAGTTACCAACTCTCCGTCGCGAAATAATTAAATATGCTTTGTTTCGGTTCAGCTGCAGCTTACTCCATTCAAAGCATAAGCGCGGGTTTGTTCTTTAGGCGAAGCGTTGCGGCCACTAGTGCCGTCAACAAATTTATTGTAAAAATTAATATATAGCTCGCTCTCATTCCGTTTCGGAACTTTGTTTTTTTTAGGCTCCAATCTCTTGCCAAGAGATGGCGCTGGGTGCCGATTACGTCGCGCAAGTGTTTCGTCTTGTCGGATTACATATTATAAGCCTTGTGGTGGTCTATAGAAAGTATCTCTTTATAAATGGCATAGATACTCTTATTTTTAATTGTGTAAACTAATTTGACAGATGTAATGTTTTTATAAAGGTATTATGGCATTTTGAATTTATAAAAAAACTCTAGGTCCCTCTTATTGCAAAAAATATCTATCATAGAAATCAAGTCATCGTTATGATTAGGCTTAATCACCACGCTTGCCTAATGCAGATTGTTGATCATAAACCCGAGCTATGATCGAAAAATTCGAAACGTAATTTCTGCTCGACCCGGCAATCGAATCCATGATCCCGAGATCGCGGCCTGATACTAAACTACTTGACAAACGGGGCGTCATAAATTGTATAGAAGACAATAAATAAATATTTATAATATTTGGCGCTGGTGAGGTCTACTCCGCCCTTTAAGAATAATACTCTTAGAAGCCGTAAACACCGATTATAGGAGTCAAGGGATAAGAAAATAAGGGATTCAGTGTTTTGCCGGCATTGTTTATTTGTATGGAGCGGGTTAGCGCTACGCGGAGGTGATAACTCAATAATATGGGGAAGCACCAGTGTGTTGGCTTACAACTTTGTTGCGGGTACAGTAGTAGGCTTACAGAGACGTTTTGTCACTTTAGTAAAAATATTGACCATTATTTTAGGTAATAGATATAAAGAGTATCCATAGTTATGATAACGAACATTAAGGTTAAATGACGTCTCTGAGTGCGGCTGTTATTCCTAGTCGTCACTGCTGGCTACATACCCACTGGCGGCGACGGAAGAAAAAAAAAAACATTTTACAAACTATTGGTCGAGCTTGGAACTACAACTTGTAATAGCAATTCTAGAACCACTATTTGACATTACTTTTCTTTTATATAATAGTTTACCAAGCTGAAGTCGTTTGATTGCAATCTGTCATGTGAGTGCACGTAGACATATTATGTTCACTCTCTATTCTAAAAGTAAAAGTGAACTACGCTTTAAATCATTTAAGTACTTATTTGAGTATCTTCTTAAAAACATACGTAAGTAGGAGAAGGTATCTTCGACGCGCCCTATTTTTCATGATCATGATTCCAAGTGTTGCTACTGACTCTTTTTATACTGTGCCATAAAACTTTCCTAATTAGAACACTACCAAAAGTGTTATTTCATATTGGTAATTTTTTACCTAGAGAAGTAACAAATAAGCAAGAAATTAATGAAACCTTTTAGTTTAATTAAGTTTTTATCTTTTATGTCATTGGTAGCAGACGACCAGACGGATCACCTGATGTTTGAGGTTGCCGCCGCCCATATACATCTGCAATGAGTACAGTCACTAGTGTGTACAAGTGCGCTACTAACCTTTAACTCCCTTTCCCTCAATTAGGCCTAAGGTACCCTCACTCACTCGACGGAACACAGCGCAGGCGCTGCTTTACGCCGGTTTTCTGTAAGACGTGGTATCACTCCTATTAATTAAGTGGAATTAAGTACCTTTTAAATACCTAACAATATAAATCGAGTACTCACGAATAAATAAATTGTTTCAGATTTTATCTGAAGTTCAAACACAATACCCGCATAAAATAAACGTTACTTTATGGTGAACATTTTCTGGTAACAAAAAAATCCATTTATAACTTGATCTTTGAAGGGGGACAAAATATAGGGTTATCTACTGATTTGTTGTTGACATGTGTATCGAACTTTTTATCTTCAAACGGGATTTATCAAACGAATATATTTTTGCTTTCAATAATGAAACGTCGAGGTTGATTTAAATTACGAGTTGATATGCTGACTTTACAAAAGGAAATTACCTACATTCATGTAAAACAAGTGTGACAAGCTTTAAAGTATCAGCCTATATACTGTCCCACTGCAGGGCAAAAGCCTCCACCATAGAAATCAAGTTATCGCTACTATGATGGGATTAGGCTTAATCACCACGCTCGCCTAATGCGGATTGGTGATCACAAACCCGAGCTATGTTCGAAAAATCCGAAACATACTTTTGCTCGACCCGGGAATCGAACCCGGGACTCCGAGATCACGGCCCGGTACTTAAACTACTAGACCAACAGGGCGTTTTACATATTGACATTAATTAATAAAAATATTATGTTATTACCTCTTTAGATCTAGAATTCCCAAATATCCCGCATTTCATTGCTAAGAGCCGATCTCTTGCGTGTGATGAGTAATTTATATTAAATCACAACCAAATCTACTAAAATGTAGTCTTCATAGGGTTGTATTAAGAAGGATTTGAAAATAAATATTCAATCTTTCAAATCAAATTTAAATCTATTGTAATACGGCTGCTTAATAGGAATTACTTTTATTGCTAACGACCATCCTTCCTTAGAGCTTGACTAATATTTCTCGAATCTAAGTGAGTGTCCACGTAATTTGTGGTTGAACCCAGGATTACGATCTAAGATACATAGAAATTAATTTGGACCCAAACTCTTCTCTTATATGGGAATCAGTAGCACAAAATAATTACACACAGAAGGTAGACTCAGCCTGATTTTGAATTTAGAAGAGTTCGTTGACATATACTAGGGTTGTTGCCCGGCATGAGTACATAAGCGCGCGGCCTCTACCACAGACCTCGACAGTTCGACAATCTTATGTCATAGGCTAGGATTAATGTTGTCGAAGAGGCGTATTTCCCCGTTAGTGCGAATACGTGAGTACATGACACGTTTTTAGCTCTTAGTGGGCAGTCTACTTTCTGTGTGTAATTATTTTGTGTCAGTAGAGTCGAGACAGGGGAGCAATTCTGGTGCACTCGACATTGAAGTTTAATTAGTGAATTGTATGGACGAATGTGTGAAATTTCTACATTAGACTTCAATGTCGAGTGCACGAGCATCCCCAAGGTCCTCTGCCTGGAGTGAGATAAAACCAATTACTCGTAGTATAAATTAGAGTCGGCAATAAAATAGGTAGGTATGGTGGCCAGCACATCAAGTTACTACAATCTGTCAAATTTCTTCAATCAAACCTCACTTTTATGTCAAACGTGTTTGGTTCAATATCAACTGAGGAAATTTGACAGATTATTAGTAACTTGATGTGCTGGCCACTGAACTACATTTTCTTCTCTTCTTCTACTTCGACCATAACAGCATGTTAGAAATTAAAAATAAGTAGGTATCTATAGTATTGTAAAACTACCCATGATATCACTGCAGGGATCACTCTTTCAAACGCTTTCAATGTAGAATCTATCCATATAAATAAAAATGAATTGATGTTCGTCTTAGTTTTTTTTTTATGTGATAGGTAGAAAACGAGCAGGCGGATCACCTGATGGTAAGCAATTGCCGCCGTCCATGGACACCTGCAACACCAGTGCAGATACACGTGCGCTGCCAACCTTTAATCCCCTTCCCCTCCCCGGGTGGGTCTCCGGTACCCTCACTCACTCGGTGAAACACAGGACAGGGGCTGCTTCACGCCGGTTTTCTGTGAGGCAGTGGTATCATTCCGGTCAAGCCGGCGCATTCATGCCGAAGCGTGGCTCTCCCACAATTCTGTCTGATTTAAACCTGAGAGCAACTCGACCAATTGACTGGACTGGACTGATTTTAGAAGTAGGCGGAACGAGCTTCGCCTGTAGCCACTAGTCACAAATAAAATGGTGTAGTTATAGAGATTTTATGGCCTGCTCGTTTGGTACCTATCACATAAAAACGAAACTGTCAAATTTCCTCAATCGACTCTCACCTTCAAACGCATTAGGTTGAATATCAATTGAGGAAATTAGACAGGTTGTGGTAACCTGATGTGTGGCTGTCTGTACATCACTTAACATTTGCACAGTGGGATTAAATTATAACACGCGCGCCTGGTTCCCAGAGCCAGTGTTGTTAATTGTGCGAATTGAGCTCATATTCCGGTCTAATGGAACCGAGCAGATATTAATGAGAGGTGTAAGAAGTTAATTTGGGATATACATCCGTACTAAAATCACTCATATATTATAAAGCTATGTTTGTAACACAAATACCTAATTCCTTGCTAGTATGTAACTCGGAAAGTAATAAAAAAAAAGTAAAGTATCAGCCTATATACTGTCCCACTGCAGGGCAAAGGCCTTCATCATAGAAATCAAGTCATCGCTACTATGATGTGGTTAGGCTTAATCACCACGCTTGCCTATTGCGGATTGGTGATCACAAACCCGAGATATGTTCGAAAAATTCGAGATATGCTTTTGATCGACCCGGGAATCGAACCCGGGACCCCGAGATCACGGCCCGGTACGTAAACCACTAGACCAACGGGGCGGCGGAAAGTAATATAAAGCATTTTTCATTTTTTAATTTTAATTTTTCACTGGTGACCACGTCAAGGTAAAAAAAGCAGAGGACGCCCATTAATTAAGATGGACTGATGAATGAATGCATAAAGCATTTATTTGGCAAAAAAAAAGGAAGCACAACAAAATATAAAAATACAACACCTTTAAAACATAATGACACATTAGATAAAAAAAAGAAAAGAAAACAAACATTATTGTGCCAAATAGGCTCAGCTCAGTATTAGTCGCGCCGTGTGATGACATATACAGAGTGGTGGGAAAGACGTGGAAGAAGCTAGTACAGGACTACAAGCAAGAGATACATGCTTCTGATGATGATGATGATGATATCCATACTAATATTATAAATGCGAAAGTAACTCTGTCTGTCTGTCTGTCTGTTACTCTTTCACGCCAAAACTACTGAACGGATTTAAATGAAATTTGGTATACAGATGATCTAGACCCTGAGAAAGGACAGACTACTTTTTGTTGTGAAAAAGGGGTTGTAAGGGAATAAAAGGGGGGTAAAAAGTTACTTATCCACGCGGACGAAGTCGCGGGCGGCCGCTAGTTTGTATCATAAAATAATTATTTAATTTTCTCTCACGGTACAGAACCTTGGGAGCAACTTGCTTGGTTTATTTTCAAGGGCAAATGGTGGTTAACCCTTCAAACGTATCTATCTATTTGATTTAAGAGTTTCAAAAGTTTCTAGAGGGCGCTTCCTATCGTTTTCATCAGTAATCCACCTCGACATTTCGACGTTTCACGATTAATTGCAAGGGTTAGCTTTATTCACGGCTGCTGGTTTGCAGGGTGTGAGTTGAAAAGTTTTAAGGTTCGAGATATATCACTTGAGAAAAGTTGAGATACCATAGTTGTTGTAGTTGATGGAAGAAATACGCACATGGGTTTTAAAAATCCAGTCTTGCAGCTCGGATTCGAACAATCTCTCGACTGAAAGACGAACTGGGCTATTAAGGTGGTGTGCTAGTGGACTGGTAAACTGGAGCTTAGGAGAGACTATGGCACTTGCCCGATCAAGCACGAAATTAAATAATGAATCAAAATAACGAAATATATTACTATTCAAACTTCAAAAATTCTTTATTCAGTTTAAGTCCTTTACAGAATATTTACGAATGTCAAAAGTTTACCCCTGATTCGCAAGGTAAATTTTTACCAAAAAGAATCAGCAAGAAAGTCAGTAAAATTTACTCTCTTCAAATTTGTAAATTATAGGTTACAAGTTTTAAAGAAATACTTAAATAAATTGTAGTTTTCATAATATACATAATGTAGAGTAGGTGAACAGTTTATCATTTCCACAAATTCTGGTCATTTAGATAATCTTCAACTGTATAATAGGTAGGCATTTGCCATCAAATAAGTTTTCACTTGAGATTTAAATTTATGTATGGGTAAATCAACAAGGGTTTGTGGTAATTCGTTAAAACTTTTAAAGAATGCTCATTCCGACAAATGAATCCTATATCTCTGAAAATCTAAATCTCAGATTGTAAGAATGTTTTTGAATCTCTCAGTGGATACCATGAGTTACAAAAATGACCGTGGCGACGAGAGCAGCCGCGCCGGCGCAGGCATACGTCGTTACGCGGTTCATTTCCTGATTCGGGCGCTGCAGCCGTAAATAGCGGAAAATGATACGAGATGATACTCTCGCCATACTGCCACAGTGCCACAAATTGTAAGCAAACAGAAGGTTATAATAATATATAGAAGAAGATGAATAACATAAATAATAGTGAAAATATGAACGAGAATCAGCCAAGCAGATCTTAATATTAAATTTCCCGCAAATTAAGATATCATTTCTTTTGCTAAATGACACATTCTCAACACACAGAAGGCTATAGAAGAAGAATATGAAAAACATTAATAATAACCTAGTGAAAATGTAAATGAGAATTAAAAAAAAACATAAACTACACCATAAAATTTAAGTCGTTTTAATACCGAAGCCTTCATAATAGGTAATAAGAATTAAGCTACTTCAGCATGATACATCATAAAAAAAAAACAAATACTTAGGTACTTAAATAAACAATTACTTAAATCAGATGTTGGCTAATGTAGAGTCTATTATTATTGCCTGGTGGAATTTTTATTTATTTACCAGCTGATTATTATTTTGCGTATTGTACTGGAGTGTTGCTCTTCAAATGTTTCAAGTTTTTTTATTGCAAACAAGCATGCGGCCCATCTGATAGTAAATGGTAACCACCGCTGATAGACATCAACAATGCCGAGCCAGTCATGCCGCTATCTACCGGGAAAGAAGATGTCTTTTCACGCCTCGTTTAAATAAGGACACTGCTGATGTTGTACTACTCGCTGTGGCTGTACTGTGATACTACGAGCAAGTATGTTTGCAACTGGCTAGTGGCTAATCTAGTTCTACTAAGAGAAAACTCGCGTTTATCAAACTTGTATCGTACCTATATAACGTCAAAAGTCGTTAGAAGAATATTGTTTGAAACCTGTTTACGTTATGGGTGGCAGAGGAATAGACGGATCACCTGATAGTAGGCCCATAGACACCCGAGACATCAGTGGAGTCACATTAGACTTTTCTTACTTACATATTATATTTTAACCATGCTGTGTATGTTATTTTCGGATTACTGTCCATCTTAATGATTTTTACTTTAAATGTGATGGCTTATTTGACTGTAATCTATTTGCATACCTAATTTAAATAAATAAATATTCAGCAGATGCACAACACACAAGCACACAATAGGTATACTAAACGCAAAGATTCGTGGTATACGGTAGAAAAAATCATTGATTTAAATAAATACGATATTATTAATTTATGAAAATTAAGTTGTTTTCAATCGTCAGGAGCTTAATTATGTATATGTCATTCGCGAATCAAAGACTGATTAAAAGTTAAAGAAAAAATTTTTTTTTATTTGAGATATTAACATGAGTACAAAAAAATTGATGGAAATTCTCAACTTAGTTCTAAATGTTTCGCCATTCAGGCATACAAATACAGAGAGATGTTTATCTGTCCATGTTCACATTTTATTGATATACCATTCATAAAGAGATAAACGACAAGGCTTATAGGTAAACCGAAAACACGAAACGCTTGCGCGATGTAATTTAGCCCAGCGCCATCTATTGGTTCATTTCTGAATTACGGTCCCGAAGCGAAGTGAGGGCGGGCCACTAGTAACATATAATTTGAATAATAATTTAATAGAATATTGCATACATACTTAATTAAAATGGTCAAATGAATAAATGAAATACTCCACCATCTGCAGTGAGTTTTTAAGTTTAGTAAACCATTTATTCAGTTTATTAAATTTATTGATCGTTCCGCAGCTTTTCTCATAAACTGTCGGCAGCATTCATTACCGATTCGAAAAATAATAACCACGGAAAAAGAAGCAAAAGTTTTAATTACAGAGGCGGGAACAATACGTGACTGGACCAGCGGTAGGTATGTCGTAATTTACTTTGCACTTGGGACTTTGAGAAAATGAAAGATTAAACTGCAACTTCAAATTATTTGTCGAAATTAACACTTTATTCAAGAGCAGAAAAAGAAGTCTATGTGTTACCCATTAAGTAAAGTAAATACGTGCTACCAATAACTCGGCGTTGAGAGAAAGATTATAATAATAAATAAATAAATTCACATCACAACATCTTATACATTCGCCTGACTCCGTCGCCTTACTAAGTAGATAAGCACTTGTATTACAGATATCAGACAATAGAGGATCACAAATATAATAGATACGACACCCTGACACAGAACAAACACAAGGTGTTCATCACTCACATGTTTGTCCAGGGTGGGGATCGCACCCACGACTTTGTTGAAACATGCAAGTTTTGGATAGTCTCTGAAACGTGTAACTATGATTCACTCGGTCTGCCTCCACTGTGTTAACAGGTTGCGAAGATCAGACAACAGCCTCTTCATTGTAATAATCAGACTTCTGTGATACTGGATCAAGCTTTATACATGTCCGATGCTCTAAACTACAGCTTTTATCTGTTCCGTACAAAATGAAATCCTTGTGTTAAAAAAGTAGCAAATAGAATGACTGCTTTAGACGTTGACAATATTGATAGGAACCAAATCCACTGAAACTACAGCCTGAAATCCGAGTTAGCTTTGTGCGGGAATGCGCCGCGGTCTCTGTCCCGTCGCGCATCAAAATTACAGGGCAATACAGCGCACTTTAGCATTCATACGATTTGGTACTACCTACTAGACGCCCTATTGGTGTAGTGGTTTAAGTACCGGGCCGAGATCTCGGGGTCTCGGTTCCGATTCCTGGGTCGAGCCAAAGTATGTTTCGAAATTTACAAACACAGCTCGGGTTTGTGATCGATTTATCAATTCGCACCAAGCACCCGATCTCGGTTTAGAGTAGTGTGAAGGTTCAAGTCGCTATTATGATCCCCAACCTTCGTTAGAAGATGGCACTTAAAGAAGAATAAGAAATAAGATTTGTTAATATTTATAGAATTTATCTCTTTATAAATAGTACGAATAGACATATTAAATAAGGTAATGCAGACATAACATGAAGGCCAGTCGGCCGTCCGAGATATCGCTTGAAGGATGAGGTCGAAAAAGACTTGCGCGGACTCTCGGCAGATGACTGGCAGGAGGTGGCACAGGATCGACCAAGATGGAGGCTCTTATTATCGGAGGCCAAGACTCGCTATGGGTCGGTGCGCCAACCTAGTTAGTTAGTTAGACATGACATTCCTTTATGTCGCGGGTACTTTTGTTCATTGAGGAAAATGCGGCAAAAAACATAATTATGTACCCATTTATGACGTGATTTGCGACGCGGCTAGCTAGTTGCGGACCTGCTGCGATTCACTGCACACCTGCTGCGATTCACTGCACACCTGCTGCGAAGTCATTGCATAGGTATTGCGTAGTCACTGCATTTAGGTACTGCAAATCGCTTCACGACGTGATCATGAATTCATTTTATTCGTAAAATGACAGTCTCACAGAAGACTGGAGTGAAGCAGCGCATGGGCTGTGTTTCTCCCGAGTGGGTAAGGGTACTTGAGGACCAATCGACGGAAAATGGGTTAAAAGGTTAGCAACGCACTTATGGCTCCGCTGATGTTGCTGATGTCTATGGGCGACAGAAATCGCATACCATCAGGTGACCCGTCTTCTTGTCTGCCACCTATGACATAAAAACTTGTGTTTTACTCTGGGAGACTCTTTACTCAGCATGAATGGGCTGTTTCTATAGACGTGATACCACGGCCTCACAAAAAACAGGCGTAAGATCACTCCGGTCATGTCGACCCATTCAATCCAAAACGTAGGTCTCAGACTTTACTCGTCTGAGAATTCTCGTATTTGTAGTCATATTTTACCGCTCTTTTCTATTAGTGCCCTACAATTAATAACGCAGTTCGTCCAAAGATGGCGCTGCAGGAGGTCATTGTGAGGTGAACCATCAATTATCACGACACTCGAATACAACTGCGGATAGCGGTTGATAAATATCTCATTCTGTTAATGGATTGGACAACTATTTTTAGCCGAAAATGTACTTTTTCTGTTAGGGTCCTAACGATGGAAAGAAAATGAAAAGCGCATTAAATCACACAGCATTTCATACATTGACCTGACTCCGTACTAAGTAGCTTAAGCACTTGTGATACAGATATCAGACAACAGAGGATCACAAATGGTTGTCCAGGGTGGGAATCAAATCGACGACTATTGGTATATGAGGCAGGGTTACTACCAAATGCGCCATCCGGCTAGTTATTTACGACAATAGCATTAAAGACAAAGAGACTTTTCAAAAGTTTATTGCCAGGGGCTATCGCGTGTAATTTTTTTATGTGATAGGTGGCAGACAAACAGCAGATCACCTGATGGTAAGCGATTGCCGCCAACAACCGCCTTTCCCCCCGACAGCGCAAGTCCTCATTGTGGAATCAACTTCCCGCAGCGGTATTTCCGAACCGGTACGACATTCAAATCTTCAAGAAACGAGCCTATACCTTCCTAAAAGGCCGGAAATGCATCCGCACTCCTTCTGGTGTAGCTGATGTTTATGGGCGGCGGTAATCACTTACCATCAGGTGACCCGTTTGCTCGTTTGCCTTCCTATAATATAAAAAAAAGTGTTGTCTCACGTTGGTCTTCTGTGAGGCCGTGGTATCCACTCATGCCGGCCCATTCATGATGAAGCGTGGCTCTCCCTCGGTTGAAATACCTGAATTATTTTTTACGTTGAAACTAATTTTAGCTTATTAAAAGCCTCCTAAACCTTACACGTGTGAATTTAAATAGAATATTACCTGAATCGCACTGATTGTTTCTGTATGTATAATTATTCGTCCTGGTATAATTTCCATTTCATAGAATCTTAGCAGCATAGAATATTCAAGGCGGCATTCTCTCAAAACGGAATAAGATATGAGGCAATAATGGTGATATCTTGGGACTTTATACTTTTGAAGTCGAATTTTAATGAAAAAGAAAATGTTTTTTTCCGTCAATTAAAATACTTTTTAGAAATTTATTTTTTCGAAAGTAAACCGTATGTTTTATGTCAACTTCCGTGTGGCAAAGTGCCTTGGGCGCACTAAATTATTGGGAAAAATCTTAGTATCAGCACAAAATAATTACACACAGCAGTTAGACTTTGACCTGATTTTGAATTTAGAAGAGTTCGTTGACATATGCTAGGGTTGTTGCCCGACATGAGTACATAAGCGTGCGGCCGCTACCATAGACCTCGACAGTTTGACAATCTTATGTCATAAGTTAGGATTAATGTGGTCGAAAAGGCGTTTTTGCCCGTTAGTGCGCATGCGTGAGTACATGACATATTTTTAGCTCTTAGTGGGCAGTCAGCCTTCTGTGTCAATATGTATTTTGTGGTATCAGCCTGGAGTCTGCAAGTTGGTTTTGTACCCCTTGTTGTTTGTGTCTCGGAGAGTATGTTAAGCCGTTGGTCCCGGGCTTGATCCCTTTTCGGTCGTGTCACACTTGTGCCCTATCGAAATATGAGGGTAAGGGAGTAGAGAGTGCACTTAATAGGCTGCACTTCCAGCACTGCATTGAAGAAGAAGAAGTCTAAATATGAGCGCCGTTATTGTTCTAAATTTGGCTTACTTAGCCTTTTTCATTCATCAGCAACCCGCGCTCGTCCACTGCTGGACATAGGTCTCCCCCAATGCACGCCACCGCTCCCGATTTTCGGCCACTTTCATCCAGCTCACTCCTGCCAGCCTTCGAATGTCGTCTCCCATCTTATAGCAGGGCGTCCAACACTACGTTTACCGAGTCGCGGTCTCCACTCAAGGACTTTATGGCTCCAACGGTTGTCAGTTCTGCTTAGCCTTACTAAAATTAAATATACTGAAGGGCTAATATGCATACTTTTATTAGTCTACTCACGATGCAATACGAACACGCCGCCACGGAGCCACGTAATGATACTCTATCGGGACATTTAAATTGCAGAATGTGTCGATCGTTAAGCCGATTCAAATCGCGCGCGGAACTTACATTGCAAGATGTGGCGGAATTAGGTTTTAACTTTCAATCATTGCAGTTTTTTTGCAGTTAATAGGGTTCCCAAGCGTTCGGAGAAAGACATAGTCAGGCTTTTTGGTTACGTGTTCGGCTGAATTAGAAAAAAGAGTGTGTCTCCTCACAGGAATTTGTTAGACTTTAAATTTCTTTTTTTTCCATTTTCATTAAACCAACTGGATTGTTCAGCTTTTCGGTTCACCAAGTACAGTAATACTAAGGATCTAAGTACTTCTTTTAAGTCGTATCCGTCATGATGCTCGAAGCACGAACGTTACTAAGTTGGTGATTGACCTTCGTGCATGAATATGTGATTATAAAATAGTCCGAATCGTAAGAAATCTAAGTAGATTTCTTACGATCCGAAACGATACGAAAGGAAGTCTTTTGGGAAGGTAAAAACTTCCAGAAATAGCACAGTGCTAAAATGGATTTTATATCCACAATAGCTGGCGCGTTGTGGGGGCTCCAATGTCAGTCCAACTTTACCTAACCTATTTCGAAAAAAATGTACCTTACACACCGCTTGAATGACTCATTTTAACTGCAGTTGGTTATTTTGCGAAAGTTGATCAGCATCCTAGGAAATTGAGTACGGTGTTATAAATTAAGTACTTACATTTAAGCATCTGATTGCGATCCATTGCGCACTTCCCCCTTAATTATTTGGCGTTTATACGTAAAAGATCCAAGCAACATTTAGTACTATGTTAGATGGATCTTTTATGCATAACGGTGTCTATTTGTGGGTAACCCTAAAAAGAAAAATTACACAGTCACTTCCAGCACAAACCTAAGCGTGTCCATAGGCACTCGAAACAGATTGAATTTTTCACCGGAGCAGATTACCTGTGGATCAGGCTCTTCCGCCCGCCGGTTCGCTGATGAACGAGTTATCGCCCCGACTGTACCCACTTCTTTAGTATACTCGGAGTATTTATTATAAATGAGGCTATCAGTGCAAAAGTGGTGTAACCCACATTTTTTCTTGGACACTATTTTGGTAGGTATAAAAAAGTGGGTTACACCACTTCTGCACTAAACAGTGTTACGCAAACGCGTAACTACGGTATGAGGCTATCAGCGCAAAAGTGGTGTAACCCACATTTTTTTCATACCAAAATCGTGTCCAACAAAAAAATTGGAATGATGTGGTGGCAGACGAGCAGACAGATCTCCTGATTGATGGTAAGCGATTGCCGCTGCCCATAGACACCTGCAACAGCAGTAGAGTCACAAGTGCGCTGCCAACCTTTAAGCCCCTTTGACCCCAATTGGACTTTCGTTACACTCAATCCCTCGACGAAACACAGCTGTTTTGTAACTCCACTTCATAATTTTGACATTATGCTTACCTATGTCAAAATATTAGCAATCCATCATTGTAAGATCAGTCGATCACTATAAATGCCTATAGGATTTTCCGTTTGCAAAAACACTCATTCTATCACCCCCATTCTATTGGGGCGCAGCTAGTAAACAATATATTTTTTTAAACCTACTCAGAAGTATTGCACTAGCAGAAAAACCCTTTATTTAGAAAAAGAGAATAAATTACACCTAATGGTATTTTATTATGAGCTGAAACATTAAAAGTAGAAAATAGAATTTTTACGAATGCGATATTTACATTTTTACGAAGCACTTACTTTATTAATAAAAAAATATAATAACGAGTTTATTAGCCACTCATTTTTTTAAGTAAGTAACCTATTACCGTGTGTATGTGACCTATTACCACGTTAAAATCACGGCCTTACAGGAAATTGGCGCTCGCTGTGGTTTGCCGAACGAGTGAGGGTTCCGGTGGCCCAATCGGGGGGAGGGGAACTTGTGACTCTACTGGTGTCACGGGGGGTATCGCTTACAATATTCAGAAATACCTGTGGTATACCATTGATCGGTTGCTTAAACCAAGGTATATTCTCTTTATAGTCCAATTGCCCTAACGAGGCTAAGTCATTATCTATACAAATATTATAAATGGGAAAGTATGTCTGCCTGTCTGTCTTTCTTTCACGGCAAAACGGAGCGACGAATTTACGTGTTTTTTAAGTGGAGATAGTTGAAGTGATGGAGAGTAATATAGCTACTTTCTACCCCTTTAAACCCCCATTTTAGGGAAGTGGAGGGCGCGAGCAAAGCCGCAGGCAAAAGCTAGTTATAACATAATCAATGATTATGTCAACTCACTCTAGAAATTTTAACTTTTTGCGTTTGAAATCAATTCTCGCAGATTTTTAATAAGATCTTCTAACTAAATCTACAACAACACAATTTTTTATCCTTTTCCAGCCAGGACTTTTTTCTTTTTTGTTTATTATTAAATAAAGTATCGTGCATCTTTTTAATAGCAATAAACTCGTAAAGAACAAAATACGAATGAGTTTTTAAATTACCGTTTCAAATACAAGAATGCTCGCATAATATTGTATGTAATGTAACTTACATATTTTATAAATCTTTTGAACTTAAACGTAGGTATTCATAAGACACTCTTGATGGTTCCTTAATTGAAATGAAATGTTTTTCTTTTTGCTTTATTATTCGTACTATTTCTTTATTGAGATGAATCAGATGCTTATGAATTAAATACTTGGCTCAATATTTAATTCACATTTACGATACTGACCGCTAACGAGTGGAACTCCCTGCCGAGGTCTGTTTGTTTTTCTCCCAACCACTATAACTGGACGTCTATACGGCAAGAGTGAACAGGCATCTTCTAGGCAAACGCGTGTCATCTTAGACCTCATCGACACTTCCCATCAGGTGCGATTGTGGTCAAGCGTTGGCCTATAAAATAAAATAAAAAAAGATAGATTTAAATCCGCAAAAATAAAAATACTTATGAATAAAATGAATCATTTTCCTTTTTCGGTTATGATTAATTGAGTACGTTTATATGAAAAATACTGTATGGGCGGTTAAATGTGCCTCTCAGTATAATACCTACCTATTACATTTTATTTTTGATGAGTGATGGTAGTAGCTCTGTAGATAAGAAGGCAGGCATCTCTCATTTAATAATTAGGAGATTTGTCATCATTTAGGCAATTAGAAAACGAGTTTTCTTAATTCATATTAGGTAGGTAAGCTTTATTCTCCTTTCATTTAAAAGGAGGTAGTAATTAGCAGTTATTCCACATTGTTAAAACTAGTAGTACGTGTTAAAATTTATAATCTGAGACTGGGTACCCATTCTGGCCATCTTGCTTATAATTGCAGCCCACAGCATTTCGGTGTCCTGCGTCGTAAGATCAGAGCGGGTTGCGATTTTGGAGTTGTCTGCCAAGTGAGAGTAAATAACTGTAAATTGCTATCTTTATTATATACTTGTTCCCCGCCCTAACTTCATTTCGGGACTTAGTTGTGCTATTAGTTTTAATCTTCTCCAATAGATGGCGCTGGGTGTTGATTGCATCGTGGAAGTGTTTCGTCTTTTCAGGTTACACATTTATACCTTGTGGTTGTCAATAGAGATAGATTGTAATTATCCGAAACTCACTGCCAAGCTCATATTTAAAAAATCCGAACGTGAATTGTCTTATTCGAACTGCGATCACCCGTATAGAAGGCACGTTCATATCCACTGGGCTATGGTTCTGATGTCTCATTATGGTTATTGAGTGGAAAATAGTTTGTACGAAATCGATCAGTAAATATTCTCTCAAGTCACGAAACATTAAAATGTTTCTAACTCAACTAATTTCGATGTCTAAAAACTGTTGTACTCAGATAAAAAAGGTCTATCCCAAGGGTCAATAGATTCCATTACACATTATTATATTGTCCGTCTCATCTTAACAAGACAATAATTATTGACTTCCGACAGTATTATGATAGTCAAGGGGGCAATTATAAGCTTTTATAGCAGCTATTAATTCAAAACAGGTAGTCACATGTTTTTTAAGTGTACATTTTCTGTGTTAAATTTGTTTCAGTACCTAAAAACCTTAACATGACATTCTCTAATCATAGATTTTTATTTATTTTTAAATAAGGTTTTCCTGATTCACAAATGACATTTAAATAATGTGTTCTTCTCCTTCTTTGGGTGCCTCTTCAATCCTGAAGGTTGGCCGCCAGTTTCTTGAACTTCTCCCTATCTTTTGCGCGATTGAATAGATGTTCTACGCTGGTGATTCCGGTCCACTCCCTTATATTCCGTAGCCACGATTTTTTCCTCCGTCCAAATAATGTGTTGATTGGTTACAATATTTGTAGCTACTATTCGGAAGAATCTATGCTGGGATAATATAGGGCGGAGTATGCGACGTTATTTAGGTAGTGCGTTTACAGTAATACGAACCATCAGCGCGTTTGCAGTCGAGTCATTAATGCCAATAGGCACCTCGAGCACAAAATAAAGACTTTTGACACAGAAGGCTGACTTAGCCTTGATTTTGAATTTAGAAGAGTTCGTTGACATATGCTAGGGTTGTTGCCCGGCATGAGTAGGTACATAAGCGCGCGGCTTCTACCATAGACCTCGACAGTTTGACAATCTTATGTCATAAGTTAGGATTAATGTGGTCGAAAAGGCGTTTAGTGCGCATGCGTGAGTGCATGATATATTTTTAGCTCTTAGTGGGCATTCAGCCTTCTGGTTTCAAAAGTCTTTAGTCTGCCTCGAGTCAAAAAGGTCAATAGACGCCTAGAGTCAAAAGGCTAATAGGCACGTATGCAGTAGGTACTTGATGCGAAATCACGTCTTTGCAATACGCGCGGAGAGTTGTCGCCACGCTGACGTGCTTGTTGTAGTTTTTTGCTTCTACTCGTTAGGGTGAGATGTCTTTTTTTTCATGTGATAGGTAGCAGGCGAGCAGGCGGATCACCTGATGGTAAGCAATGCCGCCGCCCATGGACACTTTTGTCCCCTTCCCCCCCTAGTGGACCTCCGGTACCCTCACTCACTCGGCGAAACACAGCACAGGGGCTGCTTCACGCCGGTTTTCTGTGCGGCAGTGGTATCACTCCGGTCGAGCCGGCCCATTCATGCCGAAGCGTGGCTCTCCCACAGTTATTGTCTTGTTGATTTTGTCAATTTAAAATTAGATTTTTTTATTATCAAAAATCTCGCTCTAACGCAACAAGTAGGTACAGGCGCGATCGCCATAATTGAGTGGTATTCATATTAGTGATGAGTGTCTCCACTATAAATATTTACCTCAATGGCTCAAGGATATAAAGTTCTCTCTCTCGTCAAAACCATTTCGCTGCCCTCATTTTCCTTGTACCTCCCCCGATTACTCCCTTATTCGTAAGTTGGAGCAATTAGCGGTCCTCAGAGCCGACAATGCACTCACTCCGCTGCCCCAGGAACACTCTGGGTGTATTTCTAAACTGTATGAACCTTTTAACACGCGCGTCATTAATAGTTTACTTGCTATGCGACTTTTGGGAATGAGTCGACCTAGTTAGTCTTAAGGTTGGGTACAGGCACAAAATAATTACACACAGAAAGGAGGCCCACTAAGAGCTAAAAACGTGTTATGTACTCACGCATCGCGCATTAACGGGGAAATACGCCTTTTCGACCACATTAATCCTAGCCTATGACATAAGATTGTCAAACTGTCGAGGTCTGTGGCAGAGGCCGTGCGCTTATGTACTCATGCCGGGCAACAACCCTAGCATATGTCAACGAACTCTTCTAAATTCAAAATCAGGCTGAGTCTAACTTCTGTGTGTAATTATTTTGTGGTACAGGTGAGGGATGGAGATATGTGGAAGAAGAAGCTTCTACACGAAACAATATGAGTTATTTCTTTTTGCGGCGGCGGATGTTAATTTTGAAATTTTCTCCGATTATCCTACTACCTACATTATATTAAAACACATTAACGTGGTTCTGAATACAAATTAGAAATAGACACCATTCTTTTGGTATTTAATATTTAAAAGTGTCTTTAGAATACATTTTAGCTTCATAATCAACTTGAAATTAGTATTCAATTTAACCAAAAATATTTAATTTGCACAATGCACATAATGAAAATAAATTACGCTAAACTCTACGTAGCACCTCGTAGCAACGTTCACAATGCGCTACGAAATCCGTAGCACACATAATGGTCGTAGTATTTTACTACGTGTGCACTTCTCGTAGCGCGTAGCATATGGCGAGTAAAAAGTAAGCTTTTCGGTTTAGCAATAAAATTATGGCAACCTTTATAATTTTACAAAGACGACTGAAAACATTATCTTTTTCTAGCAACAACGAGATTTTGTTACGAACAAGTAAATTTTGACTAGTTACATAAAACCTTTGCGATGAATACTAGTGTGCATTCTGTAACTGGGATATTTTTAGGTGTACATACAAGGAAAGTGTGAAAATAGCTACACATGTTACAAGTGTCTTCGATTTATAAATTTAGTAATAAATGTCGGAAGTATTTTGATTAGTGGGTGTCCTACGCCACGATTAATTCGATACCTGTAATTGCTTGTACATGTGAAATTGTTTGATATTGAGTCTCTTACAGAGTTAAAGTTTAATTGTCCTACAAAATAGTACTCTATCACTGTCTGTATTATGATGGGTACTGAGAGAGAAATACTTCTCTCTCACGGAAAATCACTAATATTACATTATTTAAGAATTGAATGGAAGTGAATAAGACACAGTTATGAATCTGCCTTATATTTCACAGTTTCATTTTATATATAACACATTTAACAATTATGAACAAGTGCAGTTCTATGCGAATTTACATATAAATAAATATTTATCACCTCGTAACAAAATCAAGAATAACTCTAAAGCTAAGCGTTTAACACTTTCGTATACAGTTTAAGAAGAATAAATATTATTAAATTTAGGGATAAAAAATTAAGCACCAAATAGTTTTTTTAAACAAAAATATTTTTACAGATAGTTTTAATAAACGAAAATATTTCTACTATTATTATATTTTTCATATTATAAATACTGATATTTAAATGCAATTTAAGTTCACTTACACTGACATTAATATTAATTAAATAAGTTTAAATTTATGGTTTTTTATTGAATATAAATTATTTCATAAAGTAAATAACATTTTTTTTTGTATTTATTGATTTTCTCAACACTTGATAGTAGATATTGTTTAAAAAATAATTTTATTAGGCCCAATACATACTCTTAACATTCATAAATAAATGCATGGCTAGAAAATGCATGTTTATAGGTACACTCTATTGTTTTAAGTCAGTGTAAGTTTTAAATCTTAAGTAACAGTTTGCTATAGCTCCACTATTTTTTAATATTTTGTAATTAAAAGTAACAATTACAATTGAATAAATAATATAGAAAATATCCAGGTGAAACCATAACCATTACACACACGTAATTATACTTACCAAATAATGATAAAAGGAAGTTGTAGTATACAATATATAATTATATAAGAAGTGGCACATATTTTACTTATGTTTTATATTATACCTACATTGCCAATTGCAACCCAGCCTTACAATTGACACTGATATTATACATAATACACTATCATGAATAGATTTTAAATATAATAAGTTGGCTATTTGACAGTAATAATGACTAAAATATATATTAATGACAATATTTAAAACATTATTATTTAAAAAAATGTGTAAAGTAAAAAAGAATGCAATATTTTTTGAGCTGAAATGATGTCGAGTAGCTAAACTCAGAATTTCTTGACGTAATGTTAACATAATATGACAAATAGTACATTGGAGATATTAGATAAAATAAAGAAAGTTTGTCTAACAATGTACAGGGAAAATAACTAGGAAATAAGGTGTAACATAACGTCAGTCGATTGTTTTTATATTATAACCTACGTGGGGTGATTACTTCTCTTGCGATGCTTCTCTCTGTAAAAAAAAGAAGGACTATAAAGTAGATTACATATAAAAACGAAAAAAAAAAAATATCTGACATGCTAAAAGAGTTTTATGTTTGATATCTTTTAAGGGGCTATATCAACGAAACTAGCGCCGTCAACCAATTTACACTGATTGTGGCGACAATATGATATTTTTTAAGAAAGTAAAACATTACAGACTTAGAAGCAAGTAAATTGGATTTTTCAGGATGCAATTCAATATTTTTAACACGCGACAAGTAACAACAGTGTTCATTGTTGCTAAAAATGGCCACTTTTAGCAATAATATATATATCTCATAATTAATATAAATCAATTGGCGGCGCTAGTATCGTCGTTGTGTCCTCTTAAAAAAGCTTTTGCATGTTAACGATAAAAAACGGTGATTATACGTAGATACAAACGACGAAAGATCAAGTTACCCCCCTGCAGTGCAAGAGTTGGCAGCGCACTTGTGACTCAACTGGTGTTACAAGTGTCTATGGGTAGGCGGCAATCGCTTACAATCAGGTGATCCGTCTACCCGTCGGCCACCTATCCTATAAAAAAATTGTGTCTCTGAGACACAAAGACATAGCACACAAACACAACAGAAGAATAATCCAAAGTCAAAAAAGGGTGATTCCATGGCGTATAGGCATCACATGGAAAATGTTTATACTTAAATAATAAATTGATAGGTATATTTCCCACAAAATTCATTTACAAAACTTCGCGAATATAATAAAATTATGAACAAACCCTGCTTTTATGAATGGTTTATAACAAAAAATAGCTTACCATGATCTGCCATATTTTGATTTTCGATAGTAAATCGTCATCCAACATCGGTTTAGCTTCTAAAGCTTTAGGCGCGGACTCAACGGGCAGGTTTTCATTTTCAGACCTGAAATTGTCAAAAGTTATAATTATTATTAGGATTGATGTGTATGTATGACCCTCCCTCTCGGTTTTGCAGGAGTTGAGCAAAAAAGGAGATAGTTTTCTTAAGGAAACAGCTTAATATTATTTAGTAACTTGAAAATAATCGATCTTAAAACACAATGGCCCTTAAATAATATTCATGCATTACTTTTACACTTTAAAAATATAAAATAACTTATAACTCTCTAAGTTCAACAACACATGCAAGTAATGCCATCTATCAAAGTTTTCACCAAGCAGTCAAAATAAATTGCGCCCTCTGTTGAGATTTTCACAAACTGAGAAAATCGGATCCTGAAATCTGAACCACCAATAGCAATGCCATCTAGCGGAATTTTCCTAAACTACGTGCTTACATTGGAGTATCGTTTGCTTGCGTGTCGCTTGGTACGTCCACCTGGAAGATGGCGTTGAGATCGTCGTTGTTCGTCGACAGTTGACGGCCGCGATGCTGAAAACAAAAGACAATGGAGAATTATATTTTTTGAAATTGACATCTCCAATCTTTTAATTTACAGATTATACGTTTACAGAAGGTATAAAGGCTCCTATATTTAATCATATATTTTTTTTATAAATTCTGATGTCAGTTTCGGAGGAATAAAGATTTAATAAAAACAACCACGATAATGATCCCATACATATACAACGCACTTCAATTAGAATCTTAGGTTTCTTTTAAACATTAACCAAACGAGCGGTGGACCTTTAATATTTAGATAGCTAAGTTTAAAATTATTTTAGTTAGAAAACATTTGTTTACTCTGAATTGCGAATAAATCTGCGACAGTAGACGTTTTCCTAGAACGCGTTACGTTATCTTTTAACTGGCAGGATTTACTTCAACAAATTGCTTTTTCGTTAGAAAATTGTTATACTTACATTAATAATACGATAAACATTACACGCAACGGGCGCAATTTTCTATCGAACTATATAAACAGTTTGTTGACATACCCTAGTAAGTCATTTTAACGAATAATTGAATTGAGTAATTGTCATCATTCGTCGGTAAAAATAAAGGTTGTAAAAATGATTAAAACTTGTCGGCTCGTTTAATGGAAGTCATAAAAATATAAGTAAGTAGTGGGAATGGAACAATTTGATTGGATAATGAAAAACAAACATAAGTTGAAGACAAAATTTTATATATCAGACATTTCATATTGTAGAAAATTATTACAGAAATAAAAACACTTTGATTTATACTCTCAAAAATCTGAAATAGTTGCATAGTAGGAAAATAAAATGTTCACCTACTGAAGCCTTAGTTTTACTACTGGATACATACGGGTTTTGTTGGATCATCTCATTTGGTTGTTTCCGTGAACTCGAAAAATAGCGCCTTACTTACCTTTTGTTACAGGATTTAGTGAAAAACCTTTGTCTATCCGTATATTTAAGAAAAACAAAGGTTTCTACTAGATTACTTCTGTGGAAGTTTACGCTTATGTAATGCCACGGTGTAAAGTCCACGTTATTCTTGAGAAAAGCGTCTATACGAATACTGCCTAGCCGTAGGTCAACGAACTCTTCTATATTAATTTCATCTAGAGCTAACCTTCTGTGTCTATTCTATTCTGTATAATCCATACTAATATTTTAAACGGGAAAGTGTGTCTATCTGTCTCTATGTTTGTCTTTCTTTCACGGCAAAACAGAGCGACGAATTGACGTGATTTTTTAAGAGGACATATTCGAAGGGATGGAGAGTAATGTAGGCTACTTTTTGCTCCTTTCTAACCCCCATTCTATTAAAGTGGGGCGCGCGAGCGAAGCCGCGGGCAAAAGCTAGTGGTTAATAAATTTACCCACACAACATCTCATACATTGACCTGCCTACTAAGTAGCCCAAACACTTGTGCTATAGATATACAGATATCAGACAACAGAGGAAACACAAATATAATATTACACCAAGACACTGAACAAACACAAGTTTTCATTACACGAATGTTTGTTCTGGGTGGGGATTGATCCTACGACCTTTAGTAAAGATATGTAATAGATTTGACAAATTCAGAAGTACTAGCTTGGACACGAATCACGACCCCCCAATGGAGGTGCGCCTTGATCTTGAGTTATCATGGCTGTTATTCTAGCCCATAGAATTAATAATATTTTTATCTCGTTCTCTGCGGGGCTACTTTTGCAACCATATGCTATGGGTATATTGGGGTTAGTCGGGAAGAGAGTTTTTGGTCCTATTTTGTGATGCACACTGCCAAGGAATGGAACACCCTTCCCGCGTCTGTTTTCCCCAATGAGTACAACCTCAAATTTATAAAGCTAGAGTGAATAGGCTACTTCTGGGTAAGCCGGCTCCATCGTAGGCTTCTTCTCAACTCTGGAGTTCAGCATGAAGCTAAGGGCAAGCCCAGTTTTTATATATAAAAAAGTAAGTAATTTAAACTTTAACTCACCATTTCAGCGTTGGTAGCCATACGACGCAGCATCCTAGTGAGGTACCAGTCCGGAGCGGTGACTGGTGGCCGACCGGATCTTTTGCCGTGCGCTGAAAATATGAAAGAAAAAACTATTAATGAAACTGTCACTACCGAACCGTTCTTTGATTGGGCAGTATTGAATTCGAAGCCTACACGGAAAATAGTTATTTTTAATATTTCCGCCTCAATGTGACGAGGTTGACAATAATTATTATGGGTGCGAATTTTCTACCCAGAAGGTGTTCAAGACAGTGTCACAGTGAACGTTACAAGCTTCCAAAAATGTCAATTGTTTTTAGTTTTTAAGACGATAAATGAAAATAAACACGCAATAGAAATTTCCTAATCAATAATTTTATCATTTTCTTTGATACTGTAGCATACCCGAGAAAAAAAATTAACCTCACACACGAGATAAAAAATCTACTATCACTTTTATCTGCAATTATGTTGCACGATCTTTATATTAAAATTATTAGTGGCCCGCCCTCACTTCGTTTCAAAACATAGTTCTGCTATTTTTGTGGTAGTTCCAATCTTTTCCAAAAGATGGCTCTGGGTGTCAATTACATCGCACCATTTCCGCCATGTAATAAAGATATAAAACCTGTGGGTTAACATGTCGGTTAACATGTAATAACACAACTAATGAACCCGCCTGTTATTATGGCTGGCGTGGGGTTACCGGCTTAAAGCGTCGTCAGGTGCGCGGGGTGAATTGGGACGAACAATAGACGTATTAGTTATCCCTAATCTTGTAGATCAATTAAAAAATATATATATATTTTTTATTTGATAGGTATCAGGCGAGCAGGCGGATCACCTGATGGTTAGCAATTGCCGCCGCCCATGGACACTTGCAACACCAGTGGAATTACAAGTGCGCTGCCAACCTTTTGTCCCCTTCCCCCCCGAGTGGGCCTCCGGTACCCTCACTCACTCGGCGAAACACAGCACAGGGGCTGCTTCACGCCGGTTTTCTGTATCACTCCGGTCGAGCCGGCCCATTCATGCCGAAGCGTGGCTCTCCCACAGTTAAAATATAATATTAGTTAAAATATATGGACACTTTTAGCCATTTTTATTATTAAAAGCCTGTCGTGTCTCACTGCTGGGCAAAGGCCTACCTACCCCTATTCTACATACATATATATATATACTAGTGGCCCGCCCTCACTTCGCTTCGGGACCGTAAATTCAGAAAGAAATGAACCAATAGATGGCACTGTGTTTATTACATCGCGTAAAGCGTTTTCGTGTTTTCGGTTTTTACGTATAAGCTTGTTCGTTGTCTATAGAAGTTATCTCTTTATAAATAGTAAAGAAGATTCTACATACCTATATGGAAAGTATAATATTCGTAACAGTGAAATAATTCCCACTTTTATCGTTCTAAACGATGGGCCTATCGTTCATATTGAAGCAGATAGATAAAAACCGATTGTTGGGACAATAGGAAATCAGCCGCATACCATAAAAATAAGCTATACGTGATAATGAGGCTAAACTGAATATTTTTATTATGAATACTAGGTAATCCTAACTAATATTATAAATGCGTAAGTAGCTCTGTCTGTTACTCTCTCACGCCAAAACTACAGAACGGATATTTGAGCCTCACAGGAAACCGGTGTGAAACAGCGCCTGTGCAGGGTATCGTTCGAGTGAGTGAGGGCACCGGGAGGCCCAATCCGCGGGAAAAGGGGGTTTAAAATTTTGGCAGCGCATTTGTGAATTAACTGCTGTTGCAAAAATCCATTGGTCGCGGTAATCGCTTACCATCAGGTGATCCGTCTGCTCATCTGCCACCTATCACTAATAATGACAAAGAATGTAGTTGTGCCCATTGAAAATATATTTCAAAATAATGATGATTATTATCTGGTAGAAATCGCTTTAAGCGATAAGACCATCGATATTGAACATATATTTTGTTAAGGTCTTTGTTTTTAAGAATTTTGTGCAATAAAGTGTATCTAGGCTATCTGTACTTACTTACTAATCAATTTTTCACAAATGCTAGATCTAGAATGGTTATCTCTAATTTATAACTGCAGTTAAATTTTAATTATTTCACTGTGACATAAAGGTCGAACCTCAATAAAAAATCATTTGACGATTTGTCTACCTATATCTTATGTTCACTTTGTGTACCTATATCTATTCTGTGTTTATATTGAATATCTATTTATATCTATGTATGTACCTTACCTAATAAAATGTCATATTATGATCGTGTTCAAATTTCTTTATCTTAGACAAACTCAAATGTTTGCTCTGTCATCCTGAGGCTCGTAGAGGAAATCTCAGTACGAATATATTAAATAAATAAGTAAACCAACAAAATAAAGTTCAGTTTTGTTAGTTATGTAATAAAACAAAATGATGAGTTTGAGCCTTCCTTTTACGATATAATTTATACCCACGGGTTTCCAATAACAATGAGACTTAGTACTTCTCTATTTGTTATTACTATAGTACGCAGACAAGCTATCCACATACTGGTATTTACTTAGTGTTGGACGCCCTGCGACAAGATGGGATGATGACATTCGAAGGCAGGCTGGAGAGGGCTGGATGAGAGTGGCCGGAATTGGGAGCAGTGGCGTGCATTAGGGGAGACCTATGTCCAGTTCAAGTGTGGGTTACTGATGATGATGATGATGATGACTCGTACTTATCTCGGTGTAGCGACATCTACCATAGTCCGAAAAAAGAAGTTCGTCACTACAGTTCCATCGAACCAATTGCTGATGGAGTGCCATCTGCAATTGGTTCGATTGAACTTGGAACAAATTAGTGAATTTGACTGTGCCATAAAAGATTCAAATTCTCATACGATTTCTCGAAAGGATAGTTTGCAGTCTACTTGGAATAAATGTAAAACAAACCAAGATGGTATGTACACCGGACCATGGTCCCGCCAATCTCTCGTCTAGGCGGAATATCTTCCCTTTTCATGGGGAACTTTCCACAGCCCCATAGCAGCTATTAGCCATCACTCATAGACTCAGTCTAGCCTTGTTAGCTTCATGAAATACTAAATACTTAATATAATATTATTAATATCTAAAACTTTGATAAAAGGAACTAAAAATAAAAAGCATTTCCAAAGACTATTCCACAAAGCCCCATCAAGACAGTTCCGTATAATAAAAACTCCATATTGACCATTATCCTCAATTACTCGACCATTTCTGCCCACAATATTGTCCCCGCGCCAATGATATTGTATAAATATCTCGATATAAGCTATTTGCATCGATATGTAATGGTCAGGATTAGGGCTGTTGCAATTTTTCTATCGATAAATATTACAGACTCTTCTAACATTTGTCATAATATTTTTCAGTAGTCTTTAATCAATCACTACAGGGTTATTCTAAAAACTGCAGCAATCTAGAGCGGTTTCGATCAAATTGAACGACTTAAAAGATAAAAAGCACCTATTTGTTTTTCATTTATTATTGCTGATGGACAAACTGTAGATACCATAATAGCTGTCAAAGCCTGTTGTCAGAATTTGAAAAAGTCATTTATTATCATAAAGGCCATTCTGGCTTATGTGACTATTAAGTCATTAAGTGTGAAAGATGAAAACTTAATGTGTTTGCCGAAGGCTAGAATATTTTTTATGTCAGGTGATTTCCACAAAATGACCTTATTTCTACAAAAAGTTGTAGAAGATAATTTAGAAGTAAAGCTCCTAACTAATCGACAGCGGAATTGTTCTTACTGTCGATTCTATGAACCGAGATAGTATTTATTATTTTTGAAAGTTAGTAGGCACCTTACATCGACATTATGCGATTAGATTTTGTTTCATGCTATCGATAGTCCTCCAACACTAGCCTGGATGTTAGTCGTCTAGTTTTTATCGTATAATATTGTTCGTGGTTAATCCGGGGCTTAGTACTGCACCATGATAATTCCGTCATATGACATACATTACTTCCTTGTAGATACCTAAAACGTGTTCTGTGTCATCGAGTCTATTCGATGGGAAAAATTGTTCTAGGCTCGATTAGAGTCTCAATGAACAGTCTTTTTAAGAACGTAAATGCATTAAATGTAGAAAATGTAAGATCAACGCAAACGTAAAAACTAATTTAATTCAATTTTTGAATGTCATGTAAAGCCATTGATTTCATTAAGACTAGTTTTTTTATATTTCTAATTCAATTAATAGGTAGGTAATTTATTTCTTAATTTAATTTGGTTTATATTTTTATTGTATTTAATTTTTGGATGTGTTAATACTTTTGTTAACAATAATGCTTTTATGTGGAAACTTAACTGATTAATGGCCTAGTTATTTAAATAATTTTAGTTGCATGTAAATTGTTTGTTTCCCAAATAAATAAATAAATACCGCAGAAAAGCGGTATTGAAAAATGATTTTCTTAACATTATCCCCGAAATCTTGAGGGCAACAATGGAGACTAATAAACCATTTGCAACATTTTAGGTCCTGGGAAAAATTCTAGTTATGTATTAGGAATTTTTGCGGGTTCAATATCATAATAGGTTATTTATTAGCCTGTTACGAGTATAATTCTTCCGGAAAGTAAGAAAGATTAGTACCCAATTAAGTATAGTAGAGATGGTAATAATTCCAGCGAGTTTGCAAATTGGTCTGGTACTTGAAATAGCAATTGAGATCTAGACTAATTATAATTAATAACTACATTATACTTAATGGTCTTCTGAGATATGTTTATAGTATCGAATTATGACAAGCCAAAACGTGCGATTTGCTTACTTTTAAATACAAAATGTGTTATCACATTTGTTTACTTTAGTTTAGTTTGCATAATTAAAATCATCCCTCTAATATTATAAACGTGTAAGTTTGTAAGTATGAATGAATGCATGTTTGCTCCTCAAAAACTATGGAATGGATTTTAATGAAACTTCACAATAAATGTACATCAGAATAACACATAGGCTACAATTATAAAAATAGATTGTTTGCAAATGCGGCCACTAGTATTATATCTAGTAATTGATCCTTACCCATATTGATGGTACGTTTGCACATTAGGACTACTGTTTATTATTTTTCTGGCTATTCTTAGAGGTTGAGGTTAAAATCCTGTTTTGGGTCCCCGGAGCTTGATCTTGTACCAACGTCCATTTATACTGGCGATGACATTTACGTAAATAACATATTAAAAGGAAAGTCTATAAAAAGTTTTTGATGTTATGACCGAAAGGGCTTAACCCTTTTTTCGGTTGATGGTAGGGACAATAAAGTAAGTGGAAGTACACTATATAGTAGCCGAACCCTAAGAAACTAAGTAGTAAGTGAAGACAGAGAGAAAATAATTAGGGAGGGAATCACTTAAATGTTTCACAATATCTTCTTCTTTTGTAGGACTATTTATAAAGAGTTAAATTTATAGACATCAGCAAATCTTATACATTACAAACCGAAAATGCGAAACACTAGCACGATGCAATCAACGCCCAGCGCCATCTATTGGTAGACATTTTTTTTTATATTATAGGAAGGCAAACGAGCAAGCGGGTCACCTGATGGTAAGCGATCACCGCCGCCCATAGACATCAGCTACACCAGAAGGAGTGCGGATGCGTTGCCGGCCTTTTAGGAAGGTATAGGCTCGTTTCTTGAAGATTTGAATGTCGTACCGGTTCGGAAATACCGCTGCAGGAACTATATTTAATGTCTGTACCTATTTTAAAACTATTATTGTAATTTAGCTTGTGTAAACTTTGGTGTACCTAATTGCACTGTAAAATACCGTTCGTTCAAGTGTGAAAAATACAAATTTTTACTTTTAGGTTTCCTTCCAAAAGTATCACAAATACCTCGCAACACAAAGATCTGTTTCATCAACAAGTATTACCTAGATAACTTTGATAATTAAAATAGTAGTCAACCATAAAAATGTCACTCACCTCCCCAGCATGAGTGTCCGTAGCTCAGACACGATCCTGAAAGAAAACAAAGCGAGCATGTTAACTGAAACTGAAAACTATGAGTTATTTCAAACATACGGTAACTTTGATGTGTATTTAAAACATTCTGTTTTCATAGGATCCGTTCTGTTCGTTTTTGGAATTGATGATAAAGGTTATAAATTTAAACTTTTGTATTAGTTATCAAATGGTAACTATTTTAGTTTAGTTACATTTTTTTCTATCAATGTATCAAAAAGTGTAGGTATAGCCTTAGATTAAACCAAAAACATTTAATTAAGGGGCTATATCGAATAAACTAGCGCCGCCAAGCTATTTACATTCGTTGTGGCGAAAATATGATATTTTTGAAGAAAATAAAACATCACACAGTAAAACATTGACTTAGATCCAATTAAATTGAATTTTTCAAGATGCAATACAATATTTTCAACTATATAATTATATATTGCATTGCATCTTGAAAAATTTAATTTACTTTTATCTAAAGGGCTATATCGACGAAACTAGCGACGCCAACCTATTAACACTGATTGTGGCGAAAATACGATATTTTTTAAGAAAGCAAAACATTACAGACTTAAGTAAATTGAATTTTTCAAGATGCAATACAATTTACAAAACACGCGACAAGTAACAATAATGTCAATTATTGCTAAAAAAACGGCTACTTTTAGCAATAATTGGTCTAAGTCTGTAATGTTTTACTTTTCTTTAAAAAATATCATATTGTCGCCACAATCAGTGTAAATAGGTTGGCGTCGCTAGTTTCGTCGATATAGCCCCTTAAGTGTAAGACAGAGTTCCAAATCTTGCAAACCGCAAACCAGCTATTTGTCTTACAAAATCTTAGACCACAAAACTGCACTGTAAGTGCATTACTCTGGGTCCTAATGCATTTGCTCTTGATGCGACTGGCATCAAACCTGAGAGCCCGTTTATTAGATATGCCGTTACTTAGGTGGACACTTTGTCTAATGCGGTCCTAGGTTACACGTATATTGGCCATACTTAGATGGACACACAGACCTGTTTGTTAGTCAATACATTGTGATTTAAATATAGGCAATTTTTTGTTTTGAGAATTAAACTTAAAGTACCTAGTTAAGGGGACTTATGATAAGAATTTTTTTTGACGACTTTGATGGTGCAGCGGATAAGCTCAACTATCCCCTTTTTTAGTATTAAAATACAAAATAAATGAACTATCTTTCTTTATTGACTATCGCGTCAGGTTGCATAAAATACAAGGTTCTTATTTTTTGGTTTCTGTGTTATCAGTAAAAATAACCAATTAGGCAATCTCAAAAGACTTGTGGTAATTTTGTGGTATATTACACTACTTACAAATTAAATATTCAGTTGTTATATTTCCTTCTAATTCAAATTTGTTCTACTGGTGTTGCAGGTGTCTACGGTCGGCGGCAATCTCTTATCATCAGGTGATCCGTCTGCTCGTCTGCTACCTATCACATCAAAAATAGCAAAATAGTCAATGCCCATCCCTGATATTTTCAATTAATATTATGCCTAAATAAAAAAATACTTTTTTTAATTGCAAGTATTCACCACGCACATTTAACTAATCAAATAACATTCACATTTATTACCCCACACCGCCCCCGCAAAGTTAAAATGGCCGACAATCAGCCATATTTGTTTCAAACAGCCATTGTATATAAATCCCAACGAATGCATTCGATTTCCCATCGGAACAATATACCGTACGGCTCTAGTGGTATTTTTATTCCAAGAACCGGGATTATTTGATACTTAACGAGTATTTCGATCCATGAGAACAAAACATAAAACAACGCAAACCCATAATAAAATTACCGGCAACGCATCAGCAACCTCTTTGATGTCGTAGATGAAATAGGCGGCGGTGATTACTTACCAATATATGACCCGTTTGTCGTCACTAGTGTAAAAATAGAACAAGGAATGTATGTATATATAGATCATGCAAAATGCATAATAATATGTATATTTTGTATTATGGTAGAGTCTCGCTTCGGAATGAATTAATCGGTTCTACTGGAGTACCACGATTCGTGAAGCGTGATGGGTCCTCCGCTATGTATCGTCGAGTGTTGAGGGTACCAGCCCACTAATCCGGGGAAAAGAGGAGTTAAGAGGTTGGCCGTGGACTTGTGACTCTACTGGTTACGTGTAGCTTTGGGCGGTAGCAAACGGCAATAATCGCTTACGAGAAAACTACTGGAGGCTAAGGAATGTGTGGGATAAAGACACACACGATAACGCATAGGTCAATGAACTCTATGAATATAGAAAGTCGGTTCTATGACTTACCTACTGTGTCTATATATTTTTATTAGCGTGCTAATCCGCTTTATGACGTTGTCTGTTATTCTTCTAAAAAAGTGATGGAACACAAATACGGCCCAATTTATCGTAGTTATTTCCCATTGGACCAATTACAAATGTAACATGAATGACATAGGTATGGAATCCGTGACATGATTTGACGCTGATTGGAGGAAAATAGTCATAAAAATGATCCCGTAGATTTATTGATTTTTATCGAATATTAGTATTTAGGTACTCGTATACAACAATAAATGAAAAGGATTTTAGGGTTGTAGCCCATGAACATCTGTGAGATCAGAGAGATCGCTGATGCGTTGCCGGCCTTTCAAGGAGTAAGCTCTTCTCTTGTAGGTCCCTAAGTTAAAGCCATTAGGAAATACTGCCGCGGCTAAACCGTTCAACAAAACTGAGATTCGTGGAAAAAAAATCCGAGAAATGCACAGTGCCTGATTGCCAACCATCAAGATGATGAGACTGGAATGACAGCCACTTGTGTATGGTTCTATGTAGGTATTTAAGAATTCAACCGCAGGAAGTAGATCAAACAATTCGTCTTAATCCATACTAATTTATAAATGGGAAAGTGTGTCTGCCTGTCTGTCGGTATGTTTGTATTTCTTTCACGGCAAAACGGAGCGACGAATTGACGTGATTTTTTAAGTGGAGATAGTTGAAGGGATAGAGAGTAACATAAGGTACTTTTTGCCCCTTTCTAACCCCCCATTTTAGGGAAGTGGGGGGCGCGAGTGAAGCCTCGGGTAAAAGCTAGTTTATTGTATAATGCAAAGTGAAAGTTTAAAAACATCATTAGTAAAATTTTAAATTGAAAGGCTCACTCGCCAATCTGCTTTTAATGTAATTGATTAAGATCGCAACAATTATCAAGTGTTTACTGATTACACCTCAAGAGGGCGCATCAGACACAGTTCCAGTAATCGCTTAACACCTACAATTGAACTAATGTTTACATTGCATGTCACTTTTACTTCAACTTAGCAAATTAATGTAAAGGCTTTTACTAATTTGTTAAAGTTCAGTTTAATTGTTGTAAAGTTTAAAGGACATAGGTACTTTATGAAATGAACGGGTGAAAGTACAAATAACTGCAAGTTGGGTTACTACAATGCCAAATTTTCTCAAAGAGGAGGTAGTCGCCCTGATCAATGGTTATCAGAAAGAAACCAGCTTGAGTGCATCAATGGCTATTCTGCCCGTGCCAAAGACCAGCTTGAGAGGCAAACCATTTCGGTAACATGTCACGGAAACTGTCTCATTATTTTGTTTTTTAGCTGATTGCATTTTATTTGTGATTCGGACCTTGTTAGGGCACAATTCTTATTTCCGCTTTATTGATTTCTGCTTATTCTCTCCGTAAGAGTAAGCGGAAATCAGATTATATTTTAATAATATGTCATGTTGAATTAAGTTTTATTATTTAACTAGTGGCCCACCCTCACTTCGCTTCGGGAACGTAATTCAGAAATGAACCAATAGATGGCGCTGTGTCCAATAACATCGCGCAAGCGTTTCGTGTTTTCGGTTTACCTATAAGCCTTGTCGTTGTCTATAGAAGTTATCTCTTTATAAATAGTATAGAAGATAAATCATATTTATATTTTAACACTTTAATATTCCTAGTGTTCTCTATTTCTTGAACACTAATTAACCTAGTCTTTTTAAGCAAGAGTGAATAGGCTTTTCGCAGACTACGGTTAAGCCCACCCAATACCCAATATTTACTATACATTTGCAGGTGGTTTACAACGAAACCGTTCCGAAACGAAAGAGAATATATCTGTCTCATTCAGATAAAAGGGACATGAACATTCGGTAGGGTATAGAAACCGTTTCGTTATAGGGCTTACCCTAAGGTGTGATTGAGGTCTAATGCTTGTTGTTGAGGATCAACGGCTGGACCAGCTTCCTTCTATATTGTTTATGTTCACTATATTTTTAATGTTTCTGATAGATTATTGTCTATGTTTTGCTTGTGAGATTTGCCTTGTAAACGAGTCTTATGAAATTTTATATTTTAATTTGCTAATTTCATCCTTATTATTGGCATCACCAGTTCAGCCCCAACACCATGTCCTTCCCTTCCCCAACGAAGGAATGAAAAACATTTTAATTTAGTTTCATTAAAATGTTTTTCATTCCTTAAGCAGTGCAAGTATTTGAAATATAATAAATATAAATAAATACCGTTTAACCGTGAAAGAGCCACGCTTCAAAAAAAATGGGCCGGCTCAACCGGAGTAATACCACGGTCTCACAGAAGACCGGCGTGAAGCAGCGCCTGCGCTGTGTTTTGTCGAATGAGTGAGGATACCGGAGGTACCAATTGGGGGAAAGGGGGTTAAAGATAGGCAGTGCACTTGTGACTCTACTGCAGTGTTGCAGGGGTCTATGGGCGGCGGCCATTGCTTACCATCAGAAGATCCATCTGATTGTCTGCCATATATCACATAAAAAATGACTTATTTTAAATTTAAAGCAGCTACAACTACGTGCTAAGGCAAATTCTACGATTTCCATGATTGACTACTTTGTGGACACGGAAATTCTAAAAAATACGCGTGAAAGCGTGTCCAATTAACAACCAGCCACTATATCAGCCTTGACAGTGCCCGAGACCCGTTATTAACCACTAATCATTGTGTTCCCAGAAATAAAATAAAACCGCCAGCGATTCTGTGAAGTCGCTATGCAATTTTAAGTTTATTTAAATATTATTTAAATCATATGGCAACAACGTGGCGTGCTCGGGGATGGTTACATTGTTGTGCTAATAACCTCCCTGAAAGGGGCGAAGAGTAGTGGAAGACAGAGGGGGGAGGAATATAAATAAATGCACTAGACAATCACCAATATCCCTGGAGACTTATTTTTAAATTTTCGCTTCGTCCGAACAAAACTACTCGTTTTGCAAGTCACGTCGTCTCGTAAGTCGCATGATTCAAAATTTTCCCTATTTTTGAAATCATTCGCTTAGTATTGCCAAGCTTGTCAATGTATAGTTTTAACTCATTTCACGTTGGCGTAAATGCATCCACTCGCTTCACGGAAACGAGTGGTTTATACCACTCGTTGCAAAACGCTCTTTTTCGAATGATTCAAAAATGCGGATGTCAAAAATCATGAGAGTCACACATTTTTTAGTGACACGACAAATCAAAAATAGGTCTCCTGGTTTTAAACTAGGGCAGCCCCTGTACTATGAGTACCAGGTGACGATGATTAACTGGGGGCGACAACCTAGAACAACCAGACTCAAGAAAACTTAGAAAATGTAGTTTCCATATTTTACTTGACCGGGAATCGAACCAACGCCCTTTGAAAACGAGGGGGATGCAGGAGCGAAACCCATTAATTTTAGTACTGTATACCACTTATGATCGATTTAGGCATCCGCATCCGCATCTGCATCCGCAAAAATCGATGCGGAGCTGATGCGGATGAAACAGACTGGATCCCGAAAAGGCAGCCATTCTACTTTTTATCAAATATAATGCTCCCTTATTTAAATTTAATTACTAAAATGTATAATTAGTACTTAATAGTACTTGACTTGCTTCTTTATAATTAAAATAATAAATAAAGATATAGGTATAATTACTGATTATTTGACTTGTCTTTTAAATTTTTCTCCCAAAACTTAAGTTTTTCGTAAAGATCCGCTTCCGCATCCGCATCCTCATCCGCGGATGTGAAAAAATCAGCATCCGCAACAACCCTGTACTGTATGCACTTATGTAACAATGTTAATTATTTTGCAAATCTTGCTAATTTGACATTGTTAATTTAATTTAGTAATGTATTGACGTAGAAGTGAATTATAATGATTTTAATTTAGAATCTATTTCAGATATTATATTATATTATTGACATTATATTATTTTTATTTTTTAAATCTCTTTGACATGCTTACAGCACTATATTTTTATTTTTACATTGTTATTGTAGGTACTTAATTATGAACGTATTTGACATATTTTTGATATTGTATTTTGAATATTTATGTTCATATTAATGTAAATTTTGGCATTCTGATATTTTGGGCCACCATGTCCACTGAGGGAAGGCACCGTGTCCACTGTAATAATTAAATAAATTAAGGAGCCAGGCTCCCTAAGGAGATATGTCCACATATTAGATACGAGATATTCCGTGCTTACTTCACTTGTCACTGCCAAATACCTAAATACACATCGAAACATGAACCAACAGATAATCTAACACACAATTGATTGGTCGGGTGCTCCATGCTACCGATTTTCATGCAAAGTGGATACCAGCCCATAGCTACTATTTACAATCTAGTGTTAAAGTCTGCTTTTACGGGACATTAATTGGGACAAAAGGTTCAATACAATAGGATTATAGGATTTGTGAAACGGCTAGTGCGGGTAAATCAACTAACATTTATATAACTACTGCTTTTCTAATTAAAAGATTTTTCAGGGATACATTAGACTAGTTAATTTCCCTTATTCGTACGACTTAATTGTGGCTGCATGTAAGTACTGAAAACTATTAAGGCGCGATTCAATCAATCTTTATTCGACAAATGTATGGTATAAGGCTGTTATTCCATACAAATCCGAGCGTTTTGCCATAGATTTAACCTCGGACGAAGATTGGTAGAATCGGGCTTTAGTATTATATTTTTGCAAAGGCATAACAATAGCGTCACCCTATTGTTCGGGTAGAAGTGATCAAAATGCCACCTTTTTGTCAAAAATACCCTTGACTCCGATTTTAGGGCCTCAAGTAAAAGTGGACTGGTCAACCAACCATTGTCTTTCTAAAAAGTAACCAATAAATAAATTTTATGCCACTGTATGCCAGCCTAGTGGCTACTAAAAAGTAGCCAAGAACTATTTGCAAATTGCTAGTACTTAACTGCTCACCGAATTAACATAACCCACCAAAATTTAGTAAGTATGCTCTAAATTCTTACGCTTTGGTTGCATTTTAAAATGCACAAATAGTTTTTTTGTACCAAATATTATTACCCGTATGGCAATTATTCTCGAGTGTGTTATTCCCGCAAAGGTGGTGGCATTTGCTCTATTGTACAGGCAAAGCGCATGCTGTGACATAGTCCACTGACATACCTCCGCGTTGGCTACGCCACCCGTTGATCTTTTCGAAAAGATTCGAGGCCTTGCTGCCTCTACTGTTAATTCTTTGCTCTGTGGATGAAATCACAAGGTTAGGAAAGGATAGAATAGATACACGTCTTAGAATCTAATAGTGAAAGAGGAAACATGAAAAAGACAGACTAGAAACTTATAATTAAGTCACAATCTAGTATATGATTGTAATCAGGTACAACTTTATTAAATATATCAATTACTACGGAAATTAGGGTAAGATGACGGAAATGCCTTCAAGTTCAAGTACCTATGTAATTGTAGTTAAAATAGGTAAATGGTCATAGCACGATGAGTGGGAGGAGACTAAATAGTTTAACAATACGTATACGCTAAAAGTTTGTGCTAGGCTCTCTGTATGCTGAAGTATCAGCGTACTAACTCGCCGGACTGTATCAAAAAGTTTTTATTTATATGCTCATAACGTATAGAATAGACAGAAATAAGATATTGGGCAAAATTGAGCAAAAAGTCCCAGACCTGTTCCCCTTACAACAAAACATGGTCTATAGATAGTTTTGGTTTAAAATTGATGTTGTCACTTTCATTTGTAACTTTTATAAAAGTGACAGCATCATTTTTAAACTATGACTAACTTTAGTCTCCGTTAGGTGTGGTGTAGATTTTGGCGACACGCAGGGGTAAAACGTGTACTATGCTAATTTTATTTGATGTAGCGTTACAGTGCGTCCAGCTTTGTCGGCTGATTTGCACGTGTAGGCTATAGAAAGGTTTGTCTCGATACTTCCTAAATCACATTTAACTACTTAAGTATTTATCTTTAAAAATAATGTTTTAGATTCGCAATTACAGTTAGTTACAATGTAGCGCCGTGTAAGGGCATAATATTTCATAGTAAGATTTAAGTCAACAAACACAAGACTACGTCCAGCTGTGAACTTGCCCGTTGGTTCAATTAAGGAGTAGCGTGATAAAGAAGAGGCCTCTTCGTATTTTACTTGTTTTTATATCTACTCACGTCCACCCACTGTCGAGTATAGACTTAGCAGTGGGTGGATGTGGGCTGATAATGATGAAGTCAACAAAAATAATAGTACCTACCTATCTATTGCAAAAAGAAAAACAAGACGTATCTAATTAGTTAATATGGAGTACCTACAAAAGATCCTGGTATGCGCTGCACTGCTGTATGTATATTTTAATATTCATCATCATCATAGGCCTTCACATGTGTAGCAGATGTTTTAAGCAGTATCACGCGATGTGACTTTACTCGCTCGTGGCTGTAAAGACCTATGCGGGAGTGATCCTTACGTCCACATTTTATTATTATTCATTTATAATAAATATTTTGTTTTATGTAATGTTTTTGTTCAATAAATATATTTTCTTTTTGCTCGTATCCATTGCAGAAAGAAAAACAAACCGAATCAAATTGGTTTAGCGGCGATGGGTTGCTTGTCGGGATTAGTGAATGGCTCGCACAGACATGATATTAGTATTGTCTGCGATGGAGAACGGGCGCGGAAATACTCATCTGCTTTAGGGTTGACTGTTGAATAGAATTTATTTAATCTTATTTAAGCGAACTAGGCAAACGCATAATACTCTATAGCAAAACAAATGTTAACAAAAAAAAGTGTTTGTAGAATCACACAGTCGTTTTCGTTTATGAGTATTGAGTAAGTAAGTAACTTGTATGGACAAATCATACATACATCCTAAGAACTCAAACGCATCGGATAAAGAAGTATAAAAAATCAACATGGCACTAAATGTTCAGAGTCAAAGATTACATCTTATGAGTTCGTCTTGATCTACAGTATATTTTTATGAATCATGTATGTCTTCATATTTCTAAAATAATGAGAGAGAAAATTTATAAATCAGTCCGTCTCTTTCTTTATTAAGTAGGTAAAATTTGTTTTACTTAGCTAATTGTTAAATACATTTCGAATTGTTAGAAACTTCTCGATTAGTCAAAAACTTTAGGAGCAAATGTGTTTTTAAACTCAATAAACCACGATGTAAGTTTACTAGTACGATATTAATAATAGATAAATTTTCTGAACAAATTATGAAGTTTCTTTGATCAATATACCTTTATGACACCAAACATGTTCTGTAAAAAACATTCCAATAAAATAAGTAACTTTTTAATTTATGAAACCATAATACAATGTACTCCACAAGTTTATACATAAAATGAAATACGCTATACATATACACCTACATGCCTCGTATTTTTTTCTGTAGAGTGTCAACCCTGAGCTCTTCCTCTGGCGCAAGTGAGACGTATTGACACCGCACGCAGTTAGATGGGCAATAACGCTTAAAAATAAACTCAATGCTTCTATTGGACTGCACAATTGGATCGAACCTCCTTGCCGTAATGGGAACGTCGCTGATATGAAATTGTTCTGAATTAGTCGGTTATGAGAAACAAATTCATATAATATCTTATATGTTAACTCGATTTCGTAATATACGTTTAATAAAATTATACAATGTTTCTGAACCTATTCTAAATGCATAGGTTTCCTCACAATTTTTCTCTAAACAAGAGAAGCAAGGGTCGTGATTTAAATTCCAGCACCAACAGAAATTTTCGTTTGATGAATCGGATTTTGTGTTAAGTCTGTTTCGTTTATGGTGTTGATGGAGTACCTTCGCTTATTAAAATTTTGTGATTTCTTTGCATTTTGCCTTACGTAAATACGTAATAGATAATATACATCTACAATATTGATGATGAAACTATAGCCAGCTCATGGCGAATTAGCCCTGACAAAAAATTTTCGGCTTAATACGAGAATTGTTAGTTTAATTGGTAGAATAGCCCATTGTTAGAGTCCCACTTGAACTTTTTGATGACTTTTTAAGTTCATTACTTACATTTACAGGGGAAAATTTTATTTCTGAACAAAGGAAATGTAATATATCAAATACAATTTTTTAAGTATTTTTTTTTCTTGACAAAAAACATCTCTGTCCCCCGTCATTGCTCTGTGCGATCTCGTGCCCGACCTACCCCAACAGTAGTTAGCATTCAGTATTAATTGCTTGTTACTGGTAACGCGAGGCACACTGTTTACGACCTTTCAATGTGTTTCAACTAATCGTACAATGGCACATTCCATCACTTCTGAGAAAAAGGTTAATTATTCCGTCTATGCTGATCACGGTTAATAGTTTTCAAGTGAATTTAATTTTAATAGAACAGTAACTAGAGTTAGGGCGTGCCCAGGTTCTGGGCCAGAAGAGGGCAAATCAGATTTTATACAAGCTAGGTGCTTATTAAAGCATCAAAAACTTAGGTAAATTACAATAGGTACCTGTGTTTTTATATAAATTATTTAACTATCTAGGTCTTTTTTCTTATGGGTGGCAGACGAGCAGACGGATAGACACTTGCAACACCAGTAGAGTACAAGTGCGACCTTGATCCCTTTCCCCCCCCAAATGGTTTATTTTCATTTCTATCGAAAAAGTTGGTAGATAAGTTATATTAGTAGGGACTTCAACATGATCCATGGAGAGGGGGGGGGGGGGGGGGGAGCAGCCATACAGGACGTTGTAGGACAGTGTATGGGCTGATAATTTCCTTTCCTTTTTTAATATAGTTGGCCTTGTTCCGATTTATAAGGGTTTAAAAGGTTCAAAGTCAAAAAAAGTAGCAAGCACCACGTTACGCCGTACATTTGGCCATCCATAATATCGGATATTATGGATTAGTTGGTCTTACGGCAATATATCTACTTCACAAGTCCAATGTTAGGGTAACGGCCTAATAAATGTTTGCTGATTTGCCACAATTTTATGTCGCCGTTAAAGATCTTAATTTCTTCGGCAAACGTTAGCTAGTTTTACGATATAGTAGTAACTAGTATATAGTAGGTAGGTAACTAAGTTATTGAAAGCTAGGCTTGGGGTTTTGGTAATAAGTCCATAGTTTAGCAACATTATATATACCTACCTATAAACTATCATTTGTCAAATGACCAGGCATTTAATCATCTCTAAATGCGGACATACATTTGAAAAATCCATGTATGATAGAATCCACTATCGGAAAAAATTTTCCCCTGGCGTGCCATAACTCTCCTATTTTATAGGTGGCAGACGAGAAGACGGATCACCTGATGGTAAGCTGATTGCCGCCGCTCATAGACACCTGCAACACCAGTAGAGTTACAAGTGCGTCTGCCAACCTTTAAGCCCCTTAGAGCCTTTTTTCCTCCCCACTGTCCTAGTGTGAGGACCAAAAGCAATCTAGATAATTGCTCATTACTTAGTTAAGCATCGAAATGAAATGAAATATTCTTTATTCAATATAAGTCCATACAGAACGTTTATGAATGTCAAATATTATGTAATCTACCACTGGTTCGGAATGTAGATTTCTACCGAGAAGAACCAGCAAGAAACTCAGTAGGTAGTTACTCTTTTCAAATTATGATCATTAAGTACAATTTTTATTGTGATACTAATAAAAAACATTATTATGATTAAAGTAACAGTATGTTATACAATGCGTATAGTCTGTATCGTTTAGATAATCGTCAAATAAACATATGAAATAAAATTATACATAAAGAGAATAATGAGAATTGATTAACATGTCCAGGAATTCTTATCATTTAAATAATCTTTTACATTATAGTAGCCTTTCTGCATCAAATAAATAAATAAATTGAGACAACATTACATACATTGTCCTGGTCCCAAACTAAGGTTTTCCCTTGTACTATGGAAACCAGAAACAACGAATGAACTACAAACACCCATACCCAACACAAATATCTGTTTCATCAACAAACATTGTTGATGCGGGAATCGAACCCGCGACCCTTACGTCTCAACCGGCGCTCAAACCATTGCGCTAAACGGGTCGTCTAATCAAGACTCAAGCAGTCATCAATTGAACTGTTGAACTATAATCAATTGGACAAATGGACATCAATTGGACAAAAAAGAGTGAGTGACAAGAACTAGTTTGTGTAGCGAACTGGTTCAATTGTAATACTCACTCACGAACTAGGTACACAAGACTGCCACTGACCCTTATGTCTAATTGTAAAGATTTAATAATTTCTAAGCATTCTTTGTGGTAATTGGATCGTTTTGGCAAAGATAGGGGTTTTCAAGTGGGTATTATTACAATTGTCTGTATTGTTTTCATTAATTGATTCTAATCAATTAATATATTTGATTCAATATCAAAACGAATTTAAATTGTGGGAAATTAATTTCAGAACTTATGACAAAGATTTACCTAACTACCGCTACCGTTGATTTGGAAAGTTGATTTCTAGGTACATTATTGTTATCTTTATTGTTATAAATGGTATCTTCAGTTTAGTTACTCTAAAAATATCTTTACAACCGAACAAATAAATCCTTGTCTTGACATTCGGGGAATAGGGTGACAGAAGTTTTTTCTAACAATCAGAATGCGAGTTCCTGACAAACTCAATAATGTTTCCTAAAACTTAAATCTTCGGAGAATAGGCTGTGCTTAGTCACGTAGACAGCGAAGATGTCAAATGAAAAGTAAAATAAGTTATAGAACTGTTGACTATTGTTAGTTAGGTAATGTCCAAATTTACTTTTAAAGTATGTACTTAGTGGTAGAATTTCGTAAAAGTATGGCCGCCGTTCGTGGAAAGCACATGGAAGAAAATTTAGAAAGAAAGAAAGAAAATACATTTATTAATTTGAAAAATAATGGTATCCCACTTTAGTTTTGTACTTAACTATCTGTCAAAACATCACGTGGCTGTCCCACGGTTGATGCTACATTAACCGTGGGACAGCTACGTTTTGGCATGAATGGGCTGGCTTCGACTGGAGTGATACCACGGCCTCACACAAAACCGGCGAAACAGCTTCCTGCGCTGTGACGGACTGGTCAGATAGTAACGGTATTGGAAGGAGAGGAGGTTAAAACTTTACTGGGGACTTCGCTGGTGTTGAGCTTGTCATCAGTTGATCAGTCTGCTCGACAACAGCAAACCGAAATTTTGTATAGATACCTTACAGTGACGGAAATCACTAGATTACTTCTTGGTCTCCATCAAAAACTTTAAATATCGCATTATTTACGAGTACGAGTTTCGCCGTGGCACTAGTGCTGCGGAAACAACTCGAAGGATGAATGATGTGTAAGGCGGTCGTGTTTCCAAGTTTTCCATTTTGTAAAATGAGTGACGCAAATAGAATAAAACAAAAAAAAACAAATGAATGACGGTCTTCAAATCACAAATACCTGCTGTACAAATTTGAATTTGGAATTCCTTACCAAAGAGGAGAAAATCGTGATTAAAGTGGCCAGTACGAGAAAACGCCAATTTCATAATAGCTATGTAGGTATAGGTAATATTGCAAAATTTTTCGTTTTGGTACTTTGGTTCAGCGAATTTTATTTTTGCAAAAAATAATAGACGTTTTTCTTAAGGCTAGGATAACGAGTAGGTAAGTAAGTACAACCTACACGTCATAAGTTGCCCTCTGTGAAATTACTTCAGTGGTGTATTATTCGTCACATTGTCGTGTTTCGTGGTTTATCCAATTTTTCATTCACGCGTGGGAAAAATATGATATTTGACGTTTTTTTCCTCTAAGAGCTTTGGTTTGCATAACACTGAGGATTATTATATATAGAGGAAATTGTGTGAATCCTTTTTAGGTAGCCTAAAGGAGAAAGTATACTTAAGTATACAAAAAAACATACAAAGAAATGATTTAGTTATTAAATTTTATATCAGCACTATGTCATTTTGATGCCTGTCGTCTTATTTTCAAAAATAAGTAGTTATGTAAATCAATCTCCATCTCAATTTTTTTTTGCTAAGTACCCTTTAGGTGACAAGATGGTAAATAGTTCTGTAACTATTAATAGGTAAGTTAACTTAAATGTAATGGATGAATTTAAGGTGTAGTCTCTATTTGTTACTGATGATTACTTAGGCTAGCTACCCTCATAAGTGGGATGACATTGTCGATTCGGCGGTACCTATTTGTCGAACAATAAATCCGACCAGAAGCTTTGCCTGTTTGTTATTCCCAAACACGCAGGTACATGGGATAGGCAAACTAGGATTTCAAAAACCTCACCATGTTGCGTTGAACATATATTATGAACCTTATTTTTGCACTTGAAATTCATTGATGGGTTCAGTTGGGACTCGAACTTACAACATTCGACATACCGGGTGACAATTGAACTAACTGAACCCCGTAAGTCGACGATTTTTTTGTAAGTGCTTAATTTAAGTCGTGGTGGGTTCGAGTTCCACCTGAACCATTTGATGTGCACTATCTGTTTGTTATCACTCGCATATTTGTTATAATGTTAGCTAAGCAGAGGACACGGAGCGAAGCAGTAATTCCTATCAATAGTCCACTGTCGATGGACTATCGATTTATCATCGATAGTAAAAGAAGAATCAATAGTATCGATAGTATTTCCATGCGTCAATAGTTTGAGCAAGCTGATAGATAATACCAATACTATTGATAGTATATTGGTAGTTTAACGTCCGATACTTTTTATAATATCCATAGTTTTACACAATCAATAGTCGGCTACTTTCGATAGTATTCGATACTGTTTGAAATTAAAGTACTATCGATAGTAGGTATCAGACGTTAAACTCGAAGACCATTATCTTTTGTTAGACGTACTATCTTGAGAAAAAAAATCACATACGGATTCCATCTGGACCACCCTACCTGCCTCCACGTGAAGATACACCAGTGCCCCATTAGGTACAGACAGCCGCACATCAGGTTACTACAATCTGTCAAATTTCTTCAATCGAACCTCACCTTTATGTCAAACGTGTTTGGTTCAATATCAGCTGAGGAAATTTTACAGATTGTAGTAACCTGATGTACGGCTGTCCGTACATTAGTCTGCTATTAGGCTACTAATGTCAGGGTCGTCCCTGAAGTGATAAAAGCATACCTGTGGCGCTTTCAGCTAGGCAGAGGACGAGGAGCAGAGCCAAGATGGTGGTGGTAGCCCTGGGGGTGCACGCCCGTCTCTTAGCTGTCCTGGTGTGCTCCATTCTTGGTGGTGTGTTTGACCCTGTGTTGGTAAAAGAAAAATATTAATTTATACTCAAAGATTCAATAATAGAATACCTACTATGTTTTGTTTTCAACCTCGTATACCGTATATTCGAAATTAAAAATATCAGTAGCTGCAAAGAGCTGTGACCACCTAACGCAAACAAACCCTCTCAGTATGGTGAGGTCACGTTGCGAAGCCTTTGAGGTCCCCAGGAAACTTCTGGGCGGAGCTGGGCTGGCTTTTATAACCATCCGACCCATCACGTACAAAGGACCAAAAGAGAATCTAAGAGCGGAAAATGGAGCCAATTTCACATTATAGCTTTAAATCTACTAATGACAGCGCGTTTGGGATGTTTCAAACGCTTTCAGTATAGAATAGTGTATCTAGAGATTACATCGACGCTTCCAAGTCTACAACGCTGGCACAGCGAACAACGAAATGGCGAATAATTATCCTGTAGGAGATCGAAATTCACTTAGAACCGACTATATTATGTATCTAAGTAACAGACCTTGTAGTACAAGCAAGACCGAAACAAAAATTAAAACCCGTAAGATTCCGCAAAAACAAATCTATATAGCTAATTTAGGTTTTTCTCTAAGCAAATTTCATTAAATGCATTCTTTTTGATGAAATCAATCTGAGAACCGAATTCTCTTAATCAATTATAATATCTGACCATATCTACGACAGTACTCGTTATTTATTTATTGTTGTGAGTAAAATTTATTGCTAGGTATTAATTAAAACTATCAAACGTACGAGAAATCTTAGTATTAAAAGCAAACATGAGACTAATAAGCGTTTCATTTTAACAAGACAAATGTCTGATTAGTTAGTGTATCCTTTGGTTTTAATATTCAAGCGCAAACAACTAGAAGAACTCCAAAGACAGTAAATTCTGAGAAGTATTGTACCAGTCTAAACTATTTGATGGATATTTAATGTTGTTTTGTAGTAGGTCTAGATGTGGAGATATGGAGGTAAGATGGGCCTGCTTGCTCGTTAGGTAGATAAATTGATATTTATTTCACAACATAAGTATAAAATAATGGATTAGAGAGGTCGAGCGAGAAAATGATGCAAATTTTACAAATTCACTTTTAGTATCACTTGCTATGAAAAATTGTGTTGGGCAGAAGTGATATAAGTAATACTACTTTTGAAGATTTTGAAATTTGTATGAGTAAAGACGCTTTAACTACTTCCATTTTTGAAGATACTGCAACTGAGAATGAGAGTAACAAGCCAAAAAACTTCTGTAGCTATACATAAGTAGTAATAACGTACGATCGTATCGTGTGTCATTACGTGTACCTACAGTTGGTTACTAAAATCACCTGTAACTTCTTTTTTTAAAAATATTAAAATTTTATTACTCGATTCCCGTTTTAAACCGACATTTCAACATTACGATTAAAACTGTAACTTATTTATATTATTTTAAGAGTCACATGCACGAAATGGTAACATTATTACCACTTTGTGTAACAAGCACAAAGTGGTAAAACATACACTTCGTGTTTGTAGGTGCACAACTTTGTTCTACCGTCAGCATTTCTACATTGCAATACATCACCGATCCCCAAAGGTTTTGTCTCCAGATTTGGTCAAAGATAGTCTTTCTTCAGGTAACACGTCGTCAGACACAATCCCAGACAAATGAGGGAATTATTGCCCCGGGTATCGCCCGTTCCACCCATCCCGAACAAATGTTAGACGCGGTCGGTAAGTCCTGGCGGTGGTAAATCATTGTACAATGGGAGGACGTGTAGAAACAAGTATACCTAGGCGTAAGTGGTTTAAGCTGGTTCTAGTCTAGGTTGTCGGAAATTATGAGTTTGATTTCCACTCTGGACATACTTTCGTGTGCTGAAAACTTGTGTTTGTTTAATAGACGCTAGTTTTTTAGTATGCTACCTAACTGTTCGCTGCTATTAAAATTGTAATGATTGTATAATGATAACTGAGAAGGTAGTGTTGATCATGTTTCATACAATGGTTTTACCTGTTCTTAGACGTTCTTAGGCTTGTAAAGAAGATCAGCGTGGAAGCGTCATCTTAGCCGAATATGTATTGTAATTCTAGGCACTTACTTGTGTCACTGAATATAAGTAATAAGTATTATATATTTCTATTCTATTTTATTTCAATGCGTGGTGTTAAGACATTAAGTACAGTTTAAACTACTTTATTTGGGGTGAGACTATTTATTACCTAAAATGTTGTTATAAGTGATGTTGTAAAGAAAAAAGTAAAGTATCAGCCTATATACTGTCCCAGTGCAGGGCAAAAGCGTCTATCATAGAAATCAAGTCATCGCTACTATGATAGAATGAGGCTAAATTGTGATATTTATGTACATAAGGGTGAGCAATCCCTCATTTCTTATACTTTCCACTTGTTTATCTTAGTTAATAAATAAATTTAATAAAGTAACAAAGTCTTAAAATATCCGCGATTCAGCTGTCTATGCAAATTGCTGAATCCGCACGAAATCACTTGTTGTTATTTTCACAAGAAATCAAGGATCCTGCCAAGAAATTATTAATGAGAGGTACCTAAATACAAATTGTTTAGCATTTAAGTAAATAACATTTGAATACTCCCATGTTATTCACAGTTTGTTATTGCCAAATCAATAAATATTGTGACGGACAGAACTGCAGAGAGATGGTAGGGCAATGGTTTTTTTTATTAATAAACTAGTGGCCCGCCCTCACTTCGCTTCGGGACCGTAATTCAGAAATGAACCAATAGATGGCGCTGTGCTAAATTACATCGCGCAAGCGTTTCGTGTTTTCGGTTTACCTAAAAGCCTTGTCGTTGTCTAAAAAGTTACCTCTTAATAAATAGTACAAAAGAAGATAAATAAATTCACACAACATCTCCTACATTGACCTGACTCCGTACGAAGAAAATTATGTGATAGTTGGCGGCCGAGCAGGCGGATTACCTGATGGTAAGCGATTACCAGCGTCCATAGACACCTGCAACACCAGTAGAATTGCAAGTGCGCTGTCAACCTTTAACCCCCTATCCCCCCAATTGGACCTCCGGTATCCTCACTCACTCGACCAAAAACAGCGCAGGCGCTGCTTTACGCCGGTCTTCTGTAAGGTCATGGTATCACTCCGGTCGAGCCGGCCCATAATTATGTGCCGTAGGTATATTACCAAAAAAACTGCCAACAAAAATTGGAAAAACGAAATCTAGTCCGTATTTTTTTTACTTTTCTAAAATAATGAATTTATACCCATTCTCCTATTGATAATGTCTATGTAAAAAAAGAAGCAGTTAAGGCTCTTCGCTTACGTATTTGGCATCGGCCGGGACTTGAACCCGGGCCACTCGCATGATAAGCGAGTATTCTACCTCTGAACCACCGATGCCCGCAGTAAGGGATGAAACAGGGGTACATATTCACTTGCACTGTTTTACTTAGAAAAGCATCCCTTTATTTTTTTTAAGAAATAAAACTGACTTTATAATGGTTTTAATCGGGCTCGCATTGCCTGGGAATCGAACAGGAAAAAAATAAAAAGTCCATTTTATTCCACCAATCGATCCATTATTAATTTTCAAATTTCCAATTCAAAACAACTATGAATGCAGTTTTATTTAGTTTGATAAATGTCTATGGTATAAAAAAAAAACAAAACGGCTCTTCGAATACGTATTTGGCATCGGCCGGGACTTGAACCCGGGCCACCCGTATAGTTAGCGAGTATTCTACCTCTGAACCACCGATGCCCGCAGTAAGGGATGAAACAGGGGTACATATGCACTTCCACCGGCTGTCGAGTGACGTCACGATGAACAACGCCATTAGTGACGTCACAACGAATACCGCCATTATTATGCGACGTGGGTTGGTTCTAGTAGCGTCGAACTAAGTAGAGTAACTTTATCGTCTGAATGTATGGGGTATGGCTATGATTTGGGAGTTTTCAAGAGAAACTCTTCTCTTATAATAGAAATATGATAGAATAGACTCTTACTCGACAGACATGCTACGCCCTTGGCCATATCATCACTTACCACCAGGTGAGATTGCGAGAAAAAAGTGCGTATTTCTACCATTATGTAGCTTAAGAAAAAACTTGCACGTTTCTGAAACATGTAACCATGATTCAGTTTCTTGGTTCCCCTGTCAAAGGGTTGCGAAGGTCAGAAGGCAGTCCCTTCATTGTAATTCAGAAAAGCTTTTGGTCCTCCTCTGTGATGCCACTGCCAAGGAGTGGAACACCTTCCTGGGTCTATTTTCCCCAATGAGTACACTCAATTTTAAAGCAGAAACCAATTTTGATAGAAAGTCCCTTCTTTTTTACAAAGTGCGCAAAATACCGGTCATGCGCTATACTTTCGTGCCTCCAGCTAACGTACGTAGTTTCATAATTTAGTTTTTTTTTTCAAATACAATAGTCTTAGGTTTTGTATAAAGGTTTAACACCACAAAACTCTAGGGAAACGGTACTCAGAAGACCACGATCCAAACAACTATACTCCCACAAGTGAACTGGAAATAGGATGCGGTGACCAACTAAGTAATTACTTAGATCAGAACTAAGTTTCTGTAGAATTTCTTAACTCCCCTGCTGCAAACTTTCGCAATAATATTATTGTAATGCGGGGGAGTTCTGATTAGGGACTGTAAACTGACCAAAACTTATTAAAACTGCGACGGCCTCGAAGAAACAGTGGCTAAGGTCCGAAGCGCGAAAGGTCCCGCATTCGATTCACGGTCAAATCAATTTAGGAAACTACATTTTCTCAATTTCCTTGGGTCTGGGGTTCTGGCAGCATGCTGAACCACGCTTGCCACATTGCGCTGGTCGCAATGATTGATTCCAGTTAAGGAGAGACATGTTCAGAGAGTCACCCATTAAACCGTGGGAGAGTCACGCTTCGGCATAAATGGACTGGCTGGTCCGGAATACCACGGCCTTCAAGAAGATCGGCGTAAAGCAGCGCCTGCGCTGTGTTTCGTCTAGTAAGTTAGGGTACCGGAAGCCCAATTGGGGGGAGGTAGTTAAAGGTTGGCAACGCACTTGTGACTCTACTTGGTGTTGCAGGTGTCTATGGGCGACGGTAATCACTTACAATCAGGTGAACCGTCTGTTCGTTTGCCACCTATCACTTAAAAAAGCGATGAGAAAGAACGATGGGCTAGGTGCAGTCGGCCGACCACAATCAGCCCTTGCCATTAGGTAGGTATAGGACTTTAGGAAGGGTAGGATTAGTTTTAGGGATTAGAGTTTTAGTAACGTGGTGGGCTTTGCAGGGTCCGGTTTTGATGGAGTTAGTTTCACTGTTAACCTTTTTGACTTCAAAAATTTGTTTCAAAAACCACTGATTGTACTTCGACTAGACATATGAGCTAGCCAAATTTTTCTATTAGGCCTATTACGAGTGAATAATCCACTAGATAGCGTATTAGACTGAGGTCCAGCTTAAACATGATTGGTGGTTTGTTTAGTGACATTTTGACATCTCACATCAGAAATAACCAATAAAGATAAAAGCGTACTCCTTAAAAGGTCGGCAACGCATCAGCGACCTCATTGATCTCGCAGATGTTCATGGGCAGCGGTGCTCACTTGCCGCCTCTAGTATAAAAAAACACCGTGTGTAGATAGACCTCAGTTTTACAGTACGCCATCTAACGGATTTTTCACACGCGATTCCCATTGTCTTTGTACAGTCAACTCCAAAAATATGACTATACACTTTAGAACCTTGTCACAATACATGAATGTCTATAAAAGTAGAAGTCGTTCTTATACATGTATTGTGACAAGGTCCTAAAGTGTACAAGAGTCTGTCTTTTTCCCCCGCCATATCTCATGCCACAACTCCAAAACTCTTTTCTTCTCAAGACGTAAGTGTTTCACACAGAAACGTACGCAAGTGGCGTCTAAAATAAGAACTGTCGTTGAAGCCCGCGACGCTGTCCGCGATGGAACTAGACGCATTGTGCGGATAAACGCCTCTTTGTGGGGGTTTGAGTCAAAAGAGTGAGCGAAATAGCAACATCACTTAGCGAGAAAAAGTGAAGGCAATCCACTTTGCAGAATACGGTCAATACGAGCAGTATACCTTGTACGTCAAATAAAATCTAGGATCTACAATGCTTGTGAGTATCGTAGTCTCTGCTACATAGTCGCTAAATAGATTTGTATAGGCGAAACTGTTGTATTTGTTTTGTTTCTATTAGAGTAGTTTTAGATTAGCGTATTTTTCCGCGCGTATATGGTCGTCTTAGCATATAAGCTTACGCGCGCGTCAAAACGCGCATATGCGATCGTTTTGGATTGGTGTGTTCACGGGAACCGATACAAAAAACAAGCTTAGGAGCCCCTCAATGCTACGACTGCATGCGACTGCCAAATGCGTATATAAGAAAACGAGTTTATACGCGCGTATAAAAAGGAAGTCTGAAACCGCACTTATGGCTGTTAACGTATCTGTCTACAGTACCTAAACACTTAATTCAATATCGAGTGGTTGCGTGGTTGGTAGAGTTTTCACACTTTCAAAATGGCAATGCTGTGTAAACTATAACTGACCAATCACGCAGTTGACCTCTCGGCTATGTGACGCCATTTGTCTGTTAGATATTTCATTGGAAGCATAATCTGAAGCTAAATCTCATTGGAGATAATATGGCGATTTAAATTCTCCTTAAACAGGATGACCGGTCCTTAAACCTTTTCATTAAAATGGGCAACAATTTCCAAAACACGTAAGTTTGTAGGAGTTACAAAATGGACATAATTACCCTTAAAATTATTCATAGTTGGCTGTGTGTTTCTCCCTTACACCTACCCTCAACCCATTGTGGTGACTATAATAGTTTATTCATTTTTCTGTCAAGATGCGTCCACGATTAAAACGGTGTATCTCCAAGATTTATTCAAAAGAGAAAAGTTTCATAGAAACAGCATTTATACTAACTCCTTTCATAAAGTAGAAGATTTAAGATCGGTGTTGTTTGGATTGTTTCTGATACTCTAACTACAAAACTCGGTAAATGGCCCACCTTTATGGACTTAAGTAAAAATATTTGGTAAGTTAGCTTTCTTCCTGAGTACTAAGTAGATATTTTGACAAGACTATTTTGATGCTTAATTCTGGCCATTGCCACTTAAAGGCTCGCAATTATTTGGTTGATAGGTACTTGATTTTCGGATGAGTTTTTTTAATGTGATAAGAGGTAGACGAGCAGACAAATCATCTGATGGCAAGCTATTAACGCCGCCCATAGACACCTGCAACACCAGCAGAGTGACTAGTGCGCTGCCAACCTTTAACCCCTTCCGGCAATTATAACATTGATTGATCGTTAGTTTTTTCCGTGAAAAGGTGTATGTATTTCATAAGACTCATTGGGCGAAATTGCCCAATAGTACGAGTATATCTGTCATATTATTATGACCGTCAGATTATATTGATGAGGGTTGGAAGATAGTTTCGAATTTATATGACTAGTCAAATTATTATTTTATAGGTTTGCCCCCAAATAAGCTTCTCTTTTGACTGATTAATTAATGTATTTTATAGTAAAGTATAGTAATTTAAGAACATAGATTTGATAAATCCATAGGTGCATGCTAAGATTCGAACCACCATCGAACGGAGGGAGTGTTCTTATCCACTGAGCTAACATCCCTCTATTTTTTATATACTAGAGGCGGCAAACGAGCAAGCGGGTCACCTGCTGGTAAGTAATCACTGCCGCCCATGAACATCTACGACATCAGAGATGTCACTGATGCGTTGCCCGCCTTATAAGATGTAGTAAGTACGCTCTAATTTTAGTGGTTCTTAAGTCATAGCCTTCAGAAAATACTGCCGCGGCCAATCCCCAAATTAAATTCTCAATTCCCAAAACTAAGGTTTGTAGAAGAAAAATCCGCGAGAAGCGCACAGTGCTGGATCGCCAACCATCAAGATTAGGTATGAGGATGGAATGTTCCGCTTGCGTGTGTTTCGATGTAAGAATTATTACAAATAATATAAGTAAAGAAAAAGAATGTGTGGATTAAATAAGGAATGGTTTATTGTGTGCACTGCCACGTTAACTTTCAAAATATCGACTAAATTTGTACACGTAATATCGAAGGTATCAAACTATTAAGTCTTTAAAACTTAGCACCGTCTTAGCAGGCCTTTCACGTAAAAGGCGAAAAATATGTCCACCTTAAAAATGCCTTGATAATTCTTCTTGTAAATACTTTGTTCAACTTCATGTTAACTAAATAGGTTTGTGTTAACAAGTTAGTTGTAACAATAATTCCATTGAATCACACGTTTTGGGTATTTTCAGAAAGGTGTATGACTTAGTTTTTTTTATGTGATAGGTGGCAGACGAGCATAAAGATTACGGAAAATTCGTTGGTTCCTTATATCTACCGTGTTCCGTAGTTCAGTGACATGACTAGGTCCATTCTCCACCAACGCAAATGTTTGTTGATGAAACAGATATTTGTGTTGGGTCTGGGTGTTTGTGGTTCTTTGGTTGTTACTGGTTTCCATAGCACAAAACCTTAGTTTGGGATCAGGACAATGTATGTGATGTACGCTCTGCTACCATGTTGGAGGTGGTGAATTGTGGTAAGCTGGAAAACCAAGTTTGAGATAGTAAATAAAATATTTATTCCGAGCGACACAGAACGAACGTGGCTTCGATCAAAGACAACCACAGAGTGCAAACCATAAACTATAGCAGAATACTTTTCTATTATTTTATTCTATGGTCTCGGCTTATCCTTGAATTTTGGAACATTCTGTAAACTTATCTAAACTACACTAAACAGTCAGCACCCTCTTGAAATTATTATACATTTGTGTTAAAAATATAAATATTTAATATGACATTGGTACTAACATATTAAAACATGATACAGCCTAACCTAACCAACCTTCCCCTAGGAAATCAGTCCATTTTAGACCTCTTTAGGAATCATACCTGAAGGGTGATTCCCTTAAGGAACTTAAACCACTTAAAGGATAGTACAATTTTGTTTAAGCCAACGTATTATGCTACTTCTCTCAATTATTCAAACATTAGCTTTATCGTAAGTAGAGGGTAGAAATGTATGTCAAAGGAAATTAAATTACAGAATTTAGCTAATCTAAAAATTAATAAGTCATTTTGAATACAAGATGGGTATAAAGTAGTATCAGCCTATATACTATCCCACTGCAGGGCAAAGGCCTCCATCATAGAAATCAAGTCATCGCTACTATGATGGGATTAGCCTTAATGACCACGCTTGCCTAATGCGGATTAGCGATCATAATTCCGAGCTGTCTTCGGAAATTGTGGGAGAGCCTCGGCATGAATGGGCCGGCTCGACCGGAGTGATACCACTGCCTCAGATAAAACCGGCGTGAAGCAGCCCCTGTGCTGTGTTTTGCCGAGTGAGTCAGGGTACTGGAGGCCCACCCGGGGAGGGGAAAGGGATTAAAGGTTGGCAGCGCACGTGTAACTCCACTGGTGTTGCAAGTGTCCATGGGCGGCGGCAATTGCTTACCGTCAGGTGATCCGCCTGCTCGTTTGCTACCTATCACATAAAAAAAAAACATACTTTTGCTCGACCCGGGAATGGATCCTTAGGCCCCGGAAATCACAGCCCTATCTTCAAACTATTAGACCATCGGGGCGTTGACAGGATAGGTTAAACTTTTCAAACTGTGCGTTATTCGCGAAACTTTCTACCACGAACCTCAGGCTTGTTAAAACGTTTGGCAGCTACAACTTACTCCAATGAAACCTACGTAAACACTACACGGATACTCTAATATCAAATATTTTTCTTCTTCAAAGGGGGTATAAGAGGGATATGCGTAGTTTCACCTAAAATTTAATGTAATATGTTTTTATGTCATTTATCCATTTACATTTCATTTTAACCAGGGTGTAAACCCTAAAACTATTTTTTTTATATTATAGGAAGGCAAACGAGCAAGCGGGTCACCTGATGGTAAGTGATCACCGCCGCCCATGGACATCAGCTACACCAGAAGGAGTGCGGATGTGTTGCCGGCCTTTTAGGAAGGTATAGGCTCGTTTCTTGAAGATTTGAATGTCGTACCTGGTTCGGAAATACCGCTGCTGGAAGTTGATTCCACAATGAGGAGGTGCGTGGCAGAAAGTGTCGAGTAAAGCGCACGGTAGTGGACCGCCATCCATCCAGGTGGTATGGATGGAATCCGAGTTTATGGCGTGTAGTGCGGTGGTGAAATTTGGCAGCGGGTATTAACTATCCATTTACATTTCATTTTATTTAAGGTGCAATCCCTAAAACTACTTTTTTATGTGATAGAAAGTAAACAAACTGAGGGTATATCTGATGTGACAAGCGATTTCCGCCACTTTTTTTATGTGATAGCGTACCTAGCAGACGAGCAGGCGGATCACCTGATGGTAAGCAATTGCCGCCGCCCATGGACACCTGCAACACCGGTGGTGTCACAAGTGCGCTTCTAACCAAATGGGGAGAAGTAAATACTTCTTCTTTCCCCCCAATTGTGCCTCCAGTACCCTTACTCAAGTGAAATATAGCGCAGGCTGTTTTTCACTTGTGTAAGGGTACATTCTTGTTTCTTCATCATCATTTCAGCCAATAGACGTCCACTGCTGGACATAGGCCTCCCCCAAAGTTCTCCACACAGATCGGTCCTGTGCCACCTGCATCCAAAGGACTCCCGCGACCTTCACCAGATCGTCGGTCCACCTGGTGGGAGGCCTGCCACGGCTGCGGTCCTCCTGCGCGTGGCCTCCACTCAAGGACCTTTCCACCCCAACGGGTCGTCTGTTCTCCTCGCAATGTGCCCTGCCCTTTGCCACTTCAGCCACGCAATTCTTTGGGCTATGTCCGTGACCTTAGATCTCCTGTGCGGATCTCATCATTTCTGACATGATCACGCAAGGAGATTCCGAGCATAGCCCTCTCCATTGCCCTCTGAGTGACTTTGAGCCTTCTTAAGCGGCCCATTGTAAGCGGCCACGTTTCAGTTCCGTATGTCATCACTGGCAATACACACGCACTTAAAGACTTTCGTTCTTGTTTCTTAACCTTTATCATATTTTTACTGATTCACCTGTGTACACCTACACATGTTAATCAGTAAAAGTGAGACCTCTGTTGAACTTTCCAAAGCTGATTTTTGTTTTGTCTTTACATAGGCAACTGAGCCTAAGCCCTATAAAATAAAAATGTAATTTCACACGCGAACGCTGTGTTCCTATAGACGCGTGATTTAATAGGTATCAAGGTGGTGGTATGAAAAATTGCCAAGCATATGCCTTATTTATTTATTTTAAGCGTGGTAGAGTCACGCTATGGCATGAATGGGCCTGCTCAACCAGTGTGATACCACGACGGAACATAACGGCTTCGCCGGACGCCTGTCCTGCGACAGCATATGCTGAGTCACTACCCTTTGCTCAAACCATTTGTTGATTTGTAGGTACCTTATTTATTGTAAACTGTTAGTGTATTTTGAGCAATAAAGGGATTTTTATTTATTTATTTTTTTATAAAAAACAGCGCGAAGAAGCGCCTTTTTTCGGAGTACTTATATCAGAGGTAGTACGAAAGTGGCACCTAGCACGGATAAACTAGAGGGGAATCGTGTCTCTTGGTATGACCTGGTATGATCACGTAATAATATTGTGTAAATGGGTGGAGGAGCAGAGGATGATCGAAAATGAGATGGATGGATTGTGTTAAGAATGACATGACAGGAAAGGGAATGGATGATACGATGACAAATGACAAGGACGAATGAAAGATGAAAACATACTGCGCCGATCCCAATTAACCTCGGGAATAGGACAGGCAGATGATGATGAGGGGATAAAAACTGAAATACGTGATACGTCAATTCGAACCTATGAACTCCAATTCGGAAGGCGCATTTTAAGGTTCAGCCGTGGTAGTATTCTCTGATGGCTATGACTTAGGGACCTTCAAGAGAAGAGCATACTCTTTCTTAAAAGGCCGGCAACGCATTAGCGACTTGTCTGATCTCGCAGACGTTCAAGGGCGGCGGAGATTACTTTACAGCAAGTAATCCATTGCTTGTTTGCCGCCTTTACTATGAAAAAAAAACTTTTATCTACCGTGGCTCATTTGGTTTCACTGCCTGCGGCGCTAAAGTCAAATCTATTTTAAACTCTCATACGAACTTGTTAGTAGTTATTTTAGAGACTTTAACTTATCTTAGAGAGCGTGCAAGAAATTGCATCTTTTAATGCGGAAATTATTTGGAAACTTCGGGAAAACGCTTTTCGTCCTAGATGTATGAAGGAATTTCGGTTCTATACGGGGTGAGTTTGGACTTCATACACATTACAGCGACGGCTGAGCTTGAATTTCCAGGTTCGATCTCTGGCCTGGTTAAAATAGTTAGTCCTGCGCACAGTCTCCCTTGTTTGGGATAGGAGGCAGGAATTAAAACATATTGTTATATTTATAACTTCTTGTTATTGTAATACTTGACATACACGATATCTATTGACACACTGTTGTTTTCACAGAGTTTATTATTTTTTATTTTCAAAATTTGAATGCCGTGTTGGCTTTGACAGTCCAATAACCATGCAGGTTTAACAGGTACACCATCGGAATATGAGGACAAGTGAATAGAGAGTGCACACACTTGTTCACTATGATATATTATGTTGCGTACGTGGGTAATCGTTGAGATCGGCCGCCGTAGCGAAATCAGTAAAAAAAAAAATGTATTTATTTTTGAGCTTAGATCGTAAAGTGGTATTAATACATAGTGGCTTTATAAGTAGTCACTATGTATTTATTTTATTATTTTTATCACTGTAATTCTGGTGTGTGTAACTAATAAAATAAATAAATATGGCATATTTAGAAATTCTATTGAAATCTGCAGTTCATTTTAAAAAAAATCATTTAATTTTAGTTTCACCTTTTATTAATTCACATGAAATAACTATTGAGTATGACAGATATTACTCGTCACAAAAATAAATTGTGAGAAATAAAATTATTGAAAATATTCCAGTAATTATATCCATACCTACGCTTATTAGTTTACTCTTTCCTTAAGAATAAAATGTCAAATTTATTGAACAAACATTTGCGATGTTACGAGAGGAAAACTGCGAGCGTCCACTAGTTTTACAAATAATTTGATTTATTCAGGGTTTAACGTAAAGTATATTATCATAATACTGCTTGACGTTTAGTTGCACCCGCATTTTATTCCTATTTTAATCAATTTATAATACAACGCGTGAGTTTAAAATTTAAATTTTACAAAACTTCTAGTGACGTTAAGACTGTTACTAAATGAATAAAAAAAGAAGAGGAACATAAATTATTTGCAGAAACAGAAGTCCGCTCTATTAAGCTAATGGAAATTAAGTTTCGGTTTAAGCAGGACAAATTGCGGACACGCTAACATTTTTGAGTAACAGATAAAGATTAAGTTAAGCGTCTAAAAGTTTGTGAAAGTGTTTAAAATTATTTAATAAAGATTTCTTTTTGCTTTTAAACTTTTAGCTACGCGTACGAGTTAAGTATTTTTTTCACTCAACAAACTTAATTCAAAACTTTATGTAGGTTATTAGGAAAAACAACTTGTGGAAATTAATGTTACTTATTTAATACAAATTGTTATGCTAATTTATGTATTTTAAGTTAATTTTGAGTTCGAATTTACAAAAATAGATAAAAAAGAAATTCTTGAAAAAGTTTACACCATGACAACTATAAAAAATCATACCACTGGCTGGGCACATTTGAAACAAAAAATAATTCAACATAAAAATTCAAATTTCGAAAATGGAATACTCACGTTCGGTGTGTTCCCTGCCGGCCAGCACGCCCAACCCTTCACAGGTGTCTACTAGCGCGGCCGGCCCGCGCTCCCTTTTATATGCGAACCACGGATAACGCACTGTGGGATTTTTACCAAATTATGATTAAGTTTTTTAGGGTTAATAAAGAGAAGGAACGTTACGACTGCTTACGTCATTAGAGGCCGTGAATATTCATTTGAGTTATTAAATCTTATTTTGTTCCAATTTCAAAATGTTCTTTGATGACTAATGATATGCCCGTGGGAATAGGCTGGCAATTAAAAGAAAATTACCTTACCCATTAATGTTTAATCAAAAATGTTACATATTATGTACTCACAATGTATTGTATGGTTGACAAATAACTTTGCATCCACACTAAGTATACTATTTTACATATGTCGTAGGGGTATGACGTAGGTATGAAATTAATAATAGTGACGTAGAGATTAAATACTTTTGCCGATCAACATTTATCAATATAGGTATTGTTGAAAATACTAAGTTAAGCCTTTTTCTCACTTTGTTTAGCTAGGGAATTGAACCTCAGAAACTTTTCTGAGGTATGTAACAAGTTAGGAAGGCTATATTAAATTGTTTAATATACGAGTAATATACAGAGATAGTGTTGGTCACGAATGGGAATGTTTTTTTTTATGTGATAGGTAGCAGACGAGCAGGCGGATCACCTGATAGTAAGCAATGCCGCCGCTCATGGACACCTGCAACACCAGTAGAGTTACAAGTGCGCTGCCAACCTTTTATCCCCTTTCCCCGGGTGGGCCTCCGGTACCCTCACTCTCTCGGCGAAACACAGCACAGGGGCTGCTTCACGCCGGTTTTCTGTGAGGCAGTGGTATCACTCCGGTCGAGCCGGCTCATTCATGCCGAAGCGTGGCTCTCCCACAGTTGAACGTAGTTATGTTAGTGTAAAAGATGAATCTGCGATCTTTACTCCCTACCGTTCTAAAGCCAAGGCGTTAAGCAATCGTTAGGTAATCCTTTATTAGATTTTAGTTAGTTGTTTTTTGAAGTTGAACATTTAAAATTCGACCAATTGAAGTTTAGTGGAAAAAATGGTACTGCTTAAGGTGTTCGAATCCAACCATGTTTTTTTTTTCTTTTTTATGAGATAGGGGGCAGACGAACAGACGGATCACCTGATGGTAATGTTTTTCCGGGATTTTCAAATGTTTGTGGATTTCGAGCGTTAGATCAGCGATAAGGGAGAGGCCTCGATACTCGATATGAATCATTGGGGGGAAATTCTCGTGGATTTGACATTATTTTCAACTTGAGTGTCGAGTATACGAGAATCTCGTACACTCGACATTAATTTCGAAATAGGGATTTTATACATTGGTCCATACGAATCTCTAATGCCACTTCTAATGTCGAGCGCATGAGAATTGACCCCCTAGTCTGGTTCCCCTTAGGGTTAATAAGGTTAGACGGTACTTAGTTGCTTCATTCATTAGTTGTATTATATTTGTGATCCTCTGTTGTCTGATATCTGTAACACAAGTGCATAAGCTACTTAGTACGGAGTCAGGTCAATGTATGAGATGTTGTGTGTGAATTATTGGAACCACCATGCCCTGGATAATGGGTTTAAGCCTACCCCGGGCTCATATCTGGACTTTTTTTGGTGGCAGACGAGCAGACGGAAGGATATTCGCCACCGCCCATAGACACCTGCAACTGACTCTACGTCATAAGTGCACTGGCAACCTTTAACCCTTTCCCACCGACTGGGCCTTCGTTACTCTCTCTCACCTGATCAAACACAGCAGTCAAGAGGCAGTGGTATCTTATAAATTGATAAATAAATAAATTAAGACAACATCACATACATTGTCCTGGTCCCAAACTAAGGTTTTCCCTTGTACTATCAAAACCAGAAACAACGAAGGAACTACAAACACCCAGACCCAACATAAATATCTGTTTCATCAACAAACATTTGTGTTGGTGCGGGAATCGAACCCGCGACCCTTGCGTCTCAACCGGCGTTCAAACCATTGCGCCAAATGGGTCGTCAATCTCTCCGGTCAAGCCGGCCCTTTCATGCTGAAGTGTGGCTCTCCCATGGTGCGAAGTGTGGCGTTAGCATTTTGGTATAAACAGATATATTCAATGTACAGTCACAGCTTTTTACATTTTTATTACATGTACCTTTATAGAAGATTACTAAAACTATCGTAATATTATTTTATGAGTCCTTGTACTATACGAGTACTTACGTATAGTACAAGGACTTAGTAAGTTTGGTATTCACACTACGCCTTGAGAGGGATTAACGAATTTCACGCGTAACAATATATCCTTAGAAAATATCCATGCCTACAACGTAGTTGGTAAACAGCATATCTCTCTCTTTCTTTTTCTCTCTTATTTAACGTTAAATTCTCAATTGCGTCTAAAGCTGTCGCTTCTGAGCCGCCGCAAGACGCTTTAATAAAAACTAAATCATCCGTAATTTTATTTTTCAAAGATGTTATTGCGCTTGTAACACTTCAGGTGTTAATAACATTTGGTACCTACCCACAACATTTTAACAATGTATGGAAACTTGACAGTTTAGTCTGCATAATAAGAAAAATAATGCCAAAAAGGTTGGCGAAACCTAAAAACGTCACTTGAGAATGACATTAAGTGACTTTAACAGATTTGACAGTGGCGTATCTGTCGTAGATTTTTTGGTCTTGAATTCGAGTTTGGAGTATAGATGGATAGCGTACTGTTAGACCGAGGTCCAACTTCAACGTCATTGGTTGTTCAGTGACATTTTGACACCTCACATCAAAAGTAATAACTAGTAATCACTGTGTGTAGATTTGTTATAGACGGACCTCAGTACTACGGTACGTCATCTGGCGGATTTTTCACACCTATGTTTCATTTGTTTCTTTTTTCATTTGCAAAGAACTATTTTCATGACCTTATACTATGACTAATAATAAAAAAATTAAAAAAGGGTATACGCCTCCATTATAGAAATCAAGTTAACTACTACGAGTATGATGACTTTAAGAAAGACGAGAATATTTCTCTCGTAGGCGAGAGGGTAAGATAATGTAGTATTTCTGTCTCTCTCAGTCTCCCCGTGCATGGCTGTGCATCTGACAGATTATGCAAGGCTTTTCTTTCTATTGCATTGTTTGTAAATACTCTAGATTTAGTTGAGCACTTGAGCTTAATGTTTAAGGAATAAGATCGAAATTAAACAAAAACGAAGATGCTTCAAAATGTTTTAAATGAATGAATATTTTATCACACACTTCACATATATTTTTAGCCCAGTGGCTAAGATACTACACTCCAGGACTTTCAAATAGGTATTATATGCGATTTCTACCATTAGCTTGGCGGTGAGGGAAAATATCGTGAGGAAACCTGCACGTTTCGCATAGTTTCTAAAACGTGTAACCATGATTCAATTCCAAAGGAACGTGTCTCTTTAATCAACTGACTAATAACATAATTGAGACAACATCACATACCATTGTCCTAGTCCCAAAACTAAGGTTTTTCCCTGTGTACTATGGATACCAGAAATCAACGGAGGAACCACAAACACCTAGACCCAACACAAGTATCTGTTTCATCAACAATCATTTGTGTTGGTGCGGGAATCGAACCCGCGACCCTTACGCCATTGACATTGGCAAACTAACGGTGTCTCCTGACACAATACAGGCCAATAAACAAAAAAAACCATGATTCAATTCTTCTGGTTTCCTTGTTGAAAGGGTAGCGGAGATCGGACGGCAGTCACTTCATTGACTCATTGTAATTACCAGACTCCCCAAAATCGATATTCCGAAGCAGTGGTAGATTACAAAATTGAGATTAAAGTATTTTGTATGAATAAAATATTTTTTTTATTACCTACTATTAGTGCACTAGTACCTAGGTACCTAGTGTTGCCAAAGACTTGAGTTCTGGATTGAACTCATTTTGTGCAACGCTCGCAAGATTTTGACTTGATTCTTTTGACTTGTTAAATTTTTTCTTCGAACGAGACCGTGAATCTTTGAATTATTAATTTTGTGTGTCGAGAGAGTTGTCATGTGAACAACTTACTTCGAACTTTTATCTTCGAAAGAGACTATGAACCGTTAAATTGTATTTTATTGTACCGTTTAACTCTGCGATTGTGTAGCGAGTGGGTTGTCACGTGGACAACTTGACTTTACACTTCTACCTCTACTACAATCTTAAAATCCGATTATGAGCGTGTGGCTTTATAGCCATCTTCGTAGATGTGGAGTCAACTTTCATTCTCAAAGATGCTGTGACCAATGGCCAATGATGATATTTTCTTGAATTATTCTACTTCTTTAAGTGCCAATTTCTAACGAAGGTTGCTTATCATAATGGCAACTTGAACCCTTGACACAAATGCTCTAAACAGAGATCGAGTGCTTTTATTGTACGTACAGCCACACATCAAAGTATACAAAACTGTCAAATTTCTTCAATCGACTCTCATCTTACTGTCAAACAAATTAGGTTGAATATCAATTGAGGAAATTTGACAGTTTGTGGTAACCTGATGTGTGGCTGTCTGTACCACTGGTGTAGATTTTTAAGCCAAGAAGTTCTTCTTACCCGGGTTTCTCTTGACTTGAGTGATTATTCCCAGCCAACACTACTCTTGCCTCATAGTTCCGGAGCACGCGACCGCGGAAGATGAAAAATGATCCAGGTCGCCACACTCAACACCTACGCCTGAGTGAGTGGCTGTCTCCCGGACAAAACCTGGGGTTTTCCTTGTATTTATAGTCTTTTGCATTTCTTTGTGCTGGAAACTACGTAGGTAGGTAAGTAGGGAGAAGATTTAAGTGCAGTTTGAAGTACTTAGTATTTCTTAAATTTAGTTCTGCCATAACCAGGTAATTTTGAACTATTTATCCTTTGTTTGTTTCTTTGTTTTAAGATTAAACATGTTTCGATTTTTTGTTGTGTGAACAAAGAAATGTATGAGACTGCACATAAATTGGTATTTAAAAAATTGTCAAGGCTGTTATTTTAAAGTGGATAGTTTAACTGTTCACTAAACCAATATAAACTAATCTAACAAAATCACAATACAAAAATGACTGACTTTGCACTAAAATATACTATGTTTTGGTGTACAAATGGCATTTTTAGAGTGCACATTGGTATTTTTGCTGTACAAAAATCAGTCGTTTAAACTACCTCCTATTAAATTTTTCTTTAAAAACGTATTTTTCTGGTGGGTAAAAACCCAATTACGGCCCTAATACTCATATTGCAACCAAAATCTTGTCACTTTGACCATATTGGCTCAAACTATTGTCAAAGCTAACTATAAGTTGTCAATTAAACCAAAAAGTAAAGTTAAATACAGTTAAAACAAAGGTACGAATCAAAAAACAGGCCCGTAGTGTAGCCTACTATTGGAGCCATAAACCAACACCAAGAAGATGCAACTGCATTTTGTGGTGATGCAGCTATAAGAAGTTGAGAGCCTGTAAAACTCCACTTAGTTGTGAAAGTCACACTAAGTACGCTAAAGTATGCTACACATACTCGTACAGATACAGACGCCAACGCATCCCTCAAATAACTACTAATCTTCTATGGTTAATTTAACTAGGTAGGAAGATACCATAGGTACTTAATTTTCAAAACTGTGGAATGAACTATCACCTTCGGTGTTACCTTACTGATACGACCTGTGAACCTTAAAATTACGAGATTAAAAATAAAAAAAATCCCCGACATGATTGTAAAGGCATATTATGGTGACGGCCATCTTGGATTTAGGATATGTCACATTTGATGTATTTTACTACCCAAGCCCTTTCATTTAAAACTGATAATAAGGCCCTACTACCTAACCTACATCAAATTGTGGTGGCGGCCATCTTAAACCAGTGACCATCAAACGTAGTTAAAACAGTTCCAACTATATCGGCTTTAAAACAAAAAAAAAACAACGTCCATATCGGTTTATCCGATAGAGACAAACGATGCCACAGACAGACAGACATGTAACATCCCGTCGGTTTTAGCTTCCCTTTGCAAATGGAGCCTTCATTGGCGGCGACACTATCCATTGAAGATCTATATGGTTCTATATGGCGACTGTATCCATTGAAGATCTATATGGTTCGATATGTGAACGCGTTCCCATGCTAAATAAGGGTTCTTGACACACAGATGGACAATAAAGTACAAGGCATCTTATAAGAGTTTGGTCTGTTTCTTTTGGGTACGGAATCCTAAAAATCATCTCGATAAAAACCTCTTAAAAAGTGACTGTTATGAAAATTGCTTATTTTCTATACAAGCAACTTATTTTTAGACGAACCAGATTTAATCAGCTATCGATGAACAACAAAAGGTAAGAAGATAATTAACTTGTGAATTGTTCGGTACGAGTTAATTAATGATTGGGAAAGAGGCCAAGTTCTGTTCAAAGGGCTTGGGTCTATAGGACCCTACTACAGTATAGGGTTTTAATAGTAGCACTGAAGTCGGGCCACCGATACAACGCGATGACTATAAAAATAATAAGTAATTTAATTTAAATATCGACGAAGTAAGAATTTATTATAATGATTCATAAACAGCAAATCTAAAATATTTTTTGATCCTTGTTAACTGTTTTTTTTTTTCAAATAGTTAATAATGTATTTTTTGTACCAACCTATTTAATGTATTTGATGACTCTAGCTGACTTTGGTCAGCCTAGAGTCAACTTTTTGTGCCTATATTGTTATGATGAGCTTTATTTTCAATTCACAAAGCACAAGACCAACCTTTTAAAAAGGTGGCTGTCGCATGTGAATAACTCGCTTGATGGAGTACTGTTAGACTGAGGTTCAACGTCATTGGTTGTTTAGTGACTTTGATTTTTTTCATTTGATAATTCATCGATTTTGATATCTCACATCAAAATAACCAATCCCCGTGTAGTTGGACCTCTTGAATATTCAGCAGTTGGAATTCTCGTGAAGTCTAATCGGAATTTTGTACTATGGACGAATGTATGAAATCTCTAAATTCGACTTCAATGTCGAGTGCATGACAATTGGTCCCCAGTTCTACAGCACACTATCTTCCAACGGATTTTCCACACGCGGTGGCCCTCATTGTTTTGTCTCTTACTACACATCTCTACACTGTGACCTTCCTATAATCATTAGAGGAAACACATTAGCTGTTTAGTCCAGATGGATGAATACATGTAAGGGTGCTAATTCATATCCATCAATCCCTATTTATCGTTGCTCTCCCAGTTTCCGCACTATTCGAGAATTTGAATTATTTATAGTTGACAGGGTGATTTGTTAAACACCCTAACGATAAGAACACGTGGCTTCTAAGAAGGAGATTTCGTTAAATCTCCTTCTTTACATTTGATTTGATTACTTAGATACTTACGTTTAAGTACCTAAGGAATTCAAATCAAATGTAATGTTTTATTTTATCGTACACTAGTGGCCCGCCCTCACTTCGCTTCGGGACCGTAATTCAGAATCGAACCAATAGATGGCGCTGTGTCCAATTACATCGCGCAAGCGTATCGTGTTTTCGGTTTACCTATAAGATTTGTCGTTGTCTATAGAAGTTATCTCTTTATAAATAGTTTAGAAGATGTGTTCCAATATGTCTTTGAGTGTTTTGATGCTACAATAACGCTTCTGTGGCGTGTCTGCTTCGGTGGCGCAGTGGATAGTGGGTCGCAGTTTAAAGCGACGGCTACGTTTGGGCTTACCGGGTTCGATTCCCGGGTCGGGCCTAAAAAATGTACCTATAATTTTCTGTTCAAAATATCTCAATGTCAGCCCGAAGTCTTAAACTTGGCGGTCTTAATAGCGTATCGGAAAACTTGGATAGCGGTTGGTCTTGTGCCCAATTCCTCTTTATTTGACCCATCGAATTGATTGGGTAAGGGTATAAAAAATGCACCTGTGTTTGCACACACACTTGAGCACTAATAATTATCCTGGCTGATCGTTAAGATCGGCTACTGTAGCTGAACAGGTTGGAGGATATTATTATTTATCATGCTTTACATTCACCAGCCGAGCTCATTAACCTACTTCCAAGCTAATTATAGAAACTCGCACGTTGATTTTAAAAATCTAGACTTTAAAATCCAGACTTTAAAAAAATCCAAGATCTTAGACTTGAATCTACGAAGTCCCGTTTAGCGAAAGATACCACTGAGCTACTGTAGAGCTACCATGGCACAAAGCAGTGTACAGTCGCCTTCAATAAAATGTAAACACCTCGACTCTTATGCCAGGATTATAAGGTTCATATTTGAATGAGGTTGTACACTTATTTGTGCACGTGACTGTATGTACATATAGCCGGTATGAAAATTATATCCTGCGTCGATTGTTCGTGGGTGTTCCAGTAACTTAAAAGACACATAGCAGCTTCAATATGTAGTTATTAAAATCGTGCCAGTATTGACTCTAGCTGAGACAACAGAACTATTCGCAGTGACATGTTTGCCGCCTGTGTTGTCTGTTGGTGTTTCATTAATGTGGTGCGGCAGAGTGGGAAATTGCGCCGCCTATCGCTGGCCCAATCATGGCGTCGGGTTAGGGTTCCGAGACTTAAAAGTGACACTTTAATACAAAAACAACGAAAACAACTTACAAAACTACTAACTAATACAAAACAAAAGAAGCGAGCCTATACCTTCCTAAAAGGCCGGCAACGCATCCGCACTCCTTCTGGTGTAGCTGATATCCATGGTCGGCGGTGTTCACTTATATATAATCAGGTGACCCGCTTGCTCGTTTGCCTTCCTATACTATGAAAAAAAAACATTGACTGGCGCATTAGCACCCAGCGGTGTTATTATTGTTTTTAAACGTCTAAGTCATTCAAACAATTGGTTTTCTATTATGTCTGATGGCTGGGCCTTATGATGACGTAACAAAAGAAAAAAAACATCAACAATAAATCGACTGGGCCAGATGGCGCATTTGGTAGTGGCCCTGCGTCATACGTCAAAGGTCGTGGGTTCGATCTCTACCCTGGACCAACATTTGCGTCATTAACATTTGTGTTTGTTCAGTGTCTGACTGCCGCACTCAGAGTCGTTGATTAACTAAGTTACTTAAGAAAATAATATTGCTAGTATTTTCTGATGCCGATGTAGCTCGCCTCACGAGGTCCCTATTATATGTCCCTCTTAGCTGATACTCTGGAGGACGTGCAAGGTTCCACCCACCACTCTCTTCTTCGTCACCTAATTGATCTACGTCCACGAGGCTTATTAGTGCCTTTTATTTGACCTTGGACAACGAGATGCTAAATGGAGTCGTTATTGCGTCTTCAGATCTATTTTCTTCTTGGGATCAGGACGTATGTAGGTACCTAATATCGGCTGATTGTATTATCTACTAGTGGCCCGCCCTCACTTCGCTTCGGGACTATAATTCAGAAATGATCTAATAGATGGCGCTGTGCTAAATTATATCGCGCAAGCGTTTTGTGTTTTCGGTTTAATTATCTATGTAGGTAATTGTAAAATCGTACAATTTGTAAATGATACCAATTGTACGGAATCCTTAAACGTTCGTCATGCTTACTCATGAACATTTTGCCATGTTTTAATACGCATCTGTAGTGAAAGGTTTGCTCGATTTTGAAAATGATGATGACTACGTATGTATCTAGTAATAGTTTCTTATAAAGAAATACAGAAAAATTCTGACTAACTTACTCTTATTCAATTATTTATTTGGTACAAATGGTATTTCAATCGGTACAGTTTTGGAGAAGAGATTGGGATAACGATATTTTTCTATACTTTTAGTACTTAGGTGCCTATTCGGTAGGATTTCTCTATTGGCTGGTCTTGCAGGTAATTAATTTGTTAGCCGCCGACGCAAAAACATCGGGGTGTTATAAGCTTGACGTGTCTGTATGTTTGTCTATCTATATGTGTGTCTGTCTGTGGCATCGTAGCTCCCGATTCCCGAACGGATGAACCGATTTGATTTTTGTATTTTTTTTTGTTCAAAAGTTTAAACCCCTTATAAACGTGGTCTAAAAAATGATGCTGTCACTTTCATAAAAGTCACAAACGAAAGTGACAGCTTCAGTTTTAAACCATGCCTAACTTTAGTCTCCGTTTTGTAATAAAGCGTTTTTTTGCGTTCTTAGCTAAATTAAATGGCCGCCTAAGTTAGCGGCCATTTAATTTAGTGCAATGCATACCACCTCAAAATGATTAATTTCATATTTTCTCTTGATTCCCGTTATAGGTATCAAATGAAAGGGCTTCAGTAGTAGAACGCATACATTATGACAACTTGTCGGGGGTTTTATAAATTTTCATTTTTTTTTTGGTTTGGATGAAAAAGTGTCATCCTGCATGGGGAAGGGAGCTAATAAAAACGGCTTTAATTAAATCCTTTGAACATCGATGGGATGGAACTAATCAGCACGCAAAGAGGAAAATGTTATTTCTTGCTATTCAAATATTCCACTACTTTGTGGTTTCACAGGCGTAAGTACTAGACTTAGGAGTTGGATGTTCCGTTTATTTTTGAATCTGAACATTTTAATACTTATCAAGGCTTTGCTAAGATTTGAATAATTATTACTAAATTTGTCTTTGCCAATGGTTTGGAGCTGTAGAAGTTTTCTCACGATGTTTTCCATCACTGCCCAACTAGTTTGAGAAATACCTACACTCTTAAGTTTGCTTCGGGACTATTATTTTACTCTACAATCTCCTGTTTCCTTCTAAATACTTAGAAGATAACGTACGGTCTTATCCATCGAGGTTATAGGTACGTACTTTACATGACCTTTAGGAAACGTTCACTGCCAGTAAACTTAATATGAAGCTATATACTATTCAAATATGTGCAAATAAGTACCAAGTTCATGGCGTCTTAAAGAAGGAGCGATGTAGAGAATTTACTTCCTTTTATATTATGACTGGCCTAATGACGTATTGGTAGTCTCGTACGGCAAAGGTCATGGGTTCGACTCCTACTATAGCAAAGGGTATTTGAGCCATGGGTAAATACTTTCACTCACGGTGCAGATGCTGCTTCGCGCAGGGTTCCTGTGTGGATATGGTATCACTCAAGGTGAGCCTAAAGCACTAATCCAGCACTGGCTGGCTGAAGATTGGGCTCATGACCAAACACAATCACGTGATACCATCCAGACAATGAGAGTTCTGGAGTGGAGACCGCGTCTCGGTAAACGTAGTGTAGGACGACCTCAGGCCAGATGGAGTGATGATCTGCGCAAGATGGCTGGCTAGAGCTGGATGCGAGTAGCCGAAGATCGATCAAAGTGGCGAGCATTTGGAGAGGCCTATGTCCAGCAGTGGACTGCAACAGGCTGATGATGATCCAGACAATGCCGGCGTACACTAATAGGTTATGCTCCTCATTCCTATCTGCCATCAAGTCATGGAATGCCCTTCCAGTTCATGTGTTTCCTCTTTCTTACAATCCTGGGTTTTTAGGCGGGGCGTGAAGCGGCATCTCAGCAGGCCTTCAGGGTGAGAATGACAGACTCGATTGATACTTAGTCTATTCTTTTGTGCCTGTCAACCTCATATTTGGATCTCACGGCCTTACCATCAGGCGGAGTGAGGTCATCTTGATTGTCCTCAATATATAAAAAGAAAAAAATGGCGAACATTGACGTCTGAGGCAAAAACCCAGTAACAAAAAAACTAATAATTACTTGACGTGTCAAATGACAACAATTTTTACGACTAATTGAAAAAAAGAGCTATAGCTACATCGTATGTCAAGCATGGCCTTTACTAAGGCCACCAAACCCTCCATAAACAGATCAAACACTATTTAATGACGATCGACACACACATTTATGAGTGTCACGAGTAGGCGGGTACTGACATCGTGATTCATTACATAAGCCGTGGCTTGGAATAAGCTTAGCTTAGCGATAAGCAGTCACTGCGAGATTGGACTCCGTAAAATAATTGTAGAGCTGGGGTTAGCTTTTTTTTAAGACGAGCAGGCGGATCACCTGATGGTAAGCAATTGCCGCCGCCCATGGACACATGCAACACCAGTGGAGTCACAAGTGCGCTGCTAACCTTTTACCCCCTTCCCCCCGATGGGCCTCCGGTACCCTCACTCACTCTAAGCTCTCATAGCTAAGTTAGGTTAGGGTTTTTTTTTTCATGAACACCCAAATCTGAATTGTAAAGATATTTTTGTTGTGGCACCACTGTGGACGTTTTTCCACTGATGTCATGTGATGAACACTTGTGTTTGTTCAGTGTCTGGGTGTAATGTATGTATTTAAGTATAATATTTGTGTTCCCTCTGTTGTCTGATATCTGAAACACAAGTGTTTGAGCTACTTTGTACGGAGTCAGGTCTATGTGATGTTGTGTGAATTTATTTATTATAACCTCTTTATAAATAATCTAGATATTTATTTGTGGATTTAAATTAAGTATAGCCATTTTTATTTAATTCCTTTATTTGCTCTGAGAAGATAGTTACTAATATATTTTATTTACATTCTTAGCGAAACAAAAAAGAGTAAAACGTAAGCAAGGTATTCTAAATTGATTTTCAAAAAGCTATCTAAGAACTTAGCCGCAATAAAAGATTCTTACTAAATACAAAATCAAAGACTTTAAGCAAATCACAATAATTCGAAAACGAATGACTATTTCGTTTAGTATTAACGATTTCAATACCACTAATAATTGAACTCAGACTTGCTAAACTTATTAGGGTTTTACTTAAATTTACTACTGATGATTTTTAATAGAATTACCAAAATAGATTGGTGAAGGTAGTCGCATATATTTTGAAGATGCTCTAAGGCAGTGGTTCTTAACCGGTGGTCCGCGTCCCACTCGTGGTCTCTGGAGGCATTCCAAGTGGTCCGCGAAGACATCGTATTAACAAGTGACGTGACGTGATGAGTCGAGTCAACACCAAAGTCAACACAACACAAATGGCGCCGCAACGCATGTCCGAAGTGTGTGGTCCCTGATACGACAGACATTTGGTAAAATGGTCCCTCATGACTTAAAGGTAAAGAGCCACTGCTCTAAGGCTTGCTAGTTTGTCGTCTCTAGCATAAAAACACTTAGTTATTGTGTTAAAAGATGATTTTCTTTCTCTCTTTCTTTGTTTTATTTATTTCAAAATTGTATCACAAACATTATAGTTTGAACTGAATCAAGTTTTGACGTTTTACTGTAATTTATTCGCAAGTTCGCTTTCGTCTGACAAGACAAATAATACCAATACGTTATAAGATACACAAAGTTGTATAACAGTCGTTTAATGGCGGTTTTGGCAACAAACTGGTGAGGGGATCTTAGTCTGACAAGATGTCTCATTCAATAAATTGAAGAATTATACTTAATATGAGTATGTAGAAAAACTACTTTATATTTCTCTAATTAAAAGAGAGAATTACTTATTTGTCGTAGTAACATTTTTAAAACAAATCTTTGTAAGTAAATTAAATTTAAAAAGTCTTAACTTTTTATCACAAGCCAAAATATATCTTGTAAATTAAAAACCTTTCTTTATAGTCGGGTAAAAAAACCCCTTCTCTTGAATTTTATACTATGAAATTTATAGTCGACTACAGTATAGTAATTTCAATCCGTCTCAAAGCTTCGATTATAAAAACCCTAGATGTAGGTAGCTTGTGTGTTGAAAAGCAAAATTAAAAGTGTCTCAATGAAGTCTTCACTCGCAAAGTAACGCTTTTTGGCATATTCGGAATATAAAACTATCGATACATGATTTATGGTCAAAAACAAAATAGGTAGGGTGATCGAGACAGTGATTGCCCACTTAAGAAAATTATGCAAAGTTTTGTTTCAGTTAAATCCTTTATTTAAACAATTGGGTAGCAGTGTGCGACTTTTATATACCATTGGTAGTTTAGCTTTGAGATAAGTTAGCAATAATTCAAATATCTAAAGAATATTTGTAAATATAACGTTTTGCAAAAAAAATCATAAAATTTGTTCTAAAATTCAGTGATTGCTCACCCCCTCTAAATACTAAATGGAGCGTTTTTATACCATAATAACTGCTTCAAGTGATACATCAATGCTTTAACTAGCTCGTTGTTTAGCTTTCACATTCAAAAAATAAAATAAAAGTGACACAATCATTAAAACTACTAAGTGTATCCGATTCTCCTAAGGAATTCGAGTTTTTTGAAGAGACGAACACCTGCTGTGCAAAAACAGCCATTATAATATATATTTTTTTAAATGTTGACAAATTTCTTATTGAGAATTCTGCTTAAGAGTACTCTAGTGTTATTTAACGGATTTAATTCAAAACTACCCCTTTGAAAATAAGTTAAAATCTACGTTAACCTTAAACCTGGCAATCACTGTACCCTGGGCAATCACTGTCTCGGTTCCCCTACTAGATTTCATATTCGACTTCGAAGTCATACGTTCGAAATTCAAAATAACTATAGCTGTGAAACAGATGAAAGTGCTATTGAAATCACTTTTTCAAACCCTTTCTGTATGGGAATGCGTGTGTAGAGATCAAAATCCAAGATCTCAGTCTCAAATTTATTTTTAAATTATTTACATTTTCACCATCAAAACCTGATGACGGGATCCTAGGTCATCAAGACTTGTATCAAAATGCTAAAGTAATTAAAAAAATCAACTCATTTTAACATCTTTTTTACTTTAGCAACAACGCCATCTATGATAATGCGGCAAAGTTAGATTCGTTTTAGAGCAGCTCCGTAGCTTGCTACGAGGGCTACGACATCTCGTAGCTTCGTAGCAAAGTAGCAAGCGGTGTTGATGGAATATAAGTTCTCTCAACGAAAAAAAATGGAAGGACATGGTTTGTTATTATTTATATTTCGTGTAGATGGGGCTATGGTCTTTCTAAGGTAGGGAAAGCTATTATTTCTAATTTAATATTGCAACATCTGTTATTTTTAAGATTGTTATGAATATATCAAAAAAGGTGTTAAAATGGTCTAAATAACATAAATAACACGCAATCTAAGTGTGCTGAAGCACATCCTTTTTTGATATTTTTGTTTATGCTTTTTATATTTTAATATTAGATTGACGTTTGTATTTGTGCTATTAATTACACGAAGTTCTCCACTACGAACCAGCGCGTTTTTATTTACTTATTATTCAATCCAAAAGGTGGTTTTTAATAAAGTGGTCCTTCTAGGAAAAACCTCGGAGTAAGTGAGTCTACTTCGAGTAATGGTAGTGGAGACAAGAAGCGCTAAAAAGGACGCGAAATCTGTTGTCGAGATGGCGGCCGATATCGCGGGTGGTAAGAGTACATCAGGCGCACAGCCGCCACCGCCTCCACCGTCACCTCCTCCAGGTTTGTCTAGGTCCACTAACTCGTCTGCTACGGTAAGAGCGAGGCTTTTACTAGCAGAGGCGCAGCATACGCGACGTCTAGCGGATCTCGAGATGCAGGAGCGCGAAGCTGAACACGCGAGAAGGCAAGCACAGCTAGCCCGTGAGACGAGAGAGCTAGAGCGTCTAGCGGATCTCGAAATGCAGGAGCGCGGAGCCGAACTCGCGAGAAGGCAAGTGCAGCTGGCCCGTGAGACGACGGAGCTGGAGCATCGCGCTCAACTCGCCGCGATAGAGGCGGAAGGTGGTAGCCGTCACAGTAGTCGCCACAGTCGTCGCAGTCACACCAGTGATGTACACAAGGAGCAACGTGTGACCAGTTGGCTCGACGATGTAGACGGAGAGACCTCGCCCGCTATAGGGCTGGCTCTCGGTAAAAATCTCAGTCAAACTAACAACACTTCTTCTCATGTGCAGATCTCTGGGCCTCAGAAGCTTGCGGAAGTTTTATCAGTGCCAATGGAAGCGGAAGGAGCTGCCGACGCAGCCGCCGCCCCGTTCGCAGCGCCAGGAGCGGCAGCGGCTGCACTCGCAGCGCCCGTTCCGGTCGGCGCCAGGGAAATTTCGCAAGCAGTGCCTGCGAGCGGCGACAACGTGACACAGCAAGTCTCGTCGCTCATTTCGACGCTAGAACGTGTATTTAGTAATTTTAATAAAACTCCTAAGGGTTCGAATATAAATTTACCGTATTTCGATGGTAAATCGTCCGTCGAATATTTAGGTTTTAGGCGGGCCTTTATAGATACCGAGGCCTCATATACACACGCTGAGAACTTAGCGCGCATTAGCTTTGCGCTGCGCGGCGCAGCGCGCGAAGCCGTGAGCGTGGTGTTGGTGTCAGCGCGCGTGCTGGACATGAGGTTTGGCCGCGCCGAGACAATCGTGCTGCAAGAGATTGCGGCTATGCGTTCCCTGCCTAGAGTGAGCGCCGAAGGTAAGGATTTTGTTTCGTTCGCCTGTCGTGTTCGCAATTGCGTAGAAGTTATAAGACTTCTCGATCAGACAGATTACTTGACCTCGCCAGAGTTATTTAACGCGATGCTGTCTAAACTTCCTGCGATTTTGCGGCCACGATGGCAAGATTACGCTGCTTCACACGAGCGATACGGGGCGAAGCGCCTCGTAATGTTCGCAGGATTTCCTAGCGCGTGAGGTAGATTTGCAAGTAAAGTATGGGATGGCCGACTCCGCAGTCCCTACTTCCAGTCACGCAACAGACCCTAGGAAATTTCGTGACAGGGTGAACGCAGTCTCTGAAAATGTAAATCATTCCATTTCAGAGAAACCTAGTAGAATATCTAGTGATAAATTTTCGGAAAATTCCGACAAAATTATCTGTTTGTTTTGTGGGAAAAGTCACGACATTTCCAAATGTGTCAAATTTGAAGGTTTGTCAATTAATGACAGATGGCACTTTGTGAAAAGTAAAAAACTATGCCATCGTTGTTTGAAAAAAGGTTGGCACAGAATTAAATTCTGTAAATCAAAAGATTTATGCAAAGTTGATGGTTGCACGTACCGCCATCATTTATTGTTGCATGACTCTAACGTAGAGCGTAACTCGGCAGCCCATATAGATGTTGACGATAACGAGGGAGTGCCGAATGAGTGTGAGGTAGCCAGGTCGTCTGACACCCAGGCGGCGGACGTGGTCGCGCATGCCTCTGCTATAAGTGGTTCGCATCCGACGCGCACACCTGTCCGCTCCTCACCACTTCTGAAGGTTGTCGCAGTTACAGTTTCAGGCCCGTTAGGTAGCTACGATACGTTTGCTTTGCTAGACGATGGCGCGACGTCTACTTTTATTGATGCAGATGTATCATCCCGTATAGGTGTTTATGGCCCTAAAGCTCAAGTTCGACTCGACTGCGTAGGCGGTCTGTCTAAAGACACGTCGATAGAGTATGTAGACTTCCACATCAGGGGCAAACACGGGTCTGACTCCTATCTTATTCGTAGGGCGCGATCGATCAAAGGTTTAGGTATTAAGAGTCAGTCGGTTGATAAAAATGAAATTGCCAAATTGAGTCATTTGTGTGACTTAGTAGATGTTCTATCTTATGAGGACGCGAAGCCAACCATCATCATAGGAATCGATAATTGGCATTTGACTTTAGCGAAGGCTACTCGAAAGGGTACCAAGTCGCAACCAGTAGCTATCGATACGAACCTAGGGTGGGTGCTTTTCGGGTTCGCTTCTAATAGGACTAATCCTGTCGAGATTGTTAACCACTCCAGTGATGTGCCGTGTCATAGTGACGTGTCTCTCGAATCACTCATAAAAGAACAGTATCGGTTAGAATCGATAGGCATCACGAAGCGCGAGGTTCGTAGTATGGATGATGAGCATGCGCTGAAGATTCTAGATGACACTACGCACCGGTTGCCCTCGGGTCGTTTTGAAGTCGGTCTCTTGTGGCGTCAAAACGTTCCGAAGGTCCCTAATAGCTACCCTCTTGCGCTGTCGCGATTTCTAAGCCTTGAGAAGAAAATGTCAAAAGATCAGGACTACGCTCGATTATATCGCGAGAACGTTCACGCTATGATTCAAAAGGGTTACGCAGAAGAGTGCCAGGGCGCGCCGGGTGGCACCCTCTGGTACCTTCCACATTTTGGGGTAACCAACGTGAATAAGCCGGGCAAGTTAAGAATCGTGCATGATGCCGCGGCGAAAGTTCAAGGCGTCAGCCTTAAACTCATTATTGCTGCCAGGTCCTGACCTTTTACAATCTCTCCTGGGTATTCTTTTTCGTTTTCGCGAAGGAGAGGTCGCTATGACCGCCGACATCCGTGAAATGTTCCCGCAGGTTAAAATAAGGGTTGAAGATCGCGACGCCCAACGATTCCTCTGGCGTGACAACCCTAACGAGGTCATAAAAACGTACCGTATGTCATCCATGATATTTGGTGCCGCTTCCAGTCCTTGCTCTGCTCTTTTCGTCAAGGATAAAAATGCAGAGGAATGCAGGGGTTCGTATCCCGATGCGGCAACTGCAATTGTAGAAGATCACTACATGGATGACTACATCGGAAGTGTGGACTCAATTGAAAAAGCAGCACAGATGGCTGCTGACGTGGTCACCGTCCACAGGCGCGCAGGTTTCGAAATGCGGGGCTGGGTGTCCAACGAGCCAGCCGCATTGGCACAAATACCAAGGGACCTCTTGCTCAGCCCCTCGGTGGCGGATGTTGCGTTAGGTGATCTTCCGACGTCAGTTCGTACTTTAGGGCTGATGTGGCAACCAGCAAGCGACGTCATTACGTTCAGCCCAACCGTATCGGATAGATCCGCTTGTCAGGAAAGCCTTACTAAGCGCAAATTGCTTTCATATCTCATGCGCGTATACGACCCACTCGGAATTCTTGCGCCTGTAGTTGTTCCTGGTAGAATTATGTTCCAAAATATATGGCGCAAGGGTTATAGCTGGGACGAAGAGTTACCTGAGGTTGAGAAAAACGCCTGGAGCTGGTGGTTCGACAATTTAGCGTCTGTCTCGAACCTGCAGATCCCGCGTTTCTACCAAACCAAGGGTAACCCATTTCATGAGTGTGAGCTACACGTGTTCTCAGATGCCAGCGAGCTGGCCTACGTTGCGGTAGCCTATTGGCGATTTATAGATGCCGAGGGAAACGTGAAGCTCACCCTGATCTGTAGTAAAGCGCGAGTGGCTCCCTTGAAGCCCATTTCCATCCCACGTTTAGAGCTTCAAGGAGCGCTCTTAGCAGCTCGTCTCGCCTCATCCATTTGTGAAGCACATCGCTACGTGCCATCGAAGCGTTTCTTTTGGTGTGATTCGCTCAACGTGCTAGGATGGTTGCGTAGCGATGCGAGGTTATACAAGCCATTTGTCGCCCATCGCATAGGTGAGATTTGCGAGCTCACCGACGTATCAGAATGGCGTTGGGTGCCTTCGGATTTAAATGTCGCGGATGATGCAACACGCGTAAAACGCTGTGAGCTTACGGCGAACTCTCGCTGGGTATGCGGGCCACAGTTCCTCTTATCATCAGAATGGCCCGTAGAACCATCGAACGTTCAAAAGTCAGTTGCCTTAGAGTTAAAGCCAGCCGCACGATCACCTGCATCATCCCATATTCATCACACCATTTCATCCGATCATACTCATGATCACACCGTCATTTGCCATAATGATGAGACTCGGTTGCATTTGCCTTTGTCAGCCGATTCATCTCGTTTCAGTTCGTGGCTGAGATTGGTACGCGCAACAGCTCGAGCTCACCAGTATCTTGCTTTGCTTAGACTGCGTTGTCTTAGAAAACAGGGGGTCGCGGTGAACAATCTTGAGCCAGTTCGCGGTAAATTGCTTCACTTTCACTTCCGGTTCTGTCGCTGGCGCTAACGCACTAACGTCTAAAGGTCTCACAGCGGACAATGTCCACCTAGAGGAGATGCACATATTCCGGCAAAGCCAGCTGGATAGTTTCAAGAGTGATGTTGGATGTCTGCGAGCGGGAAAACCTGTACCAGCCCAAAGTCGCCTCTCGAAATTTGTGGTGTTTTTCGGCAATGATAATTTGGTCAGGTTATCCGACCGGACGGCTGCAGTGGCAGATCAAGAAAAAGTAAACCCAGTTGTTCTGGATGGAAAGCACCCAGCGATTCGTCTTTTAGTCATGTCGTACCACGAAAAAGCTGCGCACTGTAATACAGAGATGGTGGTGAATCAGTTACGACAGCGGTTCTGGGTGATTCACGCGAGGTACACTCCTCGCGTGAATCACCCAGAACCGCTGTGTACGCTCCATCATTCATAGTTGCACCAAGTGCCGACTTCTGCGAGCAGCCCCTCTCCAACCTCCAGTCGGCGATTTACCTGTGGAGAGATTATCCCACCACCGTCGACCATTTTCGTTCGTGGGACTGGATTACTTCGGGCCTCTCCTGGTGACTATCGGACGCAGGCGTGAGAAACGATGGGTCGCCGTCCTGACGTGTTTGGTCACCAGAGCTATTCACCTGGAAGTGGTTTCCAATTTGTCCACCGATGCGGCTCTCATGTGTCTCAGGCGATTTATTGCGCGGCGTGGGACACCTACCCAGATTTTGTCCGATAATGGGACAGCCTTTGTTGGAGCCAGCAAGGAGCTGAAGGCGCTCTACGGCCCGGCGGTTGAGGATTTTGCTGCCAACCAGCGGATCCAGTGGAAATTCATCCCACCTTCTGCACCGTTTATGGGAGGCGCATGGGAGAGGATGGTGCGCAGCGTAAAAACGGCCCTGCGTGCGACGTTGCGAGAGCGAGCGCCAAGTGAAGAAGTGCTGCGGACGCTGTTGGCGGAGGCGGAGTTTGTGGTCAACTCCCGATCACTAACCCACGTTTCCTGCGAGGCGCAAGCGGAAGAGGCGCTCACTCCCTTTCATTTTATTTTGGGGGCGTCAGCCGGAAGTAGTTTCCCCGCAACTGATCTCCAGGATGGGGATTTGGTCAGTCGAGCAGGCTGGAGAAGATCATTGCGCCTGGCTGACCATTTCTGGCGAAGATGGCTGGCGGAGTACCTGCCAACACTGACCCCTAGGAGGAGTCAGCGGAATACACCGAATGTCGCTATTGGGGACCTAGTGTTGGTAGTCGACGGAAACTTGCCGCGCGGGTCGTGGCCCCGGGGCCGCGTGTGCGCCGTGCACCCAGGCCGGGACGGGGTAGTCCGTGTGGCGGATGTGTGTACCTCCGCTGGGGTTTTGAGACGTCCCACCAAAAAGTTAGTTTTTTTGTTTTGAAATAAAAAAGGGACCATGTGCTGAAGCACATCCTTTTTTGATATTTTTGTTTATGCTTTTTATATTTTAATATTAGATTGACGTTTGTATTTGTGCTATTAATTACACGAAGTTCTCCACTACGAACCAGCGCGTTTTTATTTACTTATTATTCAATCCAAAAGGTGGTTTTTAATACTAAGTCTACAGTAATGACTGGTCAAAGTGACCACTTTATTAGATATTTGGAAGATATTTAAAGAAACAACATCTGTTTTATTTCTTACATAGTATTAAGTTGCCTGGCTGTTCACATTCACAACTTATTAAATCATTTACTTAAATAGCAGAAGACAGTACCAGACTGTGATAATATATGACTATAATAACAACAAAAAAAATATTTTTCGATGTAATAGGTGGCAGAAGAGCAAACGGATCACCTGATGGTTAGCGATAGCCGCTGTTCATAGACACCTGCAACATCAGTAGAGTCACAAGTGCATTGCCAACCTCTTAGCCCCCTTTCCCCCAATTGGACCTCCAGTACCTTTGCTCACATATGCTTGGTTTTAAACTTTTGACCTTTTTTTTAAGTTTTTTCTTATTTTGAACTTTTTGACCTTTCGGTAACCGGGCCTGTAAACATACCATGAACCATTTTTTTCTTACTTTTTAAGAGTTAACGAAAATTCGCGGTCAAGGCAGTCGAACTTTTTTTTTGTATTGTTAATTGTCATTAATTAAACTTTAACCCAATTTCATTGGAACAAAGACTAAAAAGCCTATCACAATTTCTCCGACACTCAGTTTTGACCCGTTTAGGGCGCTCACGCGACACCCCTGATGCATTTTTAATGAGGCGCCTTTAGGCACCCGTCCAAGTGCAACGAGCAGGCTCGGCTGCAACTAGTTGGTGCACTCGCGCTAATGCATACAGTAACTGGATTAGGACCGATGTTGGCTCAAAAAGTTTAAACATAAATTAAAGTTTCTGCTAGCACGGAATGAATAAAGTCCGATTTACAATATGATTAATATTGGAGATCGAACTTTCTGCTCCAAAGAATAAAGTCCGATTTGCAAATGTTTAATAATAGGAGATCGGACTTTGTTCTTCGAAGGAAGCGATGGTCAACCGTCGCCTAAATATGTTTAAATAGTTGCCAGATGAGTGCATTTGGTAGTGACCCTGCCTCATACACCAAAGGTCTTGGGTTCGATCTCCATCCCGGACAAACATTCGTGTGATGACAACTTGTGTTTGTTCAGTTTCTGGGTGTAATTTATGTATCTAAGTATTTATTTGTGTTTCCTCCGTAATCTGATATCAGTAATATAAGTGCTTATGCTACTTACTACGCAGTCAAGTCAATGTATGAGACGTTGCGTCTTTTTTTACGAGTTCAAGTTAAGTCACAGGTATATGTTATGTATTATTACCTAAAAATATTTTTTTTCAAATTGTAGGTATTTATTTCACTCGCTATCAGTGGAGTGTAACCTGTCATGTTAGGTTATAAAAGTGCCGGCAAAGAGAATTTCGCACTAGCAGAGCATGAAAATGCTTAAATGATAATTTCGCCTTTAACTTGCAAATGTGCCCGGGTTTGTCTGTCCCCCGAAATATACTACCAAAAGGTTCATGCGGTCGGAGACTTTTGGCTTTGAATATAAGATGAGCTGGAAAAAGACACTGTTATTTTGAATTGAAATGTGTACCAGCAACAAACTGTGTTTGCTTTGAAAAGCTCCTGGATAGAGCTATAAATTCATAAATATACTCGTACTTAGTTTGACTTTATTTATAAAAAACTAGCGGCCGCCCGCGACTTCGTCCGCGTGGAAAAGCAATTCTAATTTTTCTCGCCGTAAAAACCATCCTTGAACTTCAACGAACATTTAAAAAAAAAGATTTGGCTAAATTGGTCCAGGCGTTGTTGAGTTATGCGCTTACCAACACATTTTGCGATTCATTTTTATATTATAGATTTATCAATATTGTTAAGCGCAACAATGTTTCATTGGTACAATACTAAAGTGATTAGGCTAGTTTTTATCCTAAGTCAAGTACGCTATAACCATTTGTTATATTAACTACTCAACTAGTGGCCCGCCCTCACTTCGTATCGGAACATTAGGTCCAATCTGCGCCAATAGATGGCTGGGCGTTCATCACATTGCATCGCATTAGTGTTTCAGTTGTTCGTTTTGTATTAAGGTTCAGCCTGTTCTAGTCCTCTGCTGGACATGGCCTCTCCTGATTATTCGCTACTCGAGTTTGGATAAAGAAAAATTCCACCAAAAACACAAACTTGAAATGGGAGCCAAGTCCAAACTTTAAAAATATTTGTTTATCGAGTTCAAAAGAAGTAATATCGTAAATACATGCCAAGTTCAATGATAATACCAACTAAGTACCTACTTGGCTAAATCTCCATTCACGAATAATACCTATTACTTAATACGGTTGGCGCCCCATAAGGAAAAATAAAACAATTGTAGCGGCTTAAAGCCACCGAATTCACACTTAATTAATTTTATTTTAATTTTCATCCACAATTTAAATGCGCCACAAAGGCACAGCAGTAAAATTATGACCGTAGGAATGTTCGTTAGTTATTTTTTATTCCACTATACGTATGGGAACAGATTAACCAACTCAAATTTGTCAAATAAATCGATATTGAATTTCGCTGGCCTGAATTAAAGTTGGGAATTGATTGAGGAAAGTTTATAGATTTGGGTCGTTTGTCGTGTGTACAAATTGATTCATTGTAGGTAATTTGGCCCACACAGTTCCGTTATTCAGCGGCGAGGCTCATCATTACAGTCTAGATAGATAGATAGATAAACTGTATTGTACAAAATATAGAACTTAGGAACTGGGCATTGTAGACGTTACATATGGGAGTAAGTAGTTTCTATCTCAATCATCAGCCGGGTTAACATGCGCACCACGAGATAATTTGTCGACCACTCGTATTTGAATCCATTTTTTTTTCAAGTTATGGGTGGCGTTGACGAGCAAACGGATGACCATAGACTCTTCCAACACTAGTGGAGTCACATGTGAGCTGCCTAGCTTTTATAACTGCTGGCGCAGCGACCCAAAATGAGCATCCGATAGTAAGAGCCTCAATCCAGAACGATCCTGCGCCACCTCCTGCCAGTTATCAGCATGGTGTCCAAGCTTCCGAGCAAACGCACGAATATTTCGTATTTACAAGTCGGTAATACATCCAATCTTAATAGGGGTAAATAATAACAAGCCTATGTAAATAAAGAATATTTTGACTTTGACTTTGTTGAGTTATATATAATCTTGGCCCCATTGGCCATTTATTTGGACTTGAACCCATTTATATAAAATGGCGTGGCACATTTCGATTCCGTGGTTGGACAGTCTTCATTTTAAAACTATAAAAAGACCTCGTTAGCTATAGCTTCAACTTTTCATTTACAAAATGTGTCTGTCTGTCCAGTAAATGAAGGAAACGTGCCTCAGGTCCGACGCCGAACGTGCGCTGGCGCCGAGCCAGCGGCTGCGCTGACTGGTCCCGATAATACTGTTGGATCCACTTCCTCGTCGTCACTGGAAACAATGCCAAATGGAAACGCTACCTGCATGTAGGATATTGACAGTAAAGTATCAGCCTATACATCGTTAAATTCGAGTTGTTTTAATGCCGAAGCGCTCATAATAGGTAACACGAAAAAAGCCCCTTTAGGATGTTTGATAATCAAAATAAGGAAAATCAAAATCAGCTGTTATTAACCGGGCATTAATGAATGGAACGGCAGATTTTTATTTTGCTTATTTTGATGATCTAACATGCTAAAGGGCTTAATTCTTGTTATCGAAGATTACACAACTAAAATTTATCGGTGTATATACTGTCCCACAGCAGAGCAAAGGCCTCCATCATAGAAATCAAGTCATCGCTACTAAGATGAGATTAGGTTTAATCACCACGCTTGCCTAATGGATTGGCGATCACAAACCCGAGCTATGTTCGAAAAATTCTAAACATACCTATTTTTTGCCCGATTTTGATTTTTTATGCGCACAGTGAAACTGTGGAATCATCTGCCAACGATGGTGTTTCTGAGCAGATACCACCTGGTGATCTTCAAGAAAAGGGCTTATTCCGTCCTTAAGAGCCGGCAACGCATTTGTGATGCCTCAGGTGTTGCGGATGTCCATGGGCGGCGGTGATCACTTACCATCAGGTGAGCCGTCTGCTCGTTTGTCCGTTTTTATGTAAAAAATGACTCGGGCCTGGTTTAAGTGCGCGACGCAACGCTTCTTGATTAAGTGATTACTTAAAGTGTTATCTGTAGAATTTAACACTTTATAAATAGTATAGATTATTTTCTGTGCCTAAATTTAGTAATGTCTTATTTTGAATATTAATCTTGTAGTCGTGAGAAGTTTCTTAGGCGGCTGAGCAAGGAATCTAGTTTCTTGTTGGAGAGACTCCAATGATTAAGTGGAAACATTAAAATTCATGGCTAGGATAGTAAAAGCGGGTTTAGCTTTACAAAATTTTATTTATGACTTCGTGTATTGTCTTACGATACCCATTAGCTTAGAATAGCACATTTGTTACACCAAAGGTCATGAGTTCAATCCTCGCCCTGCACAAAGATTCAGCGTAATTATGTAGGGGGCAGATGAACTGACGGATCACCTGATGGTAAGTGTGCCGGTTACTCACGCGCACAAAATTACTATCTCTACAGACTACCGTTATCTCTATCACGTACGCTATGTACACAGATCTGACCACGTATATGATAGACGATATTATGACATCAGTAGTGTTAGTATATAAGCTTGTAGTAAATAGTTGTAAGCTTGTATTAGCTTGGACTTACTTTAATCATTGCTTATCATCGATTATCGCCGCCCATGTGCTGCCACCTTTAAATTTCCCCTGGATTGGGGGGACTCCAGCAACCTTTTAGTTATTTTTCTTTCGTTCAGTGGAACACAGGACAAGCGCCGTTTTTGCTCAAAATACAAGTATCCCTAATCTTACCATTGAATATAAAACTTATCTTCGCAGACTGCCAAAAATATCTAAGCACTTAAAAGTTCAAAACAACAGATACAAGTCGTAAAGCCGAACAAAGGCCACAGATAGATATACCCGGCTCAACAGTTCAGTCACGGACTGTATGCTAATAAAACACATGAATAACCCAATAAAACCGGTGTAAAGCGGAAAATTATTCGTTATCAGTATCCTCGGGAAATGAACGCTGGGAAACGGAAGCTACGGGGAATAACTTGAAAAATGGGGTAAGTTGAACAAGTATTGGGAGATGGGGAAAATGGGCAGGTGTAATTTTTATTGTTAACCAGCTAGAAAGTTTCTTATTTATCTATTTAATAGTGGACGCGCGCAGTTGCGCTGGAGTTCGTTTTCGCGTTAAAATATTTTTTCAAACTTCAGCTAAACAACGAAAGAGTTTCAAATCCGCTCAGTTTTAAGTTGCAGAGATTAACTTGAACGAACAGACAAACAAAATTAAATGAAAAGAATTTTAAAAATATTATTGTCACCTTTTAGTTAGTGATATTTTGAAGGAGACACTATTTAAAAAGAAAAGAAATTTGAAACAATAGCAAACAAAATCAAAACAAACCATATTTCTGTTCATTAAGAACTAACCCACGTCCAATATTAATTGGATTCGAAAACAAAGAACAGTAGACACTTCATCAATAAATTAGTCCAATTTAAATTCAAGATAACTGCAAAGACTAATCTGAGATACAGGGTGACGACTTTTATGATCCGGGGGAGAACCACGCTTTGGCATGATTGGCCACTACCGAAGCAATGCGGCCTCACAGAAAACCAGTGTCCAAAAGTGTTTCGACAATACGATTCGGGAGAATTGGAATCACATGACTCCATTACTGCGGTGTCCATGGGTGGCAACAGTACCATCGGGTGATCCACCTGTTCGTCTGCCACTTATATCATTTAAAAAAACCCAGCATCGAGGTCTGTTCATTAATAAAATAAGCGTTATTGTCTATCGGAGCAATCTTACAATATGAAAAAAAAATGGTGATCCACACATTTATATGTTTGAAGTAGGTACATACCTTGAACGGCATGTAGGCCGATTTACAGTTGGTCCCTTCGGAAAAGTTGCTAACAAATGAGTACGATACAATGTTCAAATTTGGTTACTAATAAACATTTCAACCTGTATAAGACCTACGTTTTGTAGGTTAGTTAATCACGTGAAATAGCGCAGACTCCCTAAATTACAGCTAAATGAATTAGATTTCTCTTGAAAATTTATGACTCGCTGAACGAATTCTGTTTATGTAGGTAACTGGACATTGCTTGAGTTGTAACCTCACATTATTGTTATACAGGTAGAATATAGTTCAGTCTTTTTAGTATTCTCCTTGGTTCATCTCTTCTACTTTCTTTTTAAGGTCAGACGAGCAGCAGTCGGGTTAATATCACCAGACGTACTGATCCCTGCTGGCTTTTAACGAAGCCATCCCGTAACGGAAGAGAATAGGTTTACCTTGTCCCCATCCAAAATGTATTACAAATACACATTTATTTATTATCAAAAATATCATATTTAATTACGTTTTCGCTAGTTTTTTATTTATGTGATTGGTACCAGATTAAGTCAGTCAGTCAGACTAAGCTAGGCCTGTCCTGTGAGGAACAGTAAACAATTACCTAATTTAACATCATACGCACGTGTATCTATGTACATACGAGTATTGCATAGAAATAGTGTTGATAGATCCAACTTATAATTCCCTACATTATAATTACGTAGGTTACAATATTTTATTGTAGTTTATCTATCTTGCCATACGTTCCGTATAGTCTCTTCTGTGGTTATCATAATTATTTCAGCCAATAGACGTCCACTGCTGGACAGGATAGGCCTCCCCGACAGTTCTCCACGGATATCGATCCTGTGCCACCCTCTTCCAAGCAATTCCCGCGACCTTCACCAAATCCTCGGTCTACCTTCTGAAGGGCCTTGTCACATTATTGTTTCTGTTTTATGTCAAACCATACTTGTAAATTTTTGTCTGCTAGTTCAGTTTTCAGTCCATCAGTTTTTGTCGCTGTCTAATTAAATGTTAATCGACAAAACGTGACACCTTTAAACAAAAATAAAGAACAAATAAGGAGCAGTTACTGCAATTTGTGCATTCTGAAGGCATCGCGTCGTCTAGGGCACTTGAGTTGGCTTGCGCGGCACAGCGGAGGCTGCCGAGAATTTCAGACGAGTAGCGCAGGTAATCATTATTACAAGTTGATTTAACAATAATCTTGATATACATATTGGAAACATACGTATTATTGTTTAGTAGCTCACGTGCAAGTCAGATTTGCACATCGAGGGTCTTGCCACGTGCAAGTTCAGGTAATCGAATAAATAATAATAAATAATAAATTTCACTACATCACATACATCGTTCTGACTCTGAGATAGGTAGCTCAAGCACCTGTGTTACAGATATCAGAACCAACAGTGGAATTACAAATATATACGTATAATACTTTTCTTTTGTAAATACATACTTATGATACATAGAAAACATCCAGACCAATACAAACAGACATGTTCATGCACACAAATGTTTGTACTGTGCTGGGATCGAACCCGCAACCCTTGGCCCAGACGCAGCATTCACTACCACTGAACCAAACGGGTCGTCGGAACGGAATCACTCAGTTTCTCCTTGATTTTTTCAATTTAAGTTATTTCAGTATAAATACAATGCGTTGTAAAATATAATACAAAATATTTTGCAATGTGTAATAAAGTATCCATAAGAGTTTACTCATATTATTAGGTTGTTAGACATAAAAACCTTTTTATAGCCAAAAACCATTGATTTTCCTTTGTCTCTGCTGTCTGGGCCTTATTTTGAACCCTATATATTATTAAATATTATAACTTACATACACAAATTCAGCTCCTTTCAATTTCCCATATAACTTGCTGAACCATCTGCTCGATACATCAAACATTTATTGTCCACATAAACCCATATAAACTGATCCAACTTACCCTTCTCCCAAACGACAAATCCGAGTCTCTCATAAAGAAACTCCATCATAAATTATATGGCATCGTTTAAAATTCTAAAAGCCGTAAAATCTCTTTATTCTGGACTTTTTACATCTCAATGGCCGTATATATCATCGCGAGTCGATGTAGGGATGATCGATGGCGCCTCGTTATCGATGTTAATATCGACTTTGTCATTAATTTGGAGTTCAGGGTTCGAAGGACATTAGCTACCGTTGGAGCTTGAGTAATTTGAGTATGAGAGGTACAGAATTGATTGATTTAGTCGATGCATTAAGGGGCTATATTGACGAAACTAGCGCCGCCAACCTATTGGTTACACTAGTATCGTCGATATAGCTCCTTAACGAAGGTTGCCGTTGCTATTAATGACACCACGGCCTCACAGAATGCCGGCGGGAAACATCAGCGTCTGGCTCTGCGCTGTGCTTCAAGAAAGTGCACTCACTTTCCGGATTGGGCCTCCGGTACACTTACCTGAAGCCCAATCCAGGGGAAGGGATGTTCAAAAGTTTACAGCGCACTTGTGACTGGTGTTAGTTCATAGATTTTTGAATTTGATAATTTAATGTTCAGATCAAACATTTTGAATCAACCGCCGGCATGTTTTAACTTGATCAGTCTAAAAAATGTGAAAAACATTAGTTTTTCCTCGATATAACATACGATATCAAATTCGGTTGTTATCATCTTAAATATTTAATATTGGTAACTAGGTTATTAGTTTCTGTCCATCGATTGAGGAGTTAATATTTGTTATATTCAATCAATGTAAACATCTTTGCATATTTTATGGAACGTTTATAGGTCAGGTCAAATGGAATTAATATAAAGGTATAAAATATTGCTCGTTATACACCAGAAGCAAAGGTTTGTATTCAAATTAGGAACTTAGATAACCTTCCTAGTATTGCTTAATGACTGATTCAGATAAAGGAAGAAAGTTTAGTAATTTTATAAATTTATAAGTTATTTGAAATTATTAAATTACCGTATAACCATACCATAAAAAAGTTCTATATTAAATCTCTGAACAATAAAAACTCAAGCATTCAATTTAATTTCACAGGTGTCAATTAACAGTGGTGGTGAAGCTATGTAATGTCTTAAAATACAAATCTACATTTATGTATAATTCTTTATCAATATACATAATAAAAATGTAAAAAAAGCTATCTCTGTACATTACATAATATTGATCTCAAAAAAGTAAATGGTGACTGTCTGTTTGTTAACGCTAATCTCGAAAACTGAACGGATTTGACTGAAACTTTTTTTATTGTATAGCTGTATAGTCTGTGCCACATAGGGTATTATTACCTACTTACATTTTAAAAATCTTTTAGTGGAAAACCTAAATCCATGCGAACGGAGCTGTCGGCATCCAGTAGTTTATAATATCGATGTTTGCAACGTTTGTTGAGAACATCCCTTCAGTTTATTTATATGGGCTGTTAGGTTCAAAATTACCTTTTTCATCGTTGCCTACTAACTCTTTAGTATTTTTAGAGACCTAACCTAACTTGCAAAAGTAGACCACGGATATAAAATATTAGAAATAATGTTGTTTTAGGGTTTTTACTGTTTCAATCAATGAAGCAGCCTAAATCTGTATAGTGGTTACACCTTGTATAGTGGTTATAAAACCCTATAACTAAGAGTTCTACCAATCGTTCTGAGCAACATTTTGTTTGACTGACTGACTGAATGACTTCTACCGTATTCAGACTTCGAAAAGACATCCAAGCGAAAGCTATCTATATTAGCTAACTTTGCCAAGAGTCCGTAACATGAAAAAAACATGCCATTCACCTACACAATTTGGACAAAAAATGTCACATCTCCAAATAACCCTTTTTATTCTTGCTTAATTAAAATGAGCGGGTCGGATTAGGAATTAAAATTTTAAATCTGCCACGTCACTCGAGAAACAATTACCTTTAAAATGCCGGATGAATATTTATAAAGGACCTATCACTTGAAAAAGGCTAGAATCTCGTAGAACATTTAACAAGGTAGTAATTTTTTTGTTGTTTGTTTTATTTAGACCTGTACGATGTTTTAGAATGCTGTCAACAGGTTGTAGACAAAATTATGTTGAAACTAAAAGTAGTTAAGTAGGGTTGTCAAAACCTTTTCGTTCACAGGTTTCGTTCGTGTCGTTATTGTGAATCAGGGGATAGTAAAATAGTTCTGCAATATTGGTTATAAACAACGCAAGAGTGGATGACATGCTACATAGATAGAATGACATTATGTCTCATTGGTTTCAGATTTTGCTTGTGAAATTTTCATTTACACTTGGCAGTAACATTCTAAACCTAATAAAAACCCAAAACAATACGAACTCATACGCATATCGTATTTATTCAAACAAGATACAAACGAAATAAAATCTATTCACGGAATATTACCAATTTACAGAACAATTTCGTTATTCTGTTGGCGCTTTCGAGTTCGCGTTCGGCCGAATGCCGACAAATCGAATAAGGGAGTAACGTGGATTTAGGCTCTTTATTTACTCAAATTGCGGGTGAATTTGGTTTTATATTTTAACAGTTTTTTTTTACACTGAACCCTAGAGTTGAGAAAAATCTTACGATGGAGCGTGCTCCACCCTATTGGATGTATTACTCTACTTACTTACTTACTCCGATGGCTCAACGATCCAAAACGAGTCTTGGCCTCCGATACGAGATGTCGCCATTAGTCTCGGTCTTGTGCAGCTTGTCGCCAATCTCCTGCTTGCAATTCCTGCAGGTCCGCGTCCACTACATCCCGCCAGCGGTAGCGTGGGCGCCCCACTGGCCGACGACCAGTAGGTTGCCCAAGATATGCCCTCTTGGCGCCCCGATCTTTCAACGTGGCCGAGCCATCGGAGTCTATGTGTCTGTATGTATGTATTACTCTAGCTTAAACAAAATTCAGGTTGTAGTCATTGCGGAAAACCGACGCAGGATAGGTGTTCCATTCCTTGCCAGTGCGCACCACGAAGGAGAGAAAGGCCAGAAATAAAGTGGTTAAATAATGAATAACCCCACCAACGATATTTCACCAACAGAAGACAAATAAAATATTGCTGAAACATTGTGTAGACTTTCAAAAACATGCAAAAGCTAAACCGAGGCGCAATTAATATGTTTCGCTCGGGAGTGGGACCGCATTTTTCAATCAAAAACTTTAGCGGACTCCGCGGAGTTTAAAAGAACTCAGCTATTCCATCGAATCTGGATAGCATGTGAAAATTGTAAATATGTCTGAATGTATGACGCTTTATTACTATATTTTCTGGCGGTAATTTTCCTATATAAGAAACAACACCATTATTATAATTAGGTAATCGCTACTATGATTACATTAGTGATTACAAACTCAAACTAATTAACAAAAATTTTCGTTTTGTATGAAAAGTTGATTATATTCGCCAATTTGTTTTAATATTTTTTCACTACATCTCATACACTGATCTGCATCCGTTCGGTTATCAGACAACAGAGGAAACACAAATGTAATACTTAAATATATTGCACCCAGGTACTGAAGAAACACAAGTCACTACCAAATGCGCCATCCGAGCAGTCAGTTAAAGAATTTACGTGACATTATTTCTTAACCTCATTTAGTGTTTAGGGAGGTTGTAGCTGTTCCTTTTAATATAGATATATACAGATGATAATCTAATATTGCGATGTTGCCAAACTCAGGGCATACAAAGAAACAATCTCGTAACAAACGAGAATACCTGTCGCATCCAAAAAAAAAACGCATAACGTGTGAAAGGGGACTGGAATAACAATTCAGTTGCGGATTTCGTTTTGTAGTAGGAATTCTGGCTCGCGAGTCAAAGTAACGTGATTACAATGGCAATTATCTCAACAAAATTTGCTTGTATTCTTTAACGTTACTATGTCAACCAAAGCCGCAGGATTAGGATAGCTCCTACCTCTATATGTGACTTCGGAACTGCCCGGGAAATACGGCGCTCGAGTTTATTCCATTCCTTTTATTTTGTGGTTCTCGGAATGTAAAAAAGGACAATTTACTCGGCGCGAAATAGAGTTATAATCAAGTTCCTTCCGCAGTTGCCTTTTGGTACACTGCCTGTTATGAGCAGAATGTATGATACAAACAGTGGTATGATTTTAATGCTTATTTGACACTGATTATATACTCTCCGCGTCAAAAAAATCGCACATCTGCGTAGTTTTCATACTAACGCGCTCATATCACAGCTTCGTATATTAAAAAGTAAAACATTTTATTACAATATTTTTAAGGTAACATTACCAATATATGCTCGTCTTTTAATCCACATTTTCATCATCCATGGAATTTACTTGATTCGTCCAAAAAAATTAAAAAGTAAATCAGTTTTTCAGCTCCATAGAACATTGTATGGGACAAGAAAATTGATTTACTTTTTTATGTTTTTGGGAAAAAGAGGAAGTTTTCACGACTAATTAAGAAGCATTATTAACAGACGAGCATATAAAAACCATGTTACGTAAAAAATATTGCAATCAAATGTTTTACTTTTTTATATACGAAGCCGTGATATGAGCGCGTTAGTATGAAAACTACGCAGATGTGCGATTTTTTTGACGCCGAGTGTATATATTTTTTAACGAGTGATGGTAGCTCAACCTTCTGGCACACAGGTTCGTGACATTTTTGATAAACTGCAGGAGAATCGCCTACTTTGGTACGACCACGTCGTCTATAAACCGGATACCTACGTAAGTAACAAATGTCTTTTTTATAATATAGGAAGACAAACGAGCAAGCGGGTCACCTGATGCGCGAACAGCGCCGCCCATGGACATCAGCTACATCAGAAGGAGTGCGCCTGGTGAGTGTGTCTGGGCATGCCACATGGGTCCTGACCGAAGGGGTAGCCCCAAAGAGGTTTGTCTTTGCGTTGTGAGAGATGATGCATGCCTTTAAACTTACCACAATGGATGCCCAACTCTGAAGCGACTTGGGACAGAACGCTAAGATGATGATGGTAGCTCAGTGGACAAGAACGTGCCTTCCATACGCCATCATGATTCGAATCTAAGCAAGACACAGTAGGGCCTTGTCAAAATAATATCACTTAGAGGGTTCACAATTTCAAAATCAGTTTATATTCAACGTAGTGCGTTTAATTAGCAAGATTGCCTATTGTGGTAAGGAGACTCGCATATGTATGTAAATTATTGTTTTTATTGTATATCTTATTTATTTACCATAATATCGACAGTTTTAGTGCTTATTTTTATCACCTATGCACTGTAACTTACAGGTAAATTTATATTCTGTTACGAAGATTCTATTACGAACGGACACGGACGCTACGAGTCTACGACACATCAGGAATGCTACGGCGTGCTCGTAGCAACTACGAGTAATTGTAGTATGAAGTCTCGCGGTTCCATAACGTAAAGATTTTCTAATTCTCAAAGCCGTTTATCAATAATTTCAGAATACTTCTTAACGTAACTTAAAAACGTGATCTAAGAAAAGTTCCAGATCTAGACTTATTTCAGCCTCTTTTAATATTACATGTTAAAACGGGACAGAATTAACTCTGGAAATCAAAACCACCATTCATAATAAGGTGGCAGAATTTTAATGGTGTAATCATGTAATGTACTTGTACCACTAGTAGGGGAGCGGGGGGCTAGTTGTTACAGGGGTAAGTAGTAACAGCTCAATTACTTTAGGATTTCAAATATTTTGTTTTAAATGTGTACTCATATGCCTTTTTAATGTGACCTACAACGTAAACAAGACAAGGACGCGAGCGGGAGCGCAGTGTATAGTTGTGAGCAGGCACACTATTTTGCTGGTAATGTAAAAAACTCACTTCGTAAAATTAGATTTTCAGTTATTGTAGTGTTTTTCAAATAAATTACTGTTCAGTTATGAACTCAATATATTAAGCTATAGTATCCAACTACTTTTAATTAGATATAACAAAATATTTTGTTTTAGTAACAAAAATTATAAAAATTTTGGCATGGGCTAGTTGTAACAGAATACGGGGCAGGTTGTAACATATTTCACTTTTAAAAAAGATTTCACTTTTGTTTTTTTAGGATGAGAAATTATAGAGAAAATCAAAAAAAGGCCTATAAATCTCAAGACTTCTACGTTAGCAGCAAACAAAGTGCTAGAAAATGCGACAAATAAATTGATCGTGATAGTTAAGTTATACAGCTGGTTAAAAATGATTTGTAACCAGTAAAAATTTACAGTAGTGGTTTCATTTACTCTTATTTTAAAGTTCAATTACTAAAAATATTTAAATTGTTGAATTCTGTATGACTGATGATTGAAATTTTGTTGTTTATTTTAAATTCTAAATTGATGTTATGCAACAAAAAATATATCAAATGCGTATAAAGAAACATTGCTGACCTCATCAGTTTGTAATAAATACGTTATAAGAAATATTTTCACATTGATTTACGATAAATGTCAAGAAAATAAATCAAATATATCTTTTATTATGTTGTTACTACCTGCCCTCGCCCGTTACAACTAGCCCCAAGAACGGGGTAAGTTGTAACATACGACTTTCAGCACAAAAAGTTATTTTTACAAGTATTGATTATAAATATAAGCCTGATTGTTATTCCAATAGATATTTGAATAGTCGTCTGTGATATAAATGCCTTTTATCACAAAAATATCCCATAGTTTGACGTTCCACCCAAAAAACTAAAAATGTTACAACAAGCCCCTGCTCCCTACCTATGTTTCCTCCTTTCCCAAGTAACAAGGGTCAAATCTCGCCTTCGTCAGGAGGGATTCGAGCTTTCTTACAGCTGCCACTGCATCCGTGTCAAGTGAGCCTTCTTCAATGACATTAAATAACTATTTTATCAACTACTTCCTACGACAGGAGTAGTTGGAATATTCCTGCTAGTTAGTCCATTAGCCTATTCATCATATGCCAGTAAGTACCTATACATAAGAATTACAAACTACAGTCCACACATAAGCTCTAGATAGCACCACGAAGGTACATACTATGGTATGGTCTTTAGGTCTTATTGTATGCAATAAGACCTAAAGAGACCTAGGCTAGGAATCCTATTATTTCCACATCTCCAACTACCAGATTTCTCCAGCATGTGAAATCAAATCAAATCAAAAAACATTTTTGCAAGAATACAGTCATCTACACGGTGACTGGCTAATTTTAAAGTCAAAATGCCACAAAACGACAAATCACGTTGAAGTTGGATCTCAGTCTAATAGTACGCCATCTGGTAGATGTTTCATACACGGTCTGATTTTGGAACCATCTGGTGTTGGGTAGCAGACTGTAAACAATGTCAAGCAGGGTCAGTATCCAGCTTGTGATCGTGGGAGAGCAACACTTCGGCATTAATGGGCTGGCTCGGCTTCACTGAAGACTGGTGTAAAGCAGCAACTAAAAACACTGAATCTTGCAAAAACCTTCAGATATCTTGTCCCGACTAAGCTTCCACTGTCAACAAAATAAATGCTTAGACTAAATCAATGCCAACCCTTGCAGTGTTGCCTTTCAAGATACATTGCTTGTAGAAATTAGTTGGAGAGTACTGCTAAGATAAAATAAATAATAAATATATTCACACTACATCTGATACCGTACTAATGTAGCTTAAGCACTTGTGGTAAGATATCAGCCAACAGGGGAATCACAAATGTCCAGACACTGAACAATCATTGGTGTTAATCATATGAATATCTGTCCATGGTGGGGATAGAACCCACGACCTTTGGCGCATGAGGCAGGGTTTGCCAATTGAATGTTCCATATTAACTGAAGTGTTGACCACGGACCAAGTCTTGGCAATAAATCTACACGACACACAGTACGGTCAGTGATTTAGAGTGCTCCCCATAGGACAAATACTGCGGACCGCAGCTTCATGCCTGCGAGATTTATTTAAATCAACGCTCAAAGGATTTATTGAGTTAAATTGATTGCTATACAGAAGTTTATGGTGTGCGTACTCCAATAAAAATCAAATTGACTTCGTAGGATACAAATATAAAATTTATTAATTTACTACCAGTTCACATTACATGGAACCATCCATCACCAGGCTTATTCCTGCTGTCTACCCCGGGTGGACCTGGACACTGACAGTGTCACAATTGTTTAAAATACAAGGGGAATGTATTAAACATTTGTGTATAGCTGGCGGCACGAAAGAACAGCGATGACCGTTATTTTGCGCAGTTGTAAAAAAGAAGACTTTCTATTAAAATTGGTTTCTGCGTACTCAAGGTCATAACTATACTTTCTTGCTGCAGACTATAATTGTTCACCTATGGGTGACAAACTAGTAGTGGAGAGTGGGAATATGTTATCCCATCAAAAACAATACTTGTCAAAAATCCAAGTCTCGCAACTACCGTAAAAAGTTGTGAGATCCATGTTTTGCCAAGTCGGTTATTCATTTTCTCCTGCGAATGCTCCAGCTTCGCGGCAATGGAATGAACTTCCTCCAAAGATACCCTAAGTGACTATATAGGTGAAGTTTTCCAAAAAGGAGTGATAAGGGTCAGGTAGGTAAGTCCTATAGAGTTGCAGCCGTCCATAGGCTGCGGTAGTTGCTTATCATATGTCGATTGTTTAAAAAAAACTTTTCGTTAACTTGTAATTTTTGAAAAATGTGGAGATAAAAGTAAACAAATTATTACTTCAAACGAATTTTATCTGGTTTTAGCGAATTAGCTATTCCTTTTCTGTTACTTAAACTTCTTACCCTTTCTCTCTGATGATATCATGCGACATCTTAATACTTTTTTTATCATCTGGTTTTATATTCGTGATCTTATTATTTCTCGTTTTACTGCCGCTAACAAATTTAATATCTTCATTTTATTCCCATTATAAATAGCTGTGGAGTCCCTTGTCGAATCAATTTACGAGGTTCATCGTTCATAGGAATATTAAAATATTGTGGAGTTAACCAAGAATAGGAAAGTATTTTTGTTCGAGTATCTTCTATAATATTTATTTCTTGTTTTACTGGCAACCTATCGGTATAAATTAATACCTTCTCAACATTCCTTAAAAGTTAAATTTATAAAAGAAAACTCATTCTTCAAAATTGAGCAGTGGGATCTTACGTAGAGGGAGTTTTTAATTTTGCCATACAAATTATTATTTACCCACATAACATATAGGTATATATACATATATACATAACATATTATGTTATGCATATCCACGCTTTGATTTTTTCAAAATCGTTCTAGACCCTCTGATGTTAGGTAATCAATCGCCGCCCATGAACTAAGCGAGCTCAGACGGTTCGCTGATGCGATGCTATTTCAATACCTCCTCCAAAACAAAGCAGGTCTTCCTCGTAAACAATCTTTTAAAAGGCCGCTTTAATTACAAACTTGACTGATGCACACCGAGGCCTTCCCTTCGTCCTACAATGCAGCGTTAATGTTGCCATAGAAAATCCAATTAGCGGGGTTTTGAAATGTTCATCAGCGGACACGATTAATGGTATTATTGCGACCGAAAGCGCTATTCATGGTGACGCTGGAACGGGGGCATAGGGGGCTGGAAATGGTAAGCTGAGCAGGTATGGGTTAGGGGAAAACTCGCCCGGGAATTTGAAGATTTTTTGGCCGGTCACTGTTCTATAACACTGTTATTTTCGTCTCCCACGGAAAACGCGTTACGAATACCCGGCCTCTGGGGGGCGGACGGGTATGCATGACTAGAAGGACTAGGGGAGGGGGGAGAATCTGGCTAAGAAGCCTCCTTTCGTGTCCCTCCCCTGGCGAAGGCCCGCTTACAGCGCCGGCCCGACACTACTCCTCCCGGGTGTGCTGGGAAGAACTGTTCTATGTGTATTTGTATTTTTGTGATGATCATACTGACTCAACTCTAGTAAGCGACAAAATTTTGGTGAAGTTAGGATAGAGCAGTGACAAGCAAAAAAAACTTGAAATTTTCGGGCGACTTATAGGATAGCAGACGAGGATGACATCAGCTGACGGTATGCAATAGCTGTCGCTTATGGACACCCGTGGAGTCATCTGTAAACCTAGAGATCCGCTACAAAGTAATTCACAAAATTAATGAAATACTCGTATACACTCAAAAGTCAAAATATTGATGTTGTCTTTACCATAAGTTTGAAATACTATCCTCGCTATCGAAAAATATCGCTTTGTCTCTTTTATTGTTATGCATTTGAAAGAGACAGAGCAATAGTTTACGTTATGTCAGTTTTCGATGTCAACTCATGGGAGCGCTACTGATAGGCTATTATGTCACTATACAATAGTCACTTCTAGTGAATTCTATTCCTGGTCCGGGATAAATATTGCCGCTACATGACACGCATGTTCATTTGCCTCGACATTGAGAGCGTCCCACATTTTTGCGTTCACTGAATTACCTACGACTGCGACCAATAAAACGCTCAGTCTTTTATCCATTGCTTGATGGAAAGACCTTGTTATTTGCCATCATCATTTCAACCAGTAGACGCTTACAGCTAGACATAGGCCTCCTCCAATGATGTCTTGTGTCACCCGCTTTCGGAGATATCCCACGACCTTCACCAGATCGTCGGTCTACCATGGGTGACGAGGCTTCTAGATGGCATACGAACAGACGCGAAGAGCAGAGGTAGTAGTAACACCAGCGGAGTCACAAGTGCGCTGCCTTTTGGCCCGCGATTGGGCATCCAATACCCTCACTCACTTGGCGAAACATAGAGCAGGCTTCACGCCGGTCTTCTGTGAGGCTATGATATCACACCGGTCGAGCCAACCCATTCATTTCGAAGCGTGGCTCTCCCACTGTAGCTATCTGTTACATAAAGCAAAACTGAAACATCTGCATTCCGATCCAAAATGTCATATCCTACAGAAACATCCCTAAACAGAGAAACAAAAGTTTACGTAACAACGTCAAAAGTAATACCAAACTGAGACACTCAGTGCGCTAATGGGATTTTGTTCTTGGGGGAAGGGGGGGAGGTGGGGGGTGGTCTCGGGGCTTGAGACATTTCGTGCACATTGCACTTGTTATGTATTTCTTAGAGGAAACGGACAAAAAGATACTCCTTATTGCGCAAAAGGTTACAAAACTATAAAGTGGTACTATGTGTTTTATATGTGAACTCCTCGTATCCACTTAACCACGTTTCTTAGTTTTGTGGAGCGGTTAAGTTCTAGTAATATTCCCTGATGGCTACTAACGACGACAACGCAAAAGATAATAATAATACTTAAATTTTCTTTGGTCATAAATGTTTACACTGAATAAATATTTTTAGGATAGTAAAAATACTTTTAGATAATATGGATTAGGGTCGAAAAAATACTTACATTTTGTTTTCGCAACGCCCTGTTGTTCTAGTGGTTTAATTTTAACAGAAGCATACGTTTTATATTCATTCCTCTTTATCGTACTAATTATGTTAAAAATAATTTTATTGTGAGATCAACCACTGAATATAATAAAAGTTCATTCAATTTGACATATTCCACGAGAAGTTGACGAAATATCGTCGTCTTCTTAGATCAGTGTAATTTTCAAAATCTTTAAGCCACATCATTTATTTAATTTTATCTTTAATTTAGCGTTTAGGTATCTTACCAACATTTCATTAGTATATAACTTAGCTTTGGAAACTACTAATTGCTAATGTGTTATCTATTATAAGTTAAATTAATGATGTAGTATATAAGAAGCTGTATGTGTCCTTAAAAATAAATTAATTAATTAATTCATTCATTCATTACCAGGCCCTGATTTTCGAACCATAGCTTGGGATTGTGATCGCCAATTCGCATTAGGCAAACGTGGTGAATGAGGCTAATCCCATTATAGTAGCAATGACTTGATTTATTTGATGAAGGCCTTTGCTCTGCAGTGATACAGTTTCTAACCTGTTACTTAACTTTTACTTCGACTAATACATTCGAAGGAATGAGTTGAGTTGAGTGAGTTTCAATTAGGTCATGCTGTCTAAGAATTTCTTCCACGTTTACCAATCAGGGACTGCAACTCAAAATCTATTCATTACTCATGCAACTCACGTCTGACCCCTTTTTATTGGGGACTCTTACAAGGAACATCATACAGTCCTGGGATGCAACTTGCTTTGTAACTTCAGAGATTAATTCACAATTAGGCGATTTTATCGCTGGTTAGTTGTTTCTGAAAATATTTTTCAGTGACACGTTCTATAGCTAAAGCTATAATATATATATATATATATGGATTGAGGGTGTATTGGTAAACATTTACATACCTACTGCCACTTCTTGTACCAGCCATTCGGCACAATACATAAATTTGAATTTTGGGGATTCGTCGACATTTTTCCGGATCCTTTTACAAAATGATTATATGAATGAATTTGCATCACTAATAAGAACTACGCATTGCACTAATTTAAGGGTACAATTTTCGGCGGTTCTTATCGCTAACAAATACCAGACAACCTAACAAACATAGATTCGAGTAGAATAGGAGTAGATGGTGCAATCCTTCTGATATTTCATCACCATTATAACAGCCCACATCCACCCACTGCTGAGTATAGGCCTCTTCTCTATCATGCCACTGTCTACGGTCCGCTGCCAGCCTCACCCATTGTTTCCCCATAACCATAACAATATCGTCAGACCAACGGGCAGGTGGTCTACCCACAGAACGTCGTCCCAATCTTGGCTTGGCTTGATATGTGAGAGCAAGTTATTTATTTACTGCTTGTTTACTCACGATTTAGGTTCTACAATCTAGACAAAACATTTAGCGGGTATAAGTAAACGCACTGACATCTGGCGGCGACGTAATAACAACTTTTAGTGTTGCGTCAACAGATACACAGTACAAGTACAACACTCGTATAAGCTTTATTAAGAACCGGGAATTTCTTAAGGGTAAGTCATTTCAAGATTTCATTTATTTATACGTCAATATACTTTTCATTTATGTTAAAGAAAAGAAAGTATCAGCCTATATACTGTCCTACTGCAGGGAAAAGGCCTCCATCATAGAAATCAAGCCATCGCTACTATGATACTATAGGATAAAGCTACTATGATGGGACTACGCTTGCCTAATACGGATTGGTGATCACAAACCCGAGCTATGTTCGAAAAATTCAAAACATACTTTTTGCTCAACCCTTTTTGCTCGAGCGCTCCGTTAGTCCAGTGGTTTAAGTACCGGACAAATAATCTTGGGGTCCCGGTTTCGAATTATATTAAGGGTCGAATAAATTATTTATTTTATTTTTTATACCACAAACAAAACTTAAAAAAAAAGCCAAATGCGAGTCGGACTCCGTAGCAGCAAATAACATTTATTTGAGTTCATTGAATAATAGGTAGGTACCTAATGTTTCACGCTGGTCTTCTGTGAGGCCGTTGGTATACCCGTAACAGTAAGCAATCACAGTAATATATTTTTCCCAAAATACCTATTAAGCCCAATGAATAAAAAAATGCTTCGTAAATTGAATATCACGCGGCACAGAGCAGTCTTCCCCTTAAACATAATCAAAGGAAAACAGCCGATATGAAGTGTTACGTCGAACGCGGGATGTTCCCGTCAAGGTAAATACGCTTTGCCTCTTTCTATTCATGATTAGTCGGGAAAGAGAGGACATGACCCAATTAGCTCTCCCGCTTTTACATGTCAAAGGCATTTTTTCGAAAGTTAACTGCTTACTTTCGATAGTTGTGTCATTTGGAAATGACTGAAATTCTTTGTTTCGAACCCCAAATGGAATGTTATGCTGGATCATCTGGTGGATTAACTAACGTATTGTCTTTTTATTAGGACACGGGTTAATTTTTATTACCAATCAGCAAAAGTGTCGTTTGGCAAACATAATATGAAATGTCACATAAATAAAACGAGACATAATATAATATAATCATATTTTCACTACATCACATACATTGGCCTGACTCTGAGATAGATAGATCAAGCACCGTGTTACAGATATCAGAACCAACAGTGGAATTACAAATATATACGTATAATACTTTTCTTTTGTAATTACATACTTGTAATACATAGAAAACACCCAGACCAATATAAACAAACATGTTCATGCACACAAATGTTTGTTCTGTGCGTGGATCGAACCTGCAAGCCTTGGCCCAGACGCAGCATTCAGTACCACTGAACCAAACGGGTCGGTTAAGACATCTTTTATATAATGGAAATATTAAAAAAAAATTCTAAAACATAACTAAGGCATGTTTCTTTTAAGTAAAACATGCTCACTTAAATACTTAAGGGAGAGTCCCTCCAAGGCCCAATATTTTTTCCACCTTTTAAACACTGCTAAAATCTTAACTCGACTTTCTGTTTTTTTTAGTTTAGTTTAGTTTAAGAATTACATCGGTGAAGCCGACGATATTAAATTATACGGTTAATATTCACCCTTTAAAATACTAAAAATGCTAGCCAAGGTCAGAACAAAATGGAAGAATGTGATATCTGCCCTCAAGAACGACTTAAGTATAATGGAGGTTTGTAGTTCCAGCTTCATATCTAGTACTGACATTGTGTGACGTAATAGGAATGTATGTTCAAGGTTGGCACCACTGACCTCTTTTAATACTAGTAAGCCGGACTGATGCTGTATGAAACCTGTGCTGTATCCATATCCATCCATACTATTTATAAAGAGGTAAATTCTATAGACATCGACAGACCTATACTAATCGAAAAGGCAAAACGCTAGCGCGATGCAATCGACATCTAGGGCCATCTATTGGTAGTTAGTGGAACTAATGTCCCGACACGAAGTGAGGGCGGGCCACTAGAAATAAATAAATAAATTCATACAGCATCTAATACATTGACCTGACTCCGTACTAAGTAGCTTAAAATCACATTTACTTGCATTTAAGTCTGTAATGTTTTACTTTCTTAAAAAATATCATATTGTCGCCACAATCAGTGTAAATTGGTTGGAGGCGCTAGTTTTGTCAATATAGCCCCTTAAGATGTGCTAGTATGATAGACGATTTAAATCTTTGAATGATAGCACGATATCGACTAAATCACAACTCTAGATTATTACGTCAACATTCCCAATTATTCCACGTTGCTCGCGTGCGGACTGTAATTACTCTGATATAATTCCGTGGGAAGACTTCTGTATGATTTGACAACTTATTAGTTCCCAAGTTCAAATGAGCACGAAATATATTTGTCACTTGGTCATCATCATCCTACTGCCCTTTTTTTAACGTTTGTGTGTCTGAAGAAAAAAAAACCTTGTAACCCATTCACGCGCTTGTATAGCAAAGTTTTCAACGCTCGGTACAACGATACATCTATCACTTGCGTCAATACAAACAGGGTGAGTCGGTGCAGTTGCACTCGTGGCTTTGCGATGCCGCCTCCGAGCATCCGCGCTCTTCCCTTTATTGCTTCAAGCCGATATCGAATGGACATGTTGCTTATGGCATTTAAGTCGAACATTTCTATTTGAATATTAAGATTAAACAGCAAATATTGAAACAAAACTAGTATCTACTCAAAATCATGCTATAAGCTTTTGGGTGTTACCAGACCGATCGATCAACCATCGATCAAAGTCGATCGAAGTTATTTGACTAATCTGGTAACTTTAATAGATCGACAGATACCGTTCGACTAACCAATCGATTGATTTCTGCAGCCGACTTTGATCGATAGGTCTAGTACCAGATGCGTGTTTTAGAAACCATTGATCGATAATGTCGACAAATCCATTGATCGACAATTTTGTATACCGAAGCTTTTGTACAGCAAAGCCTTCAACGCTCGGTACAGCGATGCATCTATCACTTGCGTCAATACAAACAGGGTTAGCCCGGTGCAGCTGCACTCGTGGCTTTGCGATGCCGCCTCCGAGCATCCGCGCTCTTCCCTTTTTGCACTCGCGGCTTGAGCAGTTCGAGGTGGCTTCAAGCCGTTATCGAAATGACATGTTGCTTGTGGCATTTAAGTTAAACATTTTTATTTGAATATTAAGTTTAAACAGCAAATATTGAAACAAAACTAGTACCTACTCAAAATCATGCTTTGACCTGCTTTTGACTGTTATCAGACCGATCGATCAAGGTCAATCCGGCCGTGATCTCGGGGTCCCGTTTTCGATTCCCGAGCATAAACTCGAAGTTTTCGAACATATCTCGGGTTTGTGATCACCATACCTACCACATTACAGTACCTATATAGGCTGATACTTTACTATAACTTTATAAGTACTCGTCCTAGAATAAATAAGAAGATAACGTAAGATAAAAGATTTAATGTAATCTAAAGTTCAGGATTGTATCTTTTTCCTATTTTACGGTAACTTAAATTAAAGAAGTTAAGCTAAAAGTTTTTCTTAATCTTATCGTTAAATCAGATTTAAAAAGTGTAAATTCAGAGCCATTACAGTTCTATATCAATTAAATTGCAGTGAAGCTCAAAGTTGACCTAAAAAGACAACCATAGGCAGGGCCGGATTAAGCAAGCTAGGCGACTGGGTCCATTTGTGTATCTAACATTTTTTTTCTGTCATTACGTTCATTACCCGACTACAGCAAAGCAAAAGGAGGGTTATGATTTTGACAGGCTATGTATGTATCAGAATTCGACAAATGACATCATTATAAGCGTCTTAATTGTCCGCTGGTTATAGGCTATATGAAGTATCACAAAATTTAATGTGGCGCCCTCTAGCGGACAAAACATACAGAGTAAAAAAATAAAGTTATGATAAATATGCCGTGTTTGGTATCATTTGAAAGCGCTTGACTTGTACATTTTGAATATACGAGTATACAGGGTGTATGAACGCCAAAGCTCCACGACGGATTCAAAATCCATACGTTTGTGCACTCCCCCAATGTTGGCCATTTCAGTTCACTGGCCATATCTGTTGAAGAACTGACACAACCGTTAGGGTAGCAAAGTTCTGGAGTGGAGATCGCGACTCAGAAAGCGTAGTGTTGGACGGCCTCCGGCTAGATGGAGTGGGTATCCGCGAAAAGCCGTTGGTATAGACTGGATGCTGAGTGTACTAGGTACCTAAATCGAAGGCCTTAAGCCGGCTCTGTGCGAGTGTTACACAACTCAGCACTGTAGTTACTTTAAGCTGCAAGCAGTATGTTACTAGCTCCCCTTAGTTTCTGAAGCATGGAATTAGATTCAAACTTGCAATCCTCGGTTCGTTTCTCTCAAACACACGATACAAAGATGTTTGATGGAATTTGTAAACATATTGGTGGGAAGAAATAAAATAACTTATCAAAAATGCTTAATTTTTACGTTGTAAAAATGTTAATGTTTGTGATTAATTATAATTTTTTTAGCTGTCTTTTTCGTTACAACACTAAATGACCGGAACACTGACTAGTTTAGTGATGTAACACTCCCTGCTGCACCTGACGACCGGTTTAGCGCAGTGGTTTAGTGCGGTGGTGTGTGTGTGAGAGAGTTGCCAACCTTTTAGGAAGGTATAGGCTCGTTTCTTGAAGATTTGAATGTCGTACCGGTTCGGAAATACCACTGCGGGAAATTGATTCCACAATGAGGAAGTGCGTGGCAGAAAGTGTCGAGTGAAGCGCATCATAATAATATGTTGCATGTATATTGTGAACGTAAACCCATAACCTTGTCTTGACTATCTGTCACTAACTGTATTAACTCCAGTTTGGGGCCATACCTTTGATTGAATAGGTAGGTAGTTCTGAACACTTGAAGATCTATGTACATTGCAGTTCAAAGTTCAACACTTGGTCCCTTCGGGATTTATTCCCGTAACAAGTATAACTGCCAGCCAAGATTTACATCGGCAATAACATCACTAGCTGTGGAGCGTTCGCACCACTAATTGCCCCTTTATCGACAAAGTGTTCCTAAACTTAAAGAGGGGAGTTTTAGTGATGTGTGTATATTTGTCGATAAGTTTATTTTCATCTCATCCAGCGTGATATTACCAGGTGTGTCCAAAGCTATTGCTTAAGAGCCTGGGGTGACTTGAGATCAGATCTTGATCCAGGATTTGGGAAGTCTGCATTAGAATTGCCCCTTATGGACAATCACAGGAACTCAACATTGAAGTCGAATTGAGAGATTTCACACATTTGTCCATAAGTGTCTCATTCGACTTCAATTTTGAGTGCTCAAGAATTGCCCCCCCCCCCCCCCCCCAGGTTATTAAAATGATGGGATAGTCGCCTGACCTTTTTAATCATTTGATTGTGGAACCTGGCAAACTTGGCCATACGCTGGTCCTGAATAATTTATCTATCTATTTACAAAAAGGTAAATTCTATAGAAAACGACAAGTCTTATAGGTAAACCGCAAAACGAAACACCAGCGCGGACTAATCGACGCCCAGCTCCATCCATTAATGCTGTAAGAAACTAATGTCTCAAATCGAAGTGAGTGATCTCAAAGAAGTAGTCCTCTCACAGCACCTGGACGTTCAGCACCTGGCCTATTCCACTTTCAGCACCTATTGATATTTTTGGCAGGTGCTGAAAGTGGACTACCTCATCTCAATAATAAAGAGAGAGATGAATAGAATAGCAAACAAATACGCACATAATATTTAATCACTTACACTTATAACATTTTCAACCTTACAGCACTTAATTGTAATTATTTATTGTAATACATTTTATTCCATTCAATTGTTACGAAACAATTCATTCATTATTATAACTATGAGCATTGGAAATACGAGTGAGAATGTTTTATAATAAAATTATTCATTATACATTAAAATGTGATTATGGACGGATAAATAAATCACTACATTTTGTATGCCTGAACATGTAGTAACCAAGTATTTAAAAAAAATCCATTTGTATTTAACTCATGTTTTCGCAAAAAATATATATATTTTAAAAACATTAAAAATCTAGATGTGTATACTCAGATTCAAACCTACGTTAACCTTCCTATACCCGCGTATTGGTCTGTCAGACCGACAGTTTAAGTTTGCGTCTTTTTCTCATTAACGTAAAATGTTAGCACATTGGGCTCAATGCTAGCTGCGTGAATCGTCGCCTGCGTCCATTTAGCGTGACGCGCGCGCTTGTGCGGGTAACACGTGTGACAGTACAGGACACCGGTTGGTCCAGGAGACCGACGCGGGTATAGCCGCTACAGTTTTAGGTAAGTGTTTTTCATTAGTTCTATAATTTTAATGATTTCTTATATTATTATTGAATTACTATTTTATAATATACTTTTAAACTACTTTTAGGTTAAATTATCATCACAAAATGGACGAAGAGCAAATAAGACTGATTTTAGAGGAGAATGATTCAGACTCCAACTACGATGACGAAATGATAGTGATTTCGAGGATCATGTGGAAATAGAGGCTGAGAAAAGCGATACTGAACAAGAGGAAGATTCTGAACGAGAAGTAGAGCATCGAAGAACTTCTAGTGTCTACTATTGCAACTCCAAAAAAAATCGTAAGACGCGATATAACTGCACTACTTGCAAGAAATATTTTTGTATGGAACATGCAATTATGGTGTGCCCTGACTGCTACGGTGGACCATCAGAGGAAAATTAAACTATAGCTTTTTATTGTTTATTTAGTTATTTTCAAGATTTAAGAGAACAATTTTTGTTTAATTTCAGAACAGACATTTTTTGTTAAAATTTATAAGAATAAGTGTTGTTTTTCAAAGGCTGTAATAAAAAGACTGTTAGTCAGTAATAAACATTAATATTGCCATAAATTTCGTTTATATTGATTGTGTGAAAGTCCTTTTTAATCATAAAATACATTTTAGTGTTGTTATAATGATAGCTATTTATTTAGTAAACATTAAAACTATCGGTCCCAGAGACCGACGCGGGTGTATGTGTTGTTGCATTTGACGCGGGTATAGGAAGGTTAAGTAGGCGCATCTTACCCTCTGAGCTACCATTTTAGCTCTTAAAACTAAAGCATATTTATTTTTTCTGTTTATAACGTTACTCACCCTCACTTTGTCGCGGCACTAGTTCCACTTTCTGCTAATAGATGGCCTTGGACGTCGATTGCATCGCGCTAGCGTTTAGCCTTCCGATTGATATAAGACTAGTCGATGTCTATATAATTTATGTTTATATAAATAGTATTAATAAAAAAATTAAGTCCCCTCAATGTTCTCTCAATATAGTTTTTTTTTCAATTCGCCTACGCAGCAAAAAAATTGTCACTATTCTTACTAAAGTCCCATTTACAACAAAAAAGCTACAGTCAAGTTAACAAGTAGTTGCTAAACCCCAATCGATACCCATCAAGTGCCGGTTCACATATAACTGAATCATGCCCATGTAATTGAGCCATGTGAAGGGCCCCTCCCCCGCCGTACTTTGTTAAAGTATTAGGTAATTAAGTTGTAAATATTTAAAATTGAGATATATTATATGCATTAAGGAATAAATTAGGTTATTTATCGCTTTTTAGATGTAATTACTGCTATTGCTGTTTTGTCGTTTTTTTGTGTTTTTTTTTTTGAAGTCAGTTTGATTTTTTTTTTGTAATAAATTTATTCCGTTCAATGGTTACGAAACAATTCTTTTATTTTCATTTATTTTGATTATCTTGAGAAAACAAACAATTACACACAATTAATAATATTAGGATTAATAATTCATATTATAAACTAGATGCAATTGGAAATTACGAGTGAGAAGTTTTATAATAAAATTATTCATATACCATTAAAATTGTGACTATGGCCCACGGATAAATAAATCACTACATTTGTATGCCTGAATATGTAGTAACCAAGTATTTAAAAAAATCCATTTGTATATAACCTCATGTTTTCGCAAAAAATATATATATTTTTAAAAACATTAAAATCTAGATGTGTATACTCAGATTCAAACCTACGTTAACCTTCCTATACCCGCGTATTGGTCTGTCAGACCGACAGTTTAAGTTTGCGTCTTTTTCTCATTAACGTAAAATGTTAGCACATTGGGCTCAATGCTAGCTGCGTGAATCGTCGCCGGCGTCCATTTAGCGTGACGCGCGCGCTTGTGCGGGTAACACGTGTGACAGTACAGGACACCGGTTGGTCCAGGAGACCGACGCGGGTATAGCCGCTACAGTTTTAGGTAAGTGCTGTTTTTCATTAGTTCTATAATTTTAATGATTTCTTATATTATTATTGAATTACTATTTTATAATATACTTTTAAACTACTTTTAGGTTAAATTATCATCACAAAATGGACGAAGAGCAAATAAGACTGATTTTAGAGGAGAATGATTCAGACTCCAACTACGATGACGAAAATGATAGTGATTTCGAGGATCATGTGGAAATAGAGGCTGAGAAAAGCGATACTGAACAAGAGGAAGATTCTGAACGCGAAGTAGAGGATCGAAGAACTTCTAGTGTCTACTATTGCAACTCCAAAAAAAATCGTAAGACGCGATATAACTGCACTACTTGCAAGAAATATTTTTGTATGGAACATGCAATTATGGTGTGCCCTGACTGCTACGGTGGACCATCAGAGGAAAATTAAACTATAGCTTTTTATTGTTTATTTAGTTATTTTCAAGATTTAAGAGATTATTTTTTGTTTAATTTCAGAACAGACATTTTTTGTTAAAATTTATAAGAATAAGTGTTGTTTTTCAAAGACTGTAATAAAAAGACTGTTAGTCAGTAATAAACATTAATATTGCCATAAATTTCGTTTATATTGATTGTGTGAAAGTCCTTTTTAATCATAAAATACATTTTAGTGTTGTTATAATGATAGCTATTTATTTAGTAAACATTAAAACTATCGGTCCCAGAGACCGACGCGGGTGTATGTGTTGTTGCATTTGACGCGGGTATAGGAAGGTTAAGAAGGCGCATCTTACCCTCTGAGCTACCGTTTTAGCTCTTAATACTAAAGCATATTTATTTTTTCTGTTTACAAGTATACATTTAACATTTACACATATTAACATTTTAAAGCATATTTATTTTTTCTGTTTATAAGTATATAACGTTACTCACCCTCACTTTGTCGCGGCAGTAGTCCCACTTTCTGCTAATAGATGGCCTTGGACGTCGATTGCATCGCACTAGCGTTTTACCTTCCGATTGATTTAAGACTAGTCCATGTCTATATAATTTATGCTTATATAGAGGTAAATAGTATTTATAAAAAAATATAATAAAAATGTGTTTAATAGAATAGAATAGAATAGATCTTTATTTGCAAGAATGAGGTACATTTCAGGTGTTGCATATACAAGCTGTTGTACACTTGCCCCTTCAATATTCTCTCAATACTGATGTTTTTTTCAATTCGCCTACGCAGCAAAAAAAATTGTCACTATTCTTACTAAAGTCCCATTTACAACAAAAAAGCTACAGCAAAGTTAACAAGTAGTTGCTAAACCCCAATCGATACCCATCAAGTGCCGGTTCACATATAACTGAATCATGCCCATGTAATTGAGCCATGTGAAGGGCCCCTCCCCCGCCGTACTTCCTCGTTCACACTATCATTAGCACAAGTTTACTGACAATCAGTATTACTTGTATGGATTTAATTATGCGGTAAATGATTCATACAATAATCGAGTTTTAGTCCTGATAGTTACACAATTAGGGTATTTTCTATGTTTTTTTGGGTCTGGGTGTTCTGGGTTGTCGCTCCCAGTGAATTATTGTCATCTGGTACTCACAGTACAGGGGTTGCCCTAGTTTGAGACCAGGTTAATTGCTGTGATTGTCTGGCGCTTTATTTTTATTTTTTATATACTAGAGGCGGCAAACGAGCAAGCGGGTCACCTGATCAGATAAAATAAGGATACATTTAAACTTTTAATAACTGAATTCTACTAAGGAGATTAATTTGACGCCTAACAATCAAATTCCATCATCCAAAAACCAGATTTCCACAATATCAATGACAAATCCTCAGAACATGACACTTACGCTTACACTAAGGCTAACCAAAGGTCATGACTGAAACAAAACTATTTCATCGACATCATTTTAAATTATTATCGATAAATGAAAAACATCAGCGTAGTACGTCACTCGCTTGCAATAACCGAGTTTAAGGCGAAGGTATAAAAGTACATAACGCTCCAATTATCCGGAATCGGGTCGGATTGTTATTATCCGGACGAGTTTTACGGCGTCGAAAACGCACAGGACTTCATTACGGGATGATATAAGTATACGAGTAAGCTGCGCCTTTTTTTTTGGTGACCCAGGAGAAATGCGTTACGCATACCCATCCGTCTGTAAACAGATGGGTTATGTCGGACTCCCCCCCGCAGAAGGCGGGAGTATACCGACTAAAACTCCTGGGACTCTCCCTCATCGTCCATAAGTGGGAGAGGATCGTGGGGTAGTGGTACGGAACCTTACTCCACGATCAATATGCTGCGCCTTACTTATGGTGTGACAACCCTGTTTTGGTTAAATCAAACTTAACCTTATTTAAACTTATGAAACTTCAACTAGTTTTAAAGTAAGAGGAGTAAGATTTCACCACAAATATCTTCCAAACTTAAAATGAAAGCCACAAAACCCTCAAATATATGTATATCTCATAATATATCACGAGTTATATCGGCGCGTGCCAAAACCCACGTTCTGAAAGAGTCAATTTGCTAGGTAAATCGAAAGTGATATACATAGACCAACAACCCGATACCCGAATATCGAATATAGTGATGTGAAAATCTGAAGCGATTTCGCCAATATTCTGAGATTGAATAAACAAAGCTAGGGTTCTGTGGTCAAATAGCAACAGAGCCATTATAGATTCCTCATGTCTGACTTTATCTGTTCGGCCGTATGTCACAGTCACTTTATTTCGAAACTATAGTTTCGGAAAAAGTGGAAAGTAGTTGTGGTGAAACTTAGTTACAGTGTAGTAGATGATTATCTTGAACTGCAATAAGATTTTCTCAAAAATATAGAACTTAGAACTGTCACACACTTGTGACTCTACGGGCGTTGTTGGACGCCCAGCGACAAGATGGGATGATGACATTCGAAGGCTGGCTGGTGTGGGCTGGATGAGAGTGGCCGAAAATTGGAAGTGGTGGCGTGCATTGCGGGAGACCTATGTCCAGCAGTGGACGAGTGTGGGTTGCTGATGATGTCTGCTCGTCTGCCATCTATAAATTATAAAAAAACGTTAATATATACAATTTTGGTGATAACTTTATCACATACATAATATGTACATAATTTATGTATGTGTTTTTTCTCGTATAGTGCAAGTACGATGTAGATTTAACAAATTAAATCGCTGTGGAAGGATTAAAACAACATCATTAGCGAATCCTAATTAAGAATGTTTGAAGAGAAGCTCCCGGAGGAACTGTGGTTTCTACTCGACATAATATAGCTATACCATTGACGACGATTTCTCATTGCATAGAGAGAGCCAACCTTCGGCATGAATAAGCCGATTAGACTGGAGTGATACCACGACTTCCCAAAAAACCATCGTGAAGCAGTGCCTGCACTGTGTTTCGCCGATTGTGTGAGGGTAATAGATGCCCAATTGGGAGGAAAGGGGGTTAAAGGTAGGCAGCGCACTTTTGACTCTAAACGTAGGCAGCGCACTGGAGACTCCGCTGGTACTGCGGGTGTCTATAGACAGCAGAAATCACCTACCATCTGGTGATCACCTGCTCGTCATCGTCTTCGTCAGCTCGTCTACCACATTTCTCTTAAAAAACACAGTAAACCTTGTAATATTATATTACAGAAAATTTCGCTGAGTGAGTGAGGGTACTGGAGGCCCTCCCGGGGGGGAAGGGGATAAAAGGTTGGCAGCACACTTGTAACTCCACTGGTGTTGCAAGTGTCCATGAGCGGCGGCAATTGCTTACCATGAGGTGATCCGCCTGCTCGTCTGCTACCTATCACATAAAAAAAAATTACATTCATAATTAAGATGCATCTAACGTTGAAAGCATTATGATTTTAAACTATCAAAATATTGTTACTCAACTATTCTCATATAAGCTCAATAAACATCTGTTTAATACAACACAATTGGCATGTTAAGTAATCCGGCCCCAACATTAATTCAGAATCAAACAGTTCTATATTCGTAAGTCACGTAACGAAGTTCTAAGCGGCCGCCGACATCCCCAATCGGTAAAACCCCCGAATCGGTAGGGTCTGCCCTGGCCAGGAATCCGACCGATCAATCGCAGGTCTTGGCGGATGCAGTACTCCATCCACAGGCGGACGCGCGGCATTTCGCGTCGCACCACTGGGGAGAGCAGTCGCCAACACAGGTACCGTAGCTGTTATGACACTTTTTTGAATTTGGAATCTTTAAGTTTTAGAAGTTAACGGAACAATTTTAAACCAAAATTTTTGGATAAAAAAAACTTATTGATTTTTTTGACGTTCGAAAATTAAAAACTATTTTTTTCCGTTCACATAACTTTTTTAATTAACAGTAAATGTCTAGTCATATTTAAATTACGTGACTAAAAATGAGTGAATTATTTTGTAACAAAAAGTTAGGAATTCAAGTTATAAAATATTTATTTTAAGCGTTGAAAACTTTTTTGACAATTTGTTAATAAAAGAGTTGACTGTCACAGAAAGACGTCCCTAATTTAAAAAAAGTTAATCGAATGCTGTGTTAATTCCAAGTTTGAATTCGAGATTCAAACTTTCTTGAGGCACGTTTGCATGCTAATTTGTGGATTAAAAAGTGCGAATTCTATTTCCTGCGAAATTGAAATTAGGAGTTCGACTTTCAATTTATTCGAAATTCAAAAACTTTCTGCCAGTCTCAATTGTTGTAAGTGGCTGGTTTTATCGTTTTCGTAAGCGTGAGAAGTTTTATCGAGTATTTGCTTCGGTTTTCTGAATCGTAAAAGTTGGTGCCTCCACTTTGGAAGTTACTCAGAGCCGTTTAGGCTCATACGGCGGACTCGCATTTAATTATTTATTACGACCGTTGGCCTTATTTAGCCGTATCTTATGTGGTATTAGAGTTTTCATGCCTTATACGCGTGAGTGGAAGACGTTATAGTGGGTCTTAGGGAGGTTATGATCTTGGGAGAAATGAAAGGCATTTTAATACTTAATATTGATTTGGATTGCGCTGGAAAGAAAGGAATTTTAACTGAAAGATACGATGTCAGTTATGTAATTTTTTTGACAAGATTGGATATCATCTCCTGTATTTTCTTATTTGTTCCTATTTCATTAATATAGTTTTTATAAGAGTGGTGGTGGCTCAATGGATTAGAACGCGCCTTCTATAGGTACTGGGGTTCGAATTTGAGCACACACCTTTCGCTAGGCGCTAGGGGTAAACTTTGTTAACAACTGCACGTTTCAGATAATTTCTGAATCATGTAACCATGACTCAAGTCTGGTTTTGCAGTTAAATGGTTGCGAAGGTCTGACAGCAGTCGCTTCATCGTAATGACCAGATTCCCCAAATCCCATACGAAAGGAAAGCTTTGAACGCAATTGGGAATTATACCTACGTTAAGAGGACAGAGAGCTTTTTTGTCACTAAGCTAAGCTTCTCTTCTTAAATAAAGTTTTTGTTTAAAAGTGTGTCATAATATCAGCGATATCTTTAAAACCACTATCAGATAAAATTACTAAGCTAAAAAATGGTTTCAAAACATAATAAAAACGAGCCAGGACAGACGGACGGACAGACAGACGGACAGACAGACAGACATGACGAAACTATAACGGTTCCTAGTTGACTACGGAACCCTAAAAAGCACTCTCATTTAAACTCCAATTAGTTAGTTATTCCTTAAACATATAATTCCTCGCTGAGTTACTAGTATATTACTACAACAGATACTACAATTATTTTGTACACCTAACATACTATTTCAGTCCACTTAGTCATATGTTGATTTTTGTATCAAAACGGCCATGGCCAAAAGCTTTTGACACCAATCGATACACAACTTTATTAAACCAATTTATAGCTCATACATTTCTCTAATAAATCTTACGCAATATGATTCTACTACATTGCTTGTTTATTCAAATTAGTACCCACTTTAATAAACGCTTTGATCACATGAAATCTCAGTAAGAACTCCGAGACAGCAAGACTGACGGACAGACATCAAAGTGCTTTGTAATAGTTCCGCTTTGGTGTATTAAAATGGCCGCTAATTTCCGTTGCATATTAAATTAATACCAACAAAGCTATAGAGCTCAGTGGATACGTAGTGTGTCTTTCAAAAAGGAGATCGTAAGTTTTTATCCGAGCTCGTACCTCTGGATTTTTCCAATATGTCCGTATTTCTACCATTCGTTCGACGGTAAACCTTCACAATTTTATGCTTCATGTTTCGGCTAGTTTCTAAACACAATAACAATGCTTCAGTTGGTCTAGATTTATCTAATCTATGTCCATATCTACTACTATAGGTCCGCCCTCACTTCGCTTCGGGACCGTAATTCAGAAATGAATCAATAGATGGCGCTGTGTCCAATTACATCGCGCAAGCGTTTCGTGTTTTCGGTTTACCTATAAGCCTTGTCGTTGTCCATAGATTATCTCTTTATAAATAGTACTAGCGGCCGCCCGCGACTTCGTCCGCGTGGAAAAGTTTTTACCCCCCTTTTAACCCCTTACACCCCCCTTTTCCGCAATAAAAAGTAGCCTATGTTCTTTCTCAGGGTCTAGATCATCTGTATACCAAATTTCATTTAAATCCGTTCAGTAGTTTTGGCGTGAAAGAGTAACAGACAGACAGACAGACAGACAGACAGACAGACAGACAGACAGACAGACAGAGTTACTTTCGCATTTATAATATTAGTTAGGATAGATTCGTTCGACGGTGAGGGAAAACATCGTGAGGAAACCAACCGTTTCGAATAGTTTCTGAAACGTGTAACAATGATTAAGTTGGTCTGGTTCCCCTTTTTTTTATGTGATAGGTAGCAGACGAGCAGGCGGATCACCTAATGGTAAGCAATTGCCGCCGCTCATGAACACTTGCAACACCAGTGGAGTTACAAGTGCGCTGCCAACCTTTTATCCCCTCCCCCCCTGGGTGGGCCTCCGGTACCCTCACTCACTCGGCGAAACACAGCACAGGGGCTGCTTCACGCCGGTTTTCTGTGAGGCAGTGGTATCACTCCGGTCGAGCCGGCCCATTCATGCCGAAGCGTGGCTCTCCCACAGATAAGTTAAACAGTTGCGAAGACCAGACGGCAGTCGGATTATTGTCATTACCAAACTCCTTTAATCCTGAATTATGGTTTAATTTGCGTACCTAGAGCAAGAGCTAGCCTAAGTTAAAGTTAAGAGCAATTTTGAAACTAATTATCACATTTGGCTTTTTTCTATTTACAACTATTTTTCTTTCTTAATATACATAAACATTTTTGTAATAATGACACAATTACCTGCGGCGTCCTAGGATTCATTCGTGTTAAAGAGACAAAAAGTTGACATGTCACTTCTTCACGCGTTTAAAAAAGTAAAGTATCAGCCTATATACTATCCCACTGCAGGGCAAAGGCCTCCATCATAGAAATCAAGTTATCGCTACTAGGATGGGATTAGGCTTAATCACCACGCTTGCCTAATGCGGATTGGTGATCACAAACCCGAGCTATGTTCGTAAAATTCGAAACATATTTTTTTGCTCGACCCGGGATTCGAACCCGGGACCCCGAGATCACGGCCCGGTGCTTAAACCACTAGACCAACGGGGCGTTAACTATTTCCAAAATTGAAAGAATGTTTTGATCCGTTTTTCCGTTGTAAAGACGGTCAAATAAATTGACACACACACAATATTACTTAGTATGGATAAGGTTACCAATAGCAGTTTATGTAAATTTTCATTTTAATACAAAATTGATTTATTCCCAATGTTTTCCGCCAGTGGACCCAAATGGGATAATTTATCAGTGTTTTGTATTGCGTGACCGTGGGGGCCGTTTGTGTCGCCATAACATAAACATTCATGGGTCCATGGGGGCTTGAGTTGGGTCAGACACCCATGGATTGGGATCGTATAGCTAGCGCCATCTAAGGTTTTATAATCGGTAAGGAAAAACTATGCACACTGCGCAATGATCTTTTTTTTTATGTGATAGGTAGCAAACGAGCAGGCGGATCACCTGATGGTAAGCAATTGCCGCCGCCCATGGACACTTGCAACACCAGTAGAGTTACACGTGCGCTGCCAACCTTTAATCCCCTTCCCCTCCCCGGGTGGGCCTCCGGTACCGTCACTCACTCGGCGAAACACAGCACTCCGGTGAGACTCCGGTCGAGCCGGCCCATTCATGCCGAAAGTGGCTCTCCCACAATTAAAAATCTTTAGCTTATTCTTCAAACCTGCTAAAGTACATGAGCATTTGATAAAAGATAACGTCAATACTAGGTACTTACTACGAAGGTATATTTTAATTTATTATTCGGGAAACAATGACAACTAATGAAAATTCACCCTAAGTTATTGTGATTTTCGTCAAATTTTCAAATATTTTTGGAATATTTGAACGCTAAGAGAATGTCTGTCTGTATGCATTTCCGATTTTTTTCCTAAATTATAGTTTTGAATTTCAAAAATGCCGTCATTACATTTTATTTTCGATCCTAATTACATAGCACATACCTACATCTTTAACTAATTGATTTTTAATTCCGAAAATGACCAAAATATCCTTTTGCAAATGGAGGTTTCATTGAACCTTCTAGAATGTTTACGCAGCATCTAAGGTTTAATAATATGATCAAATATAGAAACACTTGGAATCGATTTATGAACAGTGATCAAAAAGATGATAAAGATGTATATCGCCAACGACACAACATAGATAGACCCAGGCTACCAACAGAACTAAACGGTGTGTTTCGGCGTGAACGAGAGGCAGATGTGCGGGAGAGATCCCTCTCCCGCACATCAACTGTGGGAGAGCCACGCTTCGGCATGAATGGGCCGGCTCGACCGGAGTGATACCACTGCCTCACAGAAAACCGGCGTGAAGCAGCCCCTGTGCTGTGTTTCGCCGAGTGAGTGAGGGTACCGGAGGCCCACCCGGGGGAAAGAGGATTAAAGGTTGGCAGCGCACTTGTAACTCCACTGGTGTTGCAAGTGTCCATGAGCGGCGGCATTTGTTTACCATCAGATAACGAACTTTTCGATATCCATGTCAGCTGGAGCGGACATTCTATTACTTATTTTGAGCTAACAGTTCTCAATAATCTAGATTAGACCACTTCACTCACCCGAATGCCCTTGCTTGAATTAAGGGTCTACACGAATGAAACTAGCGCCACCAACCTATTTACACTGATTGTAGCGAAAATATGTTATTTTTGAAGAAAGCAAAACATTACAGACTTAGATCCAAGTAAATTGGATTTTTCAAGATGCAATACAATATTTCAAAAATTCAATTTACTTTTATCTAAGTCTGTAATGTTTTGCTTTCTTAAGAAATCGTATTTTCGCCACAATCAGTGTAAATAGGTTGGCGGCGCTAGTTTCATTCGTATAGCCCCTTAACTTCGGCTTTTACAAAATTAGATTCTATTTTCAACCCTAAAATGCGTGCTCAGCTTTCATATAGTTAAATAACCGTTACGTTTATTAACGAATCAGAAATACATTTTTTCTATTTCTTTTCCTTCGGTCACTTTGTTACTTTTTCTTCGGGCCAATCATTAGGGAATTCCCAGCAATATTCGCAATATAATAGTAAAGTTTTTTCGAAGAATGCAGCATGGAATCCAGCCATTAGTGTCAAGCAAATCGACACCTCCTACGTATATTATCGTAACTGACTTTAATAAACTTTACAGTACAGCTGTTTAAAGATTCTCTAGCATATGATTGAGGTTCATGATGTCAAATATACTCATTAAGAACAAAAATTGGTACATAGATACATTTTTGTGAATGGCTTAATACCTTTAAAACGGTTTCTTAATTTTTTTGCTAGATTTCCTAAAAAGTCACATACGATACTTTTCCTTGGAAATTATCAATCGTATTTCATTGTATGTAATACTTACTACACTTTACGTTGACTTTTAAGCAAGATTAAAGAATGTATGTTACATTTACGATAATTACACCGATAAAAATCAACAAATATGTATTGTAAGTTATAATTAGGTACTACTATATGCTATGAAACAAAGTAATTTACATAATTGTATCGTAAATTTCATAAAGCAGGAATAGTTAAAATTAAAATAACGTCATTAAATAAAATATTGTCATCATCATCATCATCAACCTGTCCACTGCTAGACATAGACCTCTCCAAATGCTCGCCACTTTGATCGATCTTCGTCTACTCGCATCCAGCTCCAGCTAGCCCTCTTGCGCAGATCGTCACTCCATCTGGCCTGAGGGCGTTCTACACTACGTTTACCAGACGTGGTATCCACTCCAGGTAACCTTTACCCCAACGGTTGTCAGTTTCTGCGTCAGATATGGCCAGCCCCCCCGCCACTTCAGCTTACTAATCGGGTGGAGCTATGTAGATAATTTTGGTTCTCTGCCGGATCGGCTCGTTTCGGATTTGATCACGCCGAGAAATGCCGAGCATAGCTCTTTCCATAGCACACTGAGCGACTTTAAACTTGTAGACTAACCGTGCTGTTAGTGTCCACGTTTTCGGCCCTGTATGTCATGACGGGTAGGACGCACTGATTATTGACTAGACGTCTTTAGGCACTGTGGAATCGATGATGAGAACTGTAGTAGTAGACTCGACGTAGTTTTCCCAATGCTGCACCAAACCAGCTGGATTCTTCTTTTCACCTCATCTTCGAAAGTTGTTTCGACCCGCAATGTCTGCCCGAGGTACACATCTGTATCTGCATCGTTTCTGCCAATATGACGATGTCCATCTGGCGAATCGCAAACACATCATTTCCAGTTCAGCGTCTTGAACACATCCTCCATTGCATTTGTGAAACAATTTCGGGGAGATGACATCCCCTTGTTCACTGCTCGATGCAATGGTTATAGGTTTTGTACTTAGACGGACATAATGGCAGCTTCGAGACATCTCATCACTTCACCAATCTATTGGCAACGCTGCAGGGACTCCAGACCAGACCAGATTTCAACCAAGTCAAAGGCCTTCTCATAGTCCACAAAGATTATACTCCTCGGGCTTCTGTATAATCAGCCGCACTGTGTGAATGTGGTCTATGTGCCATATCCGCTTTAAAATCCAGCCTGTTCCGGTGGTTGGAATTCGTCGAGTCTTTGCGCAAGACGGTTCGTGATCACTCTGGGTTGATAGTTCTTCAGCAGGCTTTTGTCACCCTTTTTGAAGAACATAACGACCACACTACTTCTACTCCACGCCGCCGGAGTTTCTCCTTTTAAATAAGACATCATTAAAAAGCTTTTGGAGCTCCTTCAGTACGAGTTTGCCTCCAGCTTTGATCAGGTTTGTTGTTACGCCATCTTCTCCAGGGGTTATTCCGTTTTGAGCTACCCAAGAGCAATCCCGATTTGGCCAACACTGACTTCCGGCAGGTTTTCGGTGAAGTGACGTGTTAATTTGTCTTGAGAGTCCTTATTTTCAGGACCAGGTTGAGATGCATGGCTAACTGCCCGCTTTGAGGCAACCATTTCTCCACTTGCTGTAGTCAGCTTCGTCAGGCGGCTTCTTCCGAGAGAAAAAAAAATAAATTTATGTATTTTGTAATAAATGCAATCCAAAATGAATCTCTCCAAAAATTTAACAAAAGTGTATCATACATAGTGTAGGTGAACAGTTTATCATTTCCACAAATTCTTGTCATTTAGGTTCTCTTCAACTGTATAAAAGGCATTTGCCATCAAATAAGTTTTCACTTGAGATTTAAATTAATGTATGGGTAAATCAACAAGAGTTTGTGGTAATTTGATAAAAACTTTAATGCTCATCACGACAAATTAATTACCAATTTTACGAAGTAATGAGATTTGGAACAGAAAATTGGTGTTTATTTTTGGTGTTTAGGCTATGCTTATAAGATTTCTTCGGAAATAAGTTTAGATTTTTGTATACATACATTATACAATCAAAAATATACTGTGATGCCCTAGCATAAATAGATATAAATCATTGTTTTACTTATATTACCTAGACTTAACTTATTTTATACCGTGGGTGAAATATTATTGTTTTCAAGTATATCTCAGAATCAGACAGTAAACACATAATTTAATTTATCTCATCAATATCAGCATCAAATGGTAGTAGGGATTCTGTATAAAAAGAGAAGAAATATTTTATAACTAATGTTTTTCTAAAAGTATACTGTCGTAAAATATTTTGAGTGCCGAAGTAAACTATTGTAAGTTTAATTTAAGATAAAAAAACAAAAATATATTCCAAAGTAAAATGTCGTAAGTAAACATACGGACCTCATTTATAAAAAAAATCCATTGTAAAATATCGTAACTAATACTTACGACATTCTGTATATGACTGAAAACAAAGTACATTATAGTAAGTAATACTTACGATAGTTTACTATGGGTACAGTACGATAGTTGAATGTATAACTGATTCGCATTTATTTATCACATTATATGAGTTTAAAATATTACTTGCCCTCATCTCGACTATAACTCTCAACGGCAATGTAAGTAATCGTTACTGCTAGATGCGATCCACTCGCCGTCCTCTCGCCCCCGCGTATAGTGTGGAATCTGCGTTATACTATATTTTACTTCGACGTAGATGAACTTACGATTATTAGCAGCCTCAATATCTTCGGTTCTAATATGTTTAAAAAAATTTTGATCAGCTAAAATAATATATTCGATTATAAAGTATGTAAAAATATAGAAATGTCATTTTCGCATATTTGTTGGTTACGATATTTTACGTAGGAGGTGTCGAAATGATGTTTTTATTGTGTAGGCATGAAAGTTGTTTTTGTTATCACATTTGTGTGAATGTCATTTTGTATAGGCAGCGTCAGGGTTAAAATTGATTTATTATTATTTTATATAACGTATTAGTACGTAACATGCGTATGAATAATCTTATATAATATTTATAAAAAGGCAAATTCTCGCACAACGACAAGGTTTAGATTTATCGAAAAAGCGAAACACTATCCAGATTTTAAACTGTTATTATACACTAGCTTAAGCATGTACTCAAAATAATTGCAATAGGCATAATAAAATTTTACTAAAATTCCAAAATAAAGCTCTGAGCAAAATTATATCAAAAGTGATCAAAGCCGATAACCCCATCGATGCTTATGTAATACTTGAACGGAATACGATTAAAGTAAAAGTAAAGTATCAGCCTATATTCTGTTCCACAGCAGGGCAAAGGTCTTCATGAGCGACACTACCATGATGGGATTAGGCTTAATCACCACGCTTGCCTAATGCTGGATCGGAATGAATACGTTAAGATTTTCTAAAATAAACATTAGCAGCGAATCAAATGCGTGATAACGTGCGATGGCAAGATTGATCACTGTCTGCACCAGTCCGTGATGGAAGGCCTCTGGCTAGCAAAAGCTTGTTAGGAATGACGTCATACTCTGTGTAAAGTAAAGTAAAGTATCGGCCTACATACTGTTCCACTGGGGGCAAAGGCATTCATCATAGAAATCAAGTCATCGCTACTATGGTGGGATTAGGCTTAATCACCACGCTTAGCCTAATTGATGATCACAAACCTGAGATTTGTTAAAAAAATAATTCGGAACATACTTTTTTTCATACCCGCTTTTTGATAACCCTGTCTGTAAGTACTTTTAGCAATTATTAACTTAACTGGATCTGGACCGCCTTCACTTTGTTTCGGAGGTAGTTTTGCTATTAGTTTTAAAATGAACCAACAGATGGCTCTGGGTGTTGGTAGCATCGCGCTAGCGTTCGCCTTATCAGTTGAAATATGTCATTGTAAATTAAGTAGTCTGAATCGTAAGTTGATCAACATAACACACAGTGGAAAATTTAATTTCGAAAAGGTGGGTTAGCTACTATCAAAATATCGATTCGTATTATTTGACGGTGACATAATACAGGATGTATTTGTGAACTTTTACTTCATCACTTAAATAGACTAAAGTGGAGATGGACCGGCCACATACTGAGAGGCATAGACAAGTGGAGCAAAATTATCCTGCATTGGTACCCTAGAGAGGGAAAAAGAAAAATAGGAAGGCAGTTCAAAAGATGGGCTGATGAGATCAAAGCCGTAGCGGGGACAACTTGGTCCAGACGGGGGAGGGACAGAACGGAGTGGAAATGCTGCAGGAGGCCTTCTGCCTACAAGGCAAACGAGCACAAGAGCTTGTAAACTAACAAGAAACTAAAGCTATTGTAAATGAAATCTTGTGAACGAATAAAAGGCTATATTATTATATTATTACTTCATTACTTTAACCACTTATTTTCCAGAAACATCCTGTATAAGATTTGTCGGTGCCAATAGAATTTGTAAGTCAATAGGATAGAATTTGAATTTCAAAACTATAGTTAGATATAAAATGGTCCGTGTTCGCTTGAAAAGATTGAGTCATCTCATCACTCACAAACCAAATCGAAAAACTACTCTTGCTTTTCTTGATGACGTCATCGTTGTCACAGTGACTGTTATTATGAAAGACAAAGTGACTAAACAGCGGTAAATGTTCTCTCATCATAAATTAACACGCCCTTGGTTAGTGGCCTAGATATTTGCACTGTTTACCTTTAAATAGGTTAGTACTTGCCAATGCACACATAGCTAAGGTCAGTTTAAGGTGTTTTATAACTTTATTGTCTATGATAGTCTGTTTGTGCATTTTCTACAACGTGTAGGTAACATTATGTAAATAAACATCCGCAAAGTTTTCCAGTTTATAAAGAGTCTTTGCAATTTTCATTTGACGATCTGCCGAGTTGTGTAATACTAGTGGCCCGCCCTGACTTCGCTTCGGGACCGTTATTCAGCAACGCACCAATAGATGGCGCTGTGCTCAATTACATCGCGCAAGCGTTTCGTGTTTTCGGTTTACCTATAAGCCTTGTCGTAATTGGTTATAGAAGTTATCTCTTGATAAATACTATAGAAGATAGATATACAAATAGGTGTGTAGTTGTTGATATGTTAGTTTGAAAAATATCTTAATATACTTATTTATAATATTGGGTTAATAGCTTTATCTGTGAACATTTACATCCCTGTAACCATGTGTTCTGTCAACCATTCTGAATAACATTTGTTCTATATTTCTATCTTAATTCCAGATTAATATACATATAACCATTTGCAACCCGATGTTTAGTTAGTGTTAGTCCGTTGTTTCATTTCATTTGTTAAAACCTTGGATTAAAATCTAACATTATAGTTTTGCTGACATATTAAACTCATATTAGAGAAACACCGAAAATTAATGGTTTTCAATTATTTAAGCATCAAGTTGGGAAAAGCCTACAATTATGTGCACGCTCAAATAATAATAGAACAATTTATTTATTTACCGAGTGGTGGTACGGTCAGCATCAAAAGCTTAACAGTACCATGTTAAAGTACGAGTAGGTCAGTAAGAACAGTACTTTCGAACGATAGGTCGTCAGGTCGAATCCGGGCACGCGATTTTTCAAAGCGGGGGCGGTGAGGGAAAATTTTCGTCTCCAATGTCCTTTGCCTGAAAAAGCGTCTGATAGAAATCACTCTCAGCTATTTGTGATGATACGGGTGTTGTCGATGTCCCTGGGCGGCGGTTATCTTTTATTAGGTGTGCTGGGCCAGGCGACGTCCTGTGGGCAGACCACCTGCCCGTTGGACCGACGATATTGTAAGGGTAGTGGAGAAACAATGGATGAGGCTGGCTGGTGACCGTAGGGAATAGCGTAATAAAGAAGAGGCCTATACTCAGCAGTGGATGGATGTGCCGTCTGCTCGTTGCCAGTCTTTAAGCCCGTTTTATAAGTTTAGGGAGTATTTAGAGCGTCCTAGCCTTAACTAATCCCAGATCAGTACCCAAACGCATCCGGAACTCCGAAGCAACTGATGTGGACTCAAGTAGGAATGTTTTTTTTTATTAGACCAACATATAGGCCAACGCTTGCCCACAATCGCACCTGATGGAAAGTAACGATGAGGTCTAGGATGACACGCGTTTGCCTAGAAGATACCTGTTCACTCTTGCCTTAAATAATGATATACTGGAAGGTCGTATGTTCTATAAAGACATCTAAATTGAATGCCGATCTCTAAGTAATGCAGTTGTGATATGCATTAGAGCGGTTGCTCTACGCTCGCGTCTACTTACCGCCTAATCCCTTTAGCCCAACAGTGCACTAATTGCATCGAGACGCTTGTATGTGAATATGCATTTATGCAGGCCGCACTACAAACATCTGTCACACTCTGATCATACAAACGGAAAAGGGAGAAAGGAGGAGGTTCTCAATTGAACTGTTTTTTTATTAATAAAAAACAGTTGGATTGACCACCTCCTCCATTTTTGAAGTCCGGGGAGTGTTAGGCCTAGACTGTATGCTGGTGGTACCAATAAAAAGGGTGATATTCGCAAATTAGGATATATATTTCGTAGGACACGTTCACAAGGCAAAACAACAGGAAGCATCCTATAATACCTACAATTTTTTAACCACGTCTTCCATCGACCATTTTAACAACATTTTTAGGTGTCTTTTAAGCATATGACTTTTGGAAATTCGTTAAAAAAATTCAACTTTTCATACATGTTGTATGGGTTTGTATAGGGAGTAAAAAAAATTCGACGAATTTTCAAAATTCATAAAATATACCTATCTATATGTTGGAATGGTTGGGAGAAGAAAGATTGAATTAATAAATATTTATTTGCATAAATACGGTAGAGAGTAGGTAAGTCTTAAGATATTATATTATTAAAACGTGTTTATACGAATGTAAATGTTCATACGGCCTGTAGGTAGTTACTGTTGACGATATTTTTTTAGGCTAAATTAGGCCTAGGCGAGGCTTCCCTAACAACTAGCGACTTTGTAAGTACATAGACCTAATTAAACTTAACATTTTATTTTTTTCATTTCAGATTACTTCTTGAAGAGTCGCCAAAGAAACGAGTGAGTATTCATTATATTTATTATAAAATAATATTCTTCTTACTGGCAAAGGTAGTTAGTTAACCGTACAAGACTGTACCGGCAAAATTTATACATAAAAAGTTTACCCGTGACATGTACAGTCGCCTGCAATAAAATAACCTAAACACATCGAGTCTTATACCAGGACTACAAGGTTCACATTTGAATAGTAGTAGTATAAACAACTAAAATGGCATCCAACTGCTTTAATATAATTCGTGAATGAGAATTAGCCAAGTAGGTGTCACCAATCTTGGCACCTATTTAGATATCATTTCTTTTGACGATGAACTCAACAAACAAAACTTTTTTTTACCTTGGCTACCATTTCACATTTATGTTTTTGATGGGATACTACCTACTTACTTTGTCAGAACCTTCTGTTTCGCCTTGTTTCGATTTTGCGTAACTTTATATTGCGCAAGTTCGGCATTAAATATTCTTCCCAGAGCTATTTCTTTTAATTAAACTCGTCTGTTAAAATTTAGGGCTCTCTTGAGATTTTTTACTTCATTTTGGGTTATCACTGGGGACTTAGATTTCCTTTGTGAAAACGTACCTTTTCAGGTATTTTGTTTTTTATTCTCATTCGAGAAAGTTCCGGGCTTAGTTGCTAGGGAACGGCGAGAACTTCAAGAAACTGCAGCGTCGCTAATGGCCCCACATTAGCGCGCACACTGTGGTCTGGAATCCTAGATATTGCAGCACTTATGACGTAACACTTAGAGTTTAATTTTAATTGTTTTTTTTTGCCGGTCGCTAATGATCCTAGTTGCAAAATGACAGTTTAGTAGGAGTGTTCTTAGTTTAAGTGAAATCACTTAAGTGTTCTTTAGGAGCCCTTGAGTATTCAATATACTTACTCGTAGTCCTAATTGGAACTTGTGAGACGAACTTCAGCTATTAAATATGTCTAAGTATTCTATGACATTGATATTTCTGGGAATAAAGACATTGCTAAGTTTCACTTTATCATGAAGGCTTTTTATTAATACGCAACTGCTTACTTGTTGAGACACTTTTTCTTTTTCCGAAAACCATCTGAATGATTGCATTGGTTTGATTTTTACTATATCTCTTTCTCTTTTTTGGGTACGAGAGGTGCTTGCTTAGAACTTTGCATACTTAGTTATTAAACGATAGTACGAGTACACCTATCATAAAAATAAAAAAGTTACAGTTACGATTTTTGTACAAAATGTACGAGAATTTCAACGTAACATGAAATAGCGCACAATCTCTGAAACCGCATATTCCAATTTAGCTTATATTTTATTTCACATTCATACCCGTATTGGCTCATTCTATCAATAACTGTCAAAAGGAAAAAAAGCAAATAAACCCTTTTACATTTCAAATCGGAAGCGAAATTTTTAAAATGTACATTTTATTTCACACCATCATTTTTGTGACCAGACCAGATAAAAGAGACAAAAAGAATTACTGTGCACCCATAATTGCGAGACTATTATTATTCTGCTATTGTTCCATTAATATTATGGAATGGTTTTTCCAATAACTCACTCTTTTTATACTAGGTGACAAATAAACTTACGGCTTGATTGATTAGAAGCGGTAATGTAGCATAACACGGTATAATTCCGAATCGCCATTAATTCCGAAGGGTAGCCGTCGTTTAAGCGTAAGAGATCCTTAGAGAGTAATGTTTGTTGCCATAAATATTTATTTATCTGTCTTTCTACAGAAATCCGGTAGATAAATGGGTAACTAGATGCTTTATTTAGAGAATATCTTCAACGTAATTTGTGTTTACGATTTTTTTAGTAGTCTTCTGTTTTTGATATCGACCAGGTACAGACAATCATATACCAAGCCTGTCTTCCTCAATTGTTATTCACTATGTTTGTCAATTATGTTTGACAGTAAGATGAGATTGGATTGAATAAATTTGACAGTTTTGAGTGTTTTGTATACTTTGATGTGTGTGGCTGTATGTAAAGTATACATTGAGGCGCCTCTGTAAGTACAGAGGCGCCTGAAAATTCACGAGCGGGATGCAAAAGATCTTTATTTTCTCCAAATAATATTGATAATTGTCAAAATGGTAATTTTGCCTAAATTTTAAAGCTTAAATTGCAGATTATTAATAGCTTTCATAAAATGCCAAGATAAGACACTGTCACTTGGCCATTTGAATAAAAATGACCCGTCGATAATGACGTCATTTCAACCGCGAATGCCTTTGGCCGAGCGCCTATCGTAGGAAATAATAGGCCTAATTTATGAAAGCCCGGGTGCAATAAAGGACACTAATAGGCTGTTATTCATGTCCCGGTTAATAGGCACAATGATTGGCCTATCGTTAGTCTTGTTCCGTGTCGTTTCTGTTTTAAGTTGGTATCATTTGTTTGGTGTGGTCTGGTTTTCCAAAGTATGAGTAATGTTGCTCAAAGGTAGATAAATAGGAGATAGATACACTTTCAATAAATCAATCAACGGTCAGTGTCCGTCTTTTGCTAATGATTGGGGATCGGAGTAGTTAGGACAATATTCACCTTTAATTGTCGATGAGACAAAAGATGGATTAATACCAGCCGAATCAGTGGCGTAGTGTAGATATCAGCCGTCCTATATCAGACTATTCTCCCTCTTTTCTTCCTCACCACCCCCCTTGGATTATCACTAGCTAGTTTTCGGGCACTGCGTAGACGCAACGCCCGAAAAACACATCGTCCTTTATGTCTGAACTATAAAGTTCATTTTCGAATAAGGTTGTATACTTATTAATGCACATGTTAGGACACCTAACTGGTAGTATGCCTTGTTCCAAATGTCTATACCATTTACTCCACCAGTCAATACCACTCTTATTTCCACGGGTCATAGCTTATACGATTCGTGTTTTCCTTTTATTAGAGACAAATATTTATCATCAATGTTTAAACTTATCTCATCACAGGTACAAGATACTCGTAGGTACTCAAATAGGAATCAAACGTTCCAAATCTAAATCTTGATAAGACAAACAGAAATGTATACTCTTGAATCGTGCAGCGGAATCGAATGGAATCCAGTCGAGTTGTTAAAAAGTAATCACCTATGCAAACAAGTCTGCGATTCGTTTATTGATGTAATATTTTTGCTAGTGAAGTCATATTAATTTGAACATTATTGAGATGCTGGGGATAAATTAAGACAGTATTAAAATGTCGATAAAAAAACCTATTATCTGGGCGAATTTCATTGACCCATATTACTTTTTTTGATATTTTAATTAGTTATTCTGCTATTCGATGCTAAGAAAAATCTAATAAAAGAAGAAAAAACTTTCACTTTACCAAGTAGGTACCTATGTATGATGATGATGTTGTTAACTTAAATGAAAGATGCGGATTTTATGAAGACGACGAAAGTAAGTACCTACAGTGAAGATGATGAGAGTGAGTGTTGTAAGAGCGGCGAGAGTATGAATCCAAAGACGACTGCATTAGGTAGGTACTACATACGCTTTCATTCGGGAATTTAGTTCAGCGTTTGAAATAAAAACAGTTCGTTAGGACAAAAAAAAACTGAACTGCAAATTCGAAACTCGGGGAACAGCTTTGATACTTACTCGTAAATTAAGTCATATTCAACTTGGTTTGGTTTGTTTGAACCTTAATCCCGCAGTCAGAGACGTCATTTAACCGTAATATTTGTTATCTATATTATTAAACATTTATAAGTAAGTTTTTGTAAAAGCACAGAGAACTAAACTAAACAATAAACATTTCTCATTCCCTATAATAAACACTCATTTCCCTCGTCACTCACTCGAATAAATTGGTCAATGTTTACGCACAATCAATTCAACAACTGCTTTATTGTATTTAAGGTTTATATTTCTGGCCAAATAAAATGTTACTATCCATCCATGAAATTGTTTCAAACTGGGACTTCGAATCATTTTCACACCAGCAATAAATACGCTTTTTATTACCTCAGCAATAACTCAAGCCGAACATATCACTTCACAGCTCAACACTCGGCGAATAGAGAGGAAACCGGTGTTATATCATGTCATTTCGTACACTGTATTGTCGGGTTTGGGGCAACAACTCGAAAACAATAGCGCGTATCTCACCCGAGCAATAAAGAGAAACGCGCGAACGGGTAGTGTTTGGTAAAGAGTGACCAATATGGCTGTTTTTACCCCACTGCCGAAGATATGAAGGTTTTCCAAATGTAGGTAGTGTACATCTCTTAAGTTGGCATTTGATTTGTCGTTGTTGGATTAGTGACACTGGGTTTTACCAATTTGGCGACTTTCTTGTGATTTGTCTGCTATGCAACGAACATGAAGGCTCCGATCAATGTAAACAAGAGTAAGTAGGTACCTATCTCCCAAAATTTTTCGGTGTAACTCTCATCCACCGCAACATAATCGTATCCGTGAATGCAACTTCTGCTTATGTCGGTCACCGGCCAATCGACCAATCCTCAAGGTTATTGATCGATAAGTCGACCTCGATCAATTGATAGGTCTAATATAAACTGTCGGTCCTCAAGTGGAGATCATATCTCCTTACATCATATCTCCTTTCCGTCCATTTACGTGGTCTTCTTACCATATAAAAGAACAGGCCAGTGATAAGCTGAATAGTCCTATCCCTTCGGTTCAAGTGAGTGAACTATTAAATCCAAATCTTTATTAGCATCAAGTGTGAATGCAATGGAGGAAACAAGCGTTATTTCACCGTGCATTGTCGGGCGAGACCGGGGCAACTACTCGGAAACAATAGTGCGCGTATCTCACTCGCGCGATAAACGGACCGAGTGAATGGCTCGCGATAAACTGACCGAAGCTGGTTTGGTATTGTATTCGAATTTAGAACTCGTAGTTAGCTGATGAATCACTTAATGCCAAGTGATTGCCGAAGCCAATGGACACCAGAAAAACTAGTGAAGACACAAGTGCTCTGCTAATCTTTAAGCAGGAACGGACGCAAATGTCTCTGTTCTGCGGCTCAAGAATGAACAAATAGATTAAAAAATAAACATATTTATAAATAAATGTATGCAATGGCAACGCACTTGTGACTCTACTGGTGATGCAGGAGTCTATAGGCGGCGGCAGTCGCTTACCATCAGGAGATCCGTCTGCTCGACTGTCAACTATCACTTAAAGAAATACCTTATCCGCACGCTTGCAAGTGTTTGCCAACCAATTTGGAAAAAAATACAAACACGCTGTATTCGTCTTGCAAGCGCGCAGATTGGGAATCAGATACTTATCTAATAGCCACGAACATACTCATATTCGACTGCCACGCGATATCATTACTACACGATAGAAACTGTTTGAATTTAAAGCGATACGCGATACTTATTTCGAGATGTAAAAAAGAGAGAGACGTAAAAAATATTCCATCCATTTGATAGCAATGAAAAGGAAACTCTCAAGAAAGAATCGAATTTGTCCCTACATTAAAGCTAGATTCAGTACAAATCTTCCTCATTTGTACGCGTACAAAGTAGCTCAGAGATAGCTACTTCAAAAGGGCGGGGAGTAATGAATTTAAAGCCTTACCCCTACAAAGATAAGGCCTACAGCTTTTTGCTTTGCTATAAGTACTCGTAGGTAGGACACGCAAACTACACCATATGTTTCTGTTGTGGGAAATCGTTTGTGAATGTTTGCATGTATCAGGTTTACTTTTCTATTGGCTATACTTACTTTTCCTCTGCCCCGAGGTTGTCTGAAAGAGGTCGTTGTTAGTTATAATACCACCTATAATTTTGACTGTAAATTAGCATTTGTATGTAGACTTAGTGCAATAATATCTGTCTATCGTGCTTAATAATAATGAGACTCATTTTTCCATACAGAAAGTTTGTAAAGAGACTTTTTTTCTTGCCATTTAGGCAGTCAATATTTTAAAAGTAAGTTATCAAAAAGTTTGTGAAGAGACTTTCTTGCCATTTAGGCAGTCAATATTTTAAAAGTAAGTTATCTTGTGCGTTTTTGATACCTTGACCTACAGACATGTGAAAAGTGTTATAATTTATTGTTCTAGGGCCTGATTCGATTAATCTTTATCCGAGGATAATACTAAGATATAACGCTCCGATTCGTATGCAATGACAGTCTTATACCAAAGAATAACTGTCGGAGAAAATTAGTCGAATTGTACCTAAGATATTTATTCTAAGCATTAATATGCAAGAACTTTACGCTGTTTTAACTATTTAAAACTATAGTGAACCCCTGTAGCAGACCTAATCCTTGTGCCTAATCGAAGTGTCACCTTTTAATAGAGGTTTTCAGACTTGACGTTAGGGATTCACGGATATTTTCTCAACTCTTGTAATTTATCTTTATCATTGTAAAATCCGATTTTCGTTAAATTCCCTCCTAAAAAGATTTATTAAGTTTTGCCTGCGTATAAGCACATATACGCGCCTATACGCGCCCAAAAGGCCTATAACAAAAAACGCTACGCTTTTACTTTCAACGATAGTTTGAGGAAGTAACGGCGGAAATTGCTACAACATATGGCGCAATGGCGTCTCTGATGTATTGCAAGAGTTTTTGCGATAGGTTATAACTGGGGCAACAAGGAAATATGTTTACCTACTTCTTTTATGTTTTAACAAATTATTAATTAACATCGTAAAGTTTAAGTACCGGGCCGTGATCTCGGGTCCTGGGTTTAAAATTTTTCGAACATAGCTCGCTTTTGTCATCACCAATTCGCATTAGGCAAGAGTGGTGATTATGCCTAATGCCATCATAGTAATTAGCGATGACTTGATTTCTCTGGCCTTTGCTTTGCAGTGGAACAGTATATAGGCTGATACACGTAGGCTGACACAAAGTCTAATTGGATATAAAATAATTTGACACAGAAGGTTTGACCTGGGGGTCTACTCCGCCAAACGATATCGAATTATTCGTAACGATACGTTATGTCCGATAGTCTTGGGGCACCCTGTTTATACTTTTTTGAGCTAAAGGCGGCAAATGAGCAAGCGTATAACCTAATGCCAAGTGATAAACGCCACTCATGAACATTTCCGCTATTTCAGGACGTCGTAGAGGGCATTTCGGGACGGTATCATCTCATTTACCAAACACATTGTTTTAGTTGCCCGAATACTTTATCAATATTACTTTATTTCCTATACTAGTGGACGCCCGCAGCTCCGCTCGCTTGGAGTACAATTTTTTTCATAATAGAGACGGCAAACGAGTCAGCGAGTCACCTGATAAGCAGTCATCACCGCCCATGAACATCTGTGACTGTGAGAGAGCCACGCTTCGGCATGAATGGGCCGGCTCGACCGGAGTTAACGCTTAGCTGCTTTTGATTTTAGATGTCTCATTATGTCACGGTAAAATACTCTCTGTCTGGACCTGTTACAAAATGTTTTTTTTTTTACTTTTTAATATACTAAGCCGTGATATGAGCACGTTACGCACGCAAAACTATGCAGATGTGCGATATTTTTGACGCCGAGAGTAGTCTGAATTCCATTATCAACTTACGTACCTAAGAACTCAACTTACGGTTGTCCATTTACGGTGATATATAGGTAAGTACAGAATTATATTCAAAATATATTCCGCCAACTCTTAATCATAGAATAATACAAATACTCCCAAGAGAAAAGTCACTATCAGATAACCCCGTAAAGGTTTATGACATATAATATATATACATCCCAACATATAATATCACGAAGGCCATTTCCATTCCAAATGCGGACCTTTAATTATACGTGTACCCTGCAAGGGTTCCGTCACTTGATGTAGATTTGTGGAAATCACAGTGCCAAATATTCGGAGCAGTCACGGGATCATGTTGTTCTTGGCTGAGATTGTTTTTGTAATGTGACCTTTGTATTGTTTAGGCTGACATTTCGCTTGAGACTTTGATGTGGGACTTTGTTTTATGAAGTCGGTAATGACTAGTTTAGGTCAGAGTGTTCCCAATGGCGTCAAAAGCTACCGCGTTGTCAAAATCTTGGGGTATACTTGGAACATGATTCAGGATTATAGTCACGGCCTCACAGAAGACCGACGTGAATCAGCGCCTGCGCTGTTTTTCACCAAGTGAGGGTACCGGAGGCCCAATCCAGGGGAAAGGGGGTTACAATGTTGGCAGGGTGCACTTGTGAATCCACAGGTGTTGCAGGTCTCTATGGGCGGCGGCAATCGCTAATCATCAGGTGATCAGTTTGCTCGTCTATTTTCATTATCGGAAGTTAAAGGACCTCTTAAATTATCTTGCATCTTTTTGCAATCAAAATATTTTTGCCTTTATAAGTTCCTAGGTCTTACGACTTTTAGGTGTAATTTAAGTTGTCTTTTGTATTTTATTATGTGTGTCTGTCTGTATCCTAAGTGTTATGGTGTCCAAATTAATAAATGTATTTTCTTCCTTACAATTATTCTTATATTCACTATTCAGCTAAAAAAGAACAATCGCCTCTCTTTCAAAGCATTTCCATTGGCAATGTTGATGAATGGACTGCACATGACGTCATGAAAGTCCAACTTCGATGGCTCGTAAATCACTCCGCAGAACTTTGGCTCGAAATCCATGAGATTTAAAAAATAATCGACTTTCGGAAGTGCTGCGAACGTCTTATTTCTTGTTAGCTTGTCGACAATTTTGTTGACTGATATTCTTGTATTCTAAATATTCTTATTAACATAATGATGCAAATGGTGGTCACCATCAGTGGCCATTATGTGTAAAATAATTACTTCTTAATTATATGAAGGTATCTGTTTAATCTTTAAATTTTGTATATGAAGTCGTCATCGGGTGTCAATGTCAATTTTTTTTTTCTTTTTTTCTCTTGTTTTGGTTCTATGACTCCCCCAAGTGACTTCCGGAATATGGATGATGGCGCCACTGCGCCGGGTCTGGACAGGCTGTAATCTGTCATAATCGGAGACAATGAGTAGACGACAGTGGCGCCATCTACTATTACTATTATGTGTGTGTTTTTTTTTGTTAATTTGTTGTTTGCATCTGCATATTGTTGATCCTGTTTTTTTTTTTTGTAATTAGGTAATATTTTTTTTTTGCCCTATTTTTATTATTATTAGGTTTCTTTTCTCTTTTCTGTATCTGTTGTTTTGTGCATGTCTACTCTGTTACTTATATAAGATCTTATGGCGTCGCCCAAGGTCCAGCCTGAAAACCAGCGCTGCAGCAGCTGCTCGCGGCGGCTGTAGCATCATGCTGAGGCTGAACCTTGTTGGCCGCAACTTCTGTTTCCCTTGTTTTGTCTTTATGTCTGTGAAAATGTTGTGGTCAATAAATGATTTCTTACTAAAAAAATGATTTCTTACAAAATATATTGTGTAGTAAATTGTTTTGACGAACATTTTATAAAGATTTTAGAATCCATTTTAAAAATGAATGACTACGAACAGAAAAACGCAAATCACTAAATTATAATAAATGCCTACTCAAAAACCTACTAATGATAACAATAATTTAAATCCTCTAGAACCCAACATTCAAAGCATACAAACTGATTTACAATAACTCTAGAATATAAGTAACACACATTAATTATGTTAGCACACAAATATAATAAATTATAACAAAGAGGTAGCAAATAAAATTGATCATTAAGTAACTCGTATTTTGTTGTCATTTGTCTGTATCATAATATGACGTGTTTTGGTGTCCAATTTAATAAATGTATTTTTCTTTCTTTTTACCACACAATGTACCTACGTTGTATTGTAAGTAGTCGTGTTGTAAGTACCTACTCACAATGTAATCTTCGTGAACTCATTAAGAGAACCGTGGAAAATATAACATCTGTGTGTAGTGTGGGTGTTTTTCAATTAGGTGACACTATGGGATGCCATCGCCGTTTTATAATACTCTCATCACGGAACGCGTAATTTCTGAAACGCGAAGAACGGAAAACTTAGTTTCTTTAGGCTGATTAATACCTTTTGTTTTGCTAGCGGCTACGCCCACTCTCATAACTTTCTTTTATGCCTAACTTGCGACTTCTTTATGATACGCCGACGTTTTATTTAGGTTTCCGAAGCATGCTGAAGTTATCTAATTATTTAATCTTATTTGGGAAACCCAAGGTCTAGACGGTGATTTCGCCAGAAGTCGTAACGTAATGGCAAAACTTTCTTCTAAACAATTACGTCAGTCTTCGTAATAAAAAGCAATTTTATTTGAGCCAGAATAAGGAAGTATTTGAAACTTCTCTCTTTGCATCTGTATAGAAAGTTGCGTTTCGTGACTTGGTTAATGGGTTTATTTTACGAATCAATTTATTTATTTTTATAAAACCATAAGACCTAGTGAATGCAAGAAATGGGGAATGTCATTCAAAATAGAGTAAAATTAAAGTAAAGTATCAGCCTATACATGCCTAGACCCACTGCAGGGTAAAGGCGTCCATCATATAAATCAAATCATCGCTACCAGAATGGGATTAGGCTTAATCTCACCATGACGCTTGCCTAATGCGGATTGGTCATCACAAACCCGAGCTATGTTCGAAAAATTCGTAACATACTTTTGCTCGACCCGGGAATCGAACCCGGGACCCCAAGATTATGGGCCGCCACTTAAACCACTAGACCAACGTCAATGGGGCGTTTAGCGGCAAAATTGTGGGTTTATAACCAAATTAATTTAGTTAAAAATACGTAGATAGTACCTACGTATCTGAAACCTGTAGGTTTGCTTATGTAATAAATTTTAACTTTTTTGTTTTTAGTCCATAAAATGATTATAAGGTCAAAAGCACAAGTGAAACATTTGTCATCTTAAAGGTCTTGTGTAAGTATAGGTCATTAACATAAAATTCAAATGAAAGATGTAATGAAACAAAAGAATAATACTAAAATTGAAAAAATATATGACAAAAGTTTGGTATTTCTTTTACCTAACGTCGCAACATGATGTTAACAAATTACAGCTAATATTAACAAACTGTAGCGCTACCATGAGTTGGCATCGAAAAGTAACGTAACGTTCCTACAGTCGATAGCGAGCGAGTAAAACGGGCGTCGAATAGATTTCGATTGAACACGTACGTAGGGTTTAAAACGTTAGCGTTAGCTCGATAGCGAGTGCGTTATTTACGCAGAAAGTGACGTGCTTGTCATCACGCCCTATGTAGCTGTTTCTTTCTAACTGTACTCAAAGACAGAGTTCGATAGATATAACCAAAAAAGCTTGATATCCACAGCCACGAAATTAAAAAATTAAGATAATCCGACTTATTTTAAATGTCTTATAGCAGTGGGTAAAGCTGATGTTTATGATGTTTTTTAAATTGTATTGGTATTATTTTTGTCAATGTGACAGACTTAGAATAAATTCTAAGATGACAGCATGGGTGAAAGACTTTATTAGGTGAATTTTAGTGGCAAAATTGAAAGTTTAGTTGCTTGTTTTAATCTCTCTCACGTCTCTTTAAACCAGTGCGCCGCAGTGGCGTGGCGTCGGCTGCAAGGACCCCTCTACCATCCTACAGAGCAGGGCACCGAGCTCGTCAGAGTCCTCCCTTGCCTCTAACGCCTCGCCGGCAGCGTAGAGGCTGTTTTCAAGACCCGTCATCCCCCATCCCCAGAAGGACCCGTACACGGATGCAGTCAGATCTAGCAAGGCAGGTTTTTGTCAGACCTGACTGAATGGCGGAATATCCAGCAAGAAACAGAGCGGGAGAGAAACAGGCTAAGAGAAGCCGAAATAAGATGTCTAGAACGATGGCAACAATTATTTGGGCAGTTTTTAGAATTAGGGAATACTTACATTATTATATTTTAGAAATAAAATACTTAAAGAATAGTTAAATAATTTTGTAATGTGTTAATATATTAAATATTATATCTTTTTATATCTTGTTTCTCTTGAGTTTTTAGTCTTCTTGCCAATTGGTCGCGTAATGCTCTTCCCAATAATAAGTCAGTGGCTGTACTGGCGCTTTTCATTTTCTAATACCTCTTGAACAAAATGCCCACCTGAAAGTAAAATATAATAATTAATATATCCTAACTAATATTATAAATGCGAAAGTAACTCTGTCTGTCTGTCTATCTGTTACTTTTTCACGCTCAAAACTACTGAACTAAATGAAATTTGGTATGCAGATGATCTAGACCCTGAGAAAGAAGATAGGCTACTTTCTATTGCGAAAAGGGGGTTGTAAGGGGTTAAAAAGGGGGTAAAAAGTTACTTTTCCACGCGGACGAAGTCGCGGGCGGCCACTAGTATTTTATAAAGATCATCTCCAAAAAATCTACAATCAACATTAGATTAAATAACGTCTCTGATTGTGGCCGTAAGTATCATGTCCTACCTTGAGGTTTATACAGGATATGTCTTACCTTAGACTCCTGGGAGATTCTTTGCGTGGATGTTAAATCTGTGTAATGTGTAAGTAATACGCCAGCAAATCACACAAATCCTCAAAAACCACCGCATTAAGCCTATATTTGTGTTCAAGAGGATTTCCAGCCCACTTGTACATATCAGCTTGAAATTTTGCTTGTGAGTGTCGTTCATCTTGAAATGCAGCCGCCGTCAATATTGTTCCACGCTAGATATCTTTTTTCCGACATTATACTCAATATATGTTAAATATTTTGTAAAATCAAAACACCTTTTCACACCATATTTGACAAGTGAGTTACTTAACTACAATCGTAAAGTATTTTTTCGATACCTAACGTCAAATTTGTAACTCGTGGTATTTCGAAAACTATCGCTTTGTCTCTTTCATTGTGATGCATTTGAAAGAGACAGAGCAATAGTTTACGTTATGTCAGTTTTCAATGTCAACTCGTAGCGCTACGTAAACGCTACTCGCTAGCGAGTACGTTTACGTAGCGCGTAACTCGATACTACAGATTTTAGTTTCTCAAGTGACCGCTAGAGGCGCTGTACACTTTTTTCATACATTTTTTTTACGCAGACGCTAGCGAGTTCTGTCACTGTAAACTCATGGTAGCGCTACTGATGACAAATACTGATAACACATTTACGTGCCGTGACGAAATATATTATTTATTGTTAACTATTTCTCTACAGGTATTTCCAATATTTTTCTAGAAATGTTACGACATTACATACCTACTTCGTTCATATAATAGCTTCATATTTCTGATATAAATTTGGAGATCTGACGGAAAGCTTACAGTAGGTAATATATAACAGTTTGCGCAAAAATATGTCGATATTATTTTGGCGAATCTTGATAACTAATGTCAGTCAATCAGTCAACATGTCCGTCCATCCACTACTGGACGTAGGTTTTGTTCATGCTCCATCAAATCTCTATAATAAAAGTATTATTTTTGTAGAATGTGTTTTTGACGCCATATTTGTGAGATCGTATTTTTCTCCCGTTTCATTCAGTGAAACAGCATGACAAATGAATGAAATGTTGACTGTCACAACAATATAATATAAAGAATATAAAATCCTTATATTATTCAGTATTATAAATATGTCTTGTCATAGTAACATAATAAATTAACACCTGCCGTGTCATTGCTGGCGGCGTTACGATGCTGGTATTTAATGGGTCGCAAATTCGCAATGTAGCATGCACCTATGCATTAAAAAAAATGTGTATGTGCATATTTCTACCATTAGTCCGGCGGTGAGGGAAACCATCGTGAGGAAACCTGCTCGTTTCTGAGTGTCCCTGAATCGTGTAACCATGATTCAGTTGGTCTGGTTCCCCTATTAAAGGATTACGAAGGCGGCAGTCGCTTCATTGTAATTACCAGACTCCCCAAATCCTGAATAATGGTCCAAGCGTACCACAAGCCAGAGCTTGAAAAATAATTTGTCGCTTCAGAAAGCGACAGATTTTGACGCAACCGGGAATTATGCGTTAAAAAGAGAAAGGAAAAATAAAAACAGATACAATTATAAAGTTACAAAAAAATACATTTAGCTACGAATAAAATACTGACTTTAAACGGAACAAAAAGGCAAACCCGCAGCCCAATGACTTTACAACTGCTAGTAAAATACAAAACCCTGGACCACGGAAACTAATTCAACCCACAGAAGTCCCCGACGGTGTTCAACTTCCTAATTCTTGTTGTAAACATAAATTTAGCCACATGTCTCTCTGTACAGTACAAAGCATACGTTTCCCTGCGGTGAACAGTCGACGAAACATTAAGGAAAACCACAAAATGCGATTATAATCCTAACGACACAGAACTTAAGATTGTAAAACGTCCGTGTACCTTCATAAGGCACCGGGTGTTCAGTATTTGGGTCACCGTCTTAGCAAAAACGACTGTCTTGTCACTTTTTGTTACACATTACTCTTTCACTATTTTTTCCGTTCAAGACGTAAGTTATCTATGTTTTAAACAAGAACTTCTTTCTATCAAAAGCTGTTTGTAACTAAAGGTAACTGTACGTAACCGTAATTTAAATAATAACTGTAGGTAACACTTGTTCATATTGTAAGTAATTGAACAAACGCTTCTAATAATGGTTGGTAGAATAATAGGAGATTAGCGGGATGTAAATGTACACCCCTGTATAAATCACGCCGTTAATTTACACTTGACAACTAGCAAGTCGACAATAACTACTTACTAGGTATAATGTCTACAATAGACACAAAATTTCATAAAGTGTTCTATTTATTGCTAGTCTTACAACTAATGCTAAAGAAAAGGTTAACATAGTAGTTGATTTAGTCTCAAGTCAAATAAAATTCATCAATCATGACAACAAGCACTTTTTTCTAAGTTCTATGAGTACCATGCTCTGCTTGGAGCGGTGATATAGCTTTAAATAAGAGGTTTAAATAATAATAAAAACTGTTGTATGATACCTACATTAACCAGAACCCCAAGTAAGTCTTAAGTAGGTACTAACTGACTGCGCAAGAGGGCTGGCTGGAGCTGGATGCGAGTAGCCGAAGATCGATCAAAGTGGCGAGCATTTGGAGAGGCCTATGTCCAGCAGTGGACTGCAATAGGCTGATGATACGATGATGATGAACTGAAGCGAAGTAGTGATGTTATTTGGGTGAATTATTGCCACTTGAGTCATTGCTTAGTAATTTTGAAATTTCAATTGAACATACAACAATAATAATAAATTCTCACAACATCTCATACAAAGACCTGATTCCATACTAAGTAGCTTAAGTACTTAAGTTACAGATATTCTGATATCTGTAAACAGAAGAGCACGCACAATATACGAGTAACACTTAAAGCATAATTATATTACACCCAGGCACTGGATAAACACAAGTTTCCATCACACGAATGTTTGTTCAGGGTGAGCATTCAAGTTTTCATCACCCGAATGTATTCAGGATGGGGATCGAATCATGGCCTTTGGCGTATGAAGGCAGGGTCACTACCAAATGCGCCATCAGGCCAGTCAACAACAGAAACACTTTTAATTTGAATAAACAGAGCTAATGATTGACAGGGTCTGCTTTTACTCAAGCCCAAGGATACGAAAGGTATGAGCACAATTAAGTGTGAAATTCGCTTGCGTATTATAGAACTGATGGTTGTATTAACCTGACCGGTTATATTATAACGTGATCCATAATGAAAAGTCAATCTGATGAACCAACTCCAAAGCTGTTGGAGCTAAACCTCAGTCCAACACTTGTCTCGTTTAATGTTTCAAGTAAATGTACTTTTATTTATTCTATTGGTATTTCAGAACGCTCTCTGTTTATTCTGAAGTCTTAAATGGAGCGTTTTTCTTTGTTCTAACTGAGTTATTATTCAAGATAAAGGCTGACTTCAAATGTTTTTCTCCCCACTTCTCAGAAATGTGTTTTAGGTACCTACTAAGATTTTTAAGCACGCCATTATAACGTACCTACGAGCTTAAAAGGGACGTAAAAATAATAAATTTACCCTGTGACAGTAATAGTACCTATTTCAAGACAGGTGTGCAACATTTTATTTAAGAAAATGTCTGAACTGGTTTTACTTAAAATTAATGACAGTAAAAATCTTTATTTAGTTCAGGCCCTAACCGAATTTTTATGATTGTCAAAATATTCAAAATAACTATTAATTAAAGGGTTTCAAGTTACTACTGCTTTGGTCCCGCTGGGAATATTTCAAACGAAAGGATGAGCGGAGCGAAGTGGAGTGAAATCCACCATTAGAAGAGCTTTGCGAAGAGGAAGCGGAGCGGAGTTAGTATGCAATTTTCTATGTTGGGTTTCACTCAATGCGTCCGCTCCGCTTCAGGCAAAACGCAGCCTATGTGTTCCGTGCTCCTATGGTTTGTGGAACCAACAATCTGTTTCGTTTAATTTTCCGGGGATAGCAGAGTCAAGGTCGGCAGCACGCTTTTTTTTATAGGATAGGGGGCAGACGAGCAGACGTATCACCTGATGTTAAGCGATTACCGTCGCCCATGAACACCTGCAACACGGTTCGTAGTAGTCCAGAAATACCGCAGGTGGCGGTTCGTTCCATATTTGCGTCGTACGCGGCAGAAAGTTCCTGGCAAAGCGCACAGTAGTGGACTGCCATCCATGCAGATGAAATGGATGGACGCTTGTGACTCTACTGATGTTTAGGGTTGAAGGGTGGCGTACAAATCAAATGTCTTTCCATCAAGTGATCCGTCCGTTTGGCAGCCGTCTACTATCACATAAAAAAATCTCATAAATGCCACCTTTGAAAAGAAAGGTTGAAATTCCGAGGTTTCACGTCAGTCGTATTGCTGCGCAGAGCTCACATCTCACGAATTCTTGGCGGTATTTGTTTATGAGCAGATATTTCACTACAAGATTCAATATATTCCCACGCCTAATCTCGAATTCAGATCGCATATCTTGTTCTTGCAAATGCGGATCAGGTTGCTGATTCAGCGCTTTCAAGAATGTCCAAGCAAATCTGAATACACATGGAGATTTTTGGGTGTTCAATAGCACCTTTTGCTTAAGTAAACCTTTTTGGAAACCCTTTGGAAGAAGTTGATCTCAACTTTGTACTGACATTCTGATCGTACATTTAGAATATTGAATTAGATCACACCTCTGTTTAACAATAGACATGGTATAGCTCATTTATATTAGTCGTTATAGTTACCGTACGCAGCGAGCAATGCACACCACAGAATCCGCACGTGTGGAACAGGAAAGAGCGAGGAGGCCTGCATTTTGAGCTACTTAATAATTGACTTATCGATCAATGTAAACACCCGGTTACGCAATGACACAAACTGGAACTTAGAAAGTATCACGTTGTGTAACTTTTGTCACGAAATGTTTAAAGTAATTTTTGATGTGGCAAACATTTAAAATTTTTTTCGTAATCGTAGTTATCTTTTGTTAAAGTTGATAGCATATTCTACACCGTTAAATTTTAGTAGTTTTAATCCCGAAGCCCTCATATAAGAACATGAATAAAGCCCCCTTTAGCTGTTTAATCATCAAATACAAAAATAAAATCAGCTGTTCAGTATCGCCTGGCGAATATTATTGTTTGTATGGACACTGCTATTTTATTTTAGTTATTTTGATGATCTAACATGCTAAATGGGCTTTATTGCCGTTACCTATTACAATAGCTTCGGGATTAAAACGACTAAAATTAACGGTGTATAAAAAAACTGTTCTAAAGAAACTTGCTCTATATTGGTCGTACAAACTTGCTGAGTAAGAATTTTTTGAACATTTTACCTGAGATCAAATCCAATACAATAAAGAAGGATTTTGTAGAGCTTTGAAAATAGTAATAATCATCTACGAAAACCTGTAAAACAAGCAACCTATCAATAATTTTTCAATGCCTTTTATTTTGGCGCCCAACGTGGTGGGAATATTGAACGACTCCGTATACTCGTAAAATTAGATCTACCCACATTTTGCTTTCAAACCGATGCCAGAAATGTTTCCAAAACAAAAGAGGACGAAAGAATATCTGTGGATTTGCACGGCTCATAAACGCACTACTAGTTTCCTTTTCCTTTTTTTAAATTGATACAAGATTATTTTGACGGGCGGCAAATATTGGAACTAACTCTATATTTTAGAAAGTGACACTTCACTTCCCTTTATTGTTAAATGCTTACGTTGACGTCTTAAAAATCGTGACATAGGTCGAAGGTCCAAAGTCCATAAAAAGCTACCTATCAATAACTTTTCTACGTATTAGAAATTGGCGCCCAACGTGGTGTGAATGTTGAACAAATCCATACAATCGTAAAGTTAGACCCGCATTTTGTATTCGAAGTGAAGCTGGAAATGTTTTCTAAATTAAAGAAGCAACGGAAAAATATCTGGGGTGAGAGTACGCCTCGTAAGCGGACTAGAAAAGAAAGAGAAAATTGTAAGGCAGCAAATGAGTGATGGAGATTTGAAAATCGTTTCTATAGAATGTGCGAGTTTCATCTGCAAAACTCATAAAATAAGCTGCCTATTAATACTTTTCCGCGCCTTTCCACGTATTCGACATTGGCGCCCAACGTGGTGCGAATGTTGAACGACTCCGTACACTCGTAAAGTTACAACTACCCGCATTTTGTATTCAAAGCGTTGCTGGAGATGTTTCGAAAATAGAAGCAACGAAAAGTTTCCGCAACGAATGCATGACTCGCGAAACGCACTGTTTGTAAGTTCTTTGGGTAACTAATGCAAAGTCATATTTTGAAAAATAGGTATTTAAATAAAGTATTTTGGTTGATGACTAATATTACAGTTTTCAAAAAGTGCCAGTAAGTGGGTGGTAGGTATATAATCGTCAAGTCGAATTAAAAGTGATTTATTGCCGAAATAGGAAGCCGAGCATGTGGCCCATCTTTGATACTTCGACATTTATGCAAAATAATAATGCTACAAAACAACAATCGCCATCCATCCAGCCAGCCATCCATTGCTTTCGAAGTTGAACTACAGATCTGATATCGTAGCTGTTGGACCTCACGCCTACGTAACGCCATCTAACGGATTTCAAGTTAGCTTATATACCTTGGAACAAACTGTGCTTAGAACCACGTTGTGATACTGCTTTCATGACGTTTGTAATTTTAATATTAAGGAAAATGTAAGGAAAAATTCACAAAAATATTAATCGTTCCTTTGGGGGGTGATGAAACGGCGATTCATGGCAGACCCAATCCACGGGGGCGGAAAAGGCAATAAATTAATGCATTCTACTATATAACGTCTTCCTTCTTATATTTTATGGTATACAGCCCATAAAACATAAGGAGGAAAACGTGAGTGAAAAGTACAAAATGTTAAGACCTTCCTTTAACACAATCGGAGTTCCTTAAAACCGAAATCGCTGTAAAAAATTACTCATTGCTTAAATTTTATAAGCACTATTGGCTCTCTATTCCTATAGCCCTTTATAACTCGATAGGATACCAATGTAACACGTCTGAAAAGAGATTGGGCGCAGGACTAAAGGCTTAATGTGCTTTCCAAGGCACGGGGGAACAAGACCACCAACTTCCTGACTTCAAGCTGACACTGAGAATTTCTCAGAAAAACTCAAGTCCAATTTTTAAGCCGAATGAGGAAACAAACCCAAAACCCTAACCTAGCACTTTAAAGCGCGACCCATTACCCACTGCATCACCAAAACAGCTAATATTGGATCTTATGTCAATTGTGGTAGTTCAGTGAACTATTTACGCTAGTCGAGTCTTGAGTGCTTGCGACCTCCTTACTCGCATGTCCTCGTTAGATAAGTCTGCGGCTGACATACCACTTCACTTTAGTTACTCCCTATCTAACTCTTTTTTAGATTGAAAACGGGGTAGCGTGTGTGAGTGAGCAGACGACGTGCAACCAATCAGCACGCGAGATGCGTTCAGTTTTACGATTTCACGGCTTCACTTTAATAGATTACTGACAAAAATGCACTAAATGTGACAGATTAATTGTGAAACAAATTACAATTTATATAATCAGGCATTTATTACAATAATATTATAATAAGGCATTACATTTTAATGAATGGCGTACTAACGGTGATCTGTGATCTCATTTAATAGAATGAGCCAATAGGGAAATACTCTTGAATATAATTCCATGGTAAGTAATTCCGTTCGCGACACAGTAATCAACTAATGAAGAATTATATTAGTATGGGCAAATTCGATGCAAGATTAATTTTAAAGCTAGTTAAGATAAGCTACCAAAATAGACATTAGATTGTGATAGGATTTACAATAGCTTAAATACGAACATATATTTTACTTAAACTAAAATCAACGAGATTTAGTGTATGCGACATTTTTTATTCATGGGGTTGCTCTTGACACTGAAACCCTGAGTTTGACTCAACTCGCGGGCTTACCTAGAACTAGTATTTATCTAAAAATATGCGTTAGAAGTATTTTATTTTCGACCCTAATCCATAAGAATTGGACGGCAATTTCCAAGGTGCCAAGGACCATGACAACACCAGTCTAATCACAAGTGACCATGGACAAGGACATGGACACCTATGGGCGGCGGCAATCGCTTACCATCAGATTGTCGGTCTGCTCTTCTGCTACCTATCACATAAATACAGTGACATACTTACGTACATACATCTTCGAAAACTTTCGCTTTTGTAAATTAGTAGCAAGTGTTTAAGGTTACATTTTAATGAATGGCGTACTAACGGTGATCTGTGATCTCATTTAATAGAATGAGCCAATAGGGAAATACTCTTGAATATAATTCCATGGTAAGTAATTCCGTTCGCGACACAGTAATCAACTAATGAAGAATTATATTAGTATGGGCAAATTCGATGCAAGATTAATTTTAAAGCTAGTTAAGATAAGCTACCAAAATAGACATTAGATTGTGATAGGATTTACAATAGCTTAAATACGAACATATATTTTACTTAAACTAAAATCAACGAGATTTAGTGTATGCGACATTTTTTATTCATGGGGTTGCTCTTGACACTGAAACCCTGAGTTTGACTCAACTCGCGGGCTTACCTAGAACTAGTATTTATCTAAAAATATGCGTTAGAAGTATTTTATTTTCGACCCTAATCCATAAGAATTGGACGGCAATTTCCAAGGTGCCAAGGACCATGACAACACCAGTCACAAGTGACTATTGATATGGATACCTATGGGCGGCGGCAATCGCTTACCATCAGATTGTCGGTCTGCTCTTCTGCTACCTATCACATAAATACAGTGACATACTTACGTACATACATCTTCGAAAACTTTCGCTTTTGTAAATTAGTAGCAAGTGTTTAAGGTTACATTTTAATGAATGGCGTACTAACGGTGATCTGTGATCTCATTTAATAGAATGAGCCAATAGGGAAATACTCTTGAATATAATTCCATGGTAAGTAATTCCGTTCGCGACACAGTAATCAACTAATGAAGAATTATATTAGTATGGGCAAATTCGATGCAAGATTAATTTTAAAGCTAGTTAAGATAAGCTACCAAAATAGACATTAGATTGTGATAGGATTTACAATAGCTTAAATACGAACATATATTTTACTTAAACTAAAATCAACGAGATTTAGTGTATGCGACATTTTTTATTCATGGGGTTGCTCTTGACACTGAAACCCTGAGTTTGACTCAACTCGCGGGCTTACCTAGAACTAGTATTTATCTAAAAATATGCGTTAGAAGTATTTTATTTTCGACCCTAATCCATAAGAATTGGACGGCAATTTCCAAGGTGCCAAGGACCATGACAACACCAGTCTAATCACAAGTGACCATGGACAAGGACATGGATACCTATGGGCGGCGGCAATCGCTTACCATCAGATTGTCGGTCTGCTCTTCTGCTACCTATCACATAAATACAGTGACATACTTACGTACATACATCTTCGAAAACTTTCGCTTTTGTAAATTAGTAGCAAGTGTTTAAGGTTACATTTTAATGAATGGCGTACTAACGGTGATCTGTGATCTCATTTAATAGAATGAGCCAATAGGGAAATACTCTTGAATATAATTCCAGGGTTAGTAATTCCGTTCGCGACACAGTAATGAACTAATGAAGAGTTATATAAGAATGGGCAAATTCGATTCAAAGATTATTTAAAGCTAGTTAACCAAAATAGACATTAGATTGTGATAGGATTTACAATAGCTTAAGAGTATATACGAACATATATTTTACTTAAACTAAAATCAACGAGATTTTAGTGTATGCGACATTTTTTATTCATGGGGTTGCTCTTGACACTGAAACCCTGAGTTTTGACTCAACTCGCGGGCTTACCTAGAACTAGTATTTATCTAAAAATATGCGTTAGAAGTATTTTATTTTCGACCCTAATCCATAAGAATTGGACGGCAATTTCCAAGGTGCCAAGGACCATGACAACACCAGTCTAATCACAAGTGACCATGGACATGGACACCTATGGGCGGCGGCAATAGCTTACCATCAGATTGTCGGTCTGCTCTTCTGCTACCTATTACATAAATACAGTGACATACTTACGTAAGTCAAACATCAAAAATCCTATTATATACTTCCCTGTATGAGTGTAAATTTCATTTCCGTGCGTGCCCGCGGTCTCTCGGCAGAATCAGGTATTTACATATTAAATTACCTTCCCACTTGCGCAGGAACTCCCCCCGGCAAAGAGTTTGTTAGCTTACTTTTGAATTGTCATGAGATTTTGGTATAATATTTTTATGAAAATGGTTCATAATAAAAATATAGCTAATGACACAAATTGGTGCTTGGTGGTTGCTGGTAAAGCCTAATCCCATCATAGTAGTGATGACTTGATTTCTATGATGAAGACATTGCCTTGCTGTGGGCTAATAATATAGGCTGCTACTTTACTAATGACACAAGATGATATTCTTAGGTAATGTTACGGACTTTTTACAGACTTCAGGACTGGTCGAATAAGATGACTATGATAATACGGACTGATAGACAGACAATTTACAGATATGATAGACAGACTTGACAACAAGACGTAGACATTGTATTATAGATTTAGGTTTGTAAATTCGTCACACAGAGGCGTCATTTAGCCTTAATGCTCATTATCTTAGTTATGGATAGTCTCTATGTCTATTAAAAACATGGGTGTAACGCGAAGGGGTTGACATTCGGATCCACAGGTGAACGCGCTCACCTTTAAACTTCGCGCCCTGTTCGTATCCGAACTTGGTTTATATCTCCCGCCAGGACTCCTTGCCAAAGTTCCGCCCGACGCCCGATAGAGGGCGCCAGCCGCTAGCCAGTCCGCCTATGGCCGCGACGCGCGCGTTTAATCTCGTCTGCATTTTATTGTTATTTATATTGTTTATTCTTCTGTTTTGTATTCTGTGTGTTTTATTATATATTGCTCGTTACCAAACCGTGCCTACGAACTTATTTCTACGCCCTGAGAAACCCTACACCTACACACTTCTACAGTGACGCCCAACTCGCGGGGCACGGTTTACACAAACGTAGCGAGCAGTGAGATCGGCCAAAACCGAAAGTGAAACTGCATGGACTGCATCAAATATCGTGCACTGCAACCCCGTGCAACCATCTACGTAACGTTTTCCGGGGAAAATCAGTGCACAGTGGAGAAATCTTAAAGAACATCACACACGGGCGAGTCCATTTTTCCCGCGCGTCGCCGACTCATACTACCTACGCGCCTGTCTGCAGACAAATTACCACCTTCGACATCACCTGTGCTGTTCGGTGAGAGACAGAGGAAGTTGTACCTGTCACCATGCCACCGAAACTAAGATCCAGAAGAGATGATCGAGCTGGGTCGGAGTCTGACACGGACACAGACGTCGACAGCGAATGCAACTGTGGTCGGAGCACCATCTTCACCCACCGTCACTATGTCGGAGCAGATGCTTACAGACGCTCATCTCCAACATCACCCGGAGTCCAAGTGGAGGCGAACCGGTTACTGGTTGAGAGCATCCTGTCCGGTAACCAACATTTCGCCACTCCTTCTCCGCGACTCGACACGCCGAGCCACCAACAGCGCGCGGGCAACTTCGCCAAGTGCACAGCGCGCTTCGACGGGAGGAGCAAGGACGCCGACCAGCTGGAGGCCTTCATCGACGCGATCGAGGTGTACCGCGAGTGCACCAACGTGAGCGAGGAGCACGCGCTGCGGGGCCTGCCCATGCTGCTGGTGGGCGACGCCGCCGTCTGGTGGCAGGGCGTCAAGTCGACGGTGTCATCGTGGTCCGACGCCCTGCACCGGCTACGAGGGATGTACGGGGTTCCGAGACCCGCGTACAAAATCTTCCGCGACGTATTCGCATTAGACCAAGGACACGAGCGTGCGGATGTGTTTGTGTCGAAAGTGCGCGCAATGTTATCGAAGTTACCGTACACAGTGCCCGAGGAAATGAAACTCGATATCGTTTACGGGTTATTAGACCGTAGGATAAGGAAGCGAGTGCCTCGCGATGCCGTGGACGGACTGGAGGTTCTTATGACGAAGGTCAGGTTGGTAGAGGAGTCTTTGGCGGAGGTGAGTAACATTAGTAATACGAACCGCGCGAATCCTTTCGATTACCGTTTGACCGCGGATCCGAGTGTTAACCCTTTGCGTTCCCATAACCGTTCAACCAGTCATAATGTTAACCCGTCCGCTGCGCCTTCTGATAATAATACAAGATCGCTAAAATCTCGCGATAGAATTTTTGTAGAACCGAATACTGTGGTTGAGGTCAATGACCCGCACAGTTTGTTTACAAAACCTACTGATAGTGAGGGGCAACAACGCGCTCGACCTAAGTGTGTCTATTGTAAACTTTTCGGTCACACAGTGGACAACTGTCGTAGAAAATCAAATAAAGTCGACAATAGTACTAATGTCGCAGGTAGTGATGCCGAGGTGCGATGTTACGGATGTGGTCAGCTGGGAGTAGTGCGGTCGAAATGCAGTAATTGCAGGGTCGAACCGGTTGTAGATAATGATGACACGCGACCCATGGTCAATATCGGGGTCGCAGGTCGTAAGGGTGTGGCCATACTCGACACCGGCGCGACCCACTCCATCGCAGGCCCTTCGCTGTATCAGCTTTTAGTAGATGCAGGCATCAATTTTACAGAACGTATACGTACCGTGGGATTCGCTGATGGTTCACAGCAGACACGGACGACCCTCGAATGCCACACCGATGTCGTATTACATGGACGTGTGATACCTACCACGTTCATGGTGTTTCCGGATGCGCAGACGAGGACCTTGCTTGGTAGGGACTTCATCACTCGAGCTGGTATCCTGCTGGACTTACCGCAGAGTAGATGGTGCTTCAGCGCTCAACCACATACCTGGCACCCGTTCGTCACCAGCTCCGAGTTAGCTACCTCCAGCAAGACAGGTTTGGCACCTATAGAAGTGACAGGCTTGAGGATTATTGAAGATGAGGGCACAAACCTGATGATCAACCAGAGGATGCAGCTTGACACCTTCCAGGTCCACGCCCACCAGGATGTCCTAATTTCGCCGTCCTCTCGAAACAAGTCACGGAAGAAGCAGAAGAAGAGGATGCGAATCGCCCGAGAGCAGAGCGCTCTCGGCCGCGCTAAGCAGCAGCTCGAATCCCCTCGCGTACTCCGTCAGGCTGGCGGGATGAGCAGCGGACACTGTCGCGGAGCAGTATTGAAGCAGGGGGAGGGCCCTCATGAAAGACCAGACCAAGTTGCGCCAGTTAGATGGAACGTCCTCGCAACCCCCTCGAGGAGTACTAAATATGACCGTCTGGAGACAACCGACGATCCATTCAGGGGGAGATGCGGGCTCGGTAAGGAGCGACGTCTAGCGCCCGCTTATTTTCCTAGGGACCACGTCTCCCAGTTGACCTCATTAGTAGCCGACGTACCGACGCCGCCGCCGCCGCTTAAGAGAAGTTGGTATTTTGACTGACCAAGACGCGGGGGCGCTATGTCTAGGTCAGAGGGGGAGGTTGTAACGCGAAGGGGTTGACATTCGGATCCACAGGTGAACGCGCTCACCTTTTAACTTCGCGCCCTGTTCGTATCCGAACTTGGTTTATATCTCCCGCCAGGACTCCTTGCCAAAGTTCCGCCCGACGCCCGATAGAGGGCGCCAGCCGCTAGCGAGTCCGCCTATGGCCGCGACGCGCGCGTTTAATCTCGTCTGCATTTTATTGTTATTTATATTGTTTATTCTTCTGTTTTGTATTCTGTGTGTTTTATTATATATTGCTCGTTACCAAACCGTGCCTACGAACTTATTTCTACGCCCTGAGAAACCCTACACCTACACACTTCTACATGGGTCAATATTTTTACTTCAGTGAAAACTAAGGTTTAATTAACGTCTTTGAGCGCAGCAGTTACTCTTTAATAGAAACGTAGATCAAAAACAAAGCCGTTATTTATTTTCAGTATTTTTTTTATCTATTGCAACTTTATCACGTTTCAGTGGATCCTAATGGCGTTTCGCCTTTGATTGTGTTTAAACCCCTGAAACGTTTGCCATTTCATGTTTCAAGTGGCGATTCCAATCATTCGGGCCAGTGGGTTTTCATCGCCCGGAAATGGTTGAAAAGTGCCTTCTGTTAGGTGCTTTTTTTCGCTTCACTTTATGTTGTTTTAAATAACTTCTTTATATCTGACTAGATTTGCTTGTACGTACAACCTTACAAATGATTTCTTGTTGGAATTGGAGATGTTCCCGTTAAATTTTTATGTCGATATTTGACTCAGCGACAGCTTTCTAATGGTACAGAATTTTTAAAATCAGTCTAGTAGTTTTACCCGGGACGGCCAAACGGTCGAGGGCCAGTTGGCGTCCAGGGTACCGCTTGAAGGATCGACGAACACCCAGACGCTGAATAAACACAAGTGTTCATCATACGAATATTCAAGGTTTAAAAGATGTTTAGTAAAGAGGCCAGCTTTTTGATTGAACGGCTAACTAAGATTGGCTCCAACAGCTCTATGAGTAGTATGAGTACCATACACGTATTTACTCGTATAATGAAAAGTAGACATGAACAATGATAATGTTGATAGCCTTTTCAGGCTGAAAGGCTGGTTGTCGGAGAATTCATTAAGCACGTATTTCAGCGTAGCTTGTACAAAGGGCGATTAAAATTGGAAAATATGTTTTGACGATGTGCTAAATACCTACGTACATTGAATATTGTGGGCTTAATGTTTGATAATGAAACAGATTGATGATTTATCCTTCAACGCGTTTTACAGACAGAAATATGTATTTCAGTATTATATTTGAGTTTCCTCTGCTGTGTGATACCTGTAACACAAGTGCTTAAGCTTATATTTTGATAATTCCGGTAGGTGGCGGAAAAATTTGATTAGGGGACACTCGTCCGAGAATTTCAAATTTTTTTGGCTAGTTACTATTCTAACCTAACCTAACCAATATTTTTGTGATGATAATACTAACTAAACTCTACTAAACGAAAAATATTGGTTAGAAACAGTGATCAGTCAAAAAATCTTGAAATTCTCGGGCGAGTTGTCCCATAACCTAAAAATCTAGGCTCTATCGTGGAGTGGGGTGGATCGAGGAAAAAAAGAGGTGGCAAAAAAGTCTTCCGCCCCGGGCGGCAAACAACCTCCCTACGCCACAGGTCTCCATTGAACTTGGCACCCATAAAAAAATTTAACCTGGCACTCATTTGTTTTTTTTATGGGTATTAGTCTTACAGAATTACGCAGCTTGGATTTTATTATCTAGATAAGATTTTGCCAAATCCTCAAACCACAAATCTGTTACAAGCTGATACTGTACCTGATAGCCCTCAATTCAAGTAAAGCATTGCTTGCGAAGGGCTGAGGGCTATTGTACCGGTGTAATTTAGTCCGATCGAAATAAAGATACGCATTTACGGTCCTTTGTACAATCGTAAACATTGGTTGCAGGGATCCATGAAGTTAGGGTTCAGGTAGAAGTGTTTTTAAGCCTGATATTTGTCTGTATTTTTTGTATCACCTATTACTTATTATACACGCGACGCGTAACGATGCGTAACAAAATAAATAAATAGGTAAATTCAGCCACATCTCATACTACCCATGTAGCTTATGAACTTGTATGACAGATATCAGACAATAGAGGAATTACAAAGTTGATACTTAAATTCATAAATATTACTCCTAGTCTTTCTATGGTCACAGTTGGGAGCATACAAATGGCTGATATATTTTAGAGATGGGGGGGGGGGGGATCCGAAAGCCAGACCTAGTTGCTAGATCACTTGGCACCACACCCACTGATTCAGTTTGCTTTTCCATTCTTTCGACGGTTTTTCAGTTCTTTATCTCCCTTTAACCCTTGTTATATTCTACGGAACCAACTTCTGAAAAGCCTTTAATAAATCACACTTTATTTTATTTATTTTGACCGGATCTTAAAATCTCAGCCACAATACACCCAGAGGGTTTGCTAGGCGTTTTGTATCGCTAATGGCCTGATCTGCCATGTTATTGCCAAGTCTTTGTTGACAAATGGCTTCGTGATCAAAGTCCCTGGAATATTCGGGCCGCAATTTAGCCGCGAGCGACTGTTATCGTGAGGTAAAAGATTTTGTAGGCTTGGATAACGTTTTTCGGAGACGTGTTGAAGGCAGTACTTACCTTTATCATAATAATGTGAAAGGTGACTTTAATTCAATCTGCCAGGAAAAAGAAATTGACATGAAATAATAACCTTTTACCTAATTTGTTGCCCAGATCATAATTACGATAAGTCAAATACCTATGTCCAGTAGTTATCAGTTAATTTAATCAGTCTACTACACTAATAAATGAATTTTTACTACATTTTCATTATTTGTTACCTTTTTTTCGTCAACACAAAAAAGACGGTGTGTTATTATTACGTTCAAAGTTATACGTGTCTGTCTGTATGTATGTAGCATCGTAGCTCCCGAACGGGTTAACCGATTGGAGTTTTATTTTTTTGGTTTGAATGTTGAAATATTTGATAGTGCTTTCAGCTACATTAAAGATACTCGTACCTACCTACGATACATCATACGTTATTAAATTTTTAATGCATGCTAGGCTTGGGTTGCAAGTTATTCGCATTTTAGGTCCAGCTATAAATAAGCCTTGTCGTTGTTCACAGAATTTATTTCTTTATAAATAGCTAGTGGCCCACCCCTACTTCGTTTCGCGACAGTATTTCCGCAATCTGCCAATAGATGGCGCTGGACGTCTATTGCATTGCGCTAGTGTTTCGTGTTTTCGGTTTGTATATAAGGTTTGTCGATGTCTATAGTACGAGTATTTTATTTATAAATAGTAAAGAAGATATTGATTGACATTGGCGCACTTTCGATGTTGCTATGTGATTGTAACAAAACCCATCTAAAAACGCGTGATTTATTTGTATTACCTGCACTCCCGGTAAAACCAAAATAGTCTGTCTAATCGAATATCAATAGATCAAGCTGCCGCACCTCCGAGCTTGAAAGACCTTCTTGAGTATCTTAATTAACTTCGTTGTTTCCGAAAAATATGCTGAAGTTGTGGATAATTTAATTTTGCTAAATAAGTAAATCATAAATATTGAATGCCATGTCTCCTGTTACGACCTAAATAATTATTTTGTTTTCTAGAACGCTATCATTAGCCTGTTGTTTAAAAGTATTCATGAATAATGAACTGCTTATTCTTCTTCATCGTCATTATCATTTCAGCCAATAGACCGCTGCTGGACGTAGGCCTCCCCCAATGTTCTGCACACAGATCGCCCGCATCCTAGGTACTCCCACGATCCTCACTAGATTGTCTGTCCACCATGGCGGGGTACCTTGAACACTGTTGTTGCGTTTCACGATTGTTAAATAGTGTTGTTATTTTACGTTCATGAGTTTGCCAGATAGAAATCGCTACTTTCATCCTCAAAGTAATTTATGTTAAATTTTATCTTTACATTATAAAACAGCCACTAAGTAGGTATTAACATTCTCTCACCTTAAAATCCCGCGATAAAATTTAATTTTATAAATTATATTCAAAATTATGTAGATTCAAATAATGTATCAGTTCGTAATTTCGTAACGCCTTAAGCGATTACCCACACCTGTCGCCTTGGGAACAATTAACTAAATTAGGCAATTATAAAGGAGGCCTATCAAAGTTCACTTTTGAACCCGATCACAATATCACCATAGTATAAAGGTAGCCTTCAAACACAAAGGTAAGGTGGGTGGATGCTCTGGGAAGTGCCCAGTGGGGCGTCCCAGATATCGTTGGATGGACCAGGTCAAGAAAGATCTTGGTCATCTGACTGGCTGACTGACTGGCCGGTTGGCGCAATGGTAGTGACCCTTCCTCATACGCCAAAGGTCGTGGGTTCGATCCCCACCCTGGACAAACATTCGTGTGATGAACACTTGTGTTTGTTCAGTGTCTGGGTGTTATTATATGTATTTAAGTATTATATTTGTGATCCTCTGTTGTCTGATATCTGTAACACAAGTGCATAAGCTACTTAGTACGGAGTCAGGTCAATGTATGAGATGTTGTGTGAATTTATCATTTATTTATCATCTTCAATCAAAGGCGGGATTGGCAAGAGGTGATTGAGAGTAGAGCGGAGTGGCGAATTCTCGTGGCGGAGACCAAGATCCACTTCGGATCGCCGAAGCAACAGACTACTTATATGTTTCGGCGAGCATCATTCAAGGGACCTTGTAAAAGGAAACATTAATCCATAAGACTCGAACTGCCTAGGGAAAACCTACCCGGTTTCCACATTGTTACATGTGGGGGACAAGGTGGTGTGTGGGACTCTAACTCTAACTAACACCCCTCGGGTGTCCATCCAGCACAATTGTGGTCAGATACCATAGACGTACTGCTAACCGCGCTCGCCGCTTTACGCCTACTTGGCATAAAGGCAAGCAAATCTGCAGTCCTCCTAATTGCACGCCCTACCAGGACACACAGTAGTGCTTTCCCTCGTGGAGTAGTAAACCGAACTACCCACCCTCCACAAGCGGGGTATACCCACTTCTGGGGAGTGACTACTTCGGTTACAGGAGTATAGAAGTACTTCCGTGCTTCGAAGGTCCGAACCCAGATAAAATTATAACCGTTAGTTATTTTCCAGAAATTGATCAACTTACGTTATGGACTGTTTTACGGTGACATAATACGAGTACGTCACTGGCTTTATTATAACCCTGGGAACACACGAAGGTGCGATCGATAATATTGATATTAGATTACAAAGTCTCGGGAACCGAAGATCAAAGTACGTGCGTAACATGTGATTGTTACGGAATGGGGTGTTCAGCGTGCGAGGGCTGATCGCTTTGAAACGGCTTTAATTTAGCGGAGAAATAACGTACAGTCGCGAGCTCTTATTTATTCAGCCTATTGAAATGTAAACCTTATTGAATTGGCAGCAGAAGTGAGGTGAAGACATTTGTAAACCTATGGGATGAAATTAATCTAAAAGACAGAACAACGTACCTCGGTAGGCATAATTTTTAGGTTTTTTTTTTTTATTATTTGATAGGTAGCAGACGAGCAGGCGGATCACCTGATGGTAAGCAATTGCCGCCGCCCATGGACACATGCAACACCAGTGGAGTCACAAGTGCGCTGCTAACCTTTTATCCCCTTCCCCCCCGATGGGCCTCCGGTACCCTCACTCACTCGGCGAAACACAGCACAGGAGCTGCTTCACGCCGGTTTTCTGTGAGGCAGTGGTATCACTCCGGTCGAGCCGGCCCATTCATGCCGAAGCATGGCTCTCCCACAGTTAAGGTCAATCTAGGATCCGGTTACAAATAATATGACTATGGCTATCATCATCATTTTTCCCAGTTGCTAAGACAATGATCCGTCTAGTGCCGTCTCCCCAAAGGTGAAATGGCAGTCGCTTCATTTTAATTAAGGCAGACTTACAGGCGGATCACCTGATGAGAAGCGATCAGGTGATCAGCAAGTGGGTACACCGCCGACCTTTTTAAAAAGAGATTATTTCATAGTTCATTGTATAGTTTTGTAGACCGAGGCTAAAGTGTCTTGAGAAACGCTTAGTTGAAGGCACTCTCATAATCCTGGGTCATGCTCTAAACATACCCGAGGCTCTGAAAGCAAATAGCTTTGGCTGCAACTCGGTGTGACAGGTTAAGATGAGAATTTACCAAAAAAAATTTAAACTTTTTTCATAATTTTTTCCTTTATTAGTGAACTTTGTAATAAGTAAGTAGCGAACCCTGGCAATAAGTCACCCGGTAGAATTTATCGCCCCATAGGTTCGGAGTGAAGTTCACCCCATAGCCGAGATGGGTGGCATCTGCGCGTAATCACTCCACACCATAGGGCTGTCGACCACCTATTCGAGCAAAAATTTACAGTTAATTTGGACTTAATCATCATCTTTATTGTTCCATAATGGTATAAGCCGATGGATCAACCAGTGTTCAGAACATTAAGAGAGGCCTATGTCTAGCAATATCTATTGGCTGAAATGATGATGTTGGTGCTGGTATAAATAGATCTTAAGTATAATAAATTTCACACTAAGGACCCTATTTAATGATGGTTCTCTTTATAAGATTTGGAATTAAATCTCCATAAGCTGAGACAAGTGATATGTTCGTAATCACCTCATGTAGCTGTCAAAACCATTGACAGTTCAGCTCCGGAGTGAAATTCACTCCATAAGCTAGTAAGTAATTACTCCACGCCATAGGGCTGTCGACAACCTAACTCTCGATTAAGAAGATTGACAGATAATTTGGACATTTAATCAATTGAACCCCCATAAGCTGAGACAAGTGACATATGTTTGTAGTCTCTCCATACCTAATGGATGTTGTAATCTTTGTACTTAACTGAAATTATTTACAGTTCATTTTAAACTTAATAGATAGTTCTCTACAGTTAGTTTATGCCCCAAAAGCTAGGAGGAGACTTGCAAAAGTTATCTAAAACTTTTGCTCAAGTGAAAATTTGGTCTGGTGGTCCATAAACGGTGGTAACCGTTTACCATCAGGTGATTTTTCTATTCGTCTGCCCCCTATATCATAAAAAACTGTATTATCAAAGTGATCTAGTTCAATGAACTCTTCAGATACCAATTCACTTTGAATTACTCAAGTCATTGCCAACTGTGCGTAATGAATTCATTAACGTTGAGATTCGACACGGAAGGCGTCAAAATGGCGTTAAGTATTAAATAAATGTATGGCGGAACCTTTGACAAATTCAATGCTCAACTGAAGACTGGTAATAAGAGTGGGTGCTTTTCACAATTGATTCGTTTACGAATAGAAATTTAACTATAAAATGCTAGGCACCGGAGATTAATTGAAGGACGGTAATATCAAAATTAAAAAGTAAATGCTTTTATACAACTTTTTGCATACATGCACATGTAGTAAATTGTAGAGCTCGAACACTCTAAAAAGCTTAGCTAAAATCCTAATGTAGGTATTTATAAAGTAGCAAAAATCTCGAGTGACTACTGGCATGAATAAGCCGGCTTGACACCGAGGCCTTACTTGGGCGGAATGATACCACTGCCTCACAGAACGCGAACGCGTTTTAAGGTTAAGAGCGCACCTATGATTCCACTGGTATGCGAGTGTCCATCCATAGGGGGCGGCAATCGCTTACATTAGGTGGTCCATCTACTCATATACTCATTATCATCAGCCTGGTAGTACTCACTGCTGAGTATAGGCCTTCCTTCCCTTACGCCAATGTACCTAGTAGTAAGCTGCTCGGATCCATGTAGTCCCTCCGATTTTGGCGATATCGTCGACCCATCGTACCACCAGAGTACTACGTACATTTATAGAAAGAACCCTACATACTTACCCCCTAACAAAATTCATCACAAAATCGTCTCAAAGTTGATGCTTTCTTCCTTATACGTGATGACAAGAAATTAAGCAAGTAGAAAGTTTCTGTCATTTCTCCGACATAATTACCATTAATTAAATAATTTGCGTAAATTATTTCCTACTTATAAGAGACCTTATTTTCTTAAGCACCTTAAATATCAGTAAATTGAGTTGTTAAGGCTATTAGCATATTTTATGTCTTCATCAATGATGTTCCTGAAATGTAATTTAAAGTAGGTATTTAATGGAGGAATAGAGCTATTTTGCAGTAAAGTTTACTATAATAATGAAGCAATAATTATTAACTATTAGGACTTTGTATAAAGTAAAGTATCACCAAATATACTGTCCCACTGTAAAGGCTTCCACATTAGAAACCAAGTCATCGCTACTATGATGGGATTAAGCTTAATCATCAAGCTTACCCAAAGCGTATTGGTGATTACTAACCCGTGCTACTCGTATGTTGGAAAATTCGAAACATTCCTTTGCTCGACCCGGGATCACGAGATCACAGCCCGGTACTTGAGCCATTGGATCATCAATAGACATTACTGTCAATTTTTTGTGCAGTTAAGTGCCCAAAATGATATTTTGTGATATCATAAAAAATCACGTCGCTGTGCATTTTAACGTCGTAAGGCCTTTTAAAAGGCATAAAACATTGATTGTGTCTGCTGTCTGGGCGTTACGACGTTAATATAATATTATACGTAGACTACTTGTCTTAACTTGCCCATTTTTTTTTTCATTAAATTTGATTTGACCTTCGAAAGACTCTTTTCTAAAAGACTCTTAACGCATCAGTGACCTTTCTGATCTCGCAGATATTCATGCATAGCAGATTACTTACCATCAGGAGACCCGTTTGCTTGTTTTTTGCCTTAAGCATAAAAAATTTAAAGCAACTTTTTTTTTATTCTTCTCGACGAAATCAGTTCAAAAGACCTAATACGAACACCTACCGCAAATGGAACGTTTACGCATCTCTATTCCGCTCCAATATGCAGTTTATCCGCTGGATTTAAAGATAACCATAACATAACCATTGGACGCATGAAATACGGTTTTAATAAAACATTTATATTCGACAATATACGTTTATGGTTTGGCTTTAGTTATTTGGTCGATTACGCAGCAATAAAAAAGGATAATGTTTTCAACGAAGTAAAATAAATTGTATTTATTCAAAATCTGCTGCTGAAAATTGAAAAACTATGTAGTTTTAGTAGTTTGGTCCGTAGGGGAGCCACTCATTGGCATGAATGGGCCGGCTTGACCTGAGTATAAACCTGACTTATTAAGAGAACTACTCGTATTTCGGATAGTTTTTGAAACGTGGATTCATTTAGTCCCCCTGTTAAAGGGTTGCGAAGGTCAAGACTGCAGTCGCTTCATTTTTTAATTATCAGTCTTCCCAAATCTTGAAACCTGGTCTAGTACCCGGGCTTCAAAACTACAGCTTTGAATGCAACTAGGAATCACATCCTAAGATTAAAGAATCATCAAATCATCAGGTGGCCTGCTTGCTTGTTTACCTTCCTACACCATAAAAATGAGGCTGAATTGTGACAAAAGATTTCAATTTCCTGTAGGTACTTTACTGTCTAGGTGTTCCGGACCAAACTTAATAAAACTATTCTTTGTTACAGATAGACAATGTCCGTCTCCGAGTTCAGACGAAAGAAGCTCCTCTATGTTTTCAACGTATTTTTCGGTGAGTAATCAAATTATTCTATTCGTTAACTAAATAAGAAAATTGGGCATTTATTTGTCTAGGCGAAATTCTATTATGTCGGGAAAAGGGTCAAGAATGTAAAACAAATGAAGCCTCTCCGTTATTTTAGTCCTTGTTTCTCTTTAAGTAAATGGATAAAAAACAACAGACTATCTAATGTATTTTGATAAGAACAGCTAGGTAAACATAGAAGGGCCGTTTTTCGAGATCTAGGTTGTATGGAAGGAATCTCTACAAGCTAAGACCGTCTTATTCAAAATTCAAAAATTCTTTATGTATTCAATTTAAGTTCTTTACAGAACATTTATGAATGTCAAGTTTTATAATCTACCGCTGATTATCGCTATCGATATTGTACTATTTATCGCTTTTACTTCGCTCATGTATTCTATTTCTGTGCAATAAAGAATGTCTATCTATCTAACTCTCGTTAAATCTCTTAGTCTCGTAAATTTTACAGTAAAAATAGTTAGATCTCGAAAAATTACCCAGAAAGCTGATCTCAAAGAAAAAGAAATAATCTACTCATATGGCAATATGACAAATTTTTCTTCACAATATAATTATTAAAGGGGTTTTAATCGTATGATCAACGTCAAGGGTCAAAAGCAAACCAGGGTGCTTACATCAGGTAGCCCGCTTGCTCGTTTGCCTTAAAAAACATGGTTCGGAGTATTTTACGGTGACATACGTCATACTTCACCGAAACACTGAACAACACGTGTTCTTCACACGAATGTTGACTGTAAAGTGCGGTGCTCTTTCAAATTAAATGTTTTAATTGGTTTCACTTAACTGGATCTCTCAAAAGTTATACGAATAAACATCCTATTCATCAAATTTTGGTAATTAATATCACTTACGAAACTCATAATTGCCTCATTAATTACCTCTGTTATAACAAACACTTTGTTTCAGACGTCAACCAGAGCGGCACAATAGAAAGGAAAGACTTCGAGATAGCTATAGAGGTAAATTATTTATATTATGGAAGAATATTAAGTAAAGTGAATTTGCAAATGGCACCGAAACACGAAACTTAGTTTGCATTGGGTGGAAAATGTGGAAATGTCTCAGCAGTAATACAGAATAATGAAACCCAGAACGCCGGCCTTTATTGAGAGTTAAACAGGCTCAGGACGGCATGTTTTTTTTTGTTATATGGCCTGTATTGTGTTCACGACACATTTAATTTTGCCAATGTCAAGTGTTATGCTGATAAAGTGTAGTCAACAGTCGACGTCAGTCGAAGTCACAGTCACTCAATAAAACGCCGGTGTTTAGCGTTTTAATGTCCTAAGGATTCTGTGGAGACTATTTTTAACAAAGTCGTAGGTTTTAAGACTCTATTAGGTCAAAGCAAGTTGTTCACGTGACAACTCACTCGACACACAATAGCAGTATTAAAAACGACACAATTCAATGATTCTTATATTTATATCACCCTGCGGCACTTCACTGCACAATGTAACACCAAATTTGTACACTAAAAACCACTAGATACTAATTAAAATCTTTGGATTGCTTCAGCCAATGCGGCTTGTTTCACAGTTACCCACAGAATCCGTACGGCATGTTACGGGCTACGGCATTTTTCGACGTGAGTGACAGAGGCATCTCACGAAAACTATACGATACTATACAGGGTACCTATATCTGTTAAGCAAGTCGGGTATATCGGTAGGCGATTGCTGCCGCCCATAGACACCAGCAACACTAGTGTAATCACAAGTGCACTGCTAACCTTGTAACCCCCTTTCCCCCTGATTGGACCTCCGGTACCCTCATTCGAATTTGACGAATCACAGCGCAGATCTGCTTCGTTCAAGGCGTCCCGTCTCCTATGAAGACTACACTTCTAATATTGTAAATAATATTCTAAATATCTGATGAAAAGATAAAATCTTTTACTCAAAAGGAAACGTTGAGTAAGCCTATACCATAGTGGGTAGATATTTCCTCTGGTATTTTCGTGAAACAAAAAAGTAAGCAAAAATTTTGCTAAGGAAAAAAGGAACACAGTTAAAAATTCTATTTGAATATTTTTGTCTCAATTATTCTGTTTTGTCGCTTGTTATTCAGAGAATTTTATTGTTGCTATCCATCAAGTTTCTGCTGCGAAATTAGGTAATTTATTCATTATTATGGTAATTAAATGGCAGATACAGTCAAATAGGCTTAAAACAGATGGACAGATACCCCTGCAAAAACATTTTAATGATCATCTATTTACGTTTGTGATCACAACTGCGCTGTCATTGGTAGTTTTACAGCTTTAAATATTTTGAATTTCAAATATGGCGTCGTGGTCAAAAACAAAATCACACAAAATGTAGTTTTTTTTTCTACCCTAATCCGTAGTACTTATATGGTGCATTTGAAAATACCAATTAGCGCTCTTTTGCGAATGGAGTCTTCATTGACGACAAACACTTTTAAACGTATTCACACTGGGTTTCTATAGTCGAAAAAGTATCAAAAGTAGCTTAACACTTTAGCACCTTGTTAAAGTAGGTAAAATCTTGTCATATCCCGGCAGTTACTTTGACATGGTACCTACATAAATGTTAACCACCATTCCGATTTCTGGTGATGATAATATTAACATTCATAATGCACTTGTTATCAATTTCACCCCATTGCAAAATGTTTCTTGTCATCTTGTCATTTCAAGTAAAAAGTTTGAAACTTACATTATATTCAGAAATTTCCCTTTGACTTCAGATTTAAATTGGCCCAAATTCAAAAGATATTTCACGTGTCATGCGGCTGGCATTATGCAAACATGTGTTTTATCTAAATATGTCGTTTTGTTGGACAGAAAATCTGCAGTCTCCGGGGATGGAAGCCAGGAGACGCCAAACACACCGAGACACACGAAGTTATGATCAAGATATGGGACGGCCTTAGGAAGAGGGCCGATTCTAATAAGGATGGACAGGTAAGGTTTTCTAGTCTATTACCTACTACCAAAAAAGGTATAAGTTCTGTAGACATTTGCAAATCTATACTATATTTATAATAGAACTGGCTTCTAATGATAACCATAAGGCCCGAAAAGACCAAACGCTTTCTTGATTGAATCTACACCCAGTGCCATCTATTGGCAAGTATTGGAGCTAATAGCGAAACTAAGTCCCAAAACGAAGTTAGGGCGGACCACTATCTTATATACAAATAGAAAAGTTGAAACAAAGCGCGTTGCCACAAAATATGCAATCTATTGGTACAGAGGAGAACTAATGTTCCGAAACAAAGTCAAACGGAGGCACTAGTTGTTCAATAATGTTTTAAGTTTAGCGGTTTTTTTTTATGTGATAGGTAGCAGACGAGCAGGCGGATCACCTTATGGTAAGCAATGCCACCGCTCATGGACAGCTGCAACACCAGTAGAGTTACAAGGGCGCTGCCAACCTTTAATCCCCAGTAATTTTTTCTCTAACATCTAGCTCCATAATGGGATTTAAAATTATAATATTTCTAAGAGTTATGACGCGGACGGCCAGCATAGCAGTTTTAATCCGCAATATGGATCGCAACTTTTTTCATTCGGCTAAAATCACAGTAAAACTACAGGTTAAACCTTTATGTTAGTAGCTTTGATAGAATAAAATAGAAAAAAGTTTACTAAAAATACAGATAAAAAAATACAAATAAAACCTGTAATACACTTGAACGTCTCTCGGCACCAATAAGGTTTCTATTCTATTCGCTAAGCTAGCCGTATCGCATTCAGATAGTCTACTCGTACATGCGGCTGACATATCCCTAACAAGGCTAGCCTGCGGGTGCGGTGTCGTGGCAAACCGCGGTACTCGTACATCCGACACGGCATCTGAATTTAGGAGATAGTCCCTGGATCTAAACATACAGCCATGGCATTAGGATTGAGCCAATAGACACCGCAAATGACTCGACATACCTAACTGTAGACCTAGCACGAATACACAGAAATCGTAGCGTAGTATACGTATCGTTTACAATTTGTATAAATATTGAAGAGCCCCCCTTTATTGTACGAAAGCAGAACTAAAATTGATCGCACAAAGGTTAGCGTCTGTCCACAGATTATATAACTAACGTATCCAATACGTTTTTAAAGGAAATAGTTCGATACGATGCGTCTTCGTGCTGAGTGGGTATTAGCGTAATCCTAGGACACGATAGGATTTCTCAAATAGTTCGAGCTAGACCTACTGGCTCTATATAAGGTTCGATTCATAGTTACGATCCATATTTGACTACATCGGTGGCGCAGTAGGGTATAGTGGGTCGCACTTTAAAACGCACGCAAGGCATTATCTACTAGTCAACATTTGAGTCAAGCATAAAGGACAACGGGTGCGGCTTAAGCCAACACAGCCACCATCTAATCAAGAAAAGGAATCAATAACATTTTTATACAATATCGCTTCTGAAAAATCCGCTAGATGGCGTACTGTTAGACTGAGGTACAACTTCAACGTCATTGGTTGTTTAGTGACATTTGGACATCTCACATCAAAAATAACCAATCACCGTGTAGATCACAGCACGCCACCGAATGGGAACCTTAGTGTTAAGTGCCCTGTGCCCAAACATGGCCTTGCTTTTCCTAACCTAAATTGTCACAAAGCTTGCCCAAACCAGCCGTAAATCTTCAGTTGACCGCGCACGTACTCTTTATAAAAATGTCAACAGCGCACTTAATTGCTTCGAAGTTTCCCTAATTGCGTCACGCTCTATTGTCAGACATAGTTATGGAAATGTGACTCGTAATTTTATTGAAAGGGCGAGGCAGACTTCTTGAATAGGGGCATAATCGCCAACAGTTTTAAAATGCAGTGGCGTAGTGTAGATATTAGCCACACGGGGTAGAAGATATTCTTTAACATTCGTGCTGCAGGGCAAAGGCCTCCACTGTAGAATCCAAATCTTTGCTACTATAATGGGATGAGCTTAAACACCGCGCTTACCAAATTACAAACGCGACCTTTGTTCCAAAGATTGGACCACGGAATCGAACCAAGGGCCCCGAGATAACGGCCCGGTAATTTAACCACTAGACCAACGAGCTAATATACATTTATTCTCGGATAAAGATTGCTCGAATAAGGCCTTATCTGTCAACTAAATTCGCACGCTCTTATAGTGTTAACTTACTATGGAGTAGGCTAATTTGTAACATGTTTCATTGTCCATAATAGGTACTAACAACGTAAAATTAAAAGAATTCAGAAAATTATTTAAAAAACGAACCTCCCCATTTAAATGAAGTGCTCTTTGTGATTAGGTAATGTAACAAAGCTCGATGGCTCATACTCCGGCGCAGGCAGGTGCCCGCGGCGCCAATAACGCGGGTCAACACGGCCCAACAATAACGGAATTACTCAACAAAAATGCTAATAAACCCAATGCCAATTTATTCTAACAATGGAATAACGTACGCTTAATTAAGCCGACATTTTTATAAAGGGCATTGAGTCGTGTGGAGTGGCAGCTGAGGGTGGTCCGGTGAAAATTTATGGGAATTAGATTTTCGTTTCGAGGTTTCGTTTGTTTTGAGAGCGGGTTTGTATACATTTGTCATAGGATGTGTGATTTGACTTCTAATCGTGGAGGGCGTTGACAATTTCACTGAAACTTATCCTCACTCGAAACAACGAGACGAACCCGGGTGTGTTAGGAATACGAAACATCCAATACGTCATGCCAGCTTGGCACACCAAGCATATATCAATATTATTTATTGTACCTAACTAAATATGTACATCTACATACACCAGCGGTGTACGACGTGCGACCCGTGGGCCGAATATGGCCCGAAACCTACCTCCTATGACCAAGACTATGTTATAGATGAAGATGGTCTTGTATAATTTAATTATTTTACTACAATCTTAGACAGTGTCAACATTAATATTACGCATGTAAATAAATTAACATTTTCATGGTTAGTTTATGTGAATGTCACCCCCTTGGCGAGTTTTTAAAAGCATTAGCGAGTGTCTTAATACCAAATTATGTGCAGTCTTATATTTATGTATATGAAATCAAAGGGGCACATGTACTTTTTGCCATTCTTATGAATATAAATTGCCCGCACGACAACAATTCAAAAAAATAACTCTTGCATAATAATTGTAAAAATTAAAATATTTTAATGGTCGTTATAACACATTTTCTTTCAATTTAATTCAATTTATTTATTGCGTATCACATTACAATTAGGTACATAGGATGGAATAAGCATAAAGTATACATGTGACGCCCTGTAAGGGCATAGCAAAAAGAAAACATGGAGGGTCTATTTGGTATCTTATTACTAGCCTATTTCTAATAATTATTAATTCTTAAGTATAAAATGTAATTTTAACATTGAGCATTATTTATAAACTTCTTCCTCATAAAATCAGCAAATTATATCTTTAAGTCATGGTCACTGGTTTTGTATAAAGGGATTAGGCTTAATCTCCACACTTGCGGATATGCGGATGCGGAATGTTGATCACGAATCCGGGCTATGTTCGAAAAATTTTAAACATACTTTTTGCTCGACCCGGGAATAGAACCCGGGACCCCGAGTTTCCGGACCAGTACTTTAACCACATGACCAACGGAGCGTTACGGGCGGGGCGGGGTGTAAATAGGTACTACTATTTAATTCTAACTTGCTTCTCGGTACCCTTCTTCCTTACTTACCTGTTAAAGTTTCATATTTATTTTAGAAGAGTTTTTAACAAAGTCTTTTAATTCAAACGTTTCATCAACTTCCTCGGGCTGTTTATTCGACTAAGAAAAATTTAAGCAAAGTTTTTTAAAAAGTTTAAGTTTTAAAATACTTTTGACGTAGAATAAAGATCCAAACTCCATTTTTCACTCTTCGTTGCTTTTACTCAAAAACCTTTCACATAAAAAAAAACCTTTGTGTGTATAGACAAGTTAAAGCTTTGGGTAGGTATGAGTACTTAAAATCGTCGGCTTCAATCAAAAAAGCAGGCGGATCACCTGATGGTAAGCAATTTGTGCGCAAGTAATGTACAGGACCTGCAAGTTACTGCATTGCATAGAATTTTGAAGTTTCATAGTATAATCTTAGATTGAATTTATAAGGGTGCTGAAGTCTGCCCTGAGCCAATAGGACAGAGAGGCTTCGTCCAGCGATATGATATCATTAAAATTTATTTTCCAAGTTAAATATAAAAAGTTTGGAAGTTAACAAATATGCTTCCGAACCTTCTTAGAGTAAGATGAAGACAAGGATAATATTTTAAAAGCGGGATAAATGTAACGGAAAGTATTTTTATGCGGGAATTCGTGCGTTCAATCCATCTTTACTCTCTTAGTATTCTTGCCAAGATACCACTTGAGGAAAAAAGTGAAATAACTTGAGTATTACTTATCCTTGTCTTGTTTAGAGGATTGTACATTTTTAACCATTGAGTTGAGATGATTTACAGCTTACAGTATGAAGGAAGCTGTAAATTTATATTTTATACACATTTTTAATGTTTTGGTTGAGTGATGGTACAGCGGGACAAAGCCATTATGGCCGATAGCAAAACTCGGAACTACCTTTTCCTTAAAAAGTGTCACACTATTGACAATGTTTCGACTTAAATCGTTTTGTTTTTAAGAACTTACCTTTATTAGTTCGAAGTAAGTTAGGTACAGATTGTCAAAAATCTGTTCTCCTAAATATTTGTACATCCCTTAAACCACATAATAATTATTCTGACCAACATTAATTCTACGACTGTTTAATTAACCAACTTCAACGTTGATTGTTACTTAACAAAATCACTTGATTTTGACATCTCACATCAAAAATAACCAATCACCGTGTAGATGGATCTCAGTTCTACAGTACACCATCTAGCGGATCTTTCACAGAGATAGCCCCCATTGTACGGAAGTCTCACACCTCAGCCAATTATATAGCCTCAGCTCAGCAATCATTAAGTATTACTATGAATTATGAGGCAATTAATTACGATGAAATCATGTTTCCTTACAATATTAATCGGCGTAAAGGTAGAACAATTCAGCTAAACCCAGTTAGAATTAATCGAGAAAATGATTAATTCGCTCGTTATTGAGCTAATCACAAGGAAGCCTTTTAGAAGTCTTGATTCCTTATACAAGTTTCCTTCAAAAGCATAGTAAGCTCAGTGTATTAGACCTTCATAACTGGAGGTCAAAGGTTCGAATCTAAGCACTTCTGGTTTTAACAAATCTGTTCTTTTGGAAAATATAGTGAGGATACCTAAATCTAGTTCTTGCTTTCACCATGGCGTACACTAACATATCCAATACAAATACTGTCACAAATTTTAACAATATATGCTTGATTGAGGTCCGCTCATATAGGTATGATAGGACTCTATATTATAAAAAGGAGATTCCTCTATACAGCAGGAGGGAGACGGTGAGTTAGAACTTTGGAAAACCAAAATAATAACATACAACATCTCATAAATTGACCTGATTCCGTATAATATAAAATATAACAATATACCAGTTAAGATGAAACTGTTACCTGCATACTTGTATCACAATTTATCGATAGATTTTAATCTAGAAAGCAACGTAATAATCTAGGAGTCTCACGACAATGGTTCCTATATCGCTGGTAATAACCCCACGGGGCCTTGTGGCTTCAAGCGTTTTGCATGCTAAGACTACGCTATTCAACAGAATGTTGTACAACGTTACAACATTATTTAAGAACATAGTACTTAACATACTTAGAGAAGATTATTTGTTTAAGTTTTCAGATTTTGGGTTTAGTAAGTCGAAACTTTATTACTTACATTGAAAAAATGTCGACAAAAATGCTCTTTCTTACCTATTTTTCAGGAATATATTAGGTAGGTTTAATCAAAGCAAACTAGTAATCTCTGTATACCAGAGTTATCTCTCAATACCAAATAGGTATCTATCTGTAAACCTACATGAAAGACTATCATCTCATAATTAACATCAGTTTTCTAATTGGGTATTTGACTAATCTCGATTTAGTAAAAAATATTGATACTCTATTAAAATATTGGTAAATAACAACCAATGGCCAACATTTTCAGTTAAAAATGTATCGTCTAGCTGGTTTTGTGAGCATTCAAAGTTTCATAGGCAAGTCCATTTTTTAAGTATAAAATTAAAAAATAATAATTATATCATTGAACTACCCGTTCATTTTCCACCAACTTTTATTATAAAACCATTTACTTAAACGAAACATTTGATATAGCTACCATACAAAATTTACTAGACGCGCATACAAGAGTTTGCGTTGTGACGTCACAATACAATAGCCATTTGTATAGAGCGTTTTTGGGCTTGCCCAAAATATGTGCTCTTAAAGTTGTGATATCTCAGGTAATTCAAATGAGAATCAAGTGATTCTTTCAACGATGTTTCTTAAATTAAGGCGTCTTTTGATTAAACACATAAAAAAATTTAGTCAAATACCCAATTGCGTCCACCTAATACGTATACAACTCAAAATTAATATTTTTATTCGAAAAGGTTTCTAAAAAGTTCTTGTAGAGGTTAATTACCTACAAGAAATACAATAATACTTACTAGGCACTGACTCAGCGATCCAGAATAGTTTTAACCTCCTACGTTAAAGTTCGCCATTTTATTCGGTCCGGTGGCAATTCCGTCCAATCGTTTTCGTGATTTTACTGGTCAAATAGAGTTAAAGTAAATATAAATTCAGGTTACAAAGACCTTACTTCAGGAATATTCGTTCTGCCATTAAAATCCAATCCTCTTCCCCAGGTATCCGTCGAGGAGTGGATCTCCATGTGGAACGACTACGCCATGAACCCCTCAGCAGCGCTGCAGTGGCAGCAGCAGTACAGCCACTTCATGTTCCAGCTGGAGGACGCCAGCGCCGACGGCTCCATCGACTGCGACGAGTTCACCACCGTCTGCTCCTCGTATGGCATCGATGCGCAGGAGTGCAAGGTTGCGTTCAGCAAGATGGCTAAAGTGAGTGTTAACTTCTACGTCTTTTTCTTCATTCTGCAACGAAAGCATATCAATAGCAAAGAGTTCATCATCTGCTAATACTAAAGGAATGCCCAGGAGTGTAAAATGATCAATGTAAGTATTAACATCTACGTCTTCTCTTCACTCTGCAACCAAAGTAAGTATATCAATAGCAAAAAGTTCATCATCTACTAATACTATCATAGCAATGCTCAGGAGTGCATGATGGTCAAACTAAGTATTTTCAACTTCTTAAGGACCTACTTTTTTAAGGAGGTCATTTGTAGCGGCCATGAGTTCAGGAGCAGAAGAATGTTCACCAGGTTGGCTGAAGCAAATATCAGCCTCTTCTTATTTGTGTGTAGGTAATTCTTATACTTTCGTATATCAGTAGTACTAAGTCATCGTCTTCAGCTCATTCTATCACGACGATGCTTAGGAAGTATTAACTACTATCTCTTTAAGTCCCTCTTTATGGATCTTGTGCATCTTTAATAATGTGCATGTGCAATGCATTATTGCGATAAGAAAAATATCTAGTGTATGCAGTATATTATTTATGTTTTTGTCCATCGGTGTTTTCACGTATGCCAGCAGAACATTGAAATAACCAATTTTAAATTGTAGAAGATATAACCTAAACCCTAGTCGAGATTTTGATGTACTTAATTTTTCAACAGGGCAAAAGCTGCGTCGGCTGGGAAGAGTTCCAGGAGCTTTGGAAAGAGTACTTCTCTACTGAAGATCCCAACGCGCCCGGCAATTTTATATTTGGTCGAACTAGCTTCTAAGCGCAATAAACACCATGATGTTGACATAGACACCCAGGCATAGGAGACAAGCCAGAGGCTCTTGCCCAACATTCCACTAAGATTCCGCAAGGAGGTTGAATGCTGTTCCGTCTTCAACCTTGTCACTAAAAGGAGAAAGATTTTGAGCATATAGATGCAAAATTTTTGGAAGAAAGAAAGTCGATTGTAGTGATAAGGTTTTAGAATTCAATTTCCTTGCGCATACGGCTTACAATCAGCCATTATGGCGTCCAGAGGTCCTCAACCAATGCACCAATGACGCTGCTACTATTATGCCTACAACGCTTACATAACCAGTGTGTGACCTCACATGTCAATATCTTTAATATAATTGATTTTACGTGTGTCTGTGTTCAGAATATAGTGTAATTCTTAATATTTCTCTTAAATAGCGATCAACACGTGAATTTGAAGGTAATTTTACTAATCTCAACTTTTACTTACTCAAAGCTCAACATTTACTAGTCTTTCTCAAATTCTTAGAGTCTTATGACAACGAAAGATTTTCACTATTTCATCATTGAATAGCATATCTTGTAGTCATATCTAACGATTAATTCTACTCATAATATGTATACTATACTGTTGCGCCATCACATTACCCGAATTATATATGAATGTTCATTTCATAATGCTCTAAAGTAATTTATGGTATGTTTTGAGGGCTTGATATGGTTTATGATATGTATAGTATATTATTAATAAAATATATATGTAACTGATCTCATGATGTCTCTTATATAAATGTTGTTACAATTTCAGCACCTACAATTTATCTATTATAATAGTTTATTTAAATTAGGGATAGTCTAGTCTTAATATTAAATGTCTTAGATAGTAGTCGATGTACTTGTTTAATGTGTCCAATATTTTCGTCAAATTTGTTCAAAATTGGATGTTCAGGTGCTTGTTAATGTAACAACCTTTATAATTTAGACTGAAATTGTTAAGTTTTCTATATATTCTAATATGCTATGTTGTTTTTATGGGAAATCATTTAATTCTAATCTAAGCCTGTACAATTTCAAATTATTATGTTGCTATATTAAAATATGTACTACTTAGGCATAATAGATTAATAAATGTATGTACATAATACATTTTTGTTTCATTTATAACCTTATTCAGCCTAAAGTTGAAACGAATGTAATGAATAATATTTTTTTATTAATATACATAAGTAATGTCATTATTGCCTGTAAGTGATCAAAAATTTGCTTTTTTATTAAAACTTAAAATAATTGAGCTCTGTTACTAATATTGACAAGACTGTTTTATTAAAAAAAAACAAAAACTACATAATAGAAACAATTCATTCAAGAATACATTATTATCATTAGATTCTATGTCATTTGTACACGTGGGATATTTTGTATCAATAACCTACAAAAACCTCTCTATAATGCTAAGAAAGGTATTTGTTTTAATTGTACCTATATACACCTGAATTTCTTAATAATGATTCAATTTCACAAATATTTCATTGCCGTGGCAGTCTTCAAACCCATATAAGAAATTGACATCAGGATCTATAAATATTATATTTAAATAAAACAGGCCTAAGTCAATTCCGAAGGTATAAAGAGCCATGGCAATGCAATATTTGTGAAATTGACCCGTTAACATGTTTTCTATTATCACATCTACAATAGTGCCCAAACTAGGTCGATACCAAATTTTCATATCCTGATATAGCCGGTTAACGACGCCCATTTGTGGGACTAATATCCGGGCCCGGGTGTGACGATAAATCAGATGTTATGAGGCAAAGGAGTATTCATTTGCTTAGAAATGTTAACTCATAGGCGTATTTCGTTGAAGTAGGAACCGCCAAACTTTGGGTTAGTACAATCTAGCGAGTTTCAAATTCGACAATATAGAAACAAATGTGTGAGACATTAAGGTGAAAAGCAGGTTCTCCTTAAATCAGATAATATATTTGGCACAATACAAAGAGAATTTTTAATCATCATCCAAATTTTTAAGCTTGGCTTGGAATCTGTAAGTGAACAGCTTTCTCTTAGGAACATGGGTCGGAATTATGTCAATGAACTGGGAACATTGATGTGAAAAGTCCAGGGCTATTCCCGGATTCCAAACCTACGACCTCCCATTCAAAAGACACTTTTTTATCAACTCAGCTACCACCACTCCCCTCCTAATAAGGTAATATAGTTTAACGATAACCGCCTGACTCACCAAGAACGGTTCATTCAAACTTTTAATTAAACCCTTATCGCTGCAAATTTTGGCCTAAGCTTGACTTAATTATTATACAGACACGAAGGAAGACTTAATTGTAGGTTAGAACATTTGAATGTATTAAAATTTGCGTCTCGGTAACTTAGTTTTGGACAAGTAGAATCACACACATTTTATAAGTAGGTAAAAAGGAGTCCCTAGGTTGCAATCAAATAAAAAAAAACTGCAAGAAACAAGCCTATACCTTCCTAAAAGGCCGGCAACGCATCCGCGCTTCTTCAGGTGTAGCTGATCTCCACGAGTGGCGGTGATCACTTACCATCAGTGACCTGCTTGCTCGTTTGCAAAACAAAACATGAAATATGCTATGTTTTGCGCCGAGTGAGTGAGGATAGCGGCCTTATCCGAAAGGAAAGAGAGCTAAAAAGTTGGCAGCATTGGTTTTTTATGTTATAGGTGGCCGACGAGCAGGTGGTGTTGTGTGTCATCTGCATCTGGATCTTAGGCTATCACACTTAATGTTAGAGGCAGACACAGTTTTCCCCACGAAACTGTGGGAGAGCCACGCTTCGGCATGAATGGGCCGGCTCGACCGGAGTGATACCACTGCCTCACAGAAAACCGGCGTGAAGCAGCCCCTGTGCTGTGTTTCGCTGAGTAAGTGAGGGTACCGGAGGCCCACTCGGGGGGGGAAGGGGATAAAAGGTTGGCAGCGCACTTGTAACTCACTGGTGTTGCAAGTGTCCATGGGTGGTGGCAATTGCTTACCATCAGGTGATCCACCTGCTCGCCTGCTACCTAACACATAAAAAAAAAGAATTCCTATATTAATGCGCTCCTAAAAAAACATCTTCAATCCGCCATTAAACACAGCTACAGATAAGCCACTCGACCACGCTCGTTTGATAAACCGTTTCATTAATCCTGAGAGCCCGTCGAGATACGTTTCCCGCAAATTTTCGCCACATAAAGACGTCGTAATCTGGTAATACCCACACGAAGAACAATTACCTATTTTCCCTAATAGGTATTTCTCTGAAGATACTACGTCGGTTAGATGCTTCGTATATCTGAAAATCTCCACCAATTATATCCTACCTACTGTATCAGCATATTTTAATCCCGAACCTATTGTAATAGGTAACAAGAAAAAAGCCCATTTAGCATGTTAGATCATCAAAATAAAAATCATCTGTTCCGTACACAAAATAATATTCATCAGGCGATAGAGTTACTTCATAGCCTGATGAATTTTACTCTATTAGAGTACCTATGGAAAAGCTGATTTTTATTTTGCTTATTTTGATGATCAAACATGCTAAAGGGGCTTTATTCGTGTTACCTATTATGAGGGCTTCGGGATTAAAACGATTAAAATTTAACGGTGTAGGTATACGGTCCCTTTCATAAAAATCAAGTCATCGTATGGAAATATTCACGATTGGGATAGTTGCCCGTACAGAAGGCGCGTTCTTATTCAGTGAGCATCCATTAACAAAAAGAACAATGTAAAACCTCAATTATCCCGAAAGAAAAACTTTCTTTGTCCAAGTTTTTTCTGATTTACGAAAAAGTCGAATAACTTGCCGGGAACCGTATAAAACCGGGCTAACTAACGGGCACCAACTTTAAGTCAGGGTTTCGAATGAACGTGTGTTTGTTAGAGAAATACGAAAACCGCTCCGTGAGTCCTAAATTTTAACTTAACAGTAGGTAAACCAAGAAAATGCTTACGTAAGTCAATAAGTTTTATGTTCCCCGATTGCGCCTAAAATATCAAGGTAAGACCACAAAATAATTACACACAGAAGGTAGACTCAGCCTGATTTTGAATTTAGAAGAGTTCGTTGACATACAGGGTGTATCTGTGAACATTTACATCCCTTTAACCACGTGTTCTACTAACCATTCTGAACAACATAATTTGTTCAACTACTTTTCTGAATTCTTCGAAAAAATTTTCGACTCCCCATACAAAATGACCAAGTCACGTGACCGACTTTGTATGGAAAGATGAATTTTTTTTATGCGAATTTTCAAAAGTCATAGAGCAATTGTTGTTTAGAATGTTTGGTAGAACACGTAGTTAAAGGGATGTAAATGTTCACAGATACACCCTGTATGCTAGGGTTGTTGCCCGGCATGAGTACATAAGCGCGCGGCCTCTACCACAGACCTCGACAGTTCGACAATCTTATGTTGCTAGGATTAATGTGGACGAAAAGGCGTATTTCCCCATTAGTCAACATGCGTGAGTACATGACACGTTTTTAGCTCTTAGCGGGCAGCCTACTTTCTGTGTGTAATTATTTTTTTGTAAGACTTAGCTTTTAAATTGCGAAGTCAACAGACTACGCACACATACATGTGCATTGCACGTGTTAGTACTCTCTCCTCACTTGGCTCTCCCACACTTGCAAAATCGCCGATCGCTAGCCAAAAGTATAGCTAGTATATTGTTAAGTTTTTATTGTAGTGTTTTGTTATCTGCTCTTATATTTATTGAATAAATAATTTATTATTAAAAGTAGCATGTGGTAGCTGGTCTGCAGTGGCCTTAACATTGGATTCCTATTTCGTAGCCTTCGATCTTTTCTAGACTCGCCAGCGGCATCTAAATCCTAAAGTAGAATAAAATCTGTACCGTGCGCATCCATGCGATTACCTTGCAATAGTCTCGGAGCAATTCTATTGTATTCCTATTGGGATTTCAGTAGGGTTGTAAAGAAAATTGTAGCCAAATCATGTGAATATTTGAGGAACAGAACTTTTACTATTTTTAGGATTCCATAACCAAATGGCAGAAAACGGAACCCATTCACGAAGCCTGTCATAGATTCGTCATGTCTGTCTGTCTTTCTGTCTGTCTGTCCGTATTACACAGCGATTTTTTTCCGAAAATATAAGAATATGCTGTTAACTTGGTTAGTAAGATATTACCTACACAAATATATATTTTTTAATTTACATTTTTCTAGGGGCTTTCGATAAAAAATACATGCCAGCCCCATCGTAACTTAATGTAGGTACATATTTGTTTGCATACTTATAATATAGTTGCGGGAGCGGGGAAAGTCATTGATTCATGAACCCCCTAAATATTTTGCAGCTTAACACAAAGATATAAGTAAAACAATACATTTTGGGGGCTCCCCATACTTACAAATGAAACTAATCAAACCCATACGTGTAGGGTATATACAGGGTGTATCTGTGAACATTTACATCCCTTTAACCACGTGTTCTATCAACCATTCTAAACAACATTTGTTCAACAACTTTTCCAAATTCTTCGAAAAATTTTTCGACTCCCCATACAAAATGACCAAGTCACGTGACCGACTTTGTATGGAAAGATGAAAATTTTTTATGCGAATTTTCAAAAGTCATAGAACAAATGTTGTTCAGAACAGTTGGTAGAACACGTGGTTAAAGGGGTGTAAATGTTCACAGATACACCCTGTATGTATGTGGGGTGCTCATTAATGATATTGAGGTTTCTAACATCATTCGTCTTACGATTATTTGGCTCCCGGCAAAAGTCGGAACCAATACTGATTCCCTAACAAGTGTCAGTGGTGATTGACATTTTCCCATAGACAAAATGTTGTACAACGGCCCCTGTCAATGTCACAGAGGCCTTCTGATCGTAGTCCTACTTATACAGGGTGTATCTGAGAACATTTACATCCCTTTGAGTAAGTCTTCTACCAACTATTGTGGACAACATTTTGTGCAATGATATTTGGAAATTATAAAAATTAATTAGAATTTCAACTTTTCAAAACATTCTATTCCAGGATTACTGCCTTGATCCTGTAACTGTAAGTTAGTAATAAGAACAAGTATGGCTGTAATCTGTCTGTGTACCTACTTAAATAAATAAATAAATTACAACGTATCTCAAATCCTTCAAGTATTCAGTATAAACCAGTTTCTGCAAGTGAAGTAAAATGTCAATAAGATTTCAAACGAATCGAGCGGGATCGTCAAACGAAACGTTGCACCTCGAGTCTACTTTACATCTGTTATGCCATTTTTAACTTAGATGAAGTATCAACAATACATTTTCTTTCATAGGTAGGTACAGTACCCAACTCAAAGTCACTTTTCCAGTGTCATTCTACACTAGTAAGTAGGTTGAAATTTGACATACCAAAACATACGTTTCCAAGTAACGAACCTATTTTTTTATGTGATATGTAGCAGACGACCAGACGGATCACCTGATGGTAAGTGATTGCCCCCGCCCATATACCTACATAAGTGAACCTGAACCGTGAACCACCATTTATCGTTTTCATATTATTTTACTATCACGGCTATGACGGCTTACTTACTTGAGATCTCATTTGACCCACGACATTTTTAATTTTTAACATTATGATAATTTCTAAGAGTTCAAATTATGGACTTACTTCTAGTTAAAATTAAAATTGGTTAACTCAAATCATTATCTAATGCAGTGATAATAATGATTAAACTTGCTTAGATCTCTGAGCTACAATTACGCATTTTATTCATAAAAGTATTTAAAACGTAATAAGTGTAACATGCGTGCCAGTATGCGTAACGAAAATCTTGCTACTTGGTTACATTTAGGAGGAAAAAGGAAAATTCAGATTTTCCGACATTATACATAGTTACAGCACAAAATAAACGTCCAGACATACTCGGGAAGATAGAAATACCGGTCTTACATTCCATGTAATGGCTAGATTCCGAAGTGATACTAATTGAATCCGTGACGGACAGTAAAAAGTGGCCAAATAGATTTCAGCCTGCGTAGTAACTACACGGAGGGAATAATGATTCCCTCTTACAATAAATAAGGATAAAGCATTATGGGATTTACTGTCACGTTATAGTTTTTTGTGACGTTATACAGTAAATGAGAAGGTATAGTATTACCACAAAATAATTACACACCGGAGTTAGACTCAGCCTGATTTTGAATTTAGAAGAGTTCGTTGACATATGCTAGGGTTGTTACCCGGCATGAGTACATAAGCGCGCGGCCTCTACCATAGACCTCGACAGTTTGACAATCTTATGTCATAAGTTAGGATTAATGTGGTCGAAAAGGCGTATTTCCCCTTTAGTGCGCATGCGTGAGTACATGACACGTTTTTAGCTCTTAGTGGGCAGCCTCCTTTCTGTGTGTAATTATTTTGTGGTATTACTGTGTAATTCTTGTAGCGTGTTATTTCTTGTAGTGTGGTGATTAAGCATAAAGTGATTTTGATTTCATGATAGAAGCCTTTACCCTGCAGTGGGACAGTAGGCTGATACAAAAATTATAATATAAACTAGTAACCCTCCCTCACTTCGCTTCGGGACCGTAATTCAAAAATGGACCAATAGATGGCGCTGTGTCCAATTAAATCGCGCAAGCGTTTCGTGTTTTCGGTTTACCTATAAGCCTTGTCGTTGTCTATTGAAATTATATCTTTATAATTAGTATAGAAGAAGATAAATAAATGCGACAGACAATCCCACCAATCTACCTGGACACAAACTCACAAAGACGGGCAACCTCCTGTAAAGAGGTGATAGTGTCGAATAAAGTGTAGGTACACAATGGAGACCTCAGCGGCTGGCAGCACTGGTAGGCAAACACCCAGACCTAAAAAACCCCGGGATTTTCGCGCTTCAAGCGAACACCTAAGCCACTGCGTCATCGAGGTCGTCATAAAATATAGGTGCTTGATGCAAAACAGTGGACCACGCTTTATCACAAATGTAATTTTATTCCGATCAAAATAATAATTGTCACCAGAGACAAATCGTATCGCAGATACAATCAATGATAATATTTCCAACTATTACTCATTCCATTTATCCGGGATTCATTCCACTACGATAATTATACGCAGTTGATTAATGTTTGTTAGGTACAAACACGTGGCTACAATGTACGTAAAAATTCTGTGATTATAAAACTAGGAGCTGCAAAACTACTTTTTAAAAAATAAGGCAACATTTATTAAAATCTTTATTAAATACTAGCGGCCGCCCGCGACTTCGTACGCGTGGAGTTAATTATTGACACTTACCGTCATATTTTGGACAATCCACACAATATATTTTTATAAATTGTAGCCTATGTGTTATTCTGATGTATAAGCTATATTGTGGTAGTTTCATTCAAATCCATTTAGTAGTTTTTACGTGAAAGAGTAACAAACATCCATACATCCATACATCCTTACAAACTTTCGCCTTTATAATAGTAGTAGGATTCATATTATCTCATCAAAGTTATTTGTTTCTTTAAGGGAATTATTAAATAGATTGTCTTTCATAAAACCGCCAGACAATATTTTGTCTGTTTTGTTTTTCAAATAGGTAATATTTTCTTTCATAGCATTATTTTTCTATTCTATGTTGCCTCAATTTTATCACAGTATCGTAATTTTTTGAGCTATTTAAAGTTACTAAAAATTATTACATTTTTGTCCAACGTTATTGACCAAGCACTCACTGTGTTTAAAGTTAACACAATTGATTTCATTCTCTTCCGAGTGTTTGTTAAGATTAATACCTCCTGACCTTTCATACTAGTCCCACGCTAATCTGATGGTCCCAGATGGGTTTACGAGATAGTAGGGTCAGCAACACACTATCATGCTCAAGAGAAGTGCAATATGAGTCTTTATGTTGTATGCGTTAAGAGTGGTAGAGGTCTAGTGTGATAAATTTAATTTAATATCGTTTATTTCCGACATATTATTTGTATTTATATTAGTTACATTGTGATACTTAAAAGCTGATAGGTACTTGTAAAAATATTTAAAAGCCTCTGACGAAGTACAGAATATCGGTAATAGTCACTCTACGCATATCTTATCCCCACATCCCATTTCAGCGTGTAATTTCCTTTTGCATCCGACACTATCGCTTTGGAATCTAGGGTACGCTTAGACCATGATATCGGATCTGGGGAGTCTGGAAAATTTGAAACATACTTTGGCTCGACCAGGGAATCGAACCCGGCATCCCGAAATCACTTATGCCACTAAACTATCAGGATGTTTTTTTTTTATGTTATAGGTAGCAGACGAGCAGGCGGATACCATGGTAAGCAATTGCCGCCGCTCATAGGGAGTGAAGAAACGCACCGGGGAAAGAGCCCTTAGCAAGTACCTGGTGAGCGTCTCCCAAGATTCGGTCCGAATGCCGAGACGGTAGGAAGGACCATGGGCTGGTGGAGCGACCTGTGTCTTTTATGTCATAAGTGGCAAAGGAGCAGCAGGATCCCCTTGATTAAAGATTGCCGCCACCGATTGTCACCTGCAACACCAATAGAATCACAAGTACGCTGCCAACCTTTAACTCCCTTTCTCTCTCACACGTTACTTAATTATAAAAATTGTTGATGTATAAATATTATGTAGTAAGAAATAATAGGTATATTAGATTCTAAGTTTGCTATGCCCTTACAAGGCGTCACATGTTTACTTTTATCAATTTATTTATTTGTAACATCTTGATGTAATGTGACTTGCAATAAACTATTTGAATTTGAATTTCTCTCCAATAGGGCCTTCGGTACCCTCACTCACTCGACGAAACACGACGCATGCGCTTCCTTGCGCTGTCTTCTGTGGTATCACTCCAGTCGACTCAGCCTATTCATGAAGCTTGGCTCTCCCACGGTAAAAACTACGCAAAATCAAAAATTATATTTCCAATTTTCTATCCAAATCCCTCAAACAAAAAGTTTTTTTTTGTGTGATAGGTAGCAGACGAGCAGGCGGATCACCTGATGGTAAGCAATTGCTGCCGCTCATGGACACCTGCAACACCAGTGGAGTTACAAGGGCGCCGCCAACCTTTTATCCCTTTCCCCCCGGGTGGGCCTCCGGTACCCTCACTCACTCGGCGAAACACTGCTGTGTTTCGCCGAGTGAGTGAGGGTACCGGAGGCTCCTTCACGCCGGTTTTCTGTGAGGCAGTGGTATCACTCCGGTCAAGCCGGCCCATTCATGCTGAAGCGTGGCTCTCCCACAGTTCAATACTTAATACTCAATATCTTTATTGCATCCATAGTGTAGGTACAGTGAGTGGGTGGTAAAATCTGACCCCTGACCCTGTACGGGCACTACAATATGAGAGAGAGCTCTTAACATAATTATTAATATTATTCAAAATTATGACTAACAAACACTGTACAGTTTTCTCGTATTATAATAGCTCAAGTTCCCACATAAACGCGGCATGCGTAAGTCCCAAACTGCAGTTCAACTTTGCGTGATCCTAGCGCAAACTGCGGAGATCGTTTATCATAATTTAAGAACAACTAATTCACTTTAACCAGTTCCTACATACAACAAGCGCTTTGCCAACGCTTGTGGCCTGTAGTGCTTATATTTTGCCACCAGTATTACTAAAGACTGCACCTGCCCCCGTACAAGAAACTAGACCAATTTATTAAATTTCTGGGGTGACAATAAAGTTTAGCGCAGTACTAGGGGGGCAATTCTCGTGTTCTCGACATTGAAGTCGAATAAGAGATTTCTATAGACATTGATTTACTAATCAATGTCTATAGAAATCTCTACTAAAAGGCTACTGCCTTACCATGAGTTAGAAATACTATCCTCGCTATCGAAAACTATCGCTTTGTCTCTTTCATTGTGATGCATTTGAAAGAGACAGAGCAATAGTTTACGTTATGTCAGTTTCAGATGTCAACTCATGGTAGCGCTATAGAACAGGATTCGAACCACAATTCCCCGTACACCGGTGGAAAACGCATTCTTTTCCACTGAGCTACCATTGCTCCATATTATGATGCCAAAGGTATATATAAATAGCCAAATAGTCATTGATAGATTCTATGCAGAGCCCCGAGTGCGCACTCAAGTTTTAAACTTCCAGTCATATTTTTCTCCCTTCTATAAATTTTGTCGTAAATAATCCATCTGCCAAAATATCGTAAATTTTTCAGGAAGTTATTGCGGCGATGATGAGTTTCATAAAATGAATGAAATGGCTTTATATATGGCTATTATGTCTACAATTTATAATCTTGAGTTTATTATTCGAATAAATCGCTCAATTTGTTTATAAATTATATTTTTTTTTTTTTTTTTTTTTTTTTTTTTATGTGATAGGTAGCAGACGAGCAGGCGGATCACCTGATGGTAAGTAATTGCCGCCGCCCATGGACACATGCAACACCAGTGGAGTCACAAGTGCGCTGCTAACCTTTTATCCCCTTCCCCCCGATGAATAAATCGCTCAATTTGTTTATAAATTATATATATACTAGCGGCCGCCGGCGACTTCGTCCGCGTGGAAAAGTAACTTTTTACCCCCCTTTTAACCCCTTACAACCCCCTTTTCGCAATAAAAAGTAGCCTATGTCCTTTCTCAGGGTCTAGATTATCTGTATACCAAATTTAATTTAAATCCGTTCAGTAGTTTTGGCGTGAAAGAGTAACAGACAGACAGACAGACAGACAGAGTTAATTTTGCATTTATAATATTAGTATGGAGTATGGATAGCGGCCCGCCCCCACATTGTTTCGGGACATTAGATTCACACAGTACCATTATGTTATGCTGGGCGCGCCAGTGTGTACCTACGTCTTTATAAACAGTATAAAACTAATGCGTCGTATCAGCCTATAATATACTGTCCCACTACAGGGTAAAGGCCTCCATCATAGAAATCAAGTCATATGCCACTCCTAATTTCCGCCACTCCGATTGAGTTTTCGCTACTCGCATCCAGCTCTTGCCTGCCATCTTTGGTAGATCGTCACTCCATTGGCTTGAGTGCGTCCTATATTATGTTTACCGAAATATTGTGGTCTCCACTCTAGAACTCGCGTTTGATTGTCAGTGTCACTGCCGTTTTAGCTTGCTAATCCTGTGAGACCAACATATCTCTCAACTCTTTATTCACTTGACATTGGCGAAGTTGTGTCGCATCCAAGACGCAGTAAAGCCAATAAAATATCCTGTGACCTATGTCGATGGCTTTGGTTCTCTGCCGGATCACCTTATTCCAGATACGATCGCGCAGAGAAAAACATATGAATACCTATAGGAAAATTATTATAACACGACACAGATACAGAGAAGATAGCCATACAAGAAAAGAAGTGAGAGTGCGTGATCCATCAGGTCCCGACCTTACTACCTGTGTGTACCTACTTGTATTAGTGCGTTTGTAATTTTCAAAGAACTTAGTATACGGGTCTTATGACTTGAAGATACCAACTTGTGGCCAAAGTTGAGTCTTTCAACTCACACACATGTTTTAAAAAACTACCAACTAAACCCAACAACCGAGGCGATTTAAACTTCTAACGAGCAGCTCACAATACTTGTTAGTTCTGAAGTTAGACGTCCTTCACAATATGTAGGATGAAAGACGAGAAAAGATAGACTGCTTCGGAAAAGTCAGCGATGAGGGAAACGCAAATAACTTTACATTTGGTATGGAAAAGCGCAGTCTGTCGTAGAATACATATACGTTTTCTCGTAAGAAAAAATTATATAATAGGTACTTATTTTTGGCCTGGGACTCCAATGCTGAAACCAAATCACTGCGCTACGGAGGCGGTACTAAGCTAGAGATCTTATTTAAAGTGATAGGTAGGGACAGACGAGCATAGGGATTAAGCAATTGCCGCCGCTCATGGACACCCGCTGTACCAATGAGCGTTGCCAGTCTGACTTCCTTTCAACCGGAGTGATACTACTGACCCACAAAAAAACCGGCGTGAAACAGCGCTTGGGTAATTCTCAAAATGTCATTATCATGGCAGTCTCCAAACCCATATACCTCCGAAATGTGATCAGAATCCTAAAGGCAATGCATTAAATAAAACAAACTTAAAAGCAAGCGCAGGTACAATTTGACAAATGACTTGGTACGTTCCGTTGCACGAATAAGTAATGGGAACTCATGAGTTATAAATTATATCTCGAATGGGTTGTATGGCGAAATGAAAAGGGACGGGTCCTTTCAGCTACTGAAAAATGTAAGGGCGAGCTATCTCTGCTCAGCTTTTAACTTGAGCTCCAAAGAGGCCAGTTATGCGGAAATGCGATAGACTAATGTATGGAAATGAACTTAATACCTATATGTGTTAATGTATAATTGTTTTTTGTTATTTTGCTTCCGTTTAGGTGATACTTATTGGTCAGCCCTAGGCTATAGATGTTCACATTATGGGTAGGTACATTGCGAGGAGAAGCGACGGCCATGTTGGGGCGGAAAGGTCCTTGTGACGTGAAGTCACGAAGTCGCAGCCGTGGCAGGCCCCCACAAGGTGGACCGACGATTTGGTTAAGGTCTTTTTTTGATGTGGCACAGGAGTGACCCCTGTGGAAAACATTGAGTGAGGCTTATATCTAGCAGTGGTCGTTTGTCTGAAATAATGATGATGAATAGATTTTCCATATTTAATGAAATAAAGAAATATTTATTTTTATTTAAGTATACAGATTTTTTTCTAAATATTGTTTGTCCGGGATCAATATGCCAAGAAGTCGAAATCAGTAAACTACCGAAGGCCCAATCTGGGGTAGGGGAGTTTAAAGGCTGGCAGGAGACGTGTTTTTACACGAGTTAGCCTGAAGTATGGAAATTAATGATGTTGTATCCCCGTGTCTCGGAAAGTCATTAAGTTGGTACTGCGCTTCATTTCCTCTTCGGTTATCTCGCTTTTGTGTCCCATTGAAATATTCTCTCTCTTTTACTCGTACAAGTAGCAACAAAGTTAAAGTCAGTATGAAATTCAAATCCGGTCCTTTCTTATATAAACATATGACCTATTGTAACGTGACAGTTTCATTAGTATATTCTGATACATTTTGTGAAACTTTCCTTTAGCGTAGTTTTCTAGGTTGCGTGGCTGACTATTACACCGTTTTGAGAAAGTTAAAATAGTTTATTGATCAAATCAAATATAGCAAAGGAAGTGTTATGATTTAACTATTTGTGAGAGATTATGAGTATTTGCATGTTGGCTACTTACCTTATTATTGAGGCACAGTAATTATGTATATCGACTCACCTTAGCTTTCAACGAAATCCATCACACGTATTCAATAATTAAGAAAGTGAAAGAGAGCAAAAACCGTCTTAGTTATTTTCGGAAAGTTCTCCGTTATTGGTTGTGGTAAAAGGTATACTTACACACAAGGAAAGTAAAAAATTAAAGTTGTATAGCCACCAAAGTGCTGGTCCCATACAATTGACCGAATCGTTTGCGCTTCAGCGAGTGATCGTCGAGCATCAAAAGAGGGCACGCAGCGCTTTAGTGGATAGAACAAAAGTGTACGGTGTAATACACAGCTCATGCGCTGCTCAAATCTTTGCAATCTAAACTTTATTCCCGTTGCTTAAAGGTTCCATGTACACCTTGGAATTCTACAAATATACGTAGAGCCCTGTAACACAGAGAGCCTTCAACCTAGTGCGGTGAGGCCGCGATGTGGATCTCATGCGGTGCCACTGGAATTTCCAATAATAAAATGTATGGTATTTTAAGCCGTGGAAGAAACGCTTCAACATAAATGAGCCGGATTGACTGGAGTGATTGATACCATTACCATCACAAAAGACTGGCGTAAAGCAACGCCTACGCTGTGTTTGGCCGAGTGAGTAAGGATATCGGGGACCCAATCTGGGAGAAGGAAGTTAAAAATTGGCAATGCAGTTGTAACTGTCACTGGTGTTACACCCAATGGGCGTCAATCGTTTACAATCAAGTGATCCGTCAGCTTGTTTGCTACCTATTACATAAAACAGCCACACTGTGAAGTTCTGTGCTCTAAACGCTCTCCGAAAAGTTGATCAAGTCCTTAAGAAAATTCTTGTGTCTTTTTTTACCTAATTAATTGTCTTTGTCCCATAAAAGCTAGCAGTATCACCGCTTGACTGCAATTGAAATTCGTTGAGCAAAGTAGCTGCCAGCTATTTTTTAAATCAAGGTAAATATGGTTTATACGACTTGTAACCCTTTTGTATACAATCAAATCAGTGTCAACCTGTGACATTTTCCCCGTCTTTGGGTGATACAGAGCCCACCGGCACCTTTTCCCTTCGCTTAGGACAAATGGGTCTAATTTATTATGGGGCTGTGGAGGAAGGGAATTTTATAGCATCGCCCACATTGATATTGTGGATTGTCATGTTATGTGAAGGTTATTTCCGCTATTGGTGCAGTGAAATGGACTGAAAGTATTAAACAAAACAAAAAAACCTCCTCCTTTTTGTAAGTCGGCTAAAACATTGATAGAGCCAAACATTATATTTATGAGGTTGAAATTAGGTACAGTTTTTTTTTTTTTTAATTTATGATACAGTATCTACCATCCTTAATGAGAATAACTTGTGCCTTGGATGAATGTTGTCTTAAATTATTTAATTTAGACGACTCGGTTGGTTCAGTGGTAGTGAATGCTGCGTCTGGGCCAAGGGTTGCGGGTTCGATCCCCGCACAGTACAAACATTTGTGTGCATGAACATGTCTGTTTGTATTGGTTTGGGTGATTTCTATGTATTTTATGTATGTATTTACTTATGATTACTATGCGGAATTCTCACAAAATCTGTGCAGTAATGCGCGTGAGCTGACTGTCCAAAGCCAGGCCCTAAATCGGTTGAACCCAATCTATCACGTTTTTCCGGATCCATACCAGCTAGAGATGTGACAACTACATAGAACTAGAGTTGACTCAACGTACTACATATATTTTGTGGTACTACCATAAGCCTACGTACCTACTACTCGTATATTGATCAATTGTTTATTATGATACGAGTACATAAGGCTGGGTTTGGGCAATAGCGTATTAAAAAATATCGAATCGTATTAAGCGTTAAGAAATATTGTAAAGTATGTCTCATGCTTGAGACAGCAGGTTCTGGCGTAAAGTGGCGTATTATGCGAGAAATCGTATTAAGTGTGATTGTCTTAAACGGGTTCTACTGTATATGGGGCAGACAATTACGAGGCGTTCTCTTATGAGCGTCTTACGGCGTGTTCACGTGAAACAATACTTTACCGCCATGACGTATCTATAGCTACGTTTTTCTATTTACGTTTCATGCTTTATACGAGTAAGCATAGAAGCGTGTCAACGCATTTACGACTGCCAAAACACGCTTAAATTTAATTTAACGAAATAACTTTTAAAATTTGAATTAAACTGAGTTTTAGATTACTCAAGGGCCTGTCCACCCCAACGGCCATCTGTTCTCTTCACAATGTGTCCCGCCCATTTCCACTTCAGCCACGCAATTCTTTGGGCTATGTCCGTGACCTTAGATCTCCTGCGGATCTCATCATTTCTGACACGATCACGCAAGGAGATTCCGAGCATAGCCCTCTCCGTTGCCCTCTGAGTGAGTGCAGGAGGCCGCAGCTGTGGCAGGCCTCCCACCAGGTGGACTGACGATCTGGTGAAGGTCGCGGGAGTCCCTTGGATGCGGGTGGCACAGGACCGATCTGTGTGGAGAACTTTGGGGAAGCTTGTATTCAGCAGTGGACGTCTATTGGCTGAAATGATGATGATGATGAGTTTTAGATGATTTGGTAACTCATTTAAAGATGCACTTCAATAAATACGTTCTACATTAATTTACCTCGCGTTAATGATTAAATGCACCAAAATAGCACATCACTATTACCGGTCACTCGCGGGGTGGAATTTAAAAAGATCCCCTGTTTATCATTGGGATTTTTGCCCCGAAAGGGTTGAGTTGGGACTAAAAAAACAGTTCATTAATCTTGTATTTTTAGCTTACGGGACAGTGGACACTTGGAAGATACTTCTAGAAAAAGCCAACATCAGATTTTGGCGCCTTTTTTCGGTGGTACGTACAGCCACACATTAAAGTATAAAAAACTGTCAAATTTCTTCAATCGACTCTCATCTTACTGTCGTACACATTAAGTTGAATATCCATTGAGGAAATTTGACAGGTTGTGGTAACCTGATGTGTGGCTGATTGTATTACATCGACAAATTCTTATTACTTTACAGCATCTGAAACCTAGTCCACTTCCAGCACTTGCCAAAAATACCAATAAGTGCTGAAAAATTATGAGCAATGTCTGCGTATAACAATAACTAATACAACATACCACCTTGTATCGGTAAACATTAACATCTCCTCAACCATATCATCTATCAACCATTTTGTCACCATACCGACTTTATACAACAAGTTAAACTATTATTTAAGATAGTGGAACTCAGATAAGAACTTGGTAGACGACGCACTTAAAGGGCTGTAAATGTATATATCTATCAGAGATGTGAAAAATAATTTAGTAAAAGTATTTAAACACAAAATGCAAATGCATAGTTGCTAGCACTATTTCAAATAGAAATACAAAATAGTATTGAATAAAAGTATTTTAATACAAAATGCAAAATACGTATTTTTAAAATAGGTTTTGAAAATAAAATACATTGTTAAGCATAACCTTTTATTTATTGAACTGATTTTAAAACTAGTATTTGTTCAAAGAGTTCACCTTTCATGTTTCGCCTATGGGGCCTCATAATCATTCCACCAAATGAAAATAGTCGTTCTACAGGGGCAAAACTCGGTAAGCAGGTATTATATCGATACCTTAAATCTCAAAGGGCGTAATCACCATTTTGGCCAAAATGACTTTTGAATGCTATCTTACTCCATTTTTTTTCTCTATCGATCTGTATTATCAAAGTTTTAAAATTCGCAAAAAAGTGGTGATTACAGCCCACGTGTTTACCGTCGATAATGCAAGAATTTTAGTCGTAAATACCTTTAAAAAATTCATTATTAAAGTTTCGGTCGATACACCAGTTAAAATTATAATGATGTGAAAAATACTGACTATCGAATGAGGCGTATAGGACAGATATGTGTAACAGTGGCGTTTACGACTCGAGTTACTTTAAGAATTTAAACAAAATAAATAAAGTAAGTGGTAGTAATACTGCATTATGAATATCGCGTTTAGTCCGGTTTCTATAAATACTAAAATAAAACGCTTAGACATGCAATTAGCAAGTACTTTTACTACCCATACGTAAGAAGAATTACTCTAGTGCCAGTATCCTAGACGAAAATGAGGAAATACGAAAATGAGCAGAATATACCACTCATTTCCCCTCATCGAACCGAATTGTATCGATGTCTGTGATTAAATTCTTGTTAATATAGTGAAGTTGACGTCTTTTATTTCTTTTGCCCAACAGTACTCCTATTAAAGATTGTTAATAGCACGCAAAACCTGAAACATAAACAAAGTGGCGGAAGTTTTGCTAGCGCTTAAATCTTATGTAGATCAATCCTAGCTTTAACATTTTTAAAAATAAACGTTTGTTTTACTTCTTTGCACAGTACTGGTAGAAGACTTATTAAAATTTAAGCTCTAAGTAAAAGTCCTGTCGATGCAGATATTGTTTACTAATTTAAAAACAAAACAAAATTATAGAAATCAATAACTTTCGTTTGAATTTCAAACTAAAATGATTGCGTTTGTATAATTGAAATAATAAAATCGTTTTCATTTCTGTACTTGCTATAAATTTTGTAATAATGAAACTACCCGTATTTGTCTCTTAATTTGTATCTTCCTCGAAGTGTTTTTACTTATAAAAAACCGAAAATAGCTTTTTAAAATGCATTTTCTATAAGTAAACTAGGCTTTTACACCATAGCATAGAGCAGAATAGCCTTTTTTTCAAGTCGTAAACGCCATTATACCATAACTTATTGCAGAACAGCCTTTTTTTTAGGTCGTAAATGCCAAGTTGTCAATATTTTTTTGGCGTAATCACAAATCAGTTTGGCAAACATTGGTTGTATTTTGAATACCATATAACTGTGTTATAAAGCTCTCGATACTCGATAATTACATCCAAATATCATTTATATGGCATTATTAGTTTAAAAGTTATGAATTTAATTCTTAGATTTTTTTTTTGTTTCGGCTCTCCTGAAAAGTGATGATTTGGTGATTACGCCCTTTGAGATTTAAGGTATCGATATTTGAAATGATTGGATGGATTTAAGAATGAAAAATTGTTAAAATGAATTAAAAATGCAACGAAACTATTTTGTATTTTATAAATACTAAATATTCACATAGAGTATTTCAAATAAAATACAAAATACATTTAGAAAAAAAGTATTTCAAATATAAAATAAAAATGGGTATTTTGCATTTTGTATTTGCATTTGAAATATTTGTATTTCAAATAATTCACATCTCTGATATCTATACAACCTATATGTACAGATTAGACATATTCGTTGATAACGATGTCAACATCATGAGGTCAAAATGTGTGGTGACACCTGAACGTTAGAAATTCTCTAAGCTTATTAACCGCCACAAAAGACGAGTAAGATAATCCTTTAAACTCTGACAAACTCCGCAACGTGAGCGATGTCGCGCGCAAAAGTTTATCTTCTAGAGAAGTTCTAGTCCTGCAGGCAACGGAAAGGAATATACGGCAATAGGACCGATAGTACGGCAAGTTTTACATACCTATATATTTTTTGGAAATGAATCATTATGGAAATCTTTCGGTTTATTTATAAGCGTTGACGTTAACTATGGCTCTATCTGCCGCACTCAGAGGCGTTAATTAAACCTTTTTTTATGATATAGGTGGCAGACGAGCCGACGGATCACCTGATGGTAAGCGATTACGCCGCCAATGGACATCCTGCAACACCTAGTGGTGTCACAAGTGCGCTTACCTTTTAAAACCCTTCCTCTGGATTGGGTCTCCGATACCCTAACTCACGCAGCGAAACACAGCGCATGCACTGCTTCACGCCGGTTTTCTGTGAGGACGTGGTATTACTCCGGTCGAGCCGCCCCATTCATGCCGAAGCGTGGATCTTGTACAGTTAAATCTTGTCGCTTTTTGTAACACAAACTTTTTATAAAATGTAAACATTAATATGTATTTAATATATGATACAGGCTATGTGTATAATATGAATTGCTATATACAGTTCATTACTCATCTCCATGAATTTCCCTACGAGCAGCTGCAGCCGATCTATCACACTTAACACATTATTAAAATCCTGGCAACTTTATAAACACTAGTTTTATTCCCTGAGGGTCTTAGGAAACTATGAATAATGGAAGTATTCCATACTAATATTATAAATGCGAAGTAACTCTGTCTGTCTGTCTGTCTGTCTGTCTGTCTGCTACTCTTTCACGCTAAAACTACTCAACGGATTTAAATGAAATTTGGTATACAGATAATCTAGACCCTGAGAAAGGACATAGGCTACTTTTTATTGCGAAAAGGGGGTTGAAAGGGGGGTAAAAAATTACTTTTCCACGCGGACGGAGTCGCGGGCGGCCGCTAGTTCTTATATAATTCGAGTATACGACTTCATTATAATAAGCATATACATGTAAAACGGTGTCTGTATATTAAATATGTTTACTTATCTCAAAGGTAGTGGCTCGCCCTCACTGCGTTTTGGGATATTAACTTTACGGATCAGGTGATAGATACCCTTTTGTTTTTAATTAGTGGCAATCAATTATAACTTTGTTACTTTGTTTTGTATTGAAATCAAACGATTTACTACAAGCTACAGATTAAAACTTTATGTTCGAGTCGAAGACATTGCAAGCTTTGAGTTTTATGTAAGCCGATAAACTTAAATCGTTCGACTCTTAGATAAAACTTGAATGTTTTTAATCCCTTCGATTTCAGATTCAATGACTAAGTAACATATTTTACCAAGTACCTAGGTAATATTGTTGAATATTTTGTGATGGAAAAATATTAATTTAGAAATTTGAAAACTAGACTTTAGTTGAAAACTAGATATCTATAAGTTATCTGCACTAATTATAAAGATGTTAATCGTATGGATTTCGACAAGAACCTAATCTGCAGAAACAAAACATATGTAATTGACACCTAGTGCCATCTTTTACTCAAGTTTGAAATGAATATCAAAATTGAATCCCCAAATGAAGTGAGGGTGGAACTAGTGAAATATGTGATAAGTCATAGTCTCCCAAATTGATAATCTAGGATATCTGCTGACGGTACAAGTTTAAGATAAAAGATTCGAAATAGATTTGGCACGGAAGTCGGCAGAACACATTTTTCAGTCGTTATCTGTAAACTTATCATCGCAGCCCTCGGGCTTAAGCTGAAAGATTTGTGTTCAGCAAGATATTTCTCATGGTTAGGAAGAAGAAAAACAATTTCGAGTTTATGCTTATTTATTAGTTATAAAACAGCGGATGAAATTTTTAACAAAGCAATTTCTCTTCATGTACTTCGTTTCGTTGGATGTTCAAGTACCTAAATATGGTAAAAGAGATCTAGCTTCAAGTAAAACTCAAAGATGCTAAAGTTTATTACATTATCGGTGCTAAAGATATCCATTTTTGAGTGAATCTCAGTACGAGTAGATTGGATATCGTGATTTAAGGGACAGAGAGTAGGTAACGTTTTCACATTTTCAAATTCATCATTGTATGTAGATGACTGGAGATCCTTCTCAATATCTGACTAAGCGACATATGGTAACATATGGTGGTAAGGTCACAAGGTAGGCGAAACAACAACAACGGTGGAAAAAGGACGAAGTAAACAATAAAATCTAGACTAATATTATTTTCAGGTTGCTAAGCCAGAGAGATAACTAAAATACATTTTGAAAAGAGAATTAAAAAGTCTCAGGAATAAATCTCGTCGCAGAAGATCAGGTACCATTTTCAATTAATTTATTGCAACGTAAAGACATTGTCTGGTTCATTATTTAATTAGCTTGGCCAGGCTCGCACACAGTTGGAACTTAACTGATATTGGAAACTTCTAGACTACGCTGCGACTTTCATTAGCGAATTACCCGAGAACTGGGGTTGTGCTGACTGATAACTTTCAAGGAAAAAGTGACTTTTTTATAAGAATATGTTCAAAGAAATTACTACTTCTTTTCTTAGATGGTGTAATAAATGCCATAATAATTCATGTAATCATTCATTCTATAAAATATTTTTTTTATTTGCAGATAAAGAAAAGCATAAGGCCTAATATAGAACCCTGGAGCACACCTATGAATAAAGAGTAACATTGAACTTAATTGTGCTAATGTTTTGTATAATATCAGGTATAAATTTACGCTGAGTAAGCGCTTCAAAATTAAAAATATTACTATCATATTTAGAATCTAGAGTTCTTTACCATTATAAAAGTCGAGATTATGTACTCATTCCAAAGCATTACCGCGGTCAGTTCAGACAAACTACGACATCGGAAGCGCTCTTCTTGAATTGAACCGTCTTTAATTGCTTTTAGTTCGAGCACTTTTGGTACTAAATTAGCCAGATATTGGCTCGTTCCATACTGCGTCGACTACAAGTTTCATCAGGGGATTACCTTGGAAATGAAGCTCGATAATTAAGGAGGAACTTGAGAACTAATTAATGACTGCATTTCTTGCTCGAGGATTCTTGTTTATAAATATTTGTGTGAAATTGCTCTAGAAGTTTGTGATCGGAAGCGTTTACACCAAATAAGTAAGTAATATAACCATTGGACATTTTAACGAAGTCTGAGGCCCTAAAACAATCCGTATGATACGAATGAATCAGAGTTTCTTTGAAGAAGTTTCTTGGAAACTTTGTATGCCACCTTTGTGTTAGTGCGACAGGTATTCTCATTCCTTACAGGACGACTTCTTTATAAGCTACCAGGTCTAATGGCCTTGTGAAAGGCCTTGCTTAAGGTTACCAAAATAACAAGAACAGTGAATATAGGCTTTTTGATAGCTCTTCTGAGGTAAGGACTATGAAGATAATCGTAAAAAAAAAGAAGAAAAACGTAAAATCCTCATCCATCAAAATCTTAATTTTGAATTTTTCTGCAGTTGTCTTTCCTTGGTGTCCTAGTCTTGAGACGCCCTATATATCAATCTAGTAGGGCAAAGGTTCCAACCTACTGAAACTCGACATTACGAGAACATGTTGCTTGTCATTTATTGGAGGGAAAAAAGAAATACATTCAACAAGCTCCTTCCAAATAAAAGTGCTAACATATTATTCTTAACGGAGGGTAAGCAAAAAGGGTGTCTACGAAGCTGGATTAACTAGTACTTGTTCTTCACGGATAATGCTTCTGAGTAATAACGTAGACCAAAAGTGATTTTTAAGAAAAAAATAATTCTTCAACTACAAAGAAGCAAATTATTTTAGTTCCCAACAAGTGTGCTATTCAAGTCAGATCCTCGAAATCCGATAATAAAATCTCTAGATACACAATTCCATACTAAAAGCGTTGTCATTAGTAGTTACATCCCAATAGCTTTGTCATTAGTAGTTTTACAGCTAATTCAAAATATTATTATTTGAATTTTAACATGTCGTCGAAGTCGAAAATAAAATTAGTATTTTATTTTCGACCCTAATCTATAGTAATTGGTTCAAAATTCCGATAATGCCAAATAGCGCACTTTTGCAAATGGAGCCTTCAATGACGGCGACACTTTTAATGGTTTCTGTGCTATTCTGGTGAAAGGCCAGGATCTTGTATTTTCTCTATAATTCTTATAATATTGAATGAATTGTTTTTAGACGCGTCCATCTGTTCTGTTTGATATTTAAATTGATGCAATGGCAAGAGTGAACAGGCCTCTTCTAGGCAAACGCGAGTCATCCTAGACCTCATCGTCACTTTTAATCAGGTGCGATTGTGGTCAACCGTTGGCCTATATAATAAAAAAAAATGCAATGATATATTTTAAAATTTGATGTTGTTTGTACGTTTAAAAAATGTTTTCAAATTTTTATATGAATTTAAGCTCACTTTAAAGTACGGTTATTGTCTGTTTCTCACCTAAAACTAGCAAACATTTTGCATATTCAGTTAAGACTTCAAGCTACACCAGTGGGCCTTGTTATGTTCCTGTTAATTTGCTTGTGCATTTCACGTAAAGCGCCAGTTTAGCTCGCTAATAACACAGTAGAACGAGCGCGATTAGCAAGTCAATACGACCGCACTCAGCTAAACGAGTGACTGCATTGTATGCTCTGCGCTAGTTAGTCGACGATTGAGACTGTTTTTTTTATGTTATAGTTGATAGACAATCATACGGAACATCTGATGATATGCGATTGCCGAGTGTTTATAGTATAGACACCAGGTTCACTATTTGAGCAACAAGGGCACTGCCAACCTTTTGCCTAACCTAACCCCCCTTCCCCATATTGGGCCTCCAACCTAATTCATGCCGAAAATTGGCTCTTTAATAACTACTTCATACCAAAGCGTACCTCTCCCACAGCTAAGCTTTAATTCAACATAGGCCCTAAATTGGAGCCCTGTAGCACACCCATGAGTGGAGAGACGCTTTTGAACATTGGTCTAAAGTCCGTACTTATAATGAAGTTATTACAAATACTCAAACAAATATTCAAATTAGTCGTGATCTTTCGAATGCAGAGTTCGTCAAAATCATATCAGTCTAGATAATGCACTCATTCCGAAGCGTTCCAAAATTCTATCGCGGACAGTTGATTCAAACAAAGTACGAGTATGATTGCAAAATCTATACAATCGCACTCAGCTTAATGAGTTTTTTAACTTTTACATTTTGCGCTAGTTGAAACTATAACTCCGGTTTGAAAGGGTAGCAGTTCTTTCAAATTGCGAGGACAGACGGTTTTCCGATACACTTAGAGGAAGCTAATCGCCCATAGAGTATTTTTCATACGAACGAACGCGCTGACTTCACGATTTCATAATAAAATTATTGCAATATTTCTTACGTCACACGATTTATGTTTCAATCAACAAAGGCAACCTACCACTTTGCCTTTGAAAGTAAATACATATTCTTGTACATACGTAAGCTTTAAAATTGATTTATTTTTTATTTTTTGTTAAAATTCTGGTAGTATCCATAGCGATCATATACGGGTCATGCTCTAGGAAATAAATATATGAATAATATGTTTTACTTCATAATTTGTCGTTCTGTGACGTTGTGTGTTTATTTCTGATCACCAATCCGCATTAGACATTGCTTGGTTATTAAGCCTAATCATATCATAGTAGCAAAGACTTGATTTCTATGATGGAAATCTTTGCCTTGCAATGAACCAGTATATAGGCTGATACTTTACTTTTTTACTTTTGTCGTTCTGTACAGACCTAAATCGAATACTTAAGGTTTTTTGACATTGCTAATTGATTCTTTATAAAAATACATTTCAAAATTTTATTACTTAACAAAAATAAAATATTTTGTAATTTAGTAAAAAGGATTCCGTTACGTCGCACCCGTAGCCTCTGATGACGTAAGAGGCGCCCCAGATGCTTCAACCCGGGTTATTACTCTCCTGTCCAGGGTTCGTATCGTATTTGTTGTTTTAAATAAATTCGTTTTACAAACAAATAGCTTCCCTTCTCTTAGTATCTCTTATCTGTTTTTCAGTATGTACAAAAAATACTACAGCAAAAGTATCCGTAAAGTGCGGCAGTAAGAGTGTTACTAGAAAAATCGAAAGCTCAATTAATTCGCAATAGAGCGCTATTTAGCATTTTCAGAATTTAAAACTAATCATCTTCTATATCTATTTATAAAGAGATAACTTCAATAGACAACGACAAGGCTTATAGGTAAACCGAAGACACGAAACGCTTGCGCGATGTAATTCTATTAGTTCATTTCTGAATTACGGTCCCGAAGCGAAGTGAGGGCGGGCCACTAGTTATGAATAAATGGATGAATTACACATCAACGGCATGTTCGAAATTCAAAATATCTATGTTTAGCGTGACCTAGCTGTAAAACCACTAATGACAGCGCTATAATTGGAAGCACTTTGTTGCTTACAGTATGTATTATTGTGCTTACAGTATGAAAAGGTTTAAGTACCTTACTATCTGAAGAATTTATAAACTAAGCTACAAGCTATAATAGTGATAGATAGTTACTCCAGAGTCAATTAGGGCAAGCCCGCACAGTGTAGCGTGTCTACAATAGCCGCACTAACGCTATTGTACAGCTTCGTCTTCGTCAGGCAGAGGGCGCCACCTGCACCCTACGTTGAGCTGGCACAAAGGAAATCACTGTCTTCACAGCTGACGATGGTAAATACAGGGTGTGTCAGTAAACAGTTCAAATTGGACTGGCGTAATTACAATCGACTGCCGTCAGATTTACTACGCTCACCTACATGGAGTAACGGAACAGACAAAGACAGCTGGTCGACGGACTCAGAAGAAGTCATGAGTTATGACCCTCAGCAGTGAGGATTTAGAAGAGAGAGACTGGCTCAGCGATCAAAAATGGGTCCTGGCTCCGAGGTCAAAGTTCGCCACCTCCCTCTCCTGCCACCTCTCTGCGTGCACCTCTCTGATCTCGCAGATGTTCATGGACAGCGGTGATTACTTACCCAGGTGACCCGCTTGCTCGTTTGCCGCCTCTAGTATAAAAAAAAACACTCGGTTCTGTACCCATTTCATGCACGTTTTTTACCTTAAGGTCCTTGGCGACTTAATCTATCCAAGTTTAGGTATCACACCACACCAACTGAACCATAAGAAAATAGTGGTCAGGCTATAAACTGGGCCACTGCAGGGCAAAGGCCTATATCATTTTATGATGGCATTAGGCTTAATCCCCACGCTTGCCTAATGCGGATTGGTGATCACAAATCCGAGCAGCCCGAGCTGTGTTGGAAAAATTTAAAGATACTTTTCTCGTACCAAGTAACGGACCCAGGACATCGAGATCACGCAATGGACTTAAACCATTAGACCAAACGGGGCGTTATGGACTGAACCATGTTAAAAAAATATTTTATTTTAATTGACATTCTTAATTAAAAAATACTTTCAGTACATGCCCTGCATGGCTCTACAGATGCCACACTCTTATTAAATGGAAAACGAGATTATTAAAGGAATGAGAATTCCCAGTTGGGGGTAAGTGTCGTAAAAGTTATCCCTAACGCGATAAAGGACCTAAAAGACTCAGCTAATTACACTCATCAAAAAACTAATTAAAAACATAATGATCTACGTTTGATTAGGACGTTACAGGATAAAACCAAAAGGTTACTGGGCTTTTGTCAATAAAAAGTACCAACTGACCTGACAACATAATTAAGTATTTCAAGAAAATTGTGGATCAAATGAATTCACACAACATCTCATGCGTTGACTTGACTTCGTACTAAGTAGCTTAGAATAGAATAGAATAGAAATATTTAAGTACCAAAACAAAAAACAAGAAGCTTAAGTACTTGAGTTACAGATAACAGACAACAGACGAATTATAAATATAATAATAAAATAAGTAGGTATATAATATATATAACACCCTGACACTGGACAAACACAAGTATTCATCACACGAATGTTTATTCAGGGTGGGGTCGACCCCACGAGCGTTCTAAGAGGCAAGGTCCCTACCAATGCGCCATCCAGCCAGTCTAAATACTAAGTTTTGAATCAAAATACTATATTTTTTGGTATCAGCGGAATATCTTCGGTTTGCCATCAACGCCTTTTATAGCAATCTTATAACTATTTACTTTCTCAGAATAAGGCAGCAAAGATAAATTCCTATCTTAGAAGGCTCTAAAAGGAAAATAGAATAAGATCCCCTTTTCAGGAGAAATAGATACCTTCGGAGTTCTTAGTTCCCGGAAGGAGCGATAAAATCTCTCTATGGCGTACGTTTGTACGCGCAAAGATGATAGCAAAACTTAGAAATGATATACAAACTTAAATACGTACGTACAGCCACACATTAATGTATACAAAACTGCAAAATTTCTACAATCGACTCTCATCTTACTGTCATACATTAGGTTGAATATCAATTGAGGAAATTTAACAGGTTGTGGTAACCTGATGTGTGGCTGACTGTACCTAACGATATTATTAACAAGTATATTATATACAGGGTGTCACCTGTGAACAATACATCCCTTTAACCACGTATTCTACCAATTATTCTATACAACATAAGACTATTGGAAATTAGCATAAAAATTAAACTTTTCATACAAATTTCATTTAGAAAAAAAATTAAACGAACCACAAAAAATTTAAAATCAGGAATTTACGTTTAACGTACAAATTAAATTAAATGTCATAATACTAAGTACATTAATTAAATTGAATTGAAATACATAGCCAAAAGTAATGTAAGTACCTACTTATGAATATAAATGTGTAAACAAAAACTTATGTAATATTCATTCCAAAATAAAAATATTCTTACGGCTATGAACTCAAAAACCAAAGGTCGTAAGTCAAAATTCCCTAGGATACCATTTTGTTTAAGAGGTTTCCATTAGAATATTGCCGACTTGAATTACCAATGTCGGAAAGGGAATCTCTTGCTTTGGGGACCACGATTAAGTAGATGTTCCCTGGACTTGTCCAAGGTGGAGGACCCTGGGGTTTTGATAACTTTGATAAGGTGCTGGAAGAAGACACCACTTAAAATTCTCAACTACAACAGTTGGTAACAATTAGTAGATTCTTGATAAAACATTGTTTTGCTCAATATTAGTGATGTTAGGATTGAACGAGGTAGCTCGTAGTTCTCGGCAAACACTTACACTTTTTTAATTTGTAAATTCTACACTACTTTTTGTCTATTTTTGTACTTGAAATGTTGTCTTACTGGCAGCCATTTTTAGCGTGACTTAAAGTTACGGAGTACAAAAACAGACCAAAAATCATAATAATTAAATTGAACGTGTAAAGTGTCATGCTCCAAAATTGTCAAATTGCTTTGTTTACGTGATATGGCAGACGAGCAGACGGATCACCTGATAGCGATTACCGCCGCCCATAGAGACCCGCAATACCAGTGAAGTCAGAAAATGCGCTGCCTTTTTTTAACTCCCTTTCCTCCTGATCCGGTTTAATAGCTAACAATTTAAAACAATTGGCGTCGCGTGCGTCTTACCTTAAAATTAAAAAAAAAAGTAATGTATTTAATTGCAATATTAAATTCAATAAATGAAACAGAACACAAAGTTCACTTTAATGAATTAAGTGAAGTTCTAAGTTTTATTCTCATATCCAGTATAGACCTGACTTCACAATCCATTGGTTGTACTCTCAATACTTAAGCTCAATAAATAACATAATAATTGGTAAAAATATAATAAAAAAAAATACAAAAGTAAAGATAGCAACCTCATTTTCCCATCACTAGCAAGAACTTGTACGGGAGTTAGAAGTTAACCCGGAAAGTTTCACGAGCGGCGCGGCGCGGCTTAATCGTCCTCGTATCTAATAGGCAATATCGGCCAAAACTACACACGTGTCACGATAATACTTGTAATACTAATATTTTAATTTCATTTAGCAACTGCTTTACATTGCTAAGTATACCAACATGCAGGAAATATTTACCCTAAAGTTCATCATCATTATTTCAACCAACAGACGTCCAGTGCTGCACATTGGCATCTCCACATAGATCGGTCCTGTGCCACCCGCATCCAAGGGACTCCTGCGACCTTCACTAGATCGTCGGTCCACCTTGTGGAGGGCCTGCCACGGCTGCGACCTCCTACGCGATCTCCACTCAAGGACCTTTCCACCCCAACGGCCGTCTGTTCTCCTTGCATTTAACCCTAAAGTCAAATCATTGAAACCACGCGTCAACAAAACTGAAGCCCCCGATGAATGTTCCATTCGCAATAGAGCGTTATTTGGCATTTTTCGAATTTAAAACCAATTATCTACTATGGAGTAAGCTCGACTTTTTGTTATCGACCTCGAAGGCGTATTCTAAATTCAAATATCTATATCTGTAACTAGTAACAACACCGATGTAGGGATTACTTTTTCAAATGCTTTCAGTATAGAATTGTAGAGATTATGTCAATGAAGCGTTAATGAAAACATAAGTAGGTATTTTAGAACAATTCGTCAGAACGCGAAACAGTCCCATCTGACACTTTGGCTAATGTCCTTTTAACGAGCGCCTCTTGTATTTTTTACTAAGTCAATCTAAGCCCTATAAAGTCCGGATAAGCTCATGTATTAGTGTTGGGTATGCTTAAAATAACATAACGCACATAACAACATAATTAAATTGTAATTGCTTATATAATTACATAATTGGGGTAAAGGGAGTTAAATATTGACAGCGCACTTGTGACTCTACTGATGTTGCAGGTGTCTATGGGCGGCGGCAATCGCCATCCATCAGGTAATCCGTATGATCGTCTGCCACCTATCATATTTTTATGATGATTTGTCCAAATCTATTCAGTAGTTTTTTTGTGAAAGGATAACACAAACATAATAAATAATACTTACACAATCTCATTTTACCAGCAACAGATGGCGTTAATCTGTCTCTTCCATACAAAAGTGAATTTCTCATACTATCCTACATCGTCGAAAGCAAAGTTCGCATACTGACATTGAATATTTACCACAAACCAAGATTAAAATTAAATATTTTAAAAACAACACTCACACACTCAAAACTTTCGCCGCTTCGCGTTTATAATATATTGTATTGTGTGTATTTAATTATTAAATTTGTGTTTCCTCTCTTGTCTAAGCTACTAAGCACGGAGTCAGGTTTATTTATCTATCTATAATTTTAGTAGGATTTTTTACGGAAGACTTTTTTTCCCCTCACTCACTTTCTAATAATACTAATTCAGCCTGAATAATCCCAACACTACAGTAGCAACCTCAGAATTCTTCCTTGATTAATTAACTCAACTACGGCCACCTTAAGCTGGATTCAGCCTAATCTCCACTCATTAAGATCCACTTGACTGACCCTGATTTCTCGCTCTGACGCCTCAAGCGCGAAAGGGATGGGGAAACCAATACAATTCAGATAAACGTCTCTGTATTTTTGGGCCAGTCATTCACTCAAACGTGGAATTTATTCTTTAGAATTAGTCACACTAAACTTGTGATTGTCATTCCAACCTCATCATCTAGTGGATGGCGGTCCATTACTGTGCATTTCTTACGGAATTTTCTACCCCAGACCACATAATACTTAATAAGTTACGTTTTGTGGATTGGTTTAGTGGCAGTATTTCCTACGATAAGAGTGGTTTCAAACTCAATTTTCACTGCCCTGAGCTTTGAGAGTGACGAAATGCGTGTGTATAGCCTGTATTACTTCATTTTGTTTCTGATCTAATATTTATAGTTTCTTGCCATTTTACAATACGTAAAAAATCGATTTATGTTATTTGCTCTTAAAATATATTCCCAAATAATACTGTCAATGAAAATTTGATGACTAATAAACTAAAATGCATGAAAACGTAACCATAAAAAGTTCTTCAAAGTAATAAAACATGAACACAGCATAATGATACCCAGTAATATAGACATAGGACGGTTAACCGAAGCTCCAACGTCCTTGTAAACGGACGTATAATGTAAACTGAATCTGAAAGTTTGTAATTTATTACTAGCAATACGAGTATTATTATTTTCGAAGTCTTGAAATGACGCGGGCGTACCCATACTAATTGATTCGGCATACGCCGACCTGACATCCACATGGGTACCTACACGAGTTCTGGGGTGGAGACCACGTCTATGTAAATGTAATGTAGGACGCCCTCCAGGCCAGATGGAGTGACAATATGCGCAGAATAGCTCGCAAGAGCTGGATGCGAGTGGTGAAAAATAAAGAGAGAATATTAGCAGAAGCCTATGTCCAGTAGAGGACTGCAAACAGGCTGATGAAGATAATGATGATAAGTCTAATGTAATGTTTAAGGGTATTTATCCTCAATTGCACTACCTAATCAAATCTTTTTTTAAATTAGCATACTTGATCCCACTGCTGGGCAAAGGCCTCCCCTAAGGTCTTCCACTGGCGCCTATTTGCTGCCATTATTTCCCAGTCCCGGGAGTGATGATCCAAATCGTCACGCCATCTTTTCTTAGGCCTGCCTCTTAGGCGACGGCCATCTGCAGACTGCCACTGCGAGACGATTTTGGATCAAATCGTATCCTAACCTACATAACGAGTAGGTACACTGTCTATACAATTGTCAAGCCACTGACTTTGTTATTAACTTCGTGATATATGTCTGATGGGTCTTCATAACCATCAAATTCATATTTATGACCTCATAGAGCCCTAAGTGAAAATTGAATGAAGTTCATTTTGTAAGCTCTACACTTTTCTGAGATTAAATTTTCACAGTGACATTAAAAGAGTGAATGAGTTTTGATTGTTCGGAAAGTTCAGGGAACGCGTTGGAACCACTAGCGCGGCTACTTGATTTTTATTAAAATTTTGGATTATTTAAACCGTGGGAGGGCCACGATTCGGCATGAATGAGCCAGCTCGACAACACTGATACCACAGTCTCACAGAAGACCGGCATTAAGCAGCGCCTACTCTGTGTTTCGTCGAGTGAGTGAGGGTGAATGAGGGTTAAAGGCTCCCGAGTTTGGGCCTCCGGTACCCGTGCTCTCACTAGCTCGGAAAAACACATCCAGGCGCGGCATTACGCTGGTCTTCTGTAAGGCCATGGTATCACTCGACCGGTCGAGCCAGCCTATTTATGCCGAATATTTTATCATACGTGTAAGTTTTCAAAGAATCCAGAGCGCCAGGCGCTAGTTGGCACTTGTCTGCCCTAAGAAACGAGGATGGCGGATCGTGAATTGTTTTCTTTTTCGAAAATTGATTACAGAGAGTAAGCGATTTTTCAACTTTTGGAGAGCCGCTGATTTGAAAAGTTGCTCCCGCGCTATGGCGAAACACTTTGTCAAAAGTACCAAAATTAAAGTTAAATGGGATGAAAAATGCAGACTATATTGCTAGATAACTTTTATGTCATAGTATTAATAATAAACAAATGAGAAAGCCATACTTCAGCATTTAATTATTCAAGATAGCCATCATTACACGTTAAAATAAAACAATTAAATATACATTTTATGATGCTGCGTTAATTAAAGGCTACCACGTCATGCGTATAAAATACTGATGAATGAGTTAAGAAGTACAAAAAGAAAATTAGAAAAAGTCAAAAACAGAGCCATCTCTTTTTTGCAAGAAGAAAGAAAGTGACATATTGGAAAACTATATATTCCTTTTGCAGGCATTGGCTCGAAGTGATACCATGACCTCAGATACCGGCCTAAAGCAGCGCCTGCACATTCGAATGAGTGAGCTACTTATACCATAGAAAAACTTTGCACTAGGTTACATAGATTATAATGATGTAACCTAAGTATAAATGCAATAAAGTTATCGAGTACCTACACTAAAATCACACTAAAACTATACTCAAATTATAACATTTTTTTTTATTTCGCTTGGGTGAACAACTCCGTTTTCCAATGGTCCTTCAAAGGCCACATCCCCAGACAATACTAAATTAGACGAAAGAGAAATAGTAGTCTCGTAAAAACAGATACAAAATATTCCCTAGGGAAGAGTCAGCAAGAAAATGTTAAAGTACCGAGAGATTTTTTAAACTTTTAGATTTACGGATGTGATACTGAAAAAGAATTGGAGGAAACAAAAAAAATAGACAGCATCACATAAATTGTCTTAGTCCCAAACTAATATCACAAAATAATTACACACAGAAAGGAGGCTGCCCACTAAGAGCTAAAAACGTGTCATGTACTCACGCATGCGCACTAACGGGGAAATACGCGTTTCGACCACATTAGTCCTAGCCTTTGACATAAGATTGTCAAACTGTCGAGGTCTGTGGTAGAGGCCGCGCGCTTATGTACTCATGCCGGGCAACAACCCTAGCATATGTCAACGAACTTTTCTAAATTCAAAATCACTGAGGCTGAGTCTAACTTCTGTGTGTAATTATTTTGTGCTAATATGTTCCGTTGTACAGTCAGCCACACATCAGGTTACCACAACCTATCAAATGTCAATAGTAATGTGTATGACAGTAAGATGCGAGTCGATTGAAGAAATTTGACAGTTTTGTATACCTTGATGTGTAGCTGTACGTACATACTATGGAAACCAGGAACAACGAAGTATAGTCTACGGCAAGAAGCTGTAGTTATGACCTTGAGTGCACAGAAACCAATTTTAATAGAAAGTCTTCTTTTTTACAAGTGCGCAAAATAACGGTCATCGCTATACTTTCGTGCCTCCAGCTATACCCACAAATATCACAGCTCTAGAACAAATAAATTACGCAGGCCATACCGTAGCTTCATTTAAATCCCAGGTAGTCCTATATTGACTCCCAAAGAAGATACAGAGATATTTTTGCATAATTCCATTCACACAATAAAAGGGGATTATATTCTAGCTAATAAAATTTTGAAAAGATCCAGAAAGTTTGCTCTTGATATTCACCTCACCACCTTCCTACAATCTCGAGATTTTACCTTTGCTCTGGCTATAAAAAAATGCTTGGAAACAGTCTACTACCGAAGTTTCCCTGATAGCTCCATTATAAACTCTCTGTAACTGCAGTAAAAGAGATGCTCTTATACACACTGTACCCTGCAACTGCGGAAGTTGTGATTAGGTTAGGTTATAAACTACAATGTATCTCATTCAAAAATAGGGGAGTAATAAAAAGGAGCAGAATGGACGTTGTAACGGTAAAAATTAAACAAGAATGTAAGAAAAAGAAGTGAGTGTAAAAGTATCATTCGTACATGGCCAGACACCTAAGGATTTAAGGAATATGATGAAGTTGAGGTGTTGCTTCCATGTTTCATATTGCATGCTTTGACACAAAGCCACACAGATACACATATAAACCCACACAACTTGCACTATACACACAACACACACACTACACACAACCACACACACAACATACACAACACGGGCGAACACACACACCCACAGACACGCACATTCTCAAATATCATAAGTATACAAAATAACTTAAATAATCGGCAAGGTTTCGCTAATCCATTAAATTACAACGTTTACTTAAGATTAATTTCATCAAAAAAAAGATACGTCTGGGTTAAAGGCATGTGTTAAATACGTATCTCCTTATTATACTCGTTTATAGATGCCTACTGAATGCATAACGCCCAAAGTTCGTAAGTCCGTCTTGTTACGTGTCCAAAGGTTTATCGGCATAACTGAGGCTTCATTGATAGGCTTCAGGCCTTTGTCCTGGACAGAGTGCAGCGACGGGGAAGTAGGCTAGATCGCGTTAGGAAACTTGTAATCGCGTAGGACAATCTTAATTCAGTTAATGTGGACACTGCACTGGCAGGACACTTTTGTAGCTCAACTGTTGATTTCATTTGACATTGGCAGATGGTCACAATTTTATCATAATATATTTTCGTAAGAGATCCGCAGAAGATCTAAGGTCACAGACATAGCCCAAACTCAATGACATGGCTCAAGTGGCAATGGGCAGGGCATATTGCGAGGAGAACAGACGGCCGTTGGGGCGGAAAGGTACTTAAGTGGAGGCCGCGTACAGGAAGTCGCAGCCGGCTCCCAACAAGGTAGACCGACGATCTAGTGAAGCTTGCGGGAGCTCCTTGGATGCGGGTGGCACAGGACTGATCTATGTGGAGAACATTGGGTGAGGCCTTATGTCCAGTAGTGGACGTCTATTGGCTGAAATGCCAAAGACCTCCCTACCCTAAAAACTTGGACCTGATTTTTTCTGTTCAGAAATTCCCATTGTCAGCCTGCAATCTGAAAGTTGGCGGTCCTGTACCCTGTGGCTGGGTAAGTACGTTAAGCAGTTTGGTCCCGCGCTCGATCCCTCTTTTGTCCTGTCAAACTGGTGTCCCATCTCCAAATCCAAATTAAGAGGGTAAGGGAATCGGGAGTGCATTTGTGTTTGCGCGCACACTTATCGCTAATCAGCCGCCATAGCCGAATCGGTTAGAAGATATTATTATTAGTAGGTAATCTAAAAGGCGATACCGAATTCGTTAGTTCGAAAAAAAAACTGTTTCGACTGAAGTAACTTTTGAAGCCAAGTGTTTGAATACATTAGCTCAGCTCGTAACGATCGGGCCTGGCAAGGCAAAGGAGAAATTTCCCTAAATATATTTTTCGTCGACTGTACCAAGTGTAAGGCAGAAGAGTGGAATTCGGAAATGTTGAATAAAAAGTGAAAAAGTAACGTAATGGATATCCCATAGATCGACCGTTTAATTAACTCTTTGACAAACGTTAAAAATGCATGTTATGCCATTAATGCGCTCGTTGAAACTTTAACTGTTATTTTATAGGTACACTAGTGGCCCGCCCTCACTTCGCTTCGGGACCGTAATTCAGAAATGAGCCAATAGATGGCGCTGTGCTAAATTACATCGCGCAAGCGTTTCGTGTTTTCAGTTTACCTATAAGCCTTGTCGTTGTCTATAGAAGTTATATCTTTATAAATAGTATAGATATAGATTTTCCATTGCACAATACAAGGACAGTTAAATAAGTTTTACAGAATGTTAAAAACATTATTAGACTTTTTTACATTCCTATTTAATTGACGTACCTATAAATAAATAACGTTTCTGTTTGAAAAACTGAAGCCAACAAGTATCATTAGGCAAAGAATTTGAATTCTGGAAATGCTGTGACTAAAATTTATTTTTGACCCTAATCAATAGCCACTATTACATTGGTTTTAAATTCCGAAAATTTAAAAACAGCGCTCTTTTGAAATAGAGCTTCCATTAGCATAGCTCGTTCACACAGTATCTTCAGGTATATAATCAAACGTTTGAACGCGAAAGTCTGATGATGATTTAAGATGCTTGAATATGCGTTTTTAGCGACTGGAAGTAAAGGTACTGTTCTTATAGCGTGGTTAATGGTTCAGTTAATGCTTTGTGTAAGATGCGGAAGTTTTTGGTAGGCGAATAACACAAAACAATACGGTATTTTGACCCATATTTTTTTTTAGGTTTAAAATCCAAAGACCTCTCTATTACTTATACTTAAGGGGCTATACGAATGAAACTAGCGCCGCCAATCTATTTACGCTGATTGTGGCGAAATACGATATTTTTGAAGAAAATAAAACATTACAGACTTAGATCCAAGTAAATTGGATTTTTCAAGATGCAATACAATATTTCTAACACGCGACAAGTAACAATAATGTCAATTATTGCTCAAAGTGGCCGTTTTTAGCTACTTGGATCTACGTCTGTAATGTTTTATTTTCTTCAAAAATATCATATTTTCGCCACAATCAGTGTAAATAGGTTGGCGGCGGTAGTTCATTCGTATAGCCCCTTAGATACATTGTTGAAAAAATGCTTAATTCCCATTGAAATCACGAAAGATCGTAACTTTATTTACAGGAAAACGCTTAATTGGACAAAATAATATGAATGCACGGGAAAACAATAACCGAAAACTAATCCTACCAAAAAGGAAAATTAAAACAGGGTAGGCCCCTTCGGAAATGCCCCCAAAATGCTGGTGGCGTTACCTCGTTAGCTGCCAGCCTTTGGGTCTTCCATGACTACAACTAAGCGCTTAGCTAAGTCTCGGAAGAAAGAGAGAGCATCGGGACCCCACGATTGTATCAAGCCCAAAACGCTTGATACAAATGGCGGCTAGCGTGGGACGTCCGCCACACGCATTATATTTATGCATTATGCTTGGCAGCTATGTATTATGAATATTTCGTTTATGTAAACTGTTTTATTACAATTAGCTGGCGTAAATTGTACGGGCTATTTAGTCGTACTAAAATTTATTTTTGACCCTAATCAATAGCCACTATTACATTGGTTTTAAATTCCGAAAATATAAAAACAGCGCTCTTTTGAAATAGAGCTTCCATTAGCATAGCTCGTTCACACAGTATCTTCAGGTATATAATCAAACGTTTGAACGTGAAAGTCTGATGATGATTGAAGATGCTTGAATATGCGTTTTAAAACAGATCCATAAAATTATAAATCATTATAGTTTACTTGAAAGAAGGCCGGGACCACAAAATAATTACACACAGAAAGTAGGCTGCCCACTAAGAGCTAAAAACGTGTCATGTACTCACGCATGCGCACTAACGGGGAAATACGCCTTTTCGACCACATTAATCCTAGCCTATGACATAAGATTGTCGAACTGTCGAGGTCTGTGGTAGAGGCCGCGCGCTTATTTAGGTACTCAACAACCCTAGCATATGTCAACGAACTCTTCTAAATTCAAAATCGGGCTGAGTCTACCTTCTGTGTGTAATTATTTTGTGCCGAGACCCTCGTTAGAAATCAAAGCACAAAGGATAACAAAGTCTTTACACCACGGCTTAGCGACTGGAAGTAAAGGTACTGTTCTTATAGCGTGGTTATTGGTTCAGATAATGCTTTGTGTAAGATGCGGAAGTTTTTGGTAGGCGAATAACACAAAACAATACGGTATTTTGGCCCATATTTTTTTAGGTTTAAAATCCAAACACCTCTCTATTACTTATACTCAAGATACATTGTTGAAAAAAAATGGTTTATTCCCATTGAAACAACGTAAGATCATAACTTTATTTACAGGAAACGCTTATGGACAAAATAATATGAATGCACGGGAAAACAATAACTGAAAACTAATCCTACCAAAAATGAAAATTAAAATTGATTGATTGATTGATTTTCAGAGCTAGACTTTATAGAGTTGAGACGATACACTTTCTTCAATCAGAATCAGTTAGATATTTAGTTAGCTTAGCTCCATCCGCAATTTCCTGAGACAAAAATATCTATAAGCCCGCAAGATCTGAAGAGTTCAAGACGAATACCGCTATCTCTCTTCACATACACGGATACTAAGTACTTAACAAGCCGGTCGCTGTCTATAGGCTACCAGGCTGCTATTTCAAAGAATATAAGTGCACTATTATCGACAAGAGCTTGGAATGGAATCGATAACAGTAAAACCAAGACCAGTACGCCACGAGTGCAATCCCAATATCGCCGCCATTTGATTTATATTGAACCACCGCGCCTTCACTTCGTATCGAAACATTAGGTCCACTCTGTGCCAAATGCCAATAGATGGAGCTGGATGTCGGTTCACTCATCACACTCATCAGCAACCCACGGTCATCCACTGCTGGACATAGGTCTCCCCCAATGCACGCCACCGCTCCCGATTTTCGGCCACTCTCATCCAGCTCACTCCAGCCAGCCTTCGAATGTCGTCATCCCATCTTGTAGCAGGGCGTCCAACACTACGTTTGCCTAGTCACAGTCTCCACTCAAGGACTTTATGGCTCCAACGGTTGTCAGTTCTGCAGCTAATGTGACCAGCCCACTGCCACTTCAGTTTGCTAATTCGGTGGGACGTCGGTTGCATCACGCAAATTTTTATTCATCCAAGAAAAAGTAGAAGGTACTCGACTGCGATAGAGATCACCCATGCGTTGGACTGACTAAATGAGGTCTGCCATCAGGGACGCCATTGCAGTCAACGAGTGCAGCAGGATGACCTCGAGCAGGCAGCGGTGGCGGACTCTAGTGACGCGCATTACAAGCCCGCCGCTATCTGTTTCGGCGCCCGCGTGCACTAAGACACAGGTCCCTCCACCAGCCCATGGTCCTTCCTACCGTCTCGGCATACGGACCGAATCTTGGGAGACGCTCACCAGGTACTTGCTAAGGGCTCTTTCCCCAGTGCGTTTCTTCACTCCCTACAAAGTCTGTGTCTTTAGCCCATCTCAATTTCACCCACTAGTGAGAATGTGGGCTCTCCTCTTGCTTATCATCAACCTGTGGTGAGCATATATACTGAGATAATATAAAAAAAGTGCTCAATTTGCCGCCCCCTGGACGTGTCGCCCGCGTGCGTGCACGCGTTGCACGCCCGATTGCGGCGGCTCTGATTACTAGCCCTACCCGCTACTAGAAGTAGGATGACGATCAAAACCGCACTGCCAATAGTGTACTGGATAAGAAGGAAGGCTAAAACATGTAACGTAAACAGAAATAATGTAAAAAAATACTGCACTCTGAAACACGGCTTTACCACAATAATGGCTACTTACGAGCAAACGGGAAACGCGGAACAATTCGTTCCCACCAACAACTTTGTTTCCGGATGGAATTGACGATGCAGCGAACAAAAATAACCTTACACTCAAATGCGTAAGGTTTAGTTTTGTGTGCTTTTTTGAGGAAAAGTCCCCAACTGCTGTGATGCGTTGAATAGTTACCATAAACTTAGGTACAGTTTGCATGAACGTGAAATAAGAAAAATATGACGTGCATAGGGGTTGCGATATCAACGAAATAAATTTGAACTAAACATTTGTTATAGTACTTAAAGTCTATTAATATTATTCTACTACATGGAAAATGCCTCCATCATAGAAATCAAGTCGTCCCTGCTATGATCCCTGCTTATTCCTCCCCAATTCGTAAGTGTGGTGTTACGAATTGGGGATCAGATCACAAACCCGTAAAATCTTCAGGTTATTCTACATACACTTTTTGGTCGACCCAAAAACAAATCAAGGTCCCAGAGTTCACGACCAATTGGGCATTTCTTAACTTTTCGATGTCTTTGAATTACTTTTCTGAAACAGTGTCATGAAATTATTCGGAAATAAACTTTATTATTTATTATTATAAATGTGAGCGTGTCATACTCGGGTGCATGAAAGTGCAATCTACGAAGCCGGTACGCTTGGAACATGATTTAGAGCTCCTGTGAAAACAAATTGATGACCGACTTTTTTCATCCCCGTCCCTTTCACACGTGTGATGTAATCAGTACTATATCTTAATGATGTATCAGTACAGCACAGTTGGTCAAGTTTGCTTGATGAAGGGTTGCGAAGGACAGACGCCAGTCGCTTAAATGTAATCAGCAGACTTCGTGAATTCTGAATCATGGTCTAAACATACCCTGGATCCCAGACGCAACCGGGCATCACACGATGAGTTCAGTAGCACTACCATGAGTTTGAAATACTATCCTCGCTATCGAAAACTATCGCTTTGTCTCTTTCATTGTGATGCATTTGAAAGAGACAGAGCAATAGTTTACGTTATGTCAGTTTTAGATGTCAACTCATGGTAGCGCTACAGACCGTTTCAGGGCATGTTTAGAATTTAGATATCGTAAGCATCTCACCTCAGCTGCAGAAACTACTCTTTATTTCAAAGTTGACGAAACACATTAATCAAAACAACATTACCTTAACCACACAGACGTGCTTCACCTACTAACCGTACCCAGCGTGAAATTGCAACACATGAAGTTGGCAGCCATAATTTATCACTACTTAAGGTCCCTTCACCCTCCAAACTGCTGCTTTGCACCCGGTTGGCACTTAAAATACTTATAAAATATCGACGGGAGCCAAATTAGGGACTTAACGGTAGTTTAATAGCATTAGGAATAGACATTTGACCACAGTCCCTGATGCGGGACTTCTTGTAACGTGACGTGACGCGGTTATTTGATTCAGAAATTTTGCTTCAACATTAGGTTTCACCATAATGTTTTTTTTACACCTTTCTTTTCGATTCTGATATCAATTTCGGAGAAATATTGGATTTAACGTGGGAGAGCATGAATGAGCTGCACGACTGGAGTGATACCACAGCCTCACAGAAGACCGGCGTGAAGCAGCGCCTGCGCTGTGTTTCGTCGAGTGAGTGAGGGTACCGGAGGCTCGATTGGGGAGAAAGGGGTTAAAGGTTGGCAGCGCACTTGTGACTCTACTGGTGTGGCAGGTGTCTATGGGTGGCGGCAATCGCATACTATACTACTTATCAGGTGATCCGTCTGCTCGTCTGTCATAGCACATTAAAAAAAAGTTCAGATGCTCATAGGTAGCGCTAATTGCTTAGGATAACTCTGTTGCTTGTTTTATCGCTTCTATCTTAATTATAATCTATAGATACCACAATTTCCAGTTTGAATAAGTGATCCAACAGCACTATCATTAGTGGAACAATTTTGAAAATGCCATCACAACCTTTTGTTTTCGACCTAAATCGATATCCATTGCTTTTAATATAATTTTCATTATTTGTGTTATTGACTTTTGTTTTTCCTGTCACCGCTGTGATCCGTTTTTGTATGTAACTAGGGCTAATTGTGATCTAAGACTGTCGCATAAAAATAGAGCTTAATTAGTACTTTTTCAAATGGAATCAACTTCCTGCAGCGGTATTTTTGAACCGGTGCGACATTTAAATCTTCAAGAAAATCCTAAAGGCCGGCAACGTATCAGCACTCTTTCTGGAGTAAGTAGCTGATGTCCATGTAGTGTTGCTGATGTAATGCTGTCCTTGGGCGGCGGTTTTTATTTGCCATCAGGTTGCTTGCTCGTTTGCCTTCCTATATTATAAAATGCTCCCTGATAAAAAATTTAAGAACCACTGCTCTTGCCAAAGAGACACTTTTGATCAAATCCTTCAAAATTCTAAGTTTCCCTTTATTTTGCATATATGTAAGTTATTCCCGTGTAGTTCGCAAGCCGCTTCCGAACTACCTAGACGATGTATTATGCTGGGAAACCCTCGAAAATGGCTGGCAACTTTAGTTGCGACACAGTTGTATAGAAAGCCGTGAGCTGTCTTCAAACAAAAACACATACAAATAAATGTCAACACTTACAAAAATTCGTAGACCTATTGTTTTGTTCGGTAGTTCAGATGGACGAATATCCATTGACCACGTGGAAGATCGTAGATTTAGTTCCCACCTGGAAAAAAAAACGTAGATTTTATTAAGTACGTTATTTACTAAAGGATTTAATGCAAAAAGTTGGCAACTATATCACAAATAGAGTCAGCATTTGCAATAAAGTGACTGCAATCTGTTCTTTGCGACTCTGGAAAAAAGGTCATTTGGATCGTATTTGCTAATCAATGTTTTAATCTAAACTAAACAATATTTTTGTGATGATAATACATGCTCTACAATATGAAAAATATTGGTGACTTTAGGTTAAAATAGTGACCAGCAAAAAAACCTTGAAATTCTGGGATGAGTCTTTTTGAGACGAGTTTCACCCCAAGCTCTTGTAACAAAACCTAAACCAAAGTTAGTCAAGATTTAAAAATGATGCTGTCACTTTCAATGCATCAGTTCTAAAGGATACTAACTTTAGACCTCGAAAAAGAGTGAAAACTACTATCCACTGGTCACTTAATTTCTGGTCGTGCCTCTGTAATCACTTGACATTGGCGCAATCCGTTGTGGAAATGGGGATTTACATATTATAAGCCTTACTGCTCTGTCCTTTACTTTGTCAAGTTCCCTACATAAGCACGACTTAGCGGGTTTCCTTATTACAAAATCTGAATAGAAAATATAGTGTTACTAGATTCCACGCGCGTCAAGTTCTGGTATTTGGCTTATCGAAACCTTGTATATTCTAAGTAAGTCAAGTAAGTAGATTCAGGCTGAGTAACATCTTGCCTTTACGTAAGCAAACGTGATTTGCACAAGTCTTAGAAGTCTTTTATCAGGTTTCTTTGTGAATGCGCTTGGATAAAGTTGGTGTCTTTTTTTTTTGGCCAGATTCTACCGTATACTTATTGAGACCCGATAAGCAAAAGTAGTGAAATGATATCTGGCAGTTTATAAAATAGTGACGTCACGGGTCACATTATAGAAAATTACCTTATAATAGGTTATATTAAGTTAACGAAAAATTTCATTGATTTTCGCTCTTACATTATGATGGATAAGGTTCAAAATCATGTGGGACCTATATTCTTATTAAGGGTTAACCAAAACCTTTTTATTTTGTGCAGTGACAAGACACTTTCTTTAGCAAAATAACTTTACATGATTTCATTTTGTATCATTATGAGTATCTTATCAGCCTCTACATGATTCGCAAGAAGACCTCTTAAAGTTGATCTTTCACTCGTCTCCAGATGATATTTTGATTGCTTCCAAAGCGATTGAATTTTCCTTATAAAAATATGTTATTTTTAGAAATAACCCACAGAAAAACAAACATGTTTACTAATGTTATTCCTATTATTTGCATTCATCACGTAATCATAAGTCAATATAACAGATGGACACACACAGATGGATGGATTACAATAGATGGTTCTGAGGTTTGCAAAACAAACTGCCTTTATAAAACTGAAGAATCGAACTTCATCGGTCAATCGGTCGTCAATTATCTTAAAGATAAGGTTGAAAAATGTCAAAATTCTCCTAAAGCATTTTTGGTTCTCGGATTCCTTGTAGCATTCGTTGCATTTGTTTATAGCAACATTGATTACAATACACAAAATTTTAAAGGAGAAGTTGAACTACCTACTTTAAGTCATTCTCTCAATAAATCCACAAACAATATTAAAAGATATCATGAAAATAAGTTCAGTCGGAGCGTGCAAGGATCACTGAAAAGGAACTGTGCTCATTTCAAGAACGGTGAAAATATAGTGTTGAGCAACATGGCAGATGTATGGCAGGCTGTGTACTACCAGCTGCCAGAAGATATCACGTGTTTTAAGATTCACATCAAGAGGATTACTGTAAAGGTAAGGTTAGAAAACCGGCTCCCATTCCCCCCAAGTTAGGCCTCCTTTATGAGGGTAACAGAGGCCTCGATTGTAGACTCGAGAAAATATAGCGCAGGCGCGTTGGACGCCCTTTTTTTTTGAAGCACCACAGCTGTACCAGTTGTGTCACAAGTGCGCTGTTTACCTTTTAACTCCCCTTCCCCTGGATTGCGCCTCCGGCACCCTCACTCACGCAGCAAAACACAGCGCATGCACTGCTTCAAGCCGATTTTCGGTGAGGACGTGGTATTACTTCGGTAGAGCCGGCCCATTCATTCCGAAGTGTGGCTCTCCCACTGTTAAAATATGACACTGTAAGTATTAATGTAACTGATCAGATCCGACCTTATTAGTTGAATTGATTAATACGGCCTTTACCTTCAACCGAATTGGTTTCAGCAGAAATAGCCCGAACTCTCGACTTGGTGAGAAATATTAATTATGAGCTTCCCGTTTCTAGTTCCATTTCGAACTTAAATTTAATATTTACCATCAGCCTTTGACTGAAATTGTTTATAGCGACGGGTGGACGCACTAGTGACACCAATTTATTAAAAAAAAAGTGTTGACTACCTTATCGCTTCTAGGCCTTTTGGCTAAGATCAAAGTGTTGACTACCAAAACGAATCTATCTAAAAAAGTGTGGATTCAGCCTTGCGGAAAACACTATTTATACTTTTTACTAGCGACCCGCCCTCACTTTGTTTCGGGATCTAATTTTTGCTATTAGTTCCGAATATTACCAATAGATTGCGCTGAGTGTCGATTACATCGCGCGAGTATTTCGACTTGTATAATAAAGCCCTCATCGATGTCTACAGAAATTAACTCTTTATATACACCGTGCTGATGAAACAATCATTTTTCAAATCTCAAAAAAAAATCACCTTCCCATACAAAAGTGATCAGCTGATAGTTGCAATTTAAGGTTTAAAAAAGCACGGTGAATAATTTTTATAGAAGATTTGACTGACTGGGCATTTGGTAGAGTCCCTGCTTCTTACGAATGTGGATAAACACTTGTGTTTGTTCAATACGTGTGATGAGCACTTGTGTTTGTTCAGTGTCTAGGTGTTATATATGTATTTAAGTATAATATTCGTGATCATCTGTTATCTGATATCTGTAACACAAGTTATTTATTCATTTAAAACTTGTTCAATCGATCTCAAATCGATTGTAATCACAAAATCAAGATTTGGAGTACAAAAAATCATTCAATTAAACGCATAAGTGTTCGCCAAGATACTGAAGCTTAGTAGTTTTAAAAAATAGATCTGGTTTAGTAGCGAATTTAAATCAATGTCGTCGCTAGTGAGCCTTAACCGTCGACTTAAGTAAATAACCTTATTTACCAACTTGAAGGTATGTTTTAGCTAATTAATTTGGAAAGATTCAAGTTTCGGTAGTATTGTTTTGATTTTAGAAACTTTGTTTGGTAATGATGGCGATGGATGAATGTCAAAAGGTAGAAATATCTTTAAGAAATTGTGACAACTTAATGTACTTACTTAATAAGTAAAATAGGTACTCTAGAAGCGTTTGAATGCTGTAATTAAAAACTAAGTTACGTTCAATTTCGTCAACTTATTTCTATTAAAACTTTTATCTACTAAAGTACTTTATCAGAAGTACGTCCATCTATAGATAATATCAAAAGAGAAAGTTATTAAGTAACTGGGTGTTTTGGAAATAAAACTAAGGGTGGGTCTGACCTAAGGCCTGGTTATTGTAGATTTCAATATTATATCGATTCGGATATACTGCTGCGGCAAATTTATTCCACAAAATTAGACCCTGGTTGGCAAGAAAAATTGGAAAAGAGTACGGTGTCGAAAACAGTAATATCAAAAAAGCATAGTAGTTTATATGTATCTACAGTTTTCATCGGATATTCGCCATGTTTTTTTCAGAATTGGGAGCCTGCAGAGGGGCCATTCTCTTGCACTCGATATTGAAGTCGAATGTAGAGATTTCATACATCCGTCCATACAAATCTCTAATTAATTCGACTTCAATTTCTAGTGCGGGAGTTTTTCCCGGGTCTTAACGAACAAACAAAAATAACAAGAACAAAGTGTCTTATTTTTTATATGGCTATTATTAAGAAAACGAGAAAGTAACTATGTTGTAATGATGTACCCATAAATTTTAAATGCGCAGCCATTTTGGCTCTAGTACCTATCGTAAATACCGAGTTATTTGGACCTAAAAGTACCGCCTTGTTGGAACTATAACTTTGGGCTTACCGACTCAAGCCGTAAGACGTCTTGGATAGTTAGTACAAATCAAAGATTTGTTCAGTCAGCAGTGCCAGGCAATTAGTATAATTAAATCTTAGATTTAATCAGCTTGAACTCTGAAAAAAGCGTGATTTGAATTTTTTTTTATCCTATAACGATAATAGAGTAGCGATAACAATAAGCTTAGATAACAATAGGCTTGTCTTACACGTTATACATTATACTACACTTCCACCGTGAAATTAAACTATGATGCAGTCCTCTCATCGTAGCGTTAAATTCCCTGCTCTGGAAATCGCATGTATCGATCACGTTATATCAGATGAATTTGAGGTGAAACTGCGGACTCGATTTCCTGCTGCGTGGCGGTGATCGCATGCGAATGTAGGCTACTGAGGGGCTAGCACGAACATTTTAAAGTAGGTACCTAATCGTTACGATAACGTATCGTGTCCGCGTTACGATTACGCTATTATTAAGCACAAAGTAACTTTGCCGATGTATCGTAATGTAACATTTATTTTAGTTGCGGATCTTTCCTTTGTTACGATACGATAGTATATGTACTCGATATGAGAGGATGCTCTCTGACGTTTGTGCAGTCAAATTTAGCTATGCTTACGTAGGTACGATAGAGGAATCTCTTCAATCTTTTGCACAAATTGTTTGCGATAGTTACTACTGTTGAGCTTCGTTTATTAGGTTTATTAACCAAACAGTTGCAAAGGTCAGACGGTGTTTACGATAGAATTACCAGACTCCAATCCTAAATCATGGGCTAAGCGTACTGCGGCATATTGGTTGCTTTGGCGACAGCTTTGGATAGAACTGAAAGAAACAAATCGATCAATCGTATTGCATTGTATCTATACAAACATAGATTAGGCATTCAAATCCATTTAAGCGGTGCTATCACAGGGAGTTCTACGGGAGAATTTACTTTATCCCATTCAAACATCAAAAGAGCCACAGCTACACTATAATGAACGACGAGTCGCAATTAGCGGGGCCATTAATTAAATCTCCAGGTGCTCTGCCCCCCCCCCCCCCCCCCCTCTTACACACTAAACATACAAGCGTCCCAACTTAGTAACTTGAACTTATGCAATATTACTTCGAGGCTCAAGAAAACATACACCACAGAATGGATACAGCTAGTAGCGTTATAATGTTTTCCTCACAAAATCATTACACACAGAAAGTAGGCTGCCTACTTAGAGCTAAAAACGTGTCATGTACTCACGCATGCGCACTAACGGGGTAATACACCTTTTCGACCATATTAATCCTAGCCTATGACATAAGATTGTCGAACTGTCGAGGTCTGTCTGTAGTAGAGGCCGCGCGCTTACGTACTCATGCCGGGCAACAACCCTAGCATATGTCAACGAACTCTTCTAAATTCAAAATAAGGCTGAGTCTACCTTCTGTGTGTAATTATTTTGTGGTTTTCCTAACTGATATAGTGCACTCTCTATTTTCTTGCCCTATATGAGATTTGGCCAACCTTTCATTCCCTTTTCCCCCAATTGGGCCTCCAGTACCCTGACTCACTCGACGAATTGGCGCTGCTTCACTGTCTTCTGTGAGGCCGTGTTATCACTCCGGTCGAGCCGGCCCATATTTGCCGAAGCATATCTTTCCCACGTTAAAGTCATCTCAAGTTGAAATTTCAAATTGAGGCAACCAATTATGTTAATATTCACGAAAAATCGTCCTTGTTCCAGGAAAGACAAGCATACGCCGATATGTATGGCAACTTCGATCACTCCGTAGACTGGAACCGTTGCCTGATGGAGGTGAAGAGCACGGGGGACGCGAAGCTGAATAGGAGGCACTTCCTCATGGGAAGCAGCACTAGTGAGGGCATCTTTGAAAACATCCTGATTTGGGAACCTAAAGGTAACTCGTCATCTCTCCTCTACAGGAACACTTTCAAGAAATTGTATCGTTTTTTTACGAATACGTATCGTTTATACTTACGAAATTCATCGGCTTAGTAAGGGGTTCGGATGGTGTAAAGTGGATAGCATGTCTGCCCGGTCTGCGGAAGGTTGTGGGTTCGAGTCCCACCTGAACCCTCCGAGGAATTTTTTAAGTGCAATATTTACTTAAATTGTATCGTATCCACGCTAGGATTACGCTAGTGCTCAGCATGAAGTACCTCGATGACGTATCGTACCGTACCATTTCCTTCAAAAATGTATTGATAACGTTACTTGTTTAGTCTGTAGACGAATGCTCACTGAAAAGAACTCTTGAGCACAGCTCAAACAGTAAAATAAACCTATAACTAAATCTAAAAAAAAAACTAAGTCTCTATGGCAATGTCGTGAGAATGTAGGCAGCATGCAGCAGCATCGACTCCAACATTCCATATCCTTACGGTTTTTTTAATGTGACGACCCATTTGGCGTAGTGGTTTGAGCGCCGGTTGAGACGCAAGGGTCGCGGGTTCGATTCCCGCATCAAGACAAATGTTTGTTAATGAAACAGATATTTGTCTTGGGTCTGGGTGTTTGTAGTTCCTTCGTTGTTTCTGGTTTCCATAGTACAAGGGAAAACCTTAGTTTGGGACCAGGACAATGTATGTGATGTTGTCTCAATTTATTTATTTATTTATTATTTAATGCGCTCTATTTTGTATCGTATGGAAAAATTTAAGGTTTTGCAGTTACAAAATATACCTACATTTTATTAATTAATCCACCAACATGACAACAAGTGACTTTAGTTTTCCAATAATTGGGCTACATACCCGTAATGAGAATATTTTAATCATTGTTATTGCAGATTGGCTTAATGATTTGAATGTAATGGGCGACGACTACCTCATTTGCAACCGTTTTCCCCCATCCATATTAATATTTATAATGCGAAAGTACTTAACGGAGACGTTTTAAACCAAGTTTACCTTTGAGTAAACCACATTTTGTACTAAGGGGGTAAATAATTTAGTTGCAAATGGGTCCTCAAGTAAAAGCATACATACAAGACTCGCATGGGCGGAACAAGGAGGAGCGGTTTGGCCTTTTCAACCAATGTAAATGCCCACTTAAGGCACAAAATAATTACACACAGAAAGTAGGCTGCCCACTAAGAGCTAAAAACGTGTCATGTACTCACGCATGCGCACTAACGGGGAAATACGCCTTTTAGACCACATTAATCCTAGCCTATGACATAAGATTGTCGAACTGTCGAGGTCTCTGGTAGAGGCCGCGCGCTTATGTACTCATGCCGGGAAAAACCCTAGCATATGTCAACGAACTCTTCTAAATTCAAAATCTGACTGAGTCTACCTTCTGTGTGTAATTATTTTGTGACTTAAGCTCGATATCGGGTACAGTGTCTTACCACCTTACCTCTGAAGTAAATAAAATGATGTTTAATTTTCAGAAGACAACAGCACAGAGTACATCCTCACCCGGGACCCTCCCGACCAATGGCGGGTAGTTCGGGACCTACTCCTCATGAGGGATTGCCACGATGGGTCCCTCGTCATATTCTCTCGGTACCCGCGCCGTCATCACCAGGCGGACCTGTTTGATGCCCTGATGATGTTCGGAGAAAGTTCCATGCAGGGCAAGATGGCGTGCGATAAGAAATGGGACCTTTCGGATTGGTCAAGAAATATTATATGAATTCTTTTGTAACCTGATTGTCAATTTTATTGCCAAGTACCTGTTGAATAAACAATTTTTCTTCTAATCTTTTTTGATCATAATATGTCTCACTGCTGGGCAAAGGCCTCCCCTAAATCCCTCCACTGATCTCTATCCAATGCTATTTATGGGCAATCGCGGGCAAAGCTGTTTGGGTCATCAGCTCATTATTTTTTGGGCCTACTCCGCTGTCGGCGTCCAGCGGGTTCCATTGAGCCATTGCCCAGCAGTGGGACAGTATAGGATAAATAAAAAAATAAAAAAAATATGTAAAAATTTAAAAAAATTAACTATGTGAGTAATATTCATTACAACATCCACATCGTTACGTTGTTTTGTTGTGATGGCAGACGAATAGACGGATCATCTGATGGTAAGCGCTTGCCGCCGCCCATAGACAGACACCACAAGACCGGCAGAGTCACAGTGCGATATCAACTTTTTTACCCCTTTTTCCGCGATTAGGCCTTCGGTACACTCAACTCAACGGCGAAACACAGGCGCTGCTCCTTAAAATCCTAAGTAAAGCAGAAGTAATAAACCTTTAACATCTTTTAATAAAATGTGAAATAACAACGTAAACAAATTCTCGGAAGTTTATACTCGTTTCATAACAGACCCACTTAATAAACGCGCTGATTCAGCCACTCTGAATTATTTTAGCCATATTTTTATTTCCATTTGTAGGGAGCAATAAACGCGGATTTCGTTGCGAGTGGGATGCTATTCAGAAACCTGCGTTGGGTGAAGCCCATTCTGCTTACACAGTTTGCAGTAGACGCTTCCATACACTTCCTATTGGGTTTGAGTGTGCTGAGAAACGACTCAGTACTGTGTAGAGTTTCAAATACATTGATTGATTCCCGTGAAAAAAAAAATTAAAACATGAAACGGGACGTTAATTTTTAAGCACATAATTATGTACATAAGTACTCGTAAGTACCTACATAAAATTGCGTTCTTAAAAATTACCGTCGCTCTAATTCTCGTCTATAATAATAATTTAAATATATTGCAACGCGAAAATCTAAAGAACTAAATTTAGATAGTTTTTAAACATATTTATCTAAAATAAATGAGTGCCTTATTTTGCACAATTCGTTTTGAAAATTGAGCCATTGAAATTTTGTCAACCACGGAAATCAGAGTCTAGGCACGGGAATCAATAAAACAATTTTTATAATACTTGGTACAAATCAACATACTTACTTACTACGCTGGCTCAGCGACCCGAAGTGGATCTTGGCCTCCGACACGAGAATTGGCCACTCCACGTTATTCTCAGCCACCTCTTGCCAATTCGAACAACATAGAATTCACATAAAACCAAATCGTCATAGCGCGAAGTCGTTGTTGTCTGTATTCTTAGATAAGCTTGTATGTTTTAAAAATACTTCTACAAAGGCAACTTTATGAATTTAAAAATCTATACGCCTTTCCTTAGCCCCGTCCGTCGCTTCCGTTCTTTACGTAACCTCTTCATCTTTATTCAATGTGCTCGCATTTTAAAATAAAATTTTATAGCGAATTTTTCGCGAAACTCGTGTAACAAGGTAGAATTTAGAGGCAAGTTTAAAATTAGATGATTTGGGATTGTTTGGTTTTGTGCATTAGCCGCCCACGCTTCGTTTCGGAACATTAGTTCCATTCTGTACCAATAGATGGTGCGAGGAGTCGATTGCATCGCGCTAGTGATTCGCCTTTGCGGTTAGTACTATTGAGGGTTGTCGATGTATACCTATAGCATGACTAACAATAGTGTCTCCTTTCTGTTATAACGGTAAAGTTATTTTTTTTGTTTTTTTTTTTTATATTATAGGAAGGCAAACGAGCAAGTAAGTAAGTGATGAGTTGAGTGTTGAGTTGAGGTGAGTTGGTAGTTATATTCCATTAATTGTGCGTGTAACAAGTAAAAAATAAGAAACAAATCTTCTTCTTCTTTCTCAACATTCTTTAGCCCACCGTTGGGCATAACCTCTCCACAACACCTCCACTTGGCTCGGTCTTGAGTTTTCCTGGCCCATAAGTTCCCTGCGTGACTTCGTAAATCGTCTAAAAAATTTAGTGGTTTATAACTAAGTACTATGGTTATAGACGGGAATTTACGCGATGTTTATATTTAAGCACATAATTATGTACTTACTGCTTGACGTTTCGGCTGCGTTACAACAGCCGTGGTCACAAGCAGACTGGGCGGCGCACGGCGGACGTCTGCTAAAGTCTGTAAAAGTTAAAGATAAAAAAGAGTTAATTCACGCCTATAATAATAGTAGTTATAATGCAACGGGAACATTTAAAGAACTATTAAGTGGTTTACTTTAATATCAATTGAAAAAGATTTTTGTAATCTGATGTATGATTGTACATACACCAAGCAGTATTACGGTTAAACACATAATCATAAACGGGAATCCCAGTTGAAAATCCGCGACGAATGCTCACTGACTTCTGAATGCGAACATCGATACAGTTCGTCTGTATCAACCTGTAGATAGGTATGGTATCACCCTGTACATACGTATGGTATCACCATGTAGATGCGTTTGAAAGGCTACATTCCGCAGCTTTTAACTTTGTAAACTAATGCGGAGGTTGGACGGGGAATATTGATTTTGATGTTGAAATTTCGCTTTATATTGAGACTTGCGGTGGAAAGTTAAATTCAAATAAATTATTTACTTAATAAATAGTAGGTATACCTACACACAAAGGTACAGTTAATTAAAATAAATAAAAGGAGTTGCACTACATTGAACCTAGCAAGGGCATGCAAGTTAGACATATACAAAACTAGGTACAAATCATATTAATTATAAGTATGTATTTAATGGGTAGACATGGGTTAGGTTGGTGGTTTTATATAGCTATAGGTATATGGATGGGTAATGGATGGTATGGTATTTATTTTATGGGTGTATTAATATGTATTTTAGAATTTAGTTTGTGATCCTTTGTTGTCTAGTATCTTTAACACAAGTTCTTAAGCTATTAAGCTATTCTTAGTATGAAGTCAAGTCAGATTTGAATAAAAAAAAAAATAGGTACTAGTGAGTATATAGGTAATGATTAAGTATTATGAGACATTATTTGCACATTTTTTGGGTGTAATTTCTGGTTTCCATAGTACAACAATTGTGGTATAAGGGAAAGCAATTAGGGTCCGGGCAATGTATGTGATGTTGTCTCAATTTATTTATTTACAAATAGTAGGCTATCAGAAGAATTAAGCTACCTTGACAGCGAAAGCGGATCAGGTCAATAGGTCGGCTATTCCCGGACAGATGTCGCGCAACCTTTTGGCTCCAATAAAATCTGTTCTATTTGAATCAGACATTTTTCCTCAAGGAACTCAATTTCCCATACAGAAGTCATCAGCTGATTGATGCAATTTGCATGGGAAGGCTTTCTTTTAAGATTACAGCCTATGTTCCTTTGGGGAAAATATTTGTTTTCATAAAATTAATAATGCCCTGGACCCTTGCTTGGACCACGTCTTCTACCAAGCATTCGGAACAACATTTGGTCTATGAATCTCGGAAATTCAACGAATATTTTTTTCCACTCCCTACAAACAAATTATACAAAATTTACTGAACAAATCACGTAATCGGCTTTGAATCAAAAGTAGAAAAAACAATGCTAATTTCCAAAAGTCTAAGAACAAAATTTTGTTCAGAAGGGTTGGTAAAAGACGTGATTAAAGTAACGTAAAAATTATCACAGATTTAAGTACCTAATACCATTATTGTTCTTAACTGTTGGGTAAATAACTGGCTAAACAATTTAACTTCTTTAAGGGCTGATTTTTCAATCTTCAAATAGTGGATTTCAGTCAGTTAAATTAATAACCAACCAAAGTAAATGTACCTATACGAGAGATACGAGTGCCAACTACGAGTACTGTTATCCATGTATTGAAAGTTAAAATGATTGCGTGTAGTAGTGTAACGTTTTAAAATTTGTTTCCAATGAGTACTTTGCTTTATAAAGCCTTTATACATTACATATATCGCCAAATTAAAAATTACTAAAACATTACCGCTTACTAACTTTCCGCAAAGCAAACATTTCACCCATTTTTCAGTAGGCCATAACAAAGCCCGCAAATTTCATATCGGCGGCTGAAGGAATTCCTTTGTGTATCACCCTTTATGAAAACAGCTGATATCGGGGAATGCAAACCACTTTCAGTTTTATTAACAAGGAAATAAAAAACAAATTCAACTGGTGATATTTTTTTGATAATATTTTTCATATTATGAATGTTTGCTGTGTCGAAATGAACTGTTGTTTTAGTAAATTCGGATTTCTTTTTAGAGTTCCGTAAGCAAAGGGTTAAAACGGGGTCTTGTAACCTAATCTACTATTATGGTCTGACTGAACCAAGATTTTAAGACAGGTTTTGTTTCGTTCTTTTCGAATGCACACACGACAACACGCGGAGTTACACTTTTTGGACTTTGGACCGTACTTATGTCTGAAACACAAGTTCTATTATTCTACTACGAGGAGATATCTTGACATATCGCTGAGAGTACATTAAAACGGAACAAAATTGATCGACGGTTACTCTTGGGGTAAAATACCTTTTTATCAGAGGTCTGTATCCAAGCATGCTGACCATCTCTAATTTTTCAAATCTATGTGGGTATTTCTACCAATCCCTTGACGGTGAGGGAAAACATAGTGAGGAAAAGGGCAATTTACCTCAATTTTATTTTGTATCAGGTATCTACTCGTACAAGTTATTGCCATTTCGATTCGGGCTTTTTTACAGGGACAGAACCATTCGTAATCGCGTGCGATTCGCACTTGACCGGTTTTTTGTTTCATTCTGAATGGAGATTTTTTATCAGAATTTATGACTTGAGCAGAGCTAGAATTTGGTTTTAACAATGGTCCGTTTAGGAGCTAACTATAACTAAGGATACTCCTCTCAACGTTGCCAATATTTTAATTAACATAAAACAATAATTAAACTCTTCTTGTGAACTTGAGAGAGAGAAAAAATCTCATCTGCTAGGCAAACACGTATCATCCTAGAAATTGAGACAGCATAAATCAAATTGGTCCAGTTAAGGCCCTTGTATAAGTGAAACAAGGAACAACGAAGGCACCAAACCCAACACAATGAATATCAGTTTTATTTACAAATATACATGTGTGGGTAAGGGAATCGAATCCGCGACCCTTGCGTCTCAAATAGCACCTCGTTAAATGGCAGTAGTAACGAGTAGGTAAAAAATATTAATTAGAGGGTGTTTTTATTTTATTTAAGGACTTTTATACAGGGATATGTCAGTCCTATTAAACCTTACTCTTAATAAAACAAAACACAATTAAGTAGTTCACAAGAAATAAATAACCAAGGCAGCGACTGTTCTCCATATCACACACTCTGCCGGCCGACTCAGAGGCAGGAGAACAAAATACCTACCTATACGATCTGCGACCTAGAAAAGACTCTTGTCTATTTAGTTCGCAAGTTCAATTCAAGTCTATCTTAGCACATTTGGGTCTTTTCTCCGTGGAAAACCTTTTCCGACCTTATCTCAACTCTAAGTAGTTAAGTTTACATAGACAAACAGGTAAATGTGGCACGAGAAATAACGAGAATTATATCAAGGTGTAGGGTTGCCACTTGTATTAAGCCGAAAAACCTAGCACAAGTAACAAAGTATGTTTATAGTTTTAGGATACCCACACACATCAATTTCAAATATTCTAATTAGCTGAGAATCTGTGGGTGAATTAGATTTCTTTATTAACAAGCCTTCCATTTTGCTAATACTTAGCATTATCTATGGTGTTCGCTTCACATCACCATAGAGAATGGCTAGGTAGGTACATGCCGCAGAAATGGCAAACAAAACTTTTAATGGGGCAAAATTTGGAGCTTTCCCAGACGGAAAGTTAACCTGCGCCTGTGACATAGTTACCACGCTTCGGCATTGATTATCCCGCTCGACCGCAGTGAAACCACAGCCTCACATAAAATCGGCGTAATGCAACACTTGCTTGTGCTTTGCCGTGCGTGTGAGGTTACCGGAGTCCCAATCCGGAGGGAAGTGGAAGTTTAAATGTTAGGTGCACTGCTAACTGTGGTTGCGACTCCATTGGTGTTACAGGTATCCATTTGCGACGGTAATTGCCACAAAGGATAAAAACGGATTGGCCGGAGGGAGACGCAACCAGTGTCGCAAAGACTCAGACGCAAAGTCTGACTTTGCCCGACTTTATTGGTTCGACAACCCTAGGTGCGTCGTCTTACCCCGCTCGGTTCTTTCCTTGCCTGAGCTTTAAATATGTAAGAGCGGTCGCTTACGTCATACAGGAGCACATACACTAGCTACAAAACTTTATTGGTTTGAATTTTAGTATAAAGTAATATGTGTCAGTTACAGAAGCGTCCAATACCGTAGTATTGCCAGGGCAGGGCTTGGAAACCGGTTTAAAAACCGATATGACGTAGTTTATTTCAATCTTTTGGAATAAGGTTTTGTTCCTCTGAAACGGTTTAGAAAAATATGGGTATTTTTCACTAACCGGTTGGACTCGGAGCACTGCCTGTAAGCTGGTTAAGTTAGGTTCCAAGTACCGGTTATCGATCCTATCTGGTCGTTCAAGAATTGCCCAAGCAGATTTTTTGGAAAATGTAACTGTTATTATTATACATGGGAATAAAGTGGCATTAAATTGTCGTCTTGCAGCAGCCGAAACTTCAAGTAGTAAGTACATAATTATGTGCTTAAAAGTTAACGTCACGTTAATTTCCGTCTATATAAATACTTTTATGAATCCCACTTGACATTGATGGAATTTGCTGCCACGACAAATAGTAAAATTGAATTCAATTAAATATTCTTTATTTATTGTGTTAGTGACATTACTTAATATCAATTGTTCGTAACATTCACAAAATAATAATCAATTAAATTCATTGAATAGAATTGAAATGTTATGCTGAGGTGACCATGACGTAATATTAAACTTACCTATGTGATTTTTCTTACAGTAGGTAAATCTATACGCGCTCTTACGCCCGGTTACATCCACCTTCAGTATTCTAATTTCTGTGAACGCTCTTGTTGATACGAAAATGTTATTCACGTGGTATCTCTGAGCAGTCTTCGTTTTTTGCCTGCTCTTGCGGAAAGAAAGATATCGTAATAATTCGGGACCTATTCGGTAAATATTGTGATATCACTGAATATGCAGAATATTTTAGTAGTAGTCGCGATATAGCTCTCTATTCTTTGCTCAAGTAGTAAACAAGTGTTTTTTTTACGTGATAGGTAAAAGAGGGCCACCGACAGTTCACCTAACTTGTGACTCTACTGGTGTTTCCGGTGTCTATGGGCGGCGGCAATCGCTTATCTGTCTGCTCGTCTGCCACCTATCACATAAAATAAAATACCTGATGGTAAGCGATTGCCATAAACACCCCCAACATCAGTGGAGTCAGCTGCCATCTTTTTAAGATCTTATAAGACTGCGCTAGCCCTTCCATCGTATTCGTTATGACGAGTCACTGACCCCTCCCTACCCCCCATCCTAGGATATGACGGGCCGCTAGGACCTAGACATATCGTTCTTTGTGCGGACTTGATAGTCATTAGGAAGTGGTATGAGGAAAACATTGTAATAAACATTTTGGCGATTAAAAAGAGTAACTGGCGAGTTTCTTGCCGGATCTTCTCGTCAGAATCAACTTTCTGATACCGGTGGTAGAATCGCATTATGTCTATTTATTTTTTAGTATATCTTATGTATCAAGATATATATTTAATTTCATTTGAATCACATACATTATCTTTAAATAGTTTTAAATATTTTCTTTATGTATGACGATTTGTAAGTGCTGTGTAGGCTTGTGCCTATGCAAATAAAGAATATTTGACTTTGACTTTGATTTCCCTTCTAAAAACGGACTCAAACGAAACCAATTGCTGTAGAGCTTATCACTAAGGGCGATCCAGCCCATTGAATGCCAAAGAATCCACTACAAGTGTGGCTGACTACCTCCAGCTCAAGAATCCCGTGCTAATTGGCAGGCAATATCAAAGACCTTATCCTCTCATAATCACAAAGAGTCTTGTGTAGTTGATAAGCTTAACTTTTACACCACACTGTGAAATTTAAAAGCGAAATCTACCTCATTCTCGTACAACCAATTTACTTAAGCGGTGTTCACTTAATTAAAGTTTTGAAGCAATCTACAAAATGCAGTGCACCGAGTCACTTGAGCTAGCTTTAGTCACTTTAGCGGAGTTTAGTCACGCCAGAACTTCGACTTACATTTTGGTCCATCTTGGATGATTTGATGTTTCATGTAATCCGGAGAAATACCAACTTCTTTATTTTAGCCGCATACATCGTAGGGCTGCTAGAATTGTCGCTGACTTGACTCTCTCCCGTCTTCAACTCTGCGGCGGGATATACCTAGCTTCCCTTTGTATTCTTTACCGCATTTATCAAGAGAAGTGCTCTGAGGAACTGTTCGATCTACTTCTTGCGGTTGAATCCTTACATCGAACCACACTCAAACGGTTGACATTCCAACCCATCATCTTGATGGTGCACAATACAGTACTGTGTTTCTCGCGGAATTTTCTTTTTACGAACCTCAGTTTTGTGAAACAGTTTAGCCGCGGTAGTATTTTCCAACTGCTTCGACTTAGGGACCTTCAAGAGAAGAGCGTAATCCGCGTAGAAAGCAACGACTTAGGAACCTTGAAGAAAAGAGCGTTACCCTTTACAAAAAGCTTGCAACGCATCAGCGATCTCTCTGATCTCGCTGTTCGTGGGCGGCGAAGATACTTAACAGCAACTCTCGCCTCTAGTCAGCCGAAAAAAAGTATCGATACAATAGCATTTAGCAATAATATCGATTGTTCAATCGATATCTTGAATAGTTTCCGACGTTCAGCAAAACACTAGTACACGCAAGTCAATACAGTTATTATGAAGCAATCGTATTTAGTCTTTACTTACGTCTCTCAAGCCCAAAGGTCGTGAGATCGAAGCCCTTTGAGGATAAACCACTCAGTGTAAGTGGCGGCAGTTTGTTCAGGAACATTGCAAACGAATTACCTGATTACTTGGAAAAAATAATATCCTGTGGGACGCATTAAGCCATCAGTCTTAGCTCTCTTTGTAGGGTGGTACGATATGGACAGTTGTCTTAAGCCGTCGATCATATAACCTCTAACTACCTAGGTACACAATTTCATACAGCATGAAAAAGAGATGCCAATTTATAGCGCTGTCATTAGTAGTTATAGCTATACTTAGATATATTTCCTAAAATTCCATCACTACATTTTATTTTCGACCCTAATCCACAGTCACTCTTTGGTTTTAATAGTTTTTATGATATAGGGGACAGACGAATAGACAGATTACCTGATGATAAGTGATAACCGCCGCCCATGGAAACCTGCAACACCAGAAGAGTCATTTCCGAAAATGCCGAATAGGGCACTTTTGCGAATGGAGCCTTCATTGGAAATTACACTTTTTGTGGTCGCTTCAGACCCCGAAGTACGTATATACAAATCATCAAGGATATGGGGAGTTGGGTAACTACGAGTATAATGAAATGACTGCCGTCTGCCCTTGGCAACCCTTTAACAGGAGAACCAGATAAACTGCATTTTTGGGCGCAAATCGCAACTTCCATTGGCAGATAAAAATTAGCAAACTGCGAAATTACATTACTACATCTGCATATACGACTAGACATCAATCCATCAAAAACTTCCGTCCGTTCAACTTTAAATCCTGTGTGCTCGGTGCAAAGTCGGAAATTCGCAAATTTCAACTCTCAGCGCGCAGTTTGGCCGAGTTTAATAGAGTTGTAGCATAGAAACTCGAAAGCTTGGCTGTTTGTTCTATTTGTTTTATCAACTTAGTAGGTAATAAGGGTATATCAGAGACGAGTGATGGTGGTTCGGTGGACAAAAATGCGCTTCAATACGAAAGGTCGTGGTATTCGTGGTTCGAGTTAGAACATTTGAACCTATGCGCGTATTTCGAGGTAGTCCACGTTCAGCACCCAGAATTTCAGCACCTGCCAAAAATATCAATAGGTGCTGAAAATGGACGAGACCAGGTGCTGAACGTCCACTTGCTGAAATCCTGGGTGCTGAAAGTGGACTACCTCCGTTTTTCTAATATCAGCTCGGTAGTCCGAACCATCGTGAGGAAACCTGCACGTTTCGGATAGTTTCTGAAACGAGTGACCATGATTCAGTTGGTTTGGTTCCTCTGATAAAGGATTGCGAAGATCAGACCGCAGTCGCTTCATTTGACTCCCACATACGCACGAAACTATTGGTAAGAATGACAGGTCTGACTCATGAGTGTCTTTGACTTTCAATTTCAAAACCAAATCGACGTTCCGAACCATTGGTAGATTATATGTTTGGACATTCATAAGTGTTCTGTATGGACCTAACTTGAATAAAGATTTTTTCTATTTCTATTTCTATCACCTTTCACACTATGTTACAGACAAACACACATCAAGTTACAACAATGTGTCAATTTTCCAGACCAAAATCTTTATAAAGGTCACAAAATCAAGAAATATTTGAGTACTAGGGCGAGAGAGAGGTTGCAACTTTGTTATACCATTCTCATAAGTCAACTTGGCCTCTCTTATTGTTGCGGATATAAGCTGTAGTACACCTAATATAAAGCAAATTACAAACCTCGAAATTAGCTCCTAACGGAAGCGAAAGCACCTTCGGGAACATTTGCCCGATGTTCCTCTCATTTGTCGTGGCGCGACAAATTGGCCCCATTATGGGGCAGACCCGATAGCGGGGAAACATTGAAATCACGCCATTTTTATTTTGTATGTATAAAGGAGGTACGTAGGCAACGCCTCTTGATCTAGTGCAGGGTTTCTTAACGCGAGGTCTAATGGATCCTTTAGTTAGGGGGTCATATACCAAGGGTCCGCAGAAGGTCAGTTAGTCTAATAAACATAGTGAATAGGCTTCTTCTGGGATAGCACGCTACATCTTAGACCTCATTGTCACTCTCCATTAGGTGAGATGAGGTCAAGTGCTAACCCATTTAACATAAAAAAAGTATTTGTTATAAAATTGTGTAGTAAATTCGACGAGACTTTGTCGAGTAGCTTCAATACTAAAAACAACGACTCCGTTGCTCATAGTCCATACCATCTGTTTGTACACCATGGAAGCAATAAAGTTGAGTAAGCAGAGCATTCACCCGGACAGCGAAAGATCGTGGGTTCAAGTCCAATCGGATCTAGTCGTGAGATGGGTAATCAACCCATCTCTTCATCATCATCATCTTCTTAATACTTTTTAATTATTCAATTATAAAAATTGCGCACCTACCGTGTTATTCTTGTCAGGGGAGGAAATAGTTAAATGCGCGTAATAAAGTTATGTGAATACGTTAAAATTGCAAAAGAGTTTAGCTCACTCACTCGACGAAGCACAGCGCAGACGCTGCTTTACGCCGGTCTTCTGTGAGGTCGGGGTATCACTCCGGTCGAGCCGGCCCATTCATGCCGAAGCGTGGCTCTCCCAGGGGCTACATCCAACGGTCCTTTATAAAGATGTTTAACAGAAATAATACAATAAATGTCACTCGATGTTGCCCGTGGAGGCACTGAGTGACGCTCGTTACTCGGACCCTCGTCATCTTGCTCTGATGGATCGTATATTTATAAAATACCTGCTACTTTGTCACAAAAATACCATGGTATTTTTGTGCCATGGAATTACCTTTATTTCCCTCACTCATTTTTTGGGTAAAGGAAATTAATCTATTGGATGCTGCAGAAACGACGACTGTGAAAACATGCTCAAAATTCTGTTTTCTTGTTGATAAAATTTTACCTTTATTATGGGACATTTTGATTAATTGACAAGTCCGTCATTAGACCTAAATTTATTGCATCACGTGTCTTAATTCCTTAAAGACTACGAACATTTATTTACTACTCGACTTTCTTACCCTTTCGATACCACGGCAAACATCTTTAAGTCGAGAGTGAATAGGCTTCTTCTGGGAAAGCACGCTACATCTTAGACCTCATTGTCTCTCTCCATCAGGTGAGATGAGGTCAAGTGCAAACCCATCTTATATATAAAAAAAAAACATAAAACCATAGAAGGTAACCTCTATCATGTACCACTGCGGAACCCTACATTGCGCGTGATATGACACGTACACGACCAGTTTTTGAGGTCTATTATGGATATTAGCCGGCTTTCAGCTAACCACTCCTCCATTTATTGAAGAACGTACCAAAAACGAAAAAATGTATTTTATCCTTTGTGTCTGAGATACGCAATGTCCCCAACATTATCTCCCGTCTAGTACACAAGTATTCGTTTAGTTTTATGTGAAGAAAAAATGGACATGGAGGAGACACGAAACAAATACAGTCCCTGACTATTTCAGTCACAGGGTCTATTTTTCTTTGGCGGCGAGGTTATTTTTCTCACGATGTGTTGACTTGTCGTTTATTCCATTTTCACATTACCTACGCATTCTTTTGGTATTTTTTTAGGAATTTGCCCTAGAAGTTTTTGATCCGTTTATTGAAATTGTGGACGTCTAGACGTGCCGCTGGGCACGCTTAAATGCCGAGTCAAAGGTTAAACAGTAATTGTGTGAAAAATCTGGAGGGTAGTGCTCTGGCCCTCATAGGGAGAATCCCATACTTGTACAATGTGGTTTCCGTCATCGGTTAGGATCACATACCCAATGCCTCTCCGTTTGTTTTGTGCTGGTGCTCTATCGAACTATGAGGGTAATTTTAGGGAATTGAGTTTGCACTAGTGGTAGGAACGATGTCACATCCCCGCATGCACCTCAGGATTTCTATAAATAGGTGGTGAGGGAAAATATCGTGAGGTAGCGAGAGGAGATACGTCCTCTAAGAAATTTAGTTAGAGTGTGTGAACATTAGTTGGTCCAGTTAGTTCCCCTATAAAAGTGTGATAAAAGTGTTACTTAATTCAGTTAGCTGCCGCATCATTGTTATTACCAGATTTTGGATCATGGTCCAAGTGCCGGGTCCGCATAGGGGCCATCCTCAAACTTGTAAAATGAGGTTTCTCGATCCTCTACTCTTGTGTCATGCTGGTGCCCGATCAAACTATGAGGGTAAGTAAATAGGGTTTGCACTAGTCTTCAAGGAGTTATTTGTATACAGCTATAGTAGGTACTGTACCGCCTTAGCAGTAGTAAAAGGCGGTGGTATCGGTTTATGCGTTTGTTTATTATCTGAAAATAATAGATTAACACTCCTACTAGTTATGACACTCCGGGAGGGTACTCCCTCTTGGTTGACTTGAATAACGTGAGGTCTGAGCCCTCTTTTGTCTATTTACTCTCGTGGCTTCGAATAGAATGCGCTCCCGAGAGCTTGTTTGTTTATTTTTCAAAGTATGACAGATTCCCATTATAAACTCAGCCATAAACGGCGGCCAGTACTAAAGGAGTTTACCATCGTTACAGTACATATTAATATGTTCTTGTAGGTGGTGCAGTGGGTAGTGTGAGTCGCATTATCACCTCGATGGCGCAGTGGCTAAATCGTTCGCCCGAAGCGCGAAAGTCAATTTAGGAGACTACATTTTCTAAGTTGTCTTGCGTCTGGTCCTGGGTATTCTGCGTTGACGCCCCTTACAAGGGTGAATTTCAACAAACTCCATTTTTGCCTAATTACGGTGGCGAATTTTTAAAACCACTTTACATACATTTTATGGTAGGCACATAATAGAATAAACATTGTAGTATTCAAAAATATAGGAGGCATAAAAATATTATAATTATTTTTAGAGATATTTCAATTTGAAATTTTTACAAGCCACCGTAATTGTATTTGAGCCACCGTAATTTAATCCCTACCACCGCGATTATTTTAAGCCAGCGAAATTATAATAAATAAACAATTTTATTGTTTATTGTCATTTATTGAATTAAATTATTAAAAACCTGAGTTTAATTAGATATAATATATGACATGTAGCTGTATTGCAATCACGTTAATATAGGTACACATTAGTTGATGTTAATTAATGTAACCTGTATGACTTTTTAATAAAGGTAATAGTCGTGTAGAATATGATCAGTTTTTAAGTTGTTGCATAGCAATAGTCGTAAGGGGGGGGGGGGGGGGAATCAGGGTATGGTCTTAGTGGGAATTACTGTTAGTAAGTGAGAACGGCATTGCCAATAAAGTGCTAAGAAACCATCTGCAGTGCTAGTGGCGGAACACCAAGTTTAAGCAGAGCCCTAGCCAGTCCAAGTCACCTCACGTCACCGTCGTTCCTCCTGGAACCGTTCAACCACACGGCCGCCACCTTGAGGTGCAGCTGAGCTCAGGTCGAAAGGCGAGTCTTCTGCGCCTCCAAACCGAACCAAACTCACAAGAAAGGAAACCCGAAACAAAACCGAGCACGCTTGCAGGCTCCAAGGTGGCAGCCCTACTAGCTTAGCTAGGGTATAGTGGATTAATCACTGGCTTACCTGAACCCAGCTGAAGAAACTGAAGAAGTACAAAACCGGACCGATAAAGCTACAACGACCTTTGGCATGAAAATACGGTCACGAATAGCATGTTGGAATGTGCGAACACTCGGCGAGGATAGCCGACTAGCCTAAGTGGAAGCAGAAATGCTTAGATACAAGCTGCAAATACTCGTCCACAGCAAGTGCGTAGGAATGGATTCGGAGAACTGGGAACGTCCAGGGGCCTTACTTTTTTTAATTCTGGGAAGGAGGATGAAGAAGGCGTAGGTACGTGAAAACGGCGTAGGATTCCTCCTTTCTCACGTTGCGACGAAGAGCCTACTGGACTGGAAACCCATCTCAGAGCGAATCATCACGGCCCGATTCAACAGCAAAGCTCGCAAGATAATCGACCTGGCCGACGCCTTTGGGCTAAAACTGCGAAATCGCTTTTCCGCCCTCGAAAATGTCTCTACACTTTCTGTCAACGCGGAGTGGAACCATATCAAAATGGCCCATACAGAGACTACCTCCGCCGTCCTTAGACACAAAACACATACACGCGAAGACTGTATGTCTCAGAAAACCTGGAACCTGATTGAGACAAGACGGGAACTCCATCTTCAACTCTCTCTCTCCATCCAAAACTCAACAACCTCCAATACCGACAGATTCGCAGAAAAATTTACCGCAGTACCCGTCGTGATCGCCGATTGTGGGCTGACAGTATTGCCGAACGAGCTTAACGCACTGACAATGCCAGTAATCTCAGGGAGATATATAAGGCAACATTGATGTTGTCTCCCCCTACAGGAGGAAAAGTATTGAAGGCCATCCAATACCCGAAAAACGGGAAAGCCCTAGGAGTGGACCTCATCACAGCGGAAATGCTAAAAGCTGATGTCTGGACCGCTGCGAACGTGCTGAATCCCCTCTTGAAGAACAGCTGGCTGGCCGAAGAGGTGCCCAAGGATTAGAGAAAAAAAAGGATTTCTCACCACCGTACCTACCCCAAGAAGGGACACCTTAGTGAATGTGGCAACCGGAGAGGCATCACCTTGCTCTCAATTCCTTTTGAAGAGCTCTCTTGGATCATCCTAGACAGACTATCGTATCGAGGGCCGTCGAAGCTCTTCTTCGCAAAGAGCAGGTTGGCTTTCGACCCAACCGATCGTGTACTGACCAGATCAACACCTTGCGAATAATCTTCAAACAGGCATCAGAAGGGAAATGTATGTGACCTTTGTGGATTTCGAAAAAGTCTTTGAAACGCTATCTAAAATGAAACGTTATCTGGTGGCTCGTGAAATCGGAGTTTCCGAGAAGATCACCAACATAATCAAGGCCATCTACTGGAACTATTCCTGTAGAGTCGAGTCGAGACGCATGAAGGCCTCGTCTCGGAGGACGTACCAGTTGATCCGGAGGTATGTCAGGGGTGTCTCCTCTCGCCTCTCCTCTTATTTGTCGCTCTGGATGGCATTATGCATTAAACCTAGAACAAACGCTGAGGCATAGAGTGGGGACTGTCCAACGTATTGGAAGATTTGGACTATGCCGATGACCTTTGCCTGTTGAGCCACACACGAGCTGACATGCAGGCCAAACTGGACGACCTTCGACGAGAAGCTCGGGAAATGGGTCTGAAGATAAACATCCCAGACCCAGGAAATGAGATGTGGAGTGACAAGTTCTTCGCCGTTGCTCATCGGCACAAAGGGTGTGGAAAGAGTCCAGAAATGTACTGTAATTAGTAGAAAATCAATTTCAGTGGCACTGTACAATTACGGTGGCGCTATATTTCGCCACCGGAGCCACCGGGATTGCACCACCGGACTTAGAAACAGTAACAAAATTGGTATTATAAAAAAATATATTATCCCACCACTAACTTACAGTCTATAAATATGACAGTTAACTTAATCTCAATAAGCTATAAAACTGGATTTCATGTAAAGGAGAAAAGACAGCTCAAAATACATGCCACCGGTATTGATGAAAAACGTTCTCCTGCGCCACCGCAACTAGTACTTACTTGTTTGGCGGGAAAACGATGACAGCGCGCCGCATGTCCTTTAATCCCGATCATGGGGACACACTGAGCGGTAGGAGGAAGCAGAGCTCGTGTCTCCCAAAGCACATCGTGACAAGTAAAGAAGGATTCAAAACGCGCCACCGTTATTGCTATTTTCCGCGGGACATTTTTGAGATCGATATAAAATTCCAATTATTAATATTTAAATAATTCTGTTTGATTAATTTGAAGTCTCGTCTATTGTATTTTAAGTGTACATTATTTTAAAGTTACAATTATTCATCAAAAACTTACAATAACACTTTTATTGTAAACTAATGCAATTCGGACAGTCCACCGTAATTAGAATTTAGGTCTTCCAACATTTTTTAAACTAATAAATACATATCTAAAGGCTAAAACGCTGATGACATCTCATAAATATTAGTTCAAATATTTACCAAAAAAATAAAAACTGTTACTAGTAGCTCTCGATACATCGATTTTCAGCTTCGCCGCTAAAAAAAGTGCTTGGGAAAATCACCCACAAGCTAGGATGACGATACAGAGACCTAATATGCTAAGGAAGCTTGTCCATGACGGCGTCCTGTGAAGTAATTTATTACTGTCTGGCATCGCCTTGAGACCGCCCACTTGTCACCGAAAAAGTCCGTTGTTAACTCTCATCTCATTATGAATCGCCGCATTCGGAAACTTATCGCGAGGTTTATACGGGGACAATTCTTTCCGTGTGTAGCTGTGTTCTTTAATCTTTTTTATGTGTTAGGTACCATCACTTGACGGTAAGCGATTGCCGCCGCCCATAGACACCTGCAACACCAGTCACAAGTGCGCCGCCAACCTTTAACCCGTCCCATTCATGCCAAAGCGTGGCTCTCCAAATCCAAAAATCTCTCAAATGATTATGATGATGAAGAAATATCCCAGTGTGTATAGGTATGTCTGCCTAAAGGTACATCAAAGTTTTGTGCGCCATCTTTATCTATAGACATCCAATCAGTTACTAGCATGGGTGTAGCGAGACGGATTAATCGCTAGAGGGGAACCACAGTTTATAAATTTGTTCAAATGTTTTAAATGACTCGATCCCCCCGACATCATCGGCATGTTCGAAATTCAAATTATTCATATCCGTTAAACTGTGATAAAACTAAATGACTGTGCAGTTGAGATCACTTTTTTAAACGCTTTCTGTAATTTTTCTAGAGAATTTATAATCGAAATTGACAGCTTATCCAATGCAGTATTGTAGGGAGTTCCCTCGATGTACCGTATTGCATTTGTACTGCAAGGAATGTGCAATAAGCAATGCAAATTGCAATACTGTCGCTACGGAGTGAATACTGAACACAAATTAATGGGATGCCCGAGTCGACTCATGTATCACATGCGTTTTGTCTCCAGTTGACAATTTGCGAACGTAGTTTAAGTTGGTATATGGGAAATGAATATTTTCACGAGAAGGAAATTTTTCACACATTTTGGACTCGTTGAGCGCGAAGGATCGTTGCGAGTGAAGGATTGTGAAGCAGGCCATAAACGATTATAAATGTGACTACCATGACCACTCTGCCAAGAATGTGACGGCAAAAAAGAGCGCTCTGTAGGTATGACAGTGTCCGCAACGGAATGTGTGCGGAGGTGAGATGACTGGTTGCGCACAACAACTATTTGGACCCTCTTTTTGGACACCAGCCGGGCTAACATGCGCACCACGAGATAATTTCGTCGACACTCGTATTGTTTCGGCGCAAGTTGCTTCTCGCTCACCTGACTGAGCGATGAGCGGGATAGAAGGATGCGCTGTCACGAACGAGAGTCGACAAAATTATGTCGCGGTGCGCATGTTAGGCCTACTGGAGTGTATTGTAAATTCGCTGCTGTCAATATTAATAGAATACACAAGCAGCATATTATATGCAGCGTACTAAAATGGTTGAATGTCAAAGAAGTTTGACCTTGAAGCATAAGCCTTCGCAGTCCAAATCAGTTGGAAAATTTAGTTCGACTACGTGGAAGGAGGGAACGTAGCTACGTACCATTATGTATGGTTAAACGCGTCTACACATCACACCGCCTCGCCGCACTAAGGAAAAGTTTATGAAGTTTATTCGTTCAGCGAAAGTCAGACGGAAAACTTTCCTATGATTTAAGGTATCTCTTCATCGTTCTTATTTCGGGGAGCTAAAGATTAAAATGCATTGCCGAAGTTTTCCCTGATCAGTACAATCTGGATATTTATAAGGCAAGAGTGAACAGGCATATTCTAGGTAAACGCGTTACGTCCACCTCGTAGACGCTTTCCATCATGTGCGATTGCGGTCAATCTTCAATAAAAAAATCGAGTTCAGTTTTAATTCATCAATTTTGCAAATGAGTACTGTTAGCTGTGTACACGTCCTGTACACTTGACTGCAAAAATATATATACACTTTAGGACCTTATCATAATACATAATGTATAAGAAACTAAGTCGTTCTTATATGTATGTATGTGTCGGAGCTTGGGTGGCCGAGTCCGACATCAGGGGGTCGGAGATTCCCCCGTTCCCGCTATCTTCCATGGTGTGGGCGTAGTAAGGGTTCCCCTAGCAACGTAAATGAAACGACGAGCTATAACTGGCACTACTATCGCGTAAGGAAACAGACAAGTCCTTTGGTACGATGCTTCACTCATGAGAGCTCAGTATAAAAAACTCAGTATAAAACTGACTTACGAACTACGAATCTTCCAATTTATAGCAAAATTTCCAAAGGCCATGTCCAGGACCCCCACTAGGTGTCCTGCGTTTCCGGTTCGCGGTATTAAAATTTATTTCGAAATAATCCCTTTACAAAATATCACACGATGCTATTTTACAACTCAAAATTACTCTACTTAATTTTTATCCTGAGTAATTAGTTTTAATTAACACTAGCAGCCTTAAAAATTAAAAGAAAATCAAAATCACAAATAATTACATGCCGCGCCATTTTCCATTTCCGGTAAAATAAATCAAAATTAAAATCAGAAAAATGAGACGCAACTTCCGCTCAGAAAATTCAAATTAAATTTCTGCTAAATAAATCGTCAACTTCCGTTACGAAAATAAAATAGAGGCTTCCGCCCAAAAATAAGTTAGCGCGAAAACCAACTTCCGGTGAATTAATTTTGACATTTCTGCGCAGTAGCGCCAATACGAATTTAAAAGGAACTAAAAATTACGTTTCCGGCGAATTACATTTCAATTAATTTGCGCGCATAAGCGCCATTTTAAATCTACGAGGAAACTTCCGTTCCCGCCTAATTTAAATTTAACCCTCTGTAGCGCCGTGTGACATTTATGTCACAAACCCATTTTTTGCCAATTTATCTTAAAATATTATGTCAAGCTAATTTTTCGTCATTGTAGCATATGTGTAACAAACCGATGCAACGACTTAGTTTAACAGTAATCATGTAGATGGCATTATTGCTGCGTGACAGGACTTGATCGGTGACCGCGCGAACTAAACTACCTACTTGTGCCATACAAATTATTAAAATTCGTTAAAAATAGAAATCCGTGATATATTCTGTAATTTTCGAAAATATACAAGGTGAGTACGTATACTTTTTGGTATATCGTGGGTTTTGATATGTTTGAAAGCCTTTGATGAGTTATAGTATCTGGCTTGTTTGTACCAGAAGTGTCACATTGCCTAGTATGGGTAATTTTTTTTATGAAGAAATTTATTACATAGTCCATTAGTTTTCTTTTTAGAATGCCTTTTCGGTCACTTCGGGATGGCGAAATAGCTAGTAATAACTGAAACAAACGAAGTTAGTGAAGATTAGGGGTGTTAGGGAGCTCCGTAACCGTAACCGAAACTATCGGATATTCGATATAAAAAATCATCCGTAACCGTAACCGAATCCGAAATGAAAGTTTCAGATAGTATCGGATAGGGGCGGAGCCTAATTGAGACACGTTATGACAAGTTGTTTTGATCGGCCGGCCGCTGCCAGTGCCGACACACTATATTTTCTTTTAATACGAAATTAATACGAATTGAACTGATTCAGTATAAGTAATAATTTTGTTATTACATTTTCATTTTAGGTGTTTTGATCTAAAACATCTAAAATTTAGATAATACTCAATATAATATAATTATTTATATTTATTTTTATTTTAAATAGCTGTAATAATTACTCACAGACTGATTGTAATTCCTGCAAAAAACGAAACAAAACTACTTTATTACCTATTAGTATTTTACTTTTAAAATTCCTTAAAAATATAATATCCGTAACCGAAACTAACGGATAATCCGAAATAATTTATTATCCGTATCCGTAACCGTATCCGGTATAACAATCATTCCTATATCCGTATCCAATCCGTAACCGAAATTTCATATCCATAACATCCCTAGTGAAGATGGTTTGAAAGATGACGATGATAGTGTTGCCGATCCTGATTATCGACCTGAGGATGAGATGGAACAAGAGGAGGTTTCTGGCGATGATAATGAGATGATGAAGGGAACCTTGAAGATGACGAAGGAAACAATGAAGAGACCGTTCATAGTGATCCGGCTCCATCCACGTCTCCTGTGCCAACAGCATCGCAAAAAATCCAATCTCAGGATCCTGGAAAACCACTAAAACTCAACCTGCGGATGGAAAATGAGAAGCCTAGTTATGAATGAGCATCAGTTACGTTTTCTAGGAAATGAAAACTTACCAACAAATATTCTAAAGCTATATGCTACAACAAACAAAAAAATTGCTTCTAGCAATTTAGTTTCCCTTATGATGCAGTGTGACATTTATGTCACACTCCCTTTATTTTAGATTTTCTCAATTATTTAAAAAATTAAAGAATTTTCCTGAAACAGGTATATTTTTATTTCTATCAATTCATGTTTTTCAATGCTTTGTTTCAAAATTCGATATCTTGCGCTACAGAGGGTTAAAGAAAATTATGGCGCGTAGTGTCTCCATCTTGCATTTCCGACACGGCCATCTTGACAGATCACCCGTCCTCGGGTGCAGCAATGGATGCATCTGTAAACAAAATACTCCAAAGAGTACTTCTGCTCGGCTATTCTGACAATAACCTAATCTTAAAGACTTCTAGTTACAATCGTTCAATGTACATTAGGTACTCAAATTCACAAATTAATACCATCCACTTAGAACGAACAAGACCCGACCGTCCAGTTTCAGTCTACTTAGAACACAACATAAGTCTCAACACATACAACACACATGTAATCAGGCAACAGGTAGACCAGTCCTTCGGCTACCTCGGTTTCAACCCACACGCACCACAGTCGTATGGTTACAGTAGAAACACAGTCCTTCGGTTACTACACACACAACCTTACCCAGAAACACAGTCCTTCGGTTTCTGCGTCACCCAATCTACACGAGTGTTGTCATGTTAATTCTGATCTAGTTCAGAATTGCCAATATCCAAATTACTTGGAAGTTCATGATCAAGAACCTTGCGCAAACGGTCATGAGGGTACTTGTATGTTCGATTAGATGTTAATGATTTCAATCGATATCTATCACCATCTAAAAGCTCAATTATTTTAAAAGGACCTTGAAACTTCTAATTTACGCGCAAAAACAATTTCATTCGATGTCATATTTACAGTCAAGCCTTGATCTAGAATTTCCCTGCCAATCATGATACTGTTGTTAATTTGATGGTCCTGAACGACGTGAAATAAAACCTCCAATTGAATATCGTTAATTATAACCTCAGACAATATTTGCAATGAGCTGTGAACAGATGTCTGTCCTATGCCCGTAAGGGTAACCACGTTATGGATACGCTTTCCCGAAAATTTTGAAGCCACACTTTCTTTTATGAGGGATCATTCGGCACCAGAGTCATAATGATAAGGGAACGACTCACCCGTTATTGCGCAGCTCCCCTGTAGGACTGCTAACAAAGCACACGTCTACACGGCGCTGGTTGCTGGAGCTGCTGCCGGAGGCCGCGCCGCTGGTCGACCCGCTGCCGTGGACTGCACCCTGAGTGGCACTTGTCGCCACTCCGCGCTGACACTTCGAAGCATAGTGGCCTTTGCCTCCACACTTAAAGCATGTTATATCCGTAGTCACATCCCGATTGTTGCTTGAAGATGGTTTCGTGGTTGAAGCCCGCTTTGCTTCATTTTCGCGCCGAAAGCGACAGTCGATGATGCGGTGTCCCAGCCGTCCGCAGTTGTAACACTGCAACGTATTCGGCCTCATTCTCTTGCTGTCCGATGGTTTTTCATTTGCCGCCGTGGATGCGGGCTGATTCTTTCGCTTCAGGAAAGAAAACGCTTGCAATTCCCGCTGCATCTTTTCACGAGTGGTAATTTCCGTCGTGAAAGCCAGGCGCTGAAGTCTTCCATCGAACTGGGAGACATGAGCGAGTGTGGTAGCCACAATCATTTGCTCAGCAGTCATACCTTGCAACCGCGATGAGAGAGAAGTCATCAGCCGAGACGCATAAGTAGCTAGGCATTCTCCTTCCTTCGGTCGTCCGTTCATTAGTGTGATCAACGTGGCCGCAGGAGTCTCGATACAGTCGTATCTGGCCTTGAATAATTCTTTAAATTCAGGCCAAGTTATTCCTGGGTACGATATCTGCGATAGCCAGCGTGATGCGCTGCCTTTGAGAGCTGCACTAAGTGCCATCACTAGTTGACTGCCTTGCAGGTTACGCTCTGATATACAGAGGTCCACGGTGTCGCACCATGCACGAGGATCGGCTTCGGACTTGTCTGGGTTGAACTCTGGCAGCGAGATCTTGGAAGTACTTGCTGGGGTCTTCATTGCTTCAATCAGCGCACAAAAGTTTCGGTTCTGTGATTCCAGCATAGCACGCAGAAAGTTCTCGTTTAATTCTGGTCCACGTGCTTGGGATAATCCCACTTCTGATGTCGGAGCTTGGGTGGCCGAGTCCGACATCAGGGGGTCGGAGATTCCCCCGTTCCCGCTATCTTCCATGGTGTGGGCGTAGTAAGGGTTCCCCTAGCAACGTAAATGAAACGACGAGCTATAACTGGCACTACTATCGCGTAAGGAAACAGACAAGTCCTTTGGTACGATGCTTCACTCATGAGAGCTCAGTATAAAAACTCAGTATAAAACTGACTTACGAACTACGAATCTTCCAATTTATAGCAAAATTTCCAAAGGCCATGTCCAGGACCCCCACTAGGTGTCCTGCGTTTCCGGTTCGCGGTATTAAAATTTATTTCGAAATAATCCCTTTACAAAATATCACACGATGCTATTTTACAACTCAAAATTACTCTACTTAATTTTTATCCTGAGTAATTAATTTTAATTAACACTAGCAGCCTTAAAAATTAAAAGAAAATCAAAATCACAAATAATTACAAGCCGCGCCATTTTCCATTTCCGGTAAAATAAATCAAAATTAAAATCAGAAAAATGAGACGCAACTTCCGCTCAGAAAATTCAAATTAAATTTCTGCTAAATAAATCGTCAACTTCCGTTACGAAAATAAAATAGAGGCTTCCGCCCAAAAATAAGTTAGCGCGAAAACCAACTTCCGGTGAATTAATTTTGACATTTCTGCGCAGTAGCGCCAATACGAATTTAAAAGGAACTAAAAATTACGTTTCCGGCGAATTACATTTCAATTAATTTGCGCGCATAAGCGCCATTTTAAATCTACGAGGAAACTTCCGTTCCCGCCTAATTTAAATTTAAAGAAAATTATGGCGCGTAGTGTCTCCATCTTGCATTTCCGACATATGTATTGTGACAAGGTCCTAAAGTGTATACATATTTTTGGAGTCGACGTACTACTCGTACGTCTTATACTCTCTGACTGGCCCGAAGACACATTTGGCTCATAATCCAAAGGACGTTATCAACACTTATGTTTTCATTTGTTTTTGTTTGTGTTGTTTTCTTTTTCACTGACATATAAATTGTATGTTTCTTGCCTTTCAAATATTTATGTACTTATATCTCTTTTGTGTCAGGAAATAAACTATTTTCTGTTCTATTCTATTCATTTGTTTTTCTGTTTGGGCTAAGAGCTTCGTAAAGAGTAATTTTGAAACATGTCCTTAGATTGATTTCCCTCACCGCCGAGCTAAGGTGAGATATGCACATAATCTACTGCAGCTGCCACGCTGTAATACGGCACGTAGCTTTTTCCCCTTTATATTGTGTATGTCATGGCAGCTTCTAATTAGGACGTCATTTTAGCTCTTAAATACTCGTAGCACTGGCTTTTGTTACCAATACTTGTTACCTAAGTGATTGTTCTGTAGGATGACGACCCGTTTGGTTCAGTGGTAGTGAATGCTGCGTCTGGACCAAGGGTTGCGGGTTCGATCCCCGCACAGTATAAACATTTGAGTGCATGAACATGTTTGTTTGTATTGGTCTGGGTGTTTTCTATGTATTATAAGTATGTATTTACAAAAGAAAAGTATTATATGTATATATTTGTAATTCCACTGTTGGTTCTGATATCTGTAACACAGGTGCTTGAGCTACCTATCTCAGAGTCAGTCCAGTATATGTGATGTACTGAAATATTAATGACTGAATACTTAGCAAGAACTAGGGCAGGTAGTTATCTATTTTTGTCCAATATTTCGAATTCCTCCCTCGACTATTCTCCCTCAGTTCTTATCGGACCAGCTGCGAAGCCTTTTAATACAACTTCACCTTTGAACTTACACAGATTAAGAAAGTTTTCAATTAAAACTCTGTTTTAATTGATTTCTAAGATGAAATAATCGTATTTTCTGGGTAATATCTAAAGTACCTGGTTCAATTAAAAAGTACACAGTTCTATACAGCCAAAATACCACTGCTTAATTCTGCTGGTATCTACCTGACACACTTTAGCATTTTATAGTCAATAATAAGCTTGAAATTTAATTGAATGTTGTACAGTCGAGTTCAAAAATATGTATGCACTTTAGGACCTTGTCACAGTACATATGTACAATAAAACGACTTCCACTTTCTTATAAATATGTATTGTGACAAGGTTCTAAAGTGTATACATATTTTTGAACTAGCGGCCGCCCGCGACTTCGTCCGCGTGGAAAAATTTTCCCCGTTTTTTACACATTTACCGCTCTGTCTTTGCTCCTATTGGTCATAGCGTAATGTTATTTAGCCTATAGCCTTCCTCGATAAATGGACTATCCAACAAAAAAAGAATTATTCAAATCGCACCAGTAGTTTCGGAGATTAGCGCGTTCAAACAAACAAACAAACAAACAAACAAACAAACAAACTCTTCAGCTTTATTATATTATAATATATAATATATATAATATAATAATATAAATAATATTATATTATAGTAATAGTATAGACTCGACTGTACATCGAATTGTATTCTGTAGTTATGACTGTTAATAAATAAATAAAAATCAGCCATAATAATATGAAATAGAATATTCAGCAACCCAAAAACTATTTTTTTACGTAAATTGATGATCTAACATAAGTACTAATAGGTTATTTGACAAAAAAAAATTATGTGTTTAATCAAAAGACCTCTCAATTTAAGAAACATTATTGAAAGAATTGCTTGATTCTGATTTGAATCACCTGAGATATCACAACTTTAAAAGCACATATTTTGGGCAAGCCCAAAAACGCTCTATACAAATGGCTACAGGCAAGTGACGTCACACGCTTGTATCTTGTATGCGCGTCTAGTAAATTTTGTTTGGTAGCTATATCAAATGTTTCGTTTAAGTAAATGGTTTCATAATAAAAGTTGGTGGAAAATGTACGGGTAGTTCAATGATATAATTATTTTTTTTAAATTGTATACTTTAAAAATGGACTTGCCCATGAAACTTTGAATGCTCATAAAACCAGCTAGACGTTATATTTTTAACTGAAAATGTGTTCTCATTTACCAGTATTTTGGAAAAGTATGAATATTTTTTACTATATCGAAATTAGTCAAATACCCTATTATAGGTTTTATTCGTGATACAAATTATGACAGCTTCAGACGATAAAAAAAAAGGTGTTTAAATTTAAAAATTATCATGCGTTAATCCTCGTCAGTGTTTGCGTTCAAGTTTGCGAAAGTCCCTCACTGTGTTTACATACAACAAAGCCGAGTTACCCGACAAACTATAAATTATATGCTAATAACGCGCTATCATATATCGCGCTACGTACCCTCTTAGCGGCAATTTATCACCCAAGATTATACCAGTTGAATACGCCTACGTAAGACGGATTCTTTGAACTCCAGACGAGGTGAAGAAACCATTATAGTTCCGTTTACAGCCGATATTCATAAGCGTATAAAATCTCTCTCTTATCGTGGTATGTGATTCTCGTTGACGTTGGGGGCAATTCGTACCAAAAAAAATCGTCCCAGAATTTCAAAATATCTTTGCAAGCTACTGTCCTAACCCATCCATGTCATTATTTTTTGTTTTTAGAATTTACTAAATATTATCATGACAAAAATATTGGTTAGGATAGGTATTAAACAGTGACCAGGTTCTGGGTCATGTCTTTTTTGGGACGAATTGCCCCCTAACTCGAAGATGGGGCTCTGTAATAATAGGTTCTCTTATCTCCTCTCGAACCAGAGTCACCGACATAGCCCACCGAATCAGCAAACTGAAGTGGCAGTGGGCTGGTCACATTAGCCGCAGAAATGACAACCGTTGGAGCTATAAAGTCCTTGAGTGGAGACCGCGACTCGGTAAACGTAGTGTTGGACGCCCTGCTACAAGATGGGATTACGACATTCGAAGGCTGGCTGGAGTGAGCTGGATGAGAGTGGCCCAAAATCGGGAGCGGTGTCGTGCATTGGGGGAGACCTATGTCCAGCAGTGGACGAGCGTGGGTTGCTGATGATCTCCTCTCTACTAAGGCGTAGATGGGTGCACCCCTAGTGTTTTAGTGGGTATGCCTCAGGCCACGATTAGAGGAGAGCTCTACATAACCCGTCCGCCCCCCAGCGGCGGGTATATGCATAAGGAAGTCTTTGCATAACATTTCGGGCCGGCTGCATTTAACCAGACTAAAAAAGTATGTGATCCCCGTTGCGTACAAAGTTGGTATTTTTTTTATGTTAAAGGTGTCAGACGAGCAGACGGAACACTTGATGGATCACATAGACACCTGCAACACTAGTAGAGTCCCAAGTGCACTGCCTACCCTTAACCCCCTTTCCCTCAATTGGGCCGCCGGGACCCTCACTAACCCGACGAAACACAGCATAGGCGCTGCTTCACGCCGGTCTTCTGTAAAGCCGTGGTATGACTCCGGTCGAGCCGGCCCATTCTCTTATCGTAGCATGTGATTCCCGTTGCATCCAAAGCTGGTAGATGATCCCGAATACTCTAGTAGTCACAAACTGAGCAACAGTTATTTTGGCAGAACTCCAAAGACATGCCATAACCGATTTGCGTAAATCCCCAGGATTACATCATGAGCGGGAGTTAAATGTGTTTTAAAATACGAAATCATTGAAAACGGCTTATAAAGGCACGGTTAATGGAACGTCCAATCCGGAACCTAGTCGCTCTGTTGCTGCGAGCTGTATCGACCGGGGCCCGCAGCTAACTAGCAACGTAGACTGGAAAGCAAGTTTGCTGGATGAGACAGTACTATCTCTGCCACTTTTTTCATGTGATATTTGGCGGATGAGTAGACGGATCACGATTGTCGCCGTCCATAGTCACCTGCTACAACAGTATAGTCATAAATACGCTTCCAACCTTTAACCCCCTCCCCTCTCCCCTGGGCCTCCGGTACCAGGGGACGATGGCGGGACATCATGTTGATCACGACCATTCCGGAAAAAGTGATACGATTTACACCAACAGCTATACACAAAAAAAGATAGTACGAGTAGTATCCCTATTAAAAAACATGGTGTTTAAGCCTAATCCATCAAAATAGCAATAACTTGATTTAGTACTTAAAGATCGGGCCTGTACATGCAATGGGACTATAAGTTTATTAGACAGATAGATAGACAGGGGGCAGAAGATGAGACGGATCACCTGATGGTAGGCGATTGCCGCCGTCCATAGACCAGCGGTCAACCGTTTAACTCTCTATTCCCCCAATTGGAGATCCGATATCCTCATTCGGCGAAAACACAGCACATGCGCTATTTTACACTGGTTTTCTGTGAGGCCATGATATCACTCCGGCTGAATAGCTTATTCATGCCGAAGCGCGGCTATCCCACAGTTAAACTTTACAGTCTCATCTAGTCTCTCTACGTCCCCTGTCAACAACGCGAGCCGATTTGATTGCAGCGGATATTCGCCGTTCCGGAATCCAGACTTAGTTTATTTTTGACGGCGCTCAATTGAATAACCATTTACACAGACTATCTGCATGCAGGTGGACTGAATAATTCCATTGTAATCGATAAATAATTGACATTTGTAGTTTGCGTGAGTAGAGCAATGTGGAAAATGTTAACACACTTTTCTTTTTTAGGTGATAGGTGGCAGATGAGCAGACGGATCCCTGATGGTAAACGATTGCTGCCGCCAATAGACACTAGCAACACCAGTAGAGACAACAAGTGCGTTGCCAAACTTTCACCCCCTTTCCCCCCATTTGGGCCTCCAGTACCTTCACTCACTAGATGAAACACAGCGCAGGCGGTGTTTTACGCCGGTCTTCTGTGAGTTTGTGAGTCTAGCTTTATTTATTTATCACAACTTGGCTGCCTCGACGGCACAGTGTGTAGAGAAGGCACTTTAAATCGATGTCTGCGGTTGTCCCGAGTCCAATCCCAGTCCCCGATTTTGTATGAAAAGGTGTTTTTAAAAGTCATAGAAAAAAAGTTGTTCATAATGGTTTACAAAACACGTGGTTAAAGGGATGTAAATTTTCACAGATACCTACAGTCTACAGCCTGTATAAGGTTTGTCGAAGTCTATAGAATTTATCTCTTTATAAATTAATAGAGTAGAAGATGTAAGAGGAAATTATTCTACTCCTATATCTTTAAATAACCTGGAGCAGTTATTTATACGAGTATCTTACCAAAAGTAAATTAACTTTGTTGTTATCTTTTACAGTTTTTGTATGAAAACCTCTCTCGAATACAACAGTTTTTCGCTTAAACAAATTGTTCTTTTCATTCAAACATATGAATACAAAATCGCAGAATGGCCACTCGGATTAAAGCGCGGTGACAGGAACAAACTATTCTGTCCGTTTTATATTGTTTTGCGACTACAAAGCGGTCTGTTTGTTCAATTGCTATTGGTTTTTGCGATTCAATCGCAGCTGGAAATTGCAGGCTTATATTAAAAGTTTGTTCTCAATTTTTAGTACATTTTTTAAACATGTTTTCTCAACTTTTATTAGAATCTAGTCTAGACATCAATGTAGAGTGCCCCTCTTGTCTCGACATATCGCACACTGGCACATATTTCTATTTGGCTCTGCAGTGTTTCCTGGAAGGAAAATTACAAAACCTCATCTCATTTTATCATTTTTATATAATTATGCTGAGATGAATGACTATGACACAGTATTATAATACATGAAGGTATATTGGAACCAAACACTGTAATTATCAGACTTACCAAATGGTAAGTAATATTTACCATGAAGTGACGGCTGTCTGACCTTAGACTGGGGAAGTTAACACCTACCTAATAAAATAATAGGGACCTTTAGTACATAGGACATAATTTCTGTCCTGAGCAAAGTGTGAAGTTATAGTTTCCGAGATTATAAACACTCATTATAATACGCGAAGTATGCAGTAAACGGGAACTATCTCAATACGATGTAACTCAAGGGACAGAAAGGGTTTCGTAGTTTATGAGGCCCCCAGGTGTAATTACCTGATAAACTTCCCATACCCAACTAGTTTGGAACAAAAAATATTGCCGCGGTTCGTGTGAAAATGGATTTTTAATACCCTTGCGTGGAGGGAGAACGCCAGTAAATCTAAAAGACGCCAGCATACGTAAAATTGTAGAACTTTACGGTTAGCTCAACTGTTGCCTTATGGCATAAATTTACCCTACGCCATACAGTACTCTACGCCATAAAGTACTTACGTATATAGTGCCCTACGGCGTACAGTGCCCAACGGCATACAATGCCCTACGGTATACAGTGTCCTACTGCATACAGTGCTCTACTGCATACAGTGTCCTACCGCATACCGTATCCTACTCCATACAGTGTTGTACCGCATACATCGCCCTACGGCATACAGTGTCTTATGGCGTATAGTGCCCCACGTCATACACTGCCCTACGGCATACAGTGTTCCGTGGTATTTAGAATACTACCAAGTTATTCCGGCTTTATTTTAAAAGTTTTATATAACATAGATACTGTCCTTCTGAGTAGGTAATTGAGCGGTTTTAATGGGTGTCCTAACAGTTGGTGGACGGCTTTTCTTGATATCTGAAGCACGACTTCTTTCTTTACCAAACTAATTCAGATTTTGTTACATCGTACAAACTATACGTTATTTGAATTCGCCTCCAAGTTTTAAAGGCCCCCTTCATGTGCAAAGCAAATCATTATAGCACGTGTCACTCACCAAGTCGCAATTCTCCGACTACACATTCTTACGGCCGTCAACTTTCATGCACACGTTTCCTACATGTGGGAATTCACACGAGCCGCCACTCTCTGTCAGAAGAGACGAGTAGCGTGTGCGATGTAAATCGAAAACTCCTTACTAACTTAGGTATACAATTGTCATACATAGTAGTCTATTTCCTTGGATTATTGTAAGTTATTTTGCTCAAATGAAACTCTGTACCTAACTTATTACTATTTGAAAAGAGTACCTAAGTATATAATAATAATAATAATAAAATCTTTATTGTTCAATTGCGGTGTTACAATAAATTATTGAAGATGTTACAAAATATGAAATTGATCTCGCAATTACCTAAATAGGCATACAATAGTCAATTTTTTATAATTCTATACAATACTTGACATGCATTTCACTGAGTTTCTTGCTGGTGTCTTCTCAGTAGAAATCGACGTTCCGAACCAGTAGTAGATAATATATTATGTTTTGACATTCATACGTGTTCTGTATGGACCTAACTTGAATAAAGATTTTTTCTATTTCTATTTCTATGCAGCCACACATCAGTAGCGCTACCATGAGTTGACATCGAAAACTGACACAACGTAAACTATTGCTCTGTCTTTTTCAAATGCATCACAATGAAAGAGACAAAGCGATAGTTTTCGATAGCGAGGATAGTATTTCAAACTCATGGTAGTGCTACTGGTTAACATAACTTGTCGAATTCCCTCAATTAATATTCAACCTAAGGTGTATGAGAGTAAGATGAGAGTCGATTGATGAAATTTGGTCCACTTGCACTTTTGATTGCTATAGGAAACCACAGTTTTATTTTTTACAGACATCCAAAGATACCCAAAAAATATGTATTAGATGAAAAAATACAATGGAGTTTTTGTTCTCAGTAGATAAAAAGGCCCCAATTTTTTTTCAATTTTTGAATGAAAATACAGGCATGACGAATCTATGTGTTCGGTTTTTGCCATTAGGCTACGGACCCCTGAAAACTAAACTAAATAACTAAATGCGCCAGACAATCACATCAATGAACCTGTTCTCAAACTAGGGCAACCCCTCTACTATGAGTACCAGATGGCGTTAATTAACTGGTGGCGTCAACCCAGAATACCCAGATCCAAGAAAACTTAAAAATGTAGCTTTTCCTAAATTGACTTGCCCGGCAATCGAACCTGGGACTCTTTAGCACTTCGGTCGAACACCTTAGCCACTACGCCATAGAGGCAGTGTTGAAAAACACGGTTTCATCTACTCTATACATACAATTAAAATATTTAGTCCGTTTATAGGAATAGTCCACGGTTAAGCAAAGTAGTGTTGCTTCTCATAGAGCTCTGAGTCGGGTTAAAATTAAGCCCCAGTCGGGATTTGGAGTTCTCTTACAATCCGGAGCTCGTACGACCGTGCTAAGGTTCGGTTCTGCCGGATCTCAACTTTATATAGGATAGGTAGCACACAGCAGGCGGATCACCTGATGGTAAGTTGCCGCCGCCCATAGATACCTCAACACCAGTGGAGTCATAAGGCGCTGCCACCTTTATCACCTCACACCCCCTGGGTCCGGTAAACTCCTCTAAACACGAGGCAGAACTGCTTCGGGGTTTCTTGAGAAGTTGTATCACTATCCGGAGCGCGGCCATCATGCCGACGCAGGGCTCTCCCAATTGAAATTAGTACATACCACTCTGTCAATCAGATTGATTACCACAGGGATAATAACTGTCTCGACAAACATTATTATTTTAGTCGTTTCTAATCCCGAAGCCCTCATAATTGGTAACAAGAATAAAGCCCCTTTAGATTGTTTGATCATCAAAATAAAAATCGGCTGTGTCATACATTATTACCTGGTGAATACGATCTGTTGTAAGGAGCAGCTGATTTTTATTTTGTATATTTTGATGATCTAGCACGCTAATGAATACAAACAAAAAAAACATAGATAATACACAGAAAAAACCTTAATGTCATCTGTCGAGCTCCAAGTTTCGTGGGGGTTCCTTACATCCAATATTTCTCCTAAATTGATATCAGAATCTTATAACATACCGATAACAAGGAAGGCTTAATAACTTTTACTTTATTTTAAGACTAGTGGCCCGCCCTCACTTCGCTTCGGGAATGTAATTCAGAAATGAACTAATAGATGGCGCTGTGCTCAATTACATCGCGCAAGCGTTTCGTGTTTTCGGTTTACCTATAAACCTTGTCGTTGTCTATAGAAGTTATCTCTTTATATGTAGTATAGAAGGTTTTCTGACAAAAGTTGTAATTCAGTCTATAGTTCAATAGTTTCTCCTCTGACGCCTTTATAAAATAAAAAACATTTCTAATAATTAAAATACTGTAATGTGTCCTAGCCAGAAATCGGACAAGTCTTTCGTTCTCACAATACAAATCTTTAAGATTTAGTGTATCCCTATAACTGATTGTTTGCGTAGACATGACAAACACAGTCTGCCACGACAAAATAACAAATAATTCTTAGAAACGGCACAAACAGAGCCTAGAACTTAGGCCTGGAGTCAGCCATCTTTGCTCTAATAAATGAACCTATCAAATCATTCATGTGATAATAGAATCAGGATTTGTGACTCTGTTGTTGTACCAACCAAGTAACAAGTTTGGGATAAAAGAAAATACTGTCATACATAAATTACTTCAATTTATTTATTCAACTACTTAATACAACGTTCCTACATTGCGAGGAGAACAGACGGCCGTTGTTGGGGTGGAAAGGTCCTTGAGTGAAGGCCGAAGGTGCAGGAGGCCGCAGCCGTAACAGGCCCCGCCAGGTGGACCGACGATCTAGTGAAGGTCGCGGGAGTCCCTTGGTGCGGGTGGCACAGGACCGATCTGTGGGGAGAACGTTGGGGGAGGCCTATGTCCAGCAGTGGACGTCTATTGGCTGAACTGATGATCATACAACCTAGTTACAACATAGATGAAAAAAATATATATTATAACTAGCCGCGCCCCGCGGCTTCACCCGCGTGATGATAGAATTATGAGGTTAGTGACAGTACGAGTGTACAATTTTAAATTCAAGTATGAACCTTCATGCTTTGCGAATAAGAGTCGAAGCCCTTTCCTCGTTTAGTTCTCGCGCGAGTCCGTCTGTTATTGTGTCCAACGAAATAAAATTAAGTTATAAACTCGGGACCAGCGCTTATTGCATTCAACCTTGTGGTGCAGAATAAAACGAGAAATGTGGACAAAAAGGAAGACTGCACTGTCTTCTAGTATATTATCAAATTGATAATTGCTAAACTGCGAAACACAATGCAGGCGCTGCTTCACGCCGGTTTTCTGTGAGGCAGTGGTATCATAAATAAAAATCGGCTGTGAATACATTACCTGGTGAATACGATCTGTTGTAAGGAGCAGCTGATTTTATTTTGTCTATTTTCATGATCTAGCACGCTAATTAATACAAAAAGAAACATAGACAATACACAGAAAAAAACCTCTGTCGAGGTCCAAGTTTCGTGGGGGTTCCTTACATCCAATATTTCTCCTAAATTGACATCAGAATCTTATAACATACCGATATAGTATAGAAGGTTTTCTGACAAAAGTTGTAATTCAGTCTATAGTTCAATAGTTTCTCCTCTGACGCCTTTATAAAATAAAACAACATTTCTTAATAATTTAAAATACTGTAATGTGTCCTAGCCAGAAATCGGACAAGTCTTTCGTTCTCACAAGACAAATCTTTAAGATTTAGTGTATCCCTATAACTGATTGTTTGCGTAGACATGACAAACACAGTCTGCCGCGACAAAATAACAAATAATTCATAGAAACGGCACAAACAGAGCCTAGAACTTAGGCCTGGAGTCAGCCATCTTTGCTCTAATAAATGAACCTATCAAATCATTCATGTGATAATAGAATCAGGATTTGTGACTCTGTTGTTGTACCAACCAAGTAACAAGTTTGGGATAAAAGAAAATACTGTCATACATAAATTACTTCAATTTATTTATTCAACTACTTAATACAACGTTCCTACATTGCGAGGAGAACAGACGGCCGTTGTTGGGATAGTCCCTGAGTGAAGGCCGCGTACATGAGGCTGCAGCCGTGGCAGGCTTCCCACCAGGTGGACCGACGATCTAGTGAAGGTCGCGGGAGTCCCTGGGATGCGGGTGGCACAGGACCGATCTGTGGGGAGAACGTTGGGGGAGGCCTATGTCCAGCAGTGGACGTCTATTGGCTGAACTGATGATCATACAACTTTTACAACATAGATGAAAAAAATATATATTATAACTAGCCGCGCCCCGCGGCTTCACCCGCGTGATGATAGAATTATGAGGTTAGTGACAGTACGAGTGTACAATTTTAAATTCAAGTATGAACCTTCATGCTTTGCGAATAAGAGTCGAAGCCCTTTCCTCGTTTAGTTCTCGCGCGAGTCCGTCTGTTATTGTGTCCAACGAAATAAAATTAAGTTATAAACTCGGGACCAGCGCTTATTGCATTCAACCTTGTGGTGCAGAATAAAACGAGAAATGTGGACAAAAAGGACGACTGCAGTTTCTTCTAGTACAGTTTATTACCAAATTGATAATTGCTCACTCGGCGAAACACAGCGCAGGCGCTGCTTCACGCCGGTTTTCTATCTATATCGGTTTTCTATATCACTCCGATCGAGTTGGTCCATTCGAAACGTGCGTCTCGTAATTAAAAAGTGTTCTCATAGAAAGCCCCCTCCCCCTCCTCCTCCAAAAAGGGATCCAAAAGAGTAGGTATCTTCACGTGACGTGTACTCCATCGAAGTAATCCCAAAGTAAGCATGCGTAGCCAAAACACTCGACCAGTCAACGTGCCTACTTATTATCTCAATCTCACTGCCTCAAATGACATGAAAAAACAAACATCTCCAACTACGCCTTGTTTTAACCCCGCAAGTTGTCTCTTTAGACATTAGTCCCAGAATCTGGACCCAACATTTTCCGGCCGAAATGATCCCAAAGTCTCAAACAAGCGACTATTACGCACAGCCTGTATCTGCAGATACAGTTTCTAAACTGGTTTATTAAACTGTTGTGTTTTATTGCTCGCCGCTTTATAGATCTTCTTTGTTCTTGGAGAAATGGCCTCTTTGACACATCTTGAAACAAACGATTTGTTAAAAATAATGAGGTTACCCCTCTGGGAGGTTGGTTTTGGAAGGTGGAAATTTAATAGCTTTAGGAAAGGTGTTTTGCATTATTAGATGTTTGTAACGAATAAACACGAAAGGCGAATATCAAAACCCCTTTTTTATTACTAAGTTTAACAGACATACCCGTCTATTACATTCTTCGAGATTTATATAACCTTTGGAGCAGTTCTTCGGATTTTATATCAGAGTCTTAAAATATTCCAATTATACGGAAGGGTTTTTCCATGCGCGATTTTTTATTTTGCTGTTACATCGGCAAATACTTAAAATTTTAATTTAAGAAAGTGTAACAAACAAGATTTAATATGACAACTATTCATTCACAGTCCAAGCGAAGTTATAAAAGTTAGAAAAATAATACTATGAACTTTATCATTCGGTTTTTAAATTAGCACGTAATAATTTGGCTAGGATTGCGATTTATAAAAGCGGTTGAACAAAACTTATACTAAGTTTATAAACTTAAAAAAACAATACTCAGTGGGTCAGCGATTAAATTAAAAAAATGCGCTACAACATCATACCAAATCGGTATTATTGCAATTTTTTTCTTTAGGTGATAGGTAGCAGGCGAGCAGGCGGATCACCTGATGGTATGCAATTGCCGCCGCCCATGGACACTTGCAACACCAGTGGAGTTACAAGTGCGTTGCCAACCTTTTATCCCCTTCCCCCCCGAGTGGGCCTCCGGTACCCTCACTCACTCGGCGAAACACAGCACAGGGGCTGCTTCACGCCGGTTTTCTGTGAGGCAGTGGTATCACTCCGGTCGAGCCGGCCCATTCATGCCGAAGCGTGGCTCTCCCACATTCTACACTTTGAGACTTTGATGAAACTTTGCAGAAATAGGTAATGTGCATTTAAGGACTGCTGCGAAAGTTAGATCCCGAAGTATGAGCCGGATAAACGAGTTATAGTTACTTATTAAAGAGACTAGAAAGAGAAATAAAAAAATCTGTTCTCGTCGAACACTTACGATTGTCAAACACATAATCTACTAGCTACTAATCTGGTTCGAAATTTCGCTGTACCCACTCGGTACGTTTACAATGTTATAAATGTTTAATAAGTCACTTCGGGACAATGAAATAGGGACATCTCATAAAGAAAGACAAAAGGGACAATGTCATATTCCGGAAAACGCCTCCAGAGACAAAAGTTTCAAAGGAAATTCAACAGCGTTAAAATGTAGAAAGTTGTGCAAAAAGTTCCTCAACTTTATTTGAGTAAGAGAAGGGTTTTGATGTGTGTCAAATTCTGACACATTTCGGCGTTAAGTGCGACTAGTTTCTTTTAGCCGATATGGCAATAATTAAATTATTAGCAAGTAACTTACGTTTCGAGATCTCGAGAGAACAGACGGCCGTTGGGGTGGAAGGGTCCTTGAGTGGAGGCCACGCGCAGGAGGCCGCAGCCGTGGCAGGCCTCCCACCAGGTGGACCGACGATCTGGTGAAGGTCGCGGGAGTCCATTGAATGCGGGTGGCACAGGACCGATCTGTGTGGAGAACTTTAGGGGAGGCCTATGTCCAGCAGTGTACGTCTATTGGCTGAAATGATTACGTTTCGAGGCTTATTATGCCATTATGCTCCCACCTCGTACAATCCTAGCCCAGAAGTTTACTTTTTTTATATGTCTTTTTTATGTGTCTGCTAGGGTTGCCACGTCTAAACAACAAAACTTCAACACTTTATTTAACCCCTTAAAGGTAAAAACTAAATAAAAGCTTGTAACAAACAAATATATAAATTATAAATTTAAAGGTTGGTATAATTACAGTATACCTATCCTTTGTCAGTAAAAAGAACATAACTATAGGTACACACACCTTCATAAATATTAAAACTATCTCCAAACCAAATCCGGTCAAACTACAAACTCCTATAGGATATCTCCATAAGGCTAGATTTGAATCGTAACTAGTGTACAAGAACTTAATAACTATAAACTTGTTGATAGGTGTGTGTAGAAGTGATAAGTTGGTCCTGTGCAGGGTTATAACGGCTTTATAGCGGCTGCCGGGCGCTTTACAACACTCGCACAGTGTTATAACAACCCAGTGGGTCTATCGAACACAGATCTATCGGTGAGCATTTACAACCCTAATGTGGCTTAGAACATTTGATAAAAGAGATGGTTAAACCATTTCATAGTAATTTATTACAACGTGTTGGTTATACAATAGTGTATGTCCGCGGCATCTTAACTATAGGTGATGATCGTACTTTGGTACACTCAAGGTCATCGTTACGCTTACATGCCGCGGACTATATATTACACTAGTGGCCCGCCCTCAATTCGCTTCGGGACCGTAATTCAGAAACGAACCAATAGATGGCGCTGTATTCAATTACATCGCTCAAGCGTTTCGCGTTTTCGGTTTACCTATAATGTCGTTGTCTATAGAAGATATCTCTTTATACATAGTATAGATTAGCTAAGACCAATAAACATGGCCCTGTTAGGGAGAGCCAAATAAGATAAAACATAATTATTTCACATTAAATGTACGTATGTTACAATTAAAAATACTGACAACAAAGAAATCACAATGTCTTTGACTTTCTTAACATATTGTAGGTACTTTTTAGTCTTAAATTAATAGACATACATTATAATCATTGAAACATATTTAAGTAATTTTGGAATATTGAGCGAATAAGCGAAGGAATTCTTTTAAAGAGTTGTAGAGTATTGTTGTAAGTCCAACCATTCTGAACAATATTAATATATATATTAATTCCATGACTTATGGAAAGGGGAATGCCCAAAGTTCAGAATAGTTTTGGCTGAAAAGCGCACACCAATAATTTTATGCGTAAAATATAGTATATAATGTAATTATTGTTGTGAGGTAATCATCAGATAAGTAAAAGTCGGAAATTCATTTAAAAAACGTTTTTTATTCATCGTCATAAACAATTAAGACGTCATCCAGAAATTGCGCAGGTACAGCTATATTACTTTCATGGCGACCGCATCCCAAATACCAGATCACCGACAAGACGTGGGCACAGCATCCCACAGTTCGACGGCCTACAATGCAATTGCAACAGTATTGTTGTATTGCTGCACAACCTGTATTATTACTGTTGATCAAGATCAACACCGATCAGATTTATCAACACAAATAAATGCAACCTTAATAAAGTCAAAAACTTACCTCACGAGGTGCAATTTGACGAGTAATATCTTATCTAATACCATCCACACGAGGTGTGGTATTTGTCAATGTGTGTGATCTTCTTTGTAAAAGCTACCGTCCACAGGAGATGCATACATGTGTATGACCAACAATTGGTGCACTTTGTTGATCTGCAGAAGCAGGCTGTCTTATTTCACTCCAAGCTGCTGTCCAGCAAGAATAATTCTTGTTAATACCTTAATACTTTAATGTCGTCGCTTGTTAATACCTGTTTGCAATGAAAAAGCCCATATAATACAATCATATTGTCCACTGTAAATTGTTAAACAATCAAAAGATATTACGATAATTATTTACCACTGATTAATCAATCTTTGAATGAGATTTTGCACCTCAGCGATAATGGCGGGCGAGTGGTTGCGGAGGAAGCGGGAGCGGAATCCATGTTCAAGCCAAGGTCTTCAGGATTAGATCGATCACCGGAGTCCATTTTTATGCAAATTCGTTGTTTTACTTAATAAAAATATTATACTCAATTTCAAAAGTTCAAAACTCGAGAGCTAACGTGAATTTACGTAAAATGACGTTTGACGTATTGTAAGTGGAGTTGCCACTGCAAATATAACAATCGATACCTATTGAATAAATGAAACAGTAATCAATATCGATTGTTTCAAATTATTAAAAAAAATACATTCATATTGTTTTTTGTGTACCTAATTGGTGTCCTGGGATATTTATTTCTTATTATTTTTTATTTTTATTGACTCCATTCGGCCTGGTGGTAAACAAAATGATAGCCAACGGTAGACAACGGATGAAGTATCCTCAGGGTATCCTATCCGTTGGCATCGCCATACTGGCCCGCAAGCGTGAAGCAGCAAGGAATCTGTCACGACACTGGATAAAAAAGCGCGAAAGACGGTAACCACTCTCTCTTTCTCAAGTATGGTAAACCCCCGCTGAGTCTTCGGTACCCTCACTCACTGAAAAAAACACAGCAGTTAGGCTGCTATTGACGTTTGGCATGTTGACATTTTGGGAAATTATGAGCTGCTATTAATTGTTCTATTTTGAATAAATAAAGAAAATAACGCCTAATATACCTAAGGACGCGTCCTTAGGTACTTTTATTTAGATCCTTAAAAATCCACCCCCTTGAGTGGTGGTGCGTACTCTAATCGATAAGAATCGATTTAATTGACGTTTGGCTCTAAAATGGCAACTCGGCTCTGCACTTCCAGGAAAAGAATGATTCCTGTGTTAGTGGGGTCGATTCAAAACTTATTTAGTGTGATAAATTATTTTGGACTTTAGGGGTAAAACGAATATGTTGACCATTAAAAATAATTAAAAACATAATTTTTAACCAAAATCTTTTTTATGGGCGTGCTATGGCCATTTTTGGGCATCGTGCTTTGAATCTCGAGCTTTTTCTCAAAACCGCCTTTATTTATTCTGTGGCTCTTGGGCTGGGCCGCAGTTAAATGTGGGATGTAGGTCCGGGGAACTGTTAATTAAGGAAAATTAACATGCTGTGGTCTTGTAGAAGGCAGTATTTAGTACTTAATGGACAGTTTGGAAGAAGTACCAGTAAATATTTAAGCTTAGGCTAAAAATAAAAAAATACAAAGAAATATCAAATTAAAACTAAAATTTAGTATTAAATTATAACTATTTGTTAATGTACCTGTCTATACAGGGTGTATCTGTCAACATTTAAATGACTTTAACTACGTCGTCTACATTGATAGAATTGTTCAAAATGATTGCACTTTGAACAACATTGAAAATTCGCATCAAAAAAATTCAACTTTCCATACAAAATCGGTTCGTGCGGGTTACATTTTTTTATAATCGAAGAACAAATGTTATTCAGAATATGGACGGTAAAAGACGTGTGTAAAGTGATATAACTAAATATTCATAGAAACACCAGTTTTTAATAAGTAAATAAATGAGAGACCACAGAATTTCACCACACATTTTATCTCTTCATCCTTACGATTAATATTAATAATTGTACCCCTAAAACGAGAGGGAAACTAAACCTATCTGCCTATACATTTTTACTTCATGAACACCATTGCTTACTATTCCAGGCAGCCATTCGTAATAAAGCCTTCGTTAATCGCGTTGCAGAAGCAAGTGACGGCGAACGTGACCAAAGGAGCGGGACGATAGGCCGGACGCTCACAGTCGACAAACAACCGTGGAAGGGCCACGCTTCGACATGAATGGCCCGGCTCGACCGGAGTGTAACACGGCCTCACAGAAGAAAGGCGTGAAGCAGCGCCTGCGCTGAATTTCGTAGAGTGTGTGAGGGTACCGGCCTAATTGGGGGGAAAAGGGGTTAAAGGTTGGCAGCGCACTTGTGACTGTGGTTTTGTAGTTTTGCGGGGTAAGCGATTGCCACAGCCTATAGACACCCGTAACACCAGTGGAGCCAGTTAATTGGGTATTTGACTAATCTCGATATAGTAAAATATATTGATACTCTATCAAAATATTGGTAAATAAGAACCAATGGCCAACATTTTCAGTTAAAAATATAACGTCTAGCTGGTTTTGTGAGCATTCAAAGTTTCATGGGCAAGTCCATTTTTAAAGTATGAAATTTTATAAAAATAATTATAGGATTAATATCATTGAACTACCCGTACATTTTCCACCAACTTTTATTATAAAACCATTTACTCAAACGAAACATTTGATACAGCTACCAAACAAAATTTACTAGACGCGCACATAGAAGTTTGAGTTGTGACGTCACAATTCAATCGCCATTTGTATAGAGCGTTTCTGGGCTTGCCCAAAATATGTGCTCTTAAAGTTGTGATATCTCAGGTAATTCAAATGAGAATCAAGTAAGTAATTCTTTCAAGGATGTTTCTTACATTGAGGCGTCTTTTGAATAAACACATAAAAAAATTTTAGTCAAATACCCAATTGCGCTGCTAACCTTTTAACACCCTTTACCTCCGATTGGGGCTCTGGTACCCTCATTTTCTCAGCGAAACACAGCGGTGCTGCATTACGCTTGTCGTCTACGACGCCGTGGTATCACTCCGGTTGAGTCAGCCCATTCATGCCGAATCGTGCCTCTCCCACGGCCGATAAAAAACATCATGGCCGTTCATCAGGGGGGGTGTGGGTAGGATAAATGGAGCTCTCCGCCTGTCTTCTGATTCGCTGTCGGGATTTTAGAAAGGAGGAAGCTCTTCTCTTCAATCGTTAAATGCGACGAAATCAATTTTTTCTACGATTTCGTGATACGTTAATATCGAATAATTACAGACAAATCGAACATTTGAAGCATGCCTTATTTCTTGGAACCCAATATTCCTTTCAAAACGAACCAAGTAACATTTAACAATCCCGAGGCTAGTTCTGGTCTATTGTAATGGACAGACAAAGCGACAGGACAGTACATGTACACGGGCCTAATTAGTGAAGTTATAATGTTTGTTACAACTTAGACAAAAGAATCATACACAGAAATTGAGGGATTGTTTTGATGAATGTGTGCTCAGGATCACAGAATATTTAAACACATAAACTGAACTGTCTATATGGCGATGAAAACTGGCCACGCACACATTCCTGCCCGCTTACAGTGATCTCGACGTATTCCGCCTTTAATAACAGAGACAAACGCGCGGTAGAGACTCGATTCTTACAGCTATAACCATAACGGACTCTTCGATTTCACGTTCAGCTCAGCCATACTTCTGTATAATATTATTTTGTGCCCAGAGTCCCTGACCCCTCTTTATTGGTATCATGAATGAAGTCCTTTTAGCAAATTATATCAATGAACTGTAAGACGAACAAAACAGCTGTTCCATACAAAATGGAACGGATACGTCAATAATTTAGAGAATTAGTACACGCTAAGATGAGAGACCCATACCTAAAGAGGGTTTCGTCTAATCAAACATTAAAATTGTACAGTGCTAAGATATTATATCACTCTTGACAAAACGGTCGTGGTCATCACTTCAGGCATTGGTGGCAAGCTTCACAACACGCCGCCACTTTCATTAATATGAGTCACTTGCTGCTGCTTTTAGCTGGTCATTATATCTCAGGCGATCTTTTTCTCCCCTTCCTTGGACAACAAGTCTGTCAATAATTACCTCCCCTTAACTCCTATACTATGATAATTTCTTTAGACCACCACATAACAGATACGTAACCCGAAAAGACAAGACACTTGCGCTTGATAAATCATTTCTTCAGCCATACTTAGTTATGCAGTTACACTGCATAACTAACTAAGTATGACTGAACGTCACGTTTCCCAAGATGACATTTTCAAACGAAGGGTCCCTTGCATATATATTGCATGTGTTGCTTCCTCCATTAGGAAATTAGTCACGCGTGCTCTTTGTTGCTTGGTGCTGAACTCAGCAGTAACATAATTAACATTCATAAAGTCTACTTTGCTTTGAACCAAGGAGTTCAAGGAAGTCCTTTGATAGTGATTTGCTTTGAGCGTTTTATTGAGCTCTGGCTGATTGGGATTAAAGAAGGGTTCTTCAAGAATACATTTTGGAATCTTTGTTTGAGAGATTTTAAGAAAGGTCTTGATACCTACTATATGGCATTTCAATTTTTTTTTTATTTAAAATCGATAAATGACGAAAGTTGTAACTATTATAATTAGGCAGGCAGGCAGTGGAAAATAAATATTTATTTATTTAATAAGATCGAGTTGGTAGAAGACAGAGAAAGACACAGGGTGTCATAATTTTAAATTTAAGTTATATTCTTTTTATACGTGGCCAGGATGTAAACATTATTCTATAAAGAAACTAAGGAGTTTCAATAGTAACAGATTGAAGAACTCTTCGGTCATAGGAATCCTAGCGTGTTCTTTTAAAACAGAGCTATTTGGCATTTTAGCTACCTAAGTAATTTACATAAGTGGCCTTTATGACGCTAAGCATAATGAGAAATCTAATTATTAATCTAGCTCAACCATTTGACTGTCTAATCTATCGTCAATCAATTCTCAGATGATTGGTTCAAATGGAAATTGATTGAGTCTTGAGTCTATTTAGATTAAGGCTGATATATGAAAGGCTTTTGCTGCAACGGAGAGGCAATTGGAACATTTACTTAATATACAAATTCTACTGTTTTATGCTCAATACAATAATCAGTGTTTCTCAAATTTTCTCAGGATGCCACCCCACCTGGTATAAAAACATCAGGGGCTATACCACCTGAAATTCGAATTACAGGGTGTATCTGTGAACATCCTTTCGACGTCGTACGGCCCAGATAGCAGACACAATAGAAAATCAATTGTTTTTACCTTTTAAAATGTTTTTAGATCTTACGACGTAGCCACGTCTTCTACCTGAACTTCTAATCTGAACATCAATTGTTTTAGACTAACAAATTCGTCGAAATTGTTTTTAACTCCCCTTTAAAATGAAAAAGTAGGTACGTAACGTGCCCAATTTTTTGAATTTTTTGCGCTTTTCCAAAAGTAATATTTATAACAATTGTTTAGAATGCATTGTAGAAGACTTGGTTAAACGGATATACATTTTCACAGATACACCCTGTATATAGGTCATGGCTCCCAATTGGGGTCTGCCACAGTTCAATTTTATTAGTAATCATCAGAACCATAAATTAACAAATCGAGAATAAAAATATGTACAACTCTTTTATCACGATTTTAACACGCAATATTATCTTCTTAGAATGATTAGAAAAAACCTTCCGGGATTCCCAGCTGGTATTCTTAAGTCAGATTAAAATATAATTCCATTTTTCTTCCATCGGAGAGTATTTCCCTCGGGGGATATCTACGCGCCTGCAGCCTGCATTTCTTGGTAATTAAGGTTTATATTTCTTTATGAATTGTTATAAAGACGGCAGATAATACCTAAGTACGAGTATAGATCAGTAGATATAAATATCTTCTATACTATTAATAAAGATATAAACTACATAGACATCGACAAACCTTATATACCTACAAACCGAAAAGGCATAACTTTATCGCGTTGCAACCGACACGCAGCGCCATCTATTGGTAGACAGCGAAAACGAAACGAAGTAAGGGTGGGCCACTAGTTTACTTATAATGAGGTCAAATCAGCAAAAAACGAAACACTAGCGCGATGTAACTGATACGCAGCGCAATCTATTGGCGAAGATTTTAATAAAATAATAATAAACTTTATTGCAAAAACATTATACCTACAAAATACTTGTAACAATCTATAAGTAGGTATATAAACTAACGGAATGATTTGAAGTTTGCTGCCTAAACTAGGAACATTCTGTATCTCAGACAGAAACAAAAAGGGCATAATTATAAATAAATTTTAACAATAAACATAACATTGAGTATTCTAAAATGCATATTACCTACTCTAAATTAGCTTATAAATAATTATCTAAACAAACATAAATACGCCTGATTGACTGACACAGTTAAGAATTTTGATGATGCTGATTATTATTGGTGACACACATACCTACGAACCTAAGCACCTACCTACTTAATAAAAGTGTAATAAAAAATATTGGAAGCATGGTGATTAAGCCTAATCGTATCATAGTAGCGATGACTTGATTTCTATGATGAAGGCCTTTGCCCTGCAGAGTATAAGTATAGAGAAAAATACTTATTAACTTGCAAAGCAATTGCCACATGAAAACAGTATGGAACATTCAACAATCCATACTAATATTATAAATGGGAAAGTGTGTCTCTCTGTCTGTCTTCTGTATGTTTGTCTTTCTTTCACGGCAAAACGGAGCGACGAATTGAAGTAATTTTTTAAGTGGAGATAGATGAAAGGATAGAGAGTAACATAGGCTACTTTTTGCCCCTTTAACCCATTTTAGGGAAGTGGGGGGCGCGTGCGAAGCCGCGGGTAAAAGCTAGTCTACAATAAAAAAATTAAAAAATGTCTCATATTCGTAGCCAAACTTAAGTTCATTAAAGCTCTCCTGTAATTATTTTTCCGAGGTAATCCACTCTCAGCACCCAGAATTTCAGCACCTGGGATTTCAGCACCTGGCCTAGTCCACTCTCAGCACCTATTGATATTTTTGGCAGGTGCTGAAAATGGATACAAATTTATTTTTACATTTTTGTCCACTTTCAGCACCTGCAATGAGCAGCCTAGTGCTGACAGCTAAACCAGTCGATGTTAAATAAAATATATCGATAAAAATAATCTAAACGTACACATAACATTAAAATAATACAATAAAAAAATTATAACCGCAGTTTTTCCATGCAGAGTCCTAAATTTCTAATGAAATTCGACCATTTTTGTACTCATTTATAAAGCCATCAATTATAGTTTTTTTTTTCGGCGAGTCCTTTGTGATTGTGATATGTAATCCTGTTTTGGCACGTATTTCTGCGTAAAATCGATGACATGGTTCCTCAGAACAGATCCTCGTATGTCTTATAGTTTCAGACTTTCCCATACTATAGTGGCCTACCCTCAGACTAGGCAGATGTGCTTCCAGTTTACATTATCCGAACCCCTTACTAAGGCGACGAATTTCTTAAGTGCTTAACTTGCCATGAGCTGACGATAGTCTCATCAATATTGTAGATATACCTACATACTCGTACAATATCCAGTGGAAACATTATTGCAAATATATAAAAAATATTCATTTAGCAGTTTCTGAAACTGCTAAACGAATATTTGAAGTGCAATATTTACTTAAATAGCTTAGCAGTTCGAATAGTTACACGTGTTGTTGTGAGTCAACCATAAAAGATAATATATAACCGTCGTGGGGATATTTTTTAGATAATTTTATTCAGAACATTCAACAGATTTAACCATCAAGGCTACACAGGCGACGGAAGTTTAAAAAATGGAGTAACTTCTCTCGCTTTTACAACATTTCCCTTTACTGCTCTGCTCCTATTGATTGTAGCGTGATGACAAGTATACTATAATATGCGCACAAGTATGAATAATAAATGTGTACAAGCCTATGCAAATAAAGAATATTTTGACTTTGACTTGTACTTTGTGCCAAGTTTCGTTAAATTCTATAGAGTAGATTTTGTTTCTATAACGAACATACAGGCAGACAGACAAACATTTTACTGATTGCATTTTTGGCACCAGTATCAATCACTAATCATCCCCAGAATGTTATTTTGAAAATATATTTAATGTACAGAATTGACCTCACTTTTGCTGGACTTGGGAATCGTACCCAGGACCCCAAAATCACGGACCGGTATAAAACCACTAGACCAACGGTGCTCTAATCTTATCTTCATGCGACAATAAATCTATGGTTTAAGGTGATATAAGCCTGTCATTCTGTACAAATTGTAGCGTTATTCATAGATTCATCCTGGAATGAAGTTCGGTCCAATCGGGCCTAAGTCTCCTAAAAGGCGTTCTAGACAATTTAACATAACGTCATGCTACTTATTGTATGTACCATAATACTTTTAGTTGCAGGTGTTTTAAATAAATATACTAACCGGTGATCGCATGTCAAAACAACATATTATTATCTCACAAGTAATAGATTTTATTGCAATTTTATAGAAATAATTCGTAGACCAAATGATTTTATCGATATCTTTCATTTAATACTGTAATGCTGCCCGCACTTTTTGCTGCAGGTGCTGAAAGTGGACAAAAATGTAAAAATAAATTTGTATCCACTTTCAGCACCTGCCAAAAATATCAATAGGTGCTGAGAGTGGACTAGGCCAGGTGCTGAAATCCCAGGTGCTGAAATTCTGGGTGCTGAGAGTGGATTACCTCATTTTTTCCTTTGACAATCCGATTTAAGTAACAATTAATTAAAATCTTTTAACAATTTCAATTAACGAAGGAAGATTTATTATTGAAAAAGATTTATCGTACCCTTAGCGTTCATTTGAAAGTATATTTTAGGCAGATAAAATCTTCAATTTTCTTGCTCTAATTCTTTTAACTGCAAGATTTATATTTTCTGGGGACTGGTCGGTGCTACGGTGGTAAAAGGTCCCAAACCCTCTTCGAATAGTAATTCGAAATAGTACCTACCTAATAGGTATCTTTTTTCTGCATTTCGATGTTTTGACCAAAAATCTGCAAAAACAATCTATTCGCACTGATTTTTTTATTTGAGAGGTGGCCGACGGACGACCTGGAGGCCAATTCTCGGTTTTCGCCTTCTATGTCGAGTCGACTTCATGAAACGCACAACCAATAGGAGAACACAATTACCGTCGACATTCCTTATCTTGTTCTCCTATTGGTCTATGCGTTCCGTTATGAAGTCGACTCGACATAAAAGGCGAAAACTGAGAATTTGCCAGTGCGCTGGTTTACGGATTTGCAAGTGCGCTGCCAGCCTTTATCCTCTTTGCCCTCGATTGGGCCTCCGGTAACCTTACTCGGCGAAATACGCGCACGGGCTGCTTCACAACGGTCGCTTGTGAGGCCGTGGTATCAATCCGGTCGAGCCATCCCATTCATGCCGAAGCGTAGATCTCCCACGGTCTCTCTCATTTACCATTCCCGAGTGAATTGTGAAAAAAGTTGTAATAGTCACAAAGTAAGAATTGATGCGTGCTCCCGGCATCCGTCGCGCGCGGTCGCCGGTAAATTGAGACAAAGCTGCCTTCAATCTTTATTTGCACCGATCGTATAGAAATCGATCAATCACACTTAACTCTGCTTTCAGGCAGATATTTTAGGTTAGAGCGATGTTAGCTTAGTGGATAAAAACATGCATTCTATACGGGAGGTCTTGGATCGAAGCCCACCATGTAACTTTGGGTTTTTCAAATCTATAACGTAAATATTTCTAACACGTATTAATTAACCTCTGTCCTACCGTGACGACCCGTTTAGCGCAATGGTTTGAGCGCCGGTTGAGACGTAAGGGTCGCGGGTTCGATTCCCGCACCACCACAAATGTTTGTTGATGAAACAAATATTTGTGTTGGGTCTGGGTGTTTGTGGTACCTTCGTTGTTTCTGGTTTCCATAGCACAAGGGAAAACCTTAGTTTGGGACCAGGACAATGTATGTGATGTTGTCTCAATTTATTTATTTATCATTTATTCTATATTTTTTTTAGTTTCATTTTGAGGACAATAAAATTTTTCTTACTCATACGCACACACAATACCTACAGGGTATATTGAACATTTACATCTCTTAAACGTTTTCTAGTAACCATTATGCGCAACATTAATTTTAAGGGGCTATACGAATGAAACTAGCGCCGCCAACCTATTTACGCTGATTGTGGCAAAAATACGATATTTTTTAAGAAAGCAAAACATTACAGACTTAGATAAAAGTAAATTGAATTTTTCAAGATGCAATACAATGTATAAAACACGCGAAAAGTAACAATAAAGTTCATTATTGCTAAAAGTGGCCGTTTTTAGCAATAATGAACTTTATTGTTACTTGTCACGTGTAAAAAATATTGTTTTGCATCTCGAAAAATTCGATTTACTTGGATCTAAGTCTGTAATGTTTTATTTTCTTCAAAAATATCATATTTTCGCCACAATCAGTGTAAATAGGTTGGCGGCGCTAGTTTCATTCGTGTAGCCCCTTAATGGTGCTCTAGGACTTTCGGAAACTTATCGTATTTTTTTAATAAGTATCAATTTATATTTGAGAATTTCTAAAAGTCATATAATTAATTAACATCATTTTGCAAAAAATAACCAATTGTAATTTTGAATGAAATAAAGTTATATATTTATGTATATAGGTAAGACTCTACACTACGATTTCAACATCAAAAGTTAAATTTTATCGAAAGTATATTTTTGGGAGATGACTCTAGTTTGCATTACTATGTTCCAATATTGTTCAAAATCATTGGAAGAAGTCGTTAAAGAGATGTAAATGTTCACAGATAAGTACACCCTGTTTTAGAGTTATCAGAAGTCAAAGCAATGATTACAGTGCCTATCAGAAGTTATGTAGACTACGCGATAGCTGTTGCTGAATATTTCTTATCAAACCTTGTGTAACGTCACTTTGATATCTTTCTCGAATTATGTTTAAGCTAATTACCTAAACTCCGACGTCACGGTATTCGAAATTGTATTTCCTTATCGATTTTATGCTGATTTGACTTTGAAACTCATAATTATTCATATTGTATGTAGATCTATTCATTTAATTGTAAATTACATTTACCTACTTTTGTTAATATATTTTTTTATACTATAGGCGACAAACGAGCAAGTGGCTCACCTGCTGGTAAGTAATCACCGCTGCCCTTGAACATCTGCGAGATCAGAGAGGTTGCCGATGCGTTGCCGGCCGTTTAAGAAGGGGTACGCTCGTTTCTTGAAGGTCCCTAAGTCATAGCCGTCACGAAATACTGCCGCAGCTAAACTATTCCACAAGACTGAGGTTCGCAAGTATTAATTAAACTTAAAATATTATGATAAGCGATTGGGTATTTGACAAAATTTTTTTATGTGTTTAATCAAAAGACGCCTCAATTTAAGAAACATCGTTGAAAGAATCACTTGATTCTCATTTGAATTACCTGAGATATCACAACTTTAAGAGCACATATTTTGGGCAAGCCCAAAAACGCTCTATAGAAATGGCTATTGTATTGTGACGTCACAACGCAAACTCTTGTATGCGCGTCTAGTAAATTTTGTATGGTAGCTATATCAAATGTTTCGTTTAAGTAAATGGTTTCATAATAAAAGTTGGTGGAAAATGAACGGGTAGTTCAATGATATAATTATTATTTTTTAATTTTATACTTAAAAAATGGACTTGCCTATGAAACTTTGAATGCTCACAAAACCAGCTAGACGATACATTTTTAACTGAAAATGTTGGCCATTGGTTATTATTTACCAATATTTTAATAGAGTATCAATATTTTTTACTAAATCGAGATTAGTCAAATACCCAATTGCTGCCAAACTTTACCCCCTTTCTCTCCGATGGGCCTCCGGTACCCTCTTCACTCATTCACTCAATGTACTATTAACGTATTTTAACTATTAACTACTATTAATTAACTATTATTAATGTTTTTTAACTAGTTTTATTTAATTTAATTTTATCATTTGAATGTTATAATAATTACTAATTAATTACTAAGATTGCAGTGCCCCTGCGGGGTTCATGTCCAGGACTGTATATTTTATGTTAAGACCTCACTGTACTACATGAAAGCAATAAATATTATGACTATGACCATGACTATAATATCCCACTGCTGGGCAACGAGGAATCGAAGTGAAAAATTACACGACAAATTCATTTATTAATATTTTATTATTTTATGAAACAAACATAATACAGCTTATCTATGTTGTAACAATTTTACTAGAATAAAATGTGAAGGTTTTATCATTATTACTACATATGAATAACGTAACAATAAAAAGAGCCATAAGAATCTACGTACAGTCGTTGAAAGTTTTAACTGACCGGGTGTATCTGTCAACAGTTAATATCCTAGTAAACACTTATTCTACTTACTGGCCAGAAGAATTGACTATTGAAATATAGAATTACTATTGTATGAAATAGAAGGAGGTTTTGGATATAGTTCGATTTGGCTTGAAGAATGATTGGGTAATATGGGACAGGTATTTCTTACTTTTGTAACTGATTTGTTTTATCGACTAAAAATGGCGTCAATGTATGATTAGTGTTACGGCATAGCACTATCGATATTAGTTATTTATTACACTGCTTGCAACACTATTGTGGCCTAATTTTATTTTCATTGTAAATCTGATTTCACTTGTTATGCAACTCTAAAAATAGTGAATCTATGTATTTTCTATACTATTTATTTAGTAAAGAACTTCTATTGACAACCAAAGGCTTATAATGTAATCTGAAAAGTCAAAACACTTGCGCGATGTTATCGAAACCCAGCGCCATCTATTGGCAAAGATTGTAAGTAATAGCATAACTGATTCCCGAAACGAAGTAAAGACGGGCCACTAGTCCTACCTAATATACAAATGTTCTCCGGTTTATTCGGCTACTGCGACTATCTGAACTATCAAACGTAGACTGTACGAGTGCACTCTTAATGGTAAATATATAGCTAAAGCAGACCTTTCTGATATCATTCAACAACTTGAATGGACAAAACAGGACCAGGTCCAGACCTACACCCATAGTAATCATTGACATCGTTGCACCCACAGTCGCATGAGCTCACAGGCGTACTGCACGGCAGCTGTGTGGTATACGGGCCGTAGTATGGAGGACTATAACACGAGCCAGAGCAGGACTGGCAGCATCCATTTCTGTTGCCGTTCCTATTCCTTCCGAGTAACAAGAGAAGATATAACAGATCGTTGTTGGAGTTGTTATCATTGTCAGCTAAGAAGATGATTTGTGGCGGTGGGGGAGGGAGAACGGGGTAGTTGTAGAAAGGCACTGAGTAGTCCACGTAGGGGATATAAGACGTCATCGTAGGCGTTGGCGATGGTCACCTTGACGTCGGGTACAGGGACGGTGGAGATTGCAGTAGGGATGGTGGTGACTGTAGGAATGGCGGTGGCTGTGGGGATGAAATAGTCCGGAGTCGAGTCGTAAATGACAGCATTGCTGCTGCCGATGAATATCTGTAACAAAATAAACAAAGATCAGACAACAGGACACGCATCGACGGACATCAAAAAAGCAGCATGCGCTTATTATTTGGGAATCAGAATTAGCGAAGGTAGCAGACATACATAAGTATATACATATACAGGTCTTGTATACCCAGATACAGAACAAGAACTAGTGTTCATCACACAAACTTTTGTCCACAGTGAAAAATATCCATGGTTTTTTTTCCCGCGTGAAATGAAAAAGTCTTATCTTAGCCATACAACCTTGACCATGCTTTAACCTATATCTAGCTAGGTAGTTTTATAAACTTTTGTATAAACAAAAATCCAAAAATACCGACTTTTATCCTCCTGGTCCAGAATGAAAAAACACTCAACTAATTTTATTCTTAAAACGTATTTTTCATTTTCTTAATTAAAACATTACTGTCGTATTTACTTTACACTTTTTTAAAAAACATCTCCGAATTATTTCCAAGGCGAAAATGTAGCAAAACAAGTTAAAACGTTGCGCTCAGATACAAGCTGCAGTTTTAATTAACAAGGCCAACATTTTAGCAACAATATCGCGCTCTGGCAGGAATTTACGGGAATTTTGCGCTGCTCTGCTTTAGCGCTGTTTTGGGACTTACGACGTTTCTAGTATTTTTAGGGCGTTTTAGTATAAAAATGTATGTTTAATGTTAATTATGCTTTTTATGCTTTTAATCCTTTATAACGTGCATGGTTAATCCACTGGGGCCACCACTATATTTATTAATTGTGATAAGTTTAAGACATTTAATAAAATAATCTCATCGTAAGGTACCGGAGATATGTGACTTTTATTTGTCTTTTATGTAACAACCATCATTTTTGTGATATTGTTAAAAGTGACTACTTTTAATACTCCTTATTTACTTTTTATTAAATGAATCAAGTTTGTTATCATGCTCAGATTTGACCCCTAACAGTAGATAGCTTAAGTAATTTTAGTGGAGTTAGTGAAATTACTGCGTACCTTATTTATCATGATTGTCAAATAGCTGTTGCGACAACCCTAGCAATATATCTTTCACGACAAATTATGACACCGATGGAAACGGGCAAGCCGTAAATGCTTTATTACTAGTATAAAAATTCAATAATAATATTTTTCATGTCCATGAAACTGGATCTATTCTGCGTGTCTGACCCCAATAGTAGCCATCTGTTACTTAGGATATAAGACTCTCAGTCCCACTATGAAGACATAAATTCTAGTTTATAACAATGCTGGATGCTCTGTGCCGACTCTGATTCTAGATGTTGGTAAGACATCTCTTACGTCATCACGTTATGACCTAAGATTTTCTTTCAAGTTACTGATAGTATTTTATTCCTACGTACAGACAGCCAAACACCAGGTTACCACAACCTGTCAAATTTACTCAATTGATATTGAACTTTATGTGATTGACAATTCGATGAGAGTCAATTGAAGAAATTTGACAGGTTTGGATACTTTTATGTGTGTGTTACATACTAATACAATCAAAACATATCCGCGCACGTATTTTATAAGTAAATCTGCTTTTATCTATGTACTTGTAACTTGTAACCTTACAAAGCCTATAACGGTGATGGTTATAAGAGTTAGCTATCATATTTCTTCCCACTTCTAAAAAAATCTGGTTTATCAAAGGATAGGAACAGTTTAAAGCGGAGCTTAATATTCAACAAACGAATAACTAAATCCAAAAATCGTTTTTACAAACTTTACATTTTTTTTTTTATAGATAGCAGACGATTTTTAAACGAAATATGTGCAGAAGTAGTGCAGTGCTCGAAGCGTGTACACTTTTATGGAAGCTATCTTTAAAAAATACTGTCTTGGGGTTTGTTGAACATTGTAACTTAATCCAATTTACTTGACAAGATTTTATGTTTCGGAAAGATGAAACACTAAATTACTCAACTGGTATAATCAAGTAAAGTAGGTAGTGTTTCGTATAATGTAACAAAGTTATGCAAGTGCAAAATGTAATAGTCTATTAAGTATATTTGTTTTTTTATCTTACCTATATTTTTTTTATTTGTATGCTAATAAGTGAAACTGATGATAGTTTGTAAAAATATACATAAAAATATTTATGCTTGTAACGGATGCCAAAACCGAATTTGAAAAATCATTCACCGTTAAAAAGATACATTATTCTTGAGTAACTAAGCTACATTTTGCTGCGGAAATACATCTTTTTCCACACGGGCAATACCGGGAACGGTAGGCTGGTCAAACATAAAGAAGCTTTGTCTAAATAAATCCCTTTTAAAATAGGCCTAGACCGGGCAAACGATATAAAGGATAAACATACAAAATGCAGTATAAAAGGGTATCAACTAAATTGCCCATGAACGGATTGCCAACGTCGCAGCGTTGATGGATGTAGCTGATAGTCGCTAATCCTGCCACAGCGGTGCCAAAAGTTACGCTCGTTTTAGGCTAATTTAAATTGTCGGTTTGAGTTTATCGCGATTGTCACAAAATAGACACATAACATCTGCCTACATCGCGAGAATAAACAGTCTACGTACTTGTACAGGTAGCCAGGGTAGGTATATCTGTAAACATTTAGGTACATCCCTTTAAAACGTGTTCTACCATTCCGAAAAACATTTGTAAATGCCGTTAAAAATTCAAATAAAAAATGCAACTTTTCACACATAGTTGATCAAGTGGTCTTTTATTGGTCACTTGGGCAAAATGAAAAAATAGACAAATGTCTAAAAGTCGTAGAACAAAATTCAATATTGTTCAACATAGTTGGTAGAAGACGTAGTTAAAGGGATGTAAATGTCTACCGACCGATACAGCCTGTACACTGTACAGCCTAGCAGCCTAGCGTGTAGGTCAACGAACTCTTCGATATCAATGGCAACTAAAGCTACGTAGATTAGGTTGTCCTGCTGCCCGTCGCGTCATATGGGCAACTGTTGCAAGTTGTTGGGCAATATCACGACTTGATGGGCAATGTTGCCAAACTTATGAGCATGGCTTGTTGCGCCTATAATGTTGCTTACTGGTTACTTAAAATTTGAAAAATTACCTTCAGAACGAAGAAAAAAGCAGGTAAAATTCTCTCCACGGAAGCCATTGCACTACTGACCGAGTTTAGGTGGCATTGACCTATCTTTATAACCCGGCTGTTACAAAACCGATGGGGTTGCGTGCTACATAAGAAAGTGTGACGAGAGCGCACGTACAAAGATAAGGGACGTGCCTATAGGGTATAGGGTTGCCAACCATTAATGCATTATTTACTATCGAAAACACTGGAAATGTTTACCATGACACTTGCCAGATTTTTTTCAAAAGTGCTTAAAACATTAAAAAAGTTATATTAAACTCTTTATGGATCAGAGCATGCATGGCTCACAACAACTAGTCTTTTTCGACTCGGTTTACTTTAAATGTACAAGGTTTTTTAAAAACTGTGATTGTCACAGGTAAACACCTAAATGTACCTAGACCATACAAGTTACATATCATTGTAAATTCATCTTTTATATCTTTATCCACTAAATTTCATGCTTCCGCATTTTGGATTTATTTTGGAAGTCCCAGAATTCTACACTGTTATAGTTACAACCAGAAAAAGGAAAACCTCATAGTTCCTAATGTTCGCATTATACTAATGCATATAAAATCACATTAATAACCTAAGATAGACAAAAGAGCTACAAAATAGCCCTTTATCTTATTGGTTTCAGAAAAAAATATAAAAGTAATTGGAGCAATTTATTTACTTTTTTTATGAAAACATAATATTAATTGATTTCTCCAATTACACAACAGACAATGATATGAGAGTTAATAAATGTTGCTTTATGACGAAAGCACAGTATGGATGTGTGGAATTTTAGTCATTTTGGTTTATAGTTTTGTAGATATTCAGACTGTCCACAGGTAAAGCCGTCCACTGGTACAACACTTTCCCCTACTGCAAAAGTAAAAACAGAATTACCTATAATAAATCAAGTAGGTACGTCTACCTACTGGTGTTGCAGATGTCTATAGGAGTGGCAATCGCTAACCATCAGATGATCTGCTCGTCTACTCCGTATCACATTAAAAAACAGAATTAAATAAATAAATGCGCCAGACAATCACACCAATCCACCTGGTCTCAAACTAGGGCAACCCCAGTACTATGAGTACCAGATGACGATAATCTGGGGGCGTCAACCCAGAACACCCCAAGACAACTTAGAATATGTAGTTTCCTAAATTGACTTGACCGGGAATCGAACCTGGGACCTTTCGCGCTTCGGGCGAACACCTTAGCCACTGCGCCATTACCTAGAATGAATTACCTATACAAGCAGTTTTCTATATGTTTCTATATATTTTCTATAAATTCGGTTTTCAACAGTACAGACCAGTTTACTGTATTAATGTTTTTACTGTTGAGTGAATAAAAAGTATAGGTAGAAAATTACAGTTATTAGTGGATAACATTATACCAAAAAAAATGTAAAACAATAACAATGCTTTTTCAGCGTCTATGAGTAACGTAGCTTATAGCTATCTAATTGATAATTATATTCTATTGCAACTTTAGTTACCATACATACATACCTAATACTAAATTTTACAAATAAATGTTTCTAGTTTCCAAAGGGAAAACCTTAGTTTGTGACCAGGGCAATGTATGTGATGTTCTCTCAATTTATTTGTTTATCCATACTAATATTATAAATGCGAAAGTAACTCTGTCTGTCTGTTACTCTCTCACGCCAAAACTACTGAACGGATTTAAATGAAATTTGGTATACAGATGATCTAGACCCTGAGAAAGGACATAGGCTACTTTTTGTTGCGAAAAGAGGGTTGTAAGGGGTTAAAAAGCGGGTAAAAAGTTACTTTTCCACGCGGACAAAGTCGCGGGCGGCCGCTAGTTTATTAATACATAGGTCTTATTGCTGTAAGCGGCTTTTCCCAAAACAACGTTTAGATAAAAGACATTTGATGAAGATAGGTTTTAAATGATAATTATGCCGTTAACATCACAAAGATACTGTTGATTTATTATGATTCGAAGTTAATACTCAACAGTTATAGTAAATACTGGCAAAAATAAAAACTGGCAACCCTACGTGCGTAATGCTAAGGAAATTTCGAAGAATGCGTAGATTATTTTCGCAATTTAAGTAACAACGTAATTAGGTTAACATCGTGTTGCGTTTATCGATTACCTTGGTGACGCAGTGACTAGGGAACCTAATTTTAGTACGAGAAAAGTTCTGAATTCGAGTCCCGGTTAAATGCTTTTAAGAAAGGAATTTTACTAAGTTGTCATTTTTATAAGATAGGCAGCATTGAAGAGAGAGATCACGATGGTAAACATAGCCACGCACAACTCAAGTGGACTCACAAGTGCGCTGCCAACCTTTTAAAAATAATGAGAGTCCATTCCCCCTCTTTGTGCCTCCGTTACCATTGGCGCATTCACGATGGTTTCCTATGTCTTTAGCAACTGTCAGCTGATCATGATGATGATGTCGATATACATCCAGTGGGATACAAAATTGTTCAGTAAGAACTGAATAATAAAGATCATTTTAGCTTGACGACCATGAAAGGTCAAGTAAGGCTATTATTTAAAATGATGACTTTACAAATAATGTGCATGCGATGCGGAGCCATCTTGCTCTCATCACCTGTCACTTTTGAAATTAGAATGGTACGAATTATAATGAAATACGTACTTACGTATTTTATCTAGCTAGGTATAAGCATCGGTGGTTCAGTGGTAGAATGCTCGCCTGCCACGCGGGCGGCCCGGTTCGATTCCCGGCCGATGCACGTCTTTTCTTATTACTTCAGTATTTTTTCGGTATTCAAGGCATTTATATTTTTGATTCTTGTAATACTTAATCATTTCTTTTAATCAGGAAAGGTTGGCAGTGCAAGGTTGTGATTCCACTAAGTCCTAGTGACTAGGAGTTGGGTGTAACTCACCCCACCCCTCTATACCCTTCTTTATGTGTTAGGTGGCATAAGAACTTGCAGACCACCTGATGGTTAACGATTGCCACCGCCCATAGACACCTGCAACGCCAATAGAAACACAAGTGCGCTGCCAACCTTTAATCCCCTATCCCCCTAATTGGGCCTCTGGTAACCTCACTCACTCGATAAAACACATCGCAGCAGCCACTGCTTCATACCGGTCTTCTGTGAGGCCATATACCTCCGGTCGAGCCGGCCCATTCATGTCGAAGTGCTGCTCTCCCACGGTATTCTGTAAATACAGAGCCCTCTGTTATAGTCATCGATACTTTACGCAGGGACAATCGATAAAAACTGCGCAAAGAAGCGCCAACGCTGTTTCGCCCAGTGAGTGCGGCTACAGGGTGCCCAATCCGGGGGGAAGAGGAAAAGGTTGGCAGCGCACTTGTGACTCTATTGGTGATACATTATTGCGACATTCTGTTTTCTTCCAAAAATAAAAATAAAACAATTTTTCAAAATCGGTAAAAAAGTAGTTTATGCATCGGCCGGGAATCGAACCCGGGCCGCCCGCGTGGCAGGCGAGCATTCTACCACTGAACCACCGATGCTTGTTATAATGAAATAAAAATACTCAATACATTCACGTAATACTTAAACTAGTAAAAAGAAGGCGGAAGATGCGCCCGCGCCGCGTGACCTCGCGCGAACACTATCGGGTCAATAATTATGCTTATTTTTATCAATGTCAATGACCTGGTCGAAGAGTATATTAGTAGAACGTTTTCTAAGCGAATTCGATATTGTTACGTATGTGTTAATTATTCCTCCTTTTTAGGGTTCCGTAGCCAAAATGGCAAAAACGGAACCCTTATAGTTTCGTCATGTCCGTCTGTCCGTCTGTCCGTCTGTCCGGCTGTCCTCTGTCCGTCTGTCACAGCCGATTTACTCGGAAACTATAAGTACTACATGATGAAATTTGATGGGAATATGTGTTGTATGAAACCGCTACAAAAATATGACACTAAGATAGGTAAAAAAAGAATGGGGGTGGGGGCCCCCCATACATGTAACTGAGGGAATGGACTTTTTTTTTTTCGATGTACTACCGTGGGGGTATCAAATGGAAAGGTCTTTTAAAAATGAGTATAAAGTTTTCTAAAAAAACATTTTTCTTAAAGTGAACGTTTTTGAGATATCAGCTCTCAAAGTCGTAAAAAGTATGTCCCCCCCCCTCTATTTTATAACTACGGGGTATAAAATTCTAAAAAAAATAGAGGTGATGCATGCTAATTAACTCTTTCAACGATTTTTGGTTTGATCAAAGTATCTCTTATAGTTTTTGAGATAGGTTGATTTAACTGTAATTTTGGTTAAGTATTGTGCTTACACTGAAAACGATGGCATTATATTTGCTGCTACGGAACCCTTTGTGCGCGAGCCCGACTCGCACTTGGCCGGTTTTATAATTATAGGCTCAGTATATTGGCTCACCTCAGCTTTCTATGCCACATTTTTTAATTCGTACATGTCATACCTTTACCTGATTCTGTTCTAGGTAGCTCTTTAAAATGTCATAAATATCTGACGATTTTATTATACAGTTTTAACTGTGGGAGAGCCACGCTTCGGCATGAATGGGCCGGCTCGACCGGAGTGATGCCACTGACTCACAGAAAACCGGCGTGAAGCAGCCCCTGTGCTGTGTTTCGCCGAGTGAGTGAGGGTACCGGAGGCCCACCCGGGGGGGAAGGGGATAAAAGGTTGGCACTTGTAACTCCACTGGTGTTGCAAGTATCCATGAGCGGCGGCAATTGCTTACCATCAGGTGATCCGCCTGCTCGTCTGCTATCTATCACATAAAAAAAAACAAAAAAGTGATGGATTGTAATTTTTGGGTCTTAAGCTGATACTATACATACATGTACCATACACGTTACATAAATTACAACCATCTTAATCTAATCGTATTATTGTAAAAAAATAATTAAGTAATGTTATTCATGCAGAGTAATTATACAGAGATGTATCTGTAAATATTTAAATTCCCCAAACAACGTGTTCAACCAACCTACCAGTCATGTAACTTGGTAATTTTGTATGGGGAGTCGAAAAATTATTCGACGAATTCACAAAAGCCATAGAACAAATAGCCTAAAGCCAGTGTCTGGTGAATTGTGCTAGCTACTTTAAATATTTATTTTATACCACCCATTTACCACTTATCGGCAAATAAATGATTTCTGATTTCTAAAACCATAGAACAAAAATCCTAATAAATAAAAAAAAAGTTTCCAGATTTATCTTTAAGGTTTATCAACTTTCAGGAAAATAACGAATAAAGTAGATTTTCAATGGATTGTTGTAATGACCTGAAAACGACGATGAGCTGAATATCTACCTATTCATGAAATAGATTAAAATCATCAAAATACTCACACCATCACCTAATCATGATCACGACGTGTCAGTGTAGTCCCAATTGAGCCCAAAACCGACGCATCTGAGCCCTAGCCCCGGTTATACGCTTGGTCTTTCATATAATCTTAATTGCACGGAACACTGTAACAAAAAAAGAGGTATTATGCATCGGCCGGGAATCGAACCCGGGCCGCCCGCGTGGCAGGCGAGCATGTCTACCACTGAACCACCGATGCTCATGCTGGTACTATGAAATTACTTACCAACATTGGTATTCTTATAAATAGAAAGGCGGAAGCGGTGGAGATGCGCTTACGCAGCGGTCGTAACCTCTCACAAACTAATGATAGGTCACGTTAAGTAATTTTGCTCACTTTGGTAAGTCATAATCGAGCGGTGGCTCAGACGAGCGAACGTATCAAACGGGAGGTCGTTGGTTTCAAATCCAAGAACGACGGACGGCGAAGAATGACACGCCAGCGCGAAAGGTCCCGGGTTCGATTCCCAGTCAAGTCAAGTCAAGGTGCTTGGAATGGACAAGGTGTATCTGTGAACGTAGCTCTCTCACGCTTAAATGATGATGTAAGGGGAGCGCATTAAAATCCTCCAGTAGAATTTCACAGAAACTCCGCTTTTCGACTTATGATTGTTCTGACAATGTTAAACTAAAGTTTTATTTAATAATTTATTTTTTAGAATTTCTAGTGCTAAAAAATCAATTAACAAAATAGCACTGTACGTTGCTAGAATATACATGTCCCAAACAGATTTTATTTGTTCCTCACAATGTAACCGTAGTGTCGAGGTCGCTAAAACTGCAGCGCCGTCCCGGTGGGACATCGAAAAAGCGGAAAAAAGCTAAAAAAGCGAGCGACGAGCGTTTGCCGGACATGGGAAAGGACTATTTGATTTCAGGGGACTTTGATTCCAGTGACCCGCAATTTTAACGTGCACCAACGTGCTTTGAATATGCACGAGTAGGTACAGTCAACTCCAGAAAATATGTATACACTTTAGGACCTTGTCACAATACATAATATAAGAAAGTAGAACGAGCTCTACTTTCTTAGTGTATTGTGACAAGGTCCTAAAGTGTAGGTATACATATTTTTGGAACTGACTGTAACAGGTAGAAAGAGAGGTTTTGCTTGTATAGTCTTTGTAGTTATACCAGTGTGGGGACGTATATTTCCGTTTGCGTCCAAACACTTTGTCATATTATAAAGCAACGGCTTTTTTTGGTCCAAGGTGCGGTCAGGCAAAGGAAACCGAAACCGGTTTATTTATTTGTGGGCTGAAGTGTTATACAAATCAAAGATGCCTTATCATGAAAGATTCATAATAACAATTCGCCACAAACATTTTAGGAAAACTAAGCAATCCAGAAATCGAGATTTTTGAATTAATAGTAAAAGTGAGGTTAAGAAGGTACTGACCTGTAACTGTACTTATACGGGACACATAGCCCAAACTTATATCCAATTGTATAATTTATCTCCGTGATAAAAAGTCATCCATAACATTGAAATTAATTACATTATATCGCTGAAAAACATGAAATTCATCATTTCTTGACAAACGTTTATGACACTTGTCAAATATTTTTTCTTTATGAAAAAGAAAAATACATCACCTCATACTTCATCTCGAAAGAGTTCTAATTAGTCCGAGTGTTTCATAGATTAGGTACAATATCGATTATCAATTTCTTACACGATTTTCTTGCGATTTTCATACATTTTAACGATTATTGTGTTGTCATCAAATGCACTTTATATCGATAGTTAGTTTTATACGATGTTTTTAAGTTTTCTAATATTCTGGATTGTAAAATGCTCTAGTATTTTGTGAGTTTCTTTACAAAAATATAACCGATTTTTGAGGATGCTTTTCATCTTGATAACTTTGGGCCCAGAGATCCCCTCCTCCTTTGTACTTAAGTTTTTCTGTTTGAAAATAATTATGGCCAGTATGTATAATGGTAGTAATAGATATTTACTTATTAAGCAGCGAGTAAAATACAATGTAGGTACTTAACAATAAACATCGCGTTAATTCCCGTTTCAATATTTTATAGACAAATTTTACTCAACATCCTTACTTCTTGTGGTACCTACTCAGTTCTCCCATTCGACAAAAAATACAAAAACCATATCCTTATGACTCCCCTTCCATTAGGTATTTTCAGTGAAACAAAAAAACCTCTATTAATTCACAAAGGGGCGAAAACATTTTTGTCAGCTGAAGATGATGGTTAAAGTTAGTCAAGTCCTGTTTTACGGTTGGTACAACTTGAACAAATGTTGTTCAGCATGGTTGATAGAACACGTGGTTAAAGGGATGTAAATGTTCACCGATACACCCTGTATAATGGTAGTAATAGATATTTACTTCTTAAGCAGTGAGTAAAATACAATGTAGGTACTTAACAATAAACGTCGCGTTAATTCCCGTTTCAATATTTTATAGACAAAATTTTACACAACATCCTTACTTCTTGTGGTGCTCAGTTCTCCCATTCGACAAAAAATACAAAAACCATATCCTTATGACTCCCCTTCCATTAGGTATTTTCAGTGAAACAAAAAAACCTCTATTAATTCACAAAGGGCGAAAACATTTTTGTCAGCTGAAGATGATGGTTAAAGTTAGTCAAGTCCTGTTTTACGGTTGGTACAACTTGAACAAATGTTTTTAATTGCGGAACTCGGTTAGGTAGCCTAACAACTAAAAATGCTTACCTACGGCTAACGTAAGCTGGTGTGTAGTTGATTCCAAAAATATATAAACCCTTTAGATATATTATTCTTGTTGGTGAACTGTTTAACCTAACCTGAGCCATTTTTTTTTGTTTTTGTCGAGTTTAGAATCCCTATAACACAAGTGCTAGGCTAACAATTGTTTGCCAATTTCTTCTGCGCCACCCCGTATAACAACAAAAAACAACTTTTGCTGTTCACTAACATAATTATGCAAAATTATATCTCATTCGCAACCTTATTAAATTATCTTCACATTTAAGTTTTTGTTTAATAGAGTCATAAAACTATGAATGTTTAGTTTTTCCATACGAATAGGTACAGAAATTAAAGTTAAATCTTTAACAATATTACAATTTATTATATCTAACTTATGACCACATATTTATCTAATGTTCTACAAATATTTACTCATAGACACAGCAAATGTATTACAGTACATTTCCTGCTCTTTCTAACTGCGGACTGATATTAGGTTTGATCACGTACGACGCTTATTACAGTCACATACATTGCTTTGCATACATATTACTCGTATACTATAGCAATCAGACTTGCACAGACTGAAGTCACATTTAATGTAATACGTTACGAACTCAAGGTTATTTTACATACCATACCTTAATGTGACTAAGAGTGGTTTCAGATTGGCGTATACGGTTGTTTCAACATAATTACGAACTTCTATTGCATCAAAAAAGTCAAGGAAATTAATAGATGTCACCATAGAGTACCCGATGGGAATCGAACCCATTGTTGGCATAAGAGACAGTCAAACGACAACGATGACGAAGTAAAAAAATAAAATCAAACTAGGACCATAAAGAACACTTAACTATAAATTTCACAATACTTAGTTAGAAACGCAAATAATCTACCACTGGTTCAGTATGTGATATATTTTTACTGAAGGAATCAGCAAAAAAACTCATTAGCTCCTAGCTCCTTTCTAAATAAGGATACTAGACCATGAAAATCGGCGGAAAAAACCGATGCGAAACATAAAAATAACTCTAGGAATCGTTCGTAGAATTGAGTTCATTACGATTTTTAACTAAAGCAGCTACTTTTGCAGGCCTTGAAGATACAGTTTTACCAGTTTAGACTGCGTTTCCACCGAAGGGGAGCGCATTAAAATCCTCCAATAGAATTCCACAGAAACTCCGCTTTTCGACTTATGATGTTCTTGACAATGTTAAACTAAAGTTTTATTCAGTATTTTATTTTTTAGAATTTCTAATGCTATCAAATCAATTAACAAAATAGCACTGTACGTTGCTAGATATACATGTCCCAAACAGATTTTATTTGTTCCTCACAATGTAACCGTAGTGTCGAGGTCGCTAAAACTGCAGCGTCCCGGTGGGACATCGAAAAAGCGGAAAAAGCTAAAAAAGCGAGCGACGAGCGTTTTGCCGGACATGGGAAAATACTATTTGATTTCAGGGGACTTTGATTCCGGCGACCCGCAATTTTAACGTGCACCAACGTGCTTTGAATATGCACGAGTAGGTACCTACAGACAACTCCAAAAATATGTATACACTTTAGGACCTTGTCACAATATACTAAGAAAGTAGAGCTCGTTCTACTTTCTTATATTATGTATTGTGACAAGGTCCATTAGGTGCCTTCCATTAAGTATTTTCAGTGAAACAAAAAAACCTCTATTAATTCACAAAGGGCGAAAACATTTTTGTCAGCTGAAGATGATGGTTAAAGTTAGTCAAGTCCTGTTTTACGGTTGGTACAACTTGAACAAATGTTTTTAATTGCGGAACTCGGTTAGGTAGCCTAACAACTAAAAATGCTTACCTACGGCTAACGTAAGCAAGCTGGTGTGTAGTTGATTCCAAAAATATATAAACCCTTTAGATATATTATTTTTGTTGGTGAACTGTTTTACCTAACCTGAGCCATTTTTTTTGTTTTTGTCTAGTTTAGAACCCCTATAACACAAGTGCTAGGCTAACGATTGTATGCTATTTTCTTCTGCGCCACCCCGTATAACAACAAATAACAACTTTTGCTGTTTACTAACATAATTATGCAAAATTATATCTCATTCGCGACCTTATTAAATTATCTTCACATTTAAGTTTTTGTTAATAGAGTCATAAAACTATGAAAGTTATTTTTTATACGATACAGAAAAAATCTTTAACAATATTACAATTTATTATATCTAACTTATGACCACATATTTATCCAATGTTCATACAAATATTTACTTATAACACCACAGCAAATGTATTACAGTAACATTTCCTGCTCTTTCTAACTGCGGACTGATATTAGTTTTGATCACGTACGACGCTTATTACAGTCACATACATTGCTTTGCTATACATATTACTCGTATATTATAGCAATCAGACTTGCACAGACTGAAGTCAAATTTTAATGTAATACGTACGAACTCAAGGTTATTTTAACATACCATACCTTAATGTGACTAAGAGTGGTTTCAGATTGGCGTATACGGTTGTTTCAACATACGAACTTCTATTGCATCAAAAAAGTCAAGGAAATTAATAGATGTCACCATAGAGTACCCGATGGGAATCGAACCCATTGTTGGCACCAGAGACAGTCAAACGACAACGATGACGAAGTAAAAAAATAAAAATAAAAATCAAACTAGGACCATAAAGAACACTTAACTATAAATTTCAAAATACTTAGTTAGAAACGCAATAATCTACCACTGGTTCAGTATGTATATTTTTACTGAGAGGAATCAGCAAGAAACTCATTAGCTCCTCTCTCCAAATAAGGATACTAGACAATGAAAATCGGCGGAAAAAACCGATGCGAAACATAAAAATTACTCTAGGAATCTTCGTAGAATTGAGTTCATTACGATTTTTAATAAAGCAGCTACTTTTTCAGGCCTTGAAGAAAAATTTCATATTGAAATAATGACATTTGCACGTTTTATCCATTCCAGAACGCGATACTCCTGTAATATTAACGAGAGTTTCAATTACGTCCTACGAATAGGGTGACAATTTGGGAAAACAGGTTTTCTATTAGAGAAAACAGGACAAAATTGTCTCACTTGCTTTTTGATTTGGTTAATGTTTATTTATGCCTTTGCGTTGATCTAACATGTAATAACAATGAAACGCATTTTAAATGGTATTACACAGTTTTACTCGAATAAATTAATATCACAATCACAGAGCGCCAGAGCGCGCGAATCTATCTCTGAATGAATGAATGACAGTTCTACTGTCAGATGACATTAGGGATGGGGTACGCCTAGTGATGTTCTAGGCAATCGTTTTGTTCGTCCAACACATGATTATAAAAAATATCTGAACGCGATTTTACACTGTACATAAACCTAACCCTACTGTGCATTTATTATGCTTCAGCTTCGGCAAAGGTGGCTTAGGTGGGGAAGAAGGAATTAAAACATTATAATTATTATTATTGTACTTGACACACATAATAAATTATTTAAAAATGGAATGCCGTGTTTTGCGAAGGCTTTGACATCTTATCTCCATACAGGTTTAACAGATCTGAATCCGTACTTGTGGCATCGCAACTAGGCTCGCAACACAATGCATCCCATGTTTTCTGGTGAGGTACCTGCCTGTTACACCTCTACTTCAAGATGGTGATCTTATGCATTGTCCGCTTTAGTTTTTTGATATACCTAGACTTGTGTCTATCAAAAAGCAAACCTGGAAATTCCACGGGAAAGCCACGTTTCAGCATGAACGAGTTGGCTCAACCGGAGTGGTACCACAGTTTCACAGAAAACTGGCGTAGGATAGTACTGTGCTACGCCGAGTGAGTGAGGTTACTGGAGGTTGCTTAAAGGTTGGAAATGCACTTGTGACTCCACTGGTGCTTACCATGAGGTGATCCGTCAGATAAAAAAACTAGACTTGTCCACCTAAATGTGAACTGGTGGGACCCTACCAAACAGAGAGGGGGTGAATTTTTAACAGTGGCCGCTACCTTCCAATTGAACAGTTTTATGTAAAAAGAACAAAGGAATAAATATTAGATTCGGCCTGAAGTGTTTCTCTGATTAAATTTGAGGGTTTCAATATAATAGGTTACCCTTGCAAATATTATAGGAAGTATAATAGACTAAAAAACTGGTACAAAAATTTAGGTAGTGATTTTTGTAATAACGGTAGTCCGTTTCTTATTCGTAATTGTTTTTAATGAAACGGTTTGAAATGGTGAATAGCTCGAACTCTAACATTAGTGTGTAATGACTGTTTTGGCCTAAAAGCAATACAATCTGAATTAAAAGTGACATTGAAAAGTCGTACTACAATGTGTCCAGTGAGGCCCCATGTAATGGAATGCTCCGTTGTTTCTAAACATTTTATACAGGCTGTGTCGGTGAACATCCTTTTAATACAAATTGTATCCATCGTTCTGAAGCGTTCGTCCTAAGACTCTTGGAAATTTTCATAAAAAAAATTAGGTAACTTTTCATAAATTATTTGTTATTAAACTCGATCAATTCATAAATTGGCGCCCCGTTGGTCTACCTAGTGGTTTAAGTACCTGGCCGTGATCTCGGGGTCCGGGGTTCGATTCCCGGGTCGAGCAAAAGTATGATTCGAATTTTTAGAACAAAGCTCGGGTTTGTGAACACCACCAATCCGCATTAGGCAAGCGTGGTGATTAAGCCTAATTCCATCATAGTAGTGTTATTTTGATTTCTATGATGGAGGCCTTCGACCTGCAGTGGGACAGTATATGGGCTGATACTTTTCATAAATTGTTGGTCACGTGACTTAGTCATTTATATGGGGAGTCACAAACTATTTTGATTTTTTCCCAAAAATCGTAGAGCAAAATTTGGTCCGTCTTCGAGAACCAGTATCAGTTTGATGTCCCATTTGTGCGTTGCGCTGCGGAACGTCTCGTAATCATATACAGGATGTTTAAACATTTACATTCCTTTTACCAGATCTTGAACGCACAAATGGGACAACTAAGACTGACCGTGGTACTTCTCCCGTCAAAACATTCCTACCGATAAGTACATGGCTCTCGCACCATAAAACAATTGAATTATTCTAATGGCCGCCGTTTAGACAATGACACACGAGCTCTCGCGCCACAGGGCGACCCTCCAGGTGTTTACAGAGTAAATAAATACAAAAATATATCACTGATGCTGAAGGGTCAGGTAAGGGTCATTTATCAAAGTCAGGGTTTTAATCATTATGAGGGTCGCTGACATTACCTTCCAAAGTTCCAAGAGATAGGTACTTTGTTATTTTATCAGCAGTGCCTTGACTTTTTGAATTTATTTCTATAGAAATATTATACCAACTGAATCAAACAATTAAATTATTGCTGTATCTAACAAGTTCCGTTAGTCTAGTAATTTGGCTACTGAGTCGTTTTCTCGGGCTCCTGGGTTCAATTCGGTAAATCAATTGAGTAGGTTTCTAATGTTTGAATATACATAAGTACATACATAGCTCAGGTTTGTTCCAGAGTTAGGAATTAGGTTGTTTACATCCTTGTACCTAAGAAGATGCGTCTTCTTCACCATTCTGAACATTAATTAGTTCTTAATATTCGTCGAAAATGTCTCCTCTTAGAAAATGAACAAGTCACGTGACCGACTTTGTATGAAAAGTTGAATTGTTTAGGTGTTCATTCAAAAGTCATTGAACGAACGCTGTTCACAACCGTTGGCAAATCGTTGGTAGAAAACGTTGTTAATATTAAAGGCGCGATTTCTCATCTTGTCATTTCTTTGGCAATCTTTATGTTTGCTATAAATAAACCACGTAAAACATAATAAACTGATTTACACAATCTTCACGTGTGCATTCAAAAGTGTGGCGTATTCAAATGAGCAGGGGATTGCCGATAAGGCGGGATTATGGGAGGTGAGCGCCGTGTGTCATTGTCTAAGGGCTGCATTACCATATATCCGCGAGGACGTTCAGCCATGTAAGCCTTTTCCGCATGAGGGATAAAAGTAAAAAAATCTACCATCATCTCAACCCCAGGTACAAAGTATTTTTAAACAGAAGGCAGAAACCCCACGCGCGACATAACCATACTAACTTACTTACTTTGATGGCTCACGATCCAAAATGAGTCTGCCTCGATACGAGATGTCGCAATTGTCTCGGTCTTGTGCAGCTTGTCGCCAATATCCTGCTTGCAAGTCTGCAGGTTCTCGTCCACTACATCCCGCGGTGGTAGAGTGGGCGCCCACTGGCCGGACGACCAGTAGGTGGGGGCTTGCCAAGATATGCCCTCTTGGCGCCCCGATATGATACCATTCTTCAACGTGGCCGAGCCATCGCAGTCGACTTCGAGTAAACATGCTAAGCATTTCTAAATTGGCGCGAGCATGCGCGTTTGATAATGCCAGTTCGATCCCCACCCCGGTCAAACAATCGATTGAGCGCCTCTCAGGCCACGGTTATCCCTTACCATGCCTAGGCCGAATTAACTTCTTCTTATGCTTCAAAGAATATACTTATAGTAATACCAATACTAATCTGCGCGACTGAGTTGGCTCTCCATTGTTATCACTCCTTGATTCCTGGCATCCGGAGCGGACACCCCTCTTACTGGCAGACTCTTCAAATCCTGATTCATACTTTAAGCATAAACCGAGATCCAGTGCGACAGCTATAGACGCAACCAGAAATGACAGATATTTGTGTTGGGTCTGGGTGTTTGTAGTTCCTTCGTTGTTTCTGGTTTCCATAGTACAAGGGAAAACCTTAGTTTGGGACCAGGACAATGTATGTGATGTTGTCTCAATATATTATTATTATTTATTAATGATGCGTTAAGATGAGAGAGATCTTATTCACTGATCTACCATCAGTTCTTTTTATTCATTACGTGATTTTTTTTTTATATATTATTTAGCTCATACTCATATTCATATGTCCCACAGCTGGGCAAAGGCCTTCCTTCATATCCCTCCCCCGATATCTATCCCATGAAATCTGATGAGGTCATCAACCCATTGGCATTGGCACTTCAATTTGGCAATTTTCCTTCCAATATCAGCTATTCCGTTTTTTGCATATATTATGGAGTTTCGTATTCTATCCGCTCTCTTTATACCTAGAATACTCCGCTTCATAGCCCTTTGGCACATCTTAAATTTATACCTTTGATTTTCGGTAGAAATGGTGAATATTATAACTAAACGTGACCTATCACTAGATTGCTATCTCAAGAAGAATGCGCAAGCGCTTCGGTGACGTTTCCGCCTTTCTATTTGTAAGAATTTCTATCTTAGTGAATAATTTTATTTCAACTAGCATGAGCATCGGTGGTTCAGTGGTAGAATGCTCGCCTGCCACGCGGGCGGCCCGGGTTCGATTCCCGGCCGATGCAGATTACCTTTTTGTGCAAATAAGATTCGTTGCATAAGATGTAGTCCTGTCAGCGATTAGTATACGAATATATATTGAAATTTAATAAGTGGGTAGTAAAACATAAGAACATTTAGCACATTTTTTTTTTGAAATTTTTAATAATTACCTACTGAAATCTTATATTATTCTTATATTTTTGCAATTTTCTAAGAGAAACCGCTGCGCTGCTAGTTTGCTTTGAGATACCGCTTTAGTTCGAGATTTTTGTATGAACACAGGATCAAATAAAATATTGATTGGTCTTTTTATTTTTAACTAGTGGCCCGCCCTCACTTCGCTTCGGGAACGTAATTCAGAAATGAACCAATAGATGGCGCTGTGTCCAATTACATCGCGCAAGCGTTTCGTGTTTTCGGTTTACCTATAAGCCTTGTCGTTGTCTATAGAAGTTATCTCTTTATAAATAGTATAGATTACCTTCACCCAAAATTTGCGCGCTGTTCTCGGTACCCCGATAAAAGTCTGTGACACATTCTCCGTAACTTGATATAGGTTAGGTATGATATTATAGCCAAATTATGCACGTTCTAATAAATCCCTAAATCCAGTTGAACAAGATTTCGTTTAAAAGAAACAACCTAGTTGCGTGTTAGTCAGAACCAATACAAAGTGTTTGATACAAAAGCTTGCAAGTTCTTTGAGATGGGATCGCCGGGGGCGGGCTTAAAGAAAAATACGACGCGAGTTGTTTTATAACGCGTCACAAACATGTAAAGGTTAAATCAGTTAATACGAAATATTTGGAAAAAACATGATAGAATGAGTAAATAAGTTTAATTTGAATCATACAATTTGCAGGTAGCTAAGAGCGACGCTGACTATCAGATGTAGCGCCTGCTCGTCTGCCACCTATCACAAAAATAAGTACCTATACTTACCTTACTTAATTACTACGCTGGCTGAGCGACCCGAAGTGGATCTTGGCCTCCGACACGAGAATTCGCCACTCCGCTCTGTTCTCAGCCACCTCTTGCCAATCCGGCCTTTGAAGGTGATCAAGATTCGAGTTGTTCGAATTAATACCCCGGTGCCAAATTTCACCACCGCACTACACGCCATAAACTCGGATTCCATCCATACCACCTGCATGGATGGCGGTCCACTACCGTGCGCTTTACTCGACACTTTCTGCCACGCACCTCCTCATTGTGGAATCAACTTCAAATCAGTATTTCCGAACCGGTACGACATTCAAATCTTCAAGAAACGAGCCTATACCTAAAAGGCCGGCAACGCATCCGCACTCCTTCTGGTGTAGCTGATGTCCATGGGCGGCGGTGATCACTTACCATTAGGTGACCCGCTTGCTCGTTTGCCTTCCTATAATATAAAAAAAAGATCCTTCTTGACCTACCTTAAAGTATATTATATAGTTCTTCTTAAAGTTATACCTACAATAATAAATTTTATTCTCGGATAAAGATTTCTCGAATCGGGCTTTAGTGCTTACAACACTATCACTCTCGCACTAAACGAGTGCTTTCAAGCGTTTTGAAGTATTCAACGAGTTGAATTTCAAACGGATTTCCTTGCAATTTGTACTGATGTTAAGTAATTGTGAACGTTGGGAGCCGGTTGAGTGCAGTTTCTTCGATATTGCGAAACGGGATTGATATTGTGAGTACTGTTAAAGATGTATTGAGTTACGATAGGAATGTGAATGTTTGTGTTTGAATTATTATTTTCAAGACGAAAGTATCAGGTTCATTCTAAAATCCAATGAAGATTCTTGTGTTACTTTTTTATATGACAACTGTGTTACCGGTAACAAATACATTTAACTGTCTACACAAAGTTCTGTAAAAATCGCCTAAAAAACTTACTTATTATCTTATTTCTATTCAACTAGAGGCCGCCCGCGACTTCGTCCGCGGGAAAATTTCTTATAACCCCGTAATGTTATTTAGCCTATAGCCTTCCTCGATAAAATGGACTATCCAACAAAAAAAGAATTATCAAATCGCAACAGTCGTTTCGGGATTAGCGCGTTCAAACAAACCAACACAAAACAAACAAACCAAACAAACAAACTCTTCAGCTTATTATATTAAGTAGTACTTTCTTGCCTCGGCTATACCTACATATTTCTATCGTGGTGGTGATGGAAACATCGTGAGGGAACCTACACGTTTCGGATACTTTTTGATGATGACGTACCTATAATCATCATTCAGCTACTCTGGTTCCCCTCTTAAAGTTTGGGAAGGTTACACGGTAGTCGCTTGTATTTACCAGACTTCCCAAATGATGAATGAAGTCAAAGCGACAGCTTTGGACGAAACTGGGAATCTATACTAATATAATAAAGCTGAAGAGTTTGTTTGTTTGTTTGTTTGTTTGAACGCGCTAATCTCCGAAACTACTGGTGCGATTTGAATAATTCTTTTTTTGTTGGATAGTCCATTTATCGAGGAAGGCTATAGGCTATCAACATAATAATATTAAGGGGGTTCTAAGGGGTTAAAAGGGGGGTAAAAAGTTACTTTTCCACGCGGACGAAGTCGCGGGCGGCCGCTAGTTACACGATAAAATTAAAGAAAGAGTTTTGGCAATGTCAAGTGAATTGTTGTGTTGGTAGGCCGATTTCCTGTTTAGTGAGCGTACTTAAGCGCTACGGAAAACGTTCACAAACTTCATTCCCTTTTGTGAAGAGATTGTAAAGAAACACAAATTGACCAAAGCAATTATTTCGAGCGTAACAAAAAAATCAACCCTTATCAGGGTAAGGTTTACAAAATAAAGAATGGCGTTGGGAAGTTCTCGCTCGGCGCTTCAAATTAATGGCGATGCTTACCGAAACAAATCGGGCTCACCTCGATGCCACAGAGGTGGCAATCGAAGAAGGGAGTAGGTACATGGCTATGGATACTATGGGTGTTAATACGTTTGCGGTCCGTAGATTTCAGCGTCCGAGTCTCAGCGCCATACGAAAAGATCGAGAAGACTACAGATGTTACAAACCCTACAGACTTTTGTAGCCTTAGCCATGCCAATTCTTCTACATACTTCCCTACTGATGATGGAACCCCGGTTAAGGCAATTCATCATCTTGATTGTGATTGACTGTGCACTTGCTGCTTATATCAAAACCTTTCGTTATTATATTGCTCTAGGTCTTTGTCTGTATGAACTGTATTTATCTTATTATATTCACTTTTTCTACTGGCATATTCTCCTTGGGAATATTATACTGAGCCTTGGCCCATATTTATCTGCAGCAAACGTATGTGCTGTGTAATTTTTTAACATTCTGTGCTATAAGCATACGGTCTTGTAGAGGAAATAAACGTTTTATCTATCTCTTTCCTTTTCGGCTTTACAGTCGCGTAAAGTACACTCTGTACTGCTCCCTCTGTGAAAGGGTTAAAATAAACAACTCCCAATTATATGGGATTGCTTTTATTAATTGTTTGGATAACCGTCAAATGTGCCGGAAGATCAAATTAGTGCCCGCGCCTGGTTTTGAAGCTTGAATGTTTCTTGTCTAAATATGAGGAGAATTACTAATGGAAATTAGGAAGGTAACTTACGTGGTGGATGATACGCCTAGGGAGAAACTACTATGGCAGAGAATGGACTAACCTAAACCCTAGTAAACAGGTAGATACTTAGATGACGTACGAATCAGTTAGTAGAGTAGCTGCACTCCAGTAACTCGAATCGTCGACTGCCAAGATAGTCATCGCACCAGCCAGCTATATAGGGGCTTGACCGGAGTAATACCACGGTTTAACCGAAGACAGGCGTGAAGCAGCGCTCGCCTATGTTCTGTCGAGTGGTGAGGGTGTCGGAAGCTCAATTAGAGGGAAAGGGGTTACGATTGGCATCGCACTTGTGACTCTACTGGTGTTGCAGGCGTCTATCGGCAATTGTTTACCACCAGGTGATCCATCTGCTCACCTGTCACCTGTCACATAAAAAAGCTAGAAATTCTACCTCGTGAGACTAGACGTAGTATCGTAGCTTGTAGATTCCATTCAAGTCTTCTATCTAACTCTAGCTAGAGGATACTCTACCTAAGTGTCAATTCGGAGTCCGAAGTTCCGGGTCCTGACTTTGGAGGTCCACTCGCAGGGCAAGGAGAGGGAGGAGACGCCGACCAAAAGCGCATCTCCCTCCTCTCCATGGAAGAAGCCAGCCAGCACGCGGTTCTGGGGTACCAGCATTGGCATTGGCTTAACCCCTCCCCTCCATGGAAGAAGCCAGCCACCGCGTGGTACAAGAGTACCAGCACTAGCACTGCTTGAACCTCCTTCTCAGCTTGGTAAAGGCGGCTTCGCGCTCTCGGCTGTCCTACCTATCTTTACCCATCACGCCGTTCTTCGTTGAAGCCGTAGGTAGTATATCTTCAGTTGAGCCGGTCAATTCATGCCGTAATGGATAATAGCTTGCGTGTTATTAGTCCGCGGCATCTATACTCTGATTCATAATCATGTAAGTAAACTGACAGATGAAAATGACAAGTTTCTATGCATTTTGAAATTTTGCATGTGTCAAATTGAGTGATAATGTATGGGGATGACACATTGACATCTGTCAGTTTACTTTACATGATTATGAATCAGAGTACCTATAACTATAACCGTTACAAAAGGGACAGTTTGCGCACTTGTAAAAAAAGAAGACTTTCTACTTAAATTTGTTTCTGCGCACTCAAGGTCATCGCTACTCTTTCATGCCGCCAGCTATACGTGGCTAGGTTATTATAAAATATGACACCGTTCGTACTAGTCACATCTTCGTTCAGAGGAGACCGTCTATCGCAGCCCCAGAGGATATGGATGTAAATTGGAATCGCTTACCTGGGACACTTTATCCGAGCTTTAGTCTGACGTAAATTGAAAACGCTTCCTCGTAAGACGCTGAATTTTTTCTCAAATTACCCCGTTTTATTATTTTCCACAGTTTTGCATTTTGCGCTGCAGTTTTAGAGGTAATATGCAGGGGAATAAATTGGCTCTAGTTAGAGCGATAGTAGGTCAGTGGATAAGGAAGAGGCTTCATGCCTCTGTATAAGAAGTCACAAGTTCAACTTCAAGCTCAAATCCCTGGATTGTCAATTAATGTGCGTATTTCTACTACTAGCCACCGTACACCGGCGGTCTGACAAGGTCCACACGTTGGTAAGTACGTTTGAGTAAAAGATGACTAGTTTAGGGTAAAACAAACCTCGGCTAACACGTTTTCGAAAAATAAACCGGCTTTTAAACGGTGTTAACCGTTTAAATAAATCATTTTAACAGGAGTTTATTGCTTTCCGAAATTTTCTAGGAATGATCAACTTACGATTCGGATTATTTGACGGCGACATGGTGAGTACACATAAAGTATCCAAAATATGTGATCACGGTGATACCTACATATAAAATATCCAAAATATGTGACCATTGTCATCAGCCTGCTGAATAAATTAACATTATCACGGATATTCTGCTGAAACAATGCGTAAACAAACAAATGTCTGTTTGATCAAATGGTCTACAATAATGGACAGATACCCTAATAATTTATTTTGTTTGCAGCGTTTATTTCGCGCTTGCTGTGAAATGCGATCGCGAAAAGTAGGTACCTACTTTCACGCGAAATTAGCTAAAAACAAAAAATATAAACAATGTCATAGGTTTAAGACTAGATCACCTGTAGGCCTAACATGCGCACCGCGACAAAATTTTGTCGACTCTCGTTCGCGAAAGCGCATCCTTCTATCCCGCTCATCGCTCAGTCAGGTGAGCGAGACGCATCTTGCGCCGACAAAAAACGAGTGTCGACAAATTATCTCGTGGTGCGCATGTTAGCCCGGCTGGTTGTAAGCGAATGCTGCCGATCTTAGACACTCATTACGCATGTAGATAGATAGATAGATAAATCGTTCATTAGTAACAACATAGACACACATACATGCAATCACACAAAAGAAATAATTAAAAAGGTAACACTTGCAACGTACAGTCGAGTTCAAAAATATGTATACACTTTAGGACCTTGTCACAGTACATATGTGTAAGAAAACGACTTCCACTTTCTTATAAATATGTATTGTGACAAGGTTCTAAAGTGTATACATATGTTTGAACTCGACTGTACACAAATTTACAAGAGATGAGCAGAGCAGAGAAATAGGTAGGTAAGCAATTTTGATTTTCGAGAGCAAGCTGCTGATTTTCAGCTTTTCATTTTCATGTAGAGTCAAAAGTGCGCTGCTAACCCTTTCCCCTTCCCCGAAAATAAGGGATCCGTTTTCTTGCCATTCGGCTACGGGACCCTAAAAAAACACTGCGCTACCATCGGTTTTTATCTAAGTATGAGGAATTACAAAACGTGACTTACTGTGTATTTGCAAGAGGTCGTGACCGCTGCGTCTGCGCTTCTTTGCCTTTCTATTTATAAAAATACCTATCTTGGTAAGTAAATTCGTGTAACTGACATCAGCATCGGTGGTTCAGTGGTAGAATGCTCGCCTGCCACGCGGGCGGCCCGGGTTCGATTCCCGGCCGATGCAAATCCCTTTTTGGTTTATTTCTGCAAAATTCCTATTTGTAGCAAAATGCAGAGAAAATTTAATATTTTAATAATTTTCTCTTATCTCATGCTGAAATAACATTATATCTCTAAAGTCAATGCAGATTTACAACCAGTCCCAGGTACGTCCCAGAGGATATCCGAGTTCACCGTACAGTGAATAGCGTTTAACGAACTATGGCGAGTCATAAATATGTACACAATTATGTGCCTTATTGCATTTACATTTAAGTATAGAATGCTGGCTTGCATTTATATTTGAGTAGCAAGGCACAAGGTTGATGAATACGGTATTTTAATCAAATAACAAATATGTTATTTTTTAATCAAATCTTTGAAATACTTGTTCGATTCTCATTTAAACTGGTAATACTATCTTACTGATATTTTTATGGAGAACCCAAAACACTCCATAAAAAAGGGCGACGCATTTGTGACGTCACATGGACAGTACTTACACGTACTTAGTAAGCATTAATTTTGAATCTTGTTAAATAGCTATATATGTTTTTTTATGTAAACCATGGGAGAGCACGACTTCGGCCTGAATGGGCCGGACAACCGTGGGAGTGCCACGCTTCAGCATAAATGGGCCGGCTCGACCGGAGTGATACCACGGCCTTACACCACGACGAACCAATGGCCTGCCCACTGTCATAAAAGATAGATTAAGCTGGTTAATAAATAAAAAACATATATTTTGTTGCCTGTACTGCGAAGCGTTTCGCGGTTCAATGAAACTGTACACTGTACTTTGCACAAATTATTCGTAATACCTACCTCTTGTTTGTCAGCGATTTTATGCGATGCAATAATCATTCAGTTGAGTCAGATGATTTTGTTAGATAGAGTACAAACATTTGTGTGCATGAACATGTCTGTTTGTATTGGTCTGGGTGTTTTCTATGTATTATAAGTATGTATTTACAAAAGAAAAGTATTATATGTATATTTGTAATCCCACTGTTGGTTCTGATATCTGTAACACAGGTGCTTGAGCTACCTATCTCAGAGTCAGATCAATGTATGTGATGTAGTGAAATATTTAGATCCGATTTTACTGATTGCCGATTGAATAATTAACATAAATAAGCCTAACTGTAATGTTTCTTTTATTTATATTTTAAATTTGTCTAAACACAGAGTTTATAACGGATTAGGCCAAAATAGTTATTCACAAAGTTAAACAATCTATTTATGTTATGTCTTCTATTTAAAATATGAGTGAAAAATAGCGTAGTAGGTACTTACTTATGACAGTTAAGTTGTTCAAAATGGTAAGTAGGTTCAAGAACCAAAGACTCGAGTCAGTTAGTTTTATATTTCATCCTTATGACACCATCTGCCACGAGTCTTTGCGTTTAGTATAGCACTACTACGAGTATCGTACCTATTTTAGTTCTGCACTCAACTCAATTGCGAACTAAAGGTTCATTCCCATGAAATTTACGTCGTAACAGTAAAACAACTCAATTTACATACACTTGTAGTTAACTTTCTTACAAGACGCAAAGTACCATTAGGTACAACCTCACCCAACTCGCTAGCGCCGAGATAATGCAATTACTCCGACGACATCCTGCGAGATGTAAACTTTAACGATAATTCTCATTATGCGCAGAAAGGGAGTGTTTATTATAGTAGCTTTATCGTATTAGATTAAGTGCTGATGTTTAGTGCGATTTTCCTGTGATGCGGTTTTTTTTATAGGTTAATTTTACGATAAGACACATCAACTAATGGCATGCGATTACGTCGCGTATTGACAGCGGAATGTGCCCGAAAAACCCTAATTAAAAAACCCCTTCCAAATTCAAAATAGGTACTTAACTTTTATTCTAAAAAGTGGAGATTAGGAGAACGAATCTAACGTCAAAATTGAAAATCGAACTAGGTAACATTCATATACTAATTTCTGGCTGTGGCTCTTAACTGCCAGCATCAAAGCCTTGGATTAAAAACAAGATTAACAAACGATAAGTCCTTAGCAAGAAGGAATAAAAACTCTTTGTTTTTAAATATTCCTGGCAGTTCGCTTTCGTTCGCGAAATCCAGAACAAACAGGCCAGAATTCCTGTTTACCGGCTTAATTTTTGACGCCATTCATTCTGAGCGCCAGAGTCATGCTGATTTTAATGAAAGGCAAACAGCTGTCGTTGAACGATGTCGTTTTGTTTGTCCGTGTGGAAGAGGAATCAGTTTTTCGAACCTCCCTCTTCTTACTATAAGAATAAAATACATAAATAATAAATCAATATTACCTAAGCATATTCCTTTTAAAGGCAACGGACTTTCATCTCCTCTGTGTTAAGGGTATCCATGGGCGGCGGTAATCACTTACCATCAGGTGATCCTTTTGCACATTTAAAAAAAAACATCACTTCAAATTCAAGAATATTTAAAAATTTTATATTTGAAGGTTTCCTTCTAAACAGAAGCAACAAAGTTGTTTTTTTTAACAACGAATCATCATGGCGTGAACCCTTATCAATTTCAGCTCGGGGCAACTCGAGGATTTAGGGGTGAAGATAAATTTTAAATTACATATTGTTTTCTTTTCTCATGAATAAAGGGTTATGTAGTTTTGTTGTGGCGATTATGACGTCACGTCATAATGTGCAATATTTAAAGGTACGGGTGAAGCATAAGGCAAAGATATTGGATATAAAACAAGATGGTGCACTATGAAATTGAATGCAATGTTAATTTCGACTCTATGCAGTGGGAATAAAGATTACTTTGAAATGCCAAATCGCTTTACAGAAAATCGAGCCGAGCGAGATGTCGCTATATAGGATGATGTCCTTGTCTAATGGGTTGCCATCATAAAAAAAAACCTTTGTGGTATATATAACCTAAGCAATGTTTATATTTCTTCTTCTGGGGAACTTTCAAAATATTTAATAATTTAAAGGAATTATACGTTGGAATTAATAATGTCTTTTTTATTTATTTTTATTTTAAACCATGATAACGACTGTTTTTATGTAACAAGTCGGTGATATGGTAGTTTTAATTATAATCAATATGCAACACTTGGCGTCTCAACATCACCATTATGGCGGCGGCAAAAATAATTGAAAGTTTGTATTGTTTGACGACAAAAATAACGTGTAAAAATTGTGATTATTTATTTCTAATGGTTCTCACTTGTTGTGTGATAGGATGCAAAAGTGAATCTTATAAAGGTTGCGGTGTATTTTATAAGTAAGTATTTAGTCAAAGTTTTTTTTTGCATTGAGTAGGGTGTCCATTTCGCGTGTCATCTAAAGACGGATTTACTTTTTTATTTTTTTTGGACAAATCGGAAAGTTTTCGTGTCGAATAAATTGCATGATAATGGACGACCATAAAAGGTCATGTTACGTAAAAAGTGTAGCAATAATCTATTTAATTTTTATTTATCAAGTCGAAAAAGTATGAATAATACGCATGGCGGTTAAATGTGCCGCAGAGTGTATTATAGGTAGGTAAATAAAAAATCTAATAGGGCTAGCACAAACTTTTCGAAAAGTCGGTAGTCTCTTTTTAGGAATTTTAATTTAGAACTTGTGTTTTTTCTACAAAATTTTCTATAAATACCTACTCAAACGATACTTTGAAACGTTCGTGCTAGCCCTTCTAGTTTGAATGGGCTCACGAGTTTCCTAGAGAACGCAATGTCCGACTCCCACGTGGCCGGGTGGACTAAGTTTGACTAACAATAATTGTAATCGAAACGCTAAAACGTGTGGTCACCTTATTAGCGTAGACGTTAACCAATATATAGACATCTCACGAGGCTCGAATGTAAGTAATAAGTGCGCCATCTTGTCATAGTGTAAAATCTTTGGCATAAGGTCAGCGAATGTACGTACAGCCAAAGTTTAAACTGTCAAATTTCTTCGTTGGATAGTCATCTTACTGTCAAACACATTAAGTTGAATATCGATTGAGGACACTTAACAGATAAGGTCCGCGAATGTACGTACAGCCAAAGTTCAAAACTGTCAAATTTCTTCGTTGGATTGCCATCTTACTGTCAAACACATTAAGTTGAATATCGATTGAGGACTCTTAACAGATTGTGGTAATGTGTGGCTGTGTGTACAAACGAGCGTTGCGATATACGGATATACCTACTGTGACTGCGATGACGTCACAATATCAGACACTTTTTTTTTCATTAAAACCTAAAACTATTGAACATTCTCCATTGATGAAAGCATGCGCATGACTATTATACACGATAGTATAATGTATTACTACTTGACTTTGAAAGTGTTTCCCATAAAGCCAAAACGTTTAAGGTGACCTCCACTAAAGTTGAACATCAACATGCTACCAATGTTTAATTCATGTCGCCGATGCTCATGCGAGGACTGTATCATGCGCAGTTTATGCTAATGCTTTGTTTATATGGCTTTCGGAATTACTTCAGTCATGTAAGAGAGCTTGCAATTTTCTGCTTCGATGATCTATTATAAATAACATCATCGATTTTTATCATAGAAATTCTAGATACAGCGTGATCACAAAATAATTACACACAGAAGGTAGACTCAGCCTGATTTTGAATTTAGAAGAGTTCGTTGACATATGCTAGGGTTGTTGCCCGGCATGAGTAAAGCGCGCGGGCCTCTACCACAGACCTCGACAGTTCGACAATCTTATGTCATAGGCTAGGATTAATGTGTCGAAAGGCGTATTTCCCCGTAGTGCGCATGCGTGAGTACATGACACGTTTTAGCTCTTAGTGGGCAGCCTACTTTCTTTGTGTAATTATTTTGTGGCCAAATGCTCCACTCACTAAAGACTCCGAATTCCGAAAGTGCTAAATAAAGCTCTATTTAGCATTTTTGGAAATTTCAAAATATACTTACTATTTTATAAAGAAGCCAATTCTACAGACGAGACAATGCTTATAGCTAAACTACCTCTAAAACGCCAAAACGCTTGCGTGATATAATCGACACCCAGCGCCATCTGTTAGTTTAATGTAGAACTAAGCTATCAAAACTTAGCTATATTTAAAACTAATAATGACAGTGCAGTTGGGACAGGGATCACTTTCTCAGACACTTGAATGCTTTCATTATGTATGGAATTGTGTATTATAGATATTAGGTATATTATATCAATGTCTTTGGACTAAAATGCGAAAATACTGGCCATAAAAAAATATGATCACGCAATCTTGTAAATCATGCCTCATGAGAATGTAGTTTTATGGACACCAAAGCTTAGGTATCCTTGAACAAAACAGCTCCAGTACTTTTTTGCTTATCCCGAAATTTTTTATACATCAGCCAGCAAATTCTTCGACTGTAAAGTTTCGTTTTGGCTCTTTTCTTAAATTTTTGCGTCCAAAATGGCACATAGCAAGAGGGCTGTTTGAATCCCGATCAATTCACAATAATGTGGGATTCAGGGTCTCTATAATTATATTTCCAGCGATCTAGGTCTAAAGATGCGCGAGCACAGGTCATGAAGTAACTGACAAGAAGTAAGTAGTGCAGGATCGAGCGAAGTGGTTATCTCTTATTTCGGAGGCCAAGATTCGGTTCAAGTCACTGAGCCGGCGAAATAAATATCATCATTTCAGCCAATAGAAATGATGATACTTATTTCGTACTAGTGGCCGCCCGCAACTTCGTTTGCGTAAACTTTATGACTCTTGACTTAAAGATGAATATTTAAATAGAATTTAAAAAATATTATATTAAAATGTTCGTTTATAGGTTAATAGATTTTTAAGGCGGCTCATTAATATTTTACACGAAATGCTAAGGAATGGAACAACTTGCCGGCTTTTGCATTTCCAGAGAGCTACAATTTGGGTGTCTTTAAGTCGAGAGTGAATAGGCTTCTTCTGGCAAAGCACGCTACATCTTAGACCTCATTGTCACTCTCCATCAGGTGAGATGAGGTCAAGTGCAAACCCATTTAATATTTAAATTTTCAACTTCTAATGAACCCCAAATTATTTTTTTATTCCATTAGGGAATGTAAGTATTCTATTAAAGTTGAATTTATATTTTATCCATCAATTCTGTCAAAGACTGTGTATGCAAAAGTTGGAGTAAATTGGGCCAAGGAATCACGTAGTCCCATGAACAACTTTGAACCCCTTTTCGCTCCATTAGGGGTCTAAGTTCGGAATATCCTTCCTTATAGGATCTCATCCAAAAATGCTCATCACATTTGACAATTTTCCATTCCATTTCATTCATATTTGTTACAGTGTAGCTGGGCTCTTAGAGGTCCAAACCAGATGTTCCATGATCTTTGATTTTTTTTCATGGCATCATAAACTGCTCATCAATTTGAACAACTTTGTAAAGTGCCATTGAACTACCTCTTATAGTTAGCTGGTGTTGTGGTTTACATCAAGGAGCCTGGTCTTCAAAATGTAATATATCCTATAAGTTGCCCTGATATTACAGCTATACAATAAAAAAAGTTTTATTCGAATTGGTTCAGTAGTTTCCGAGATTAGCGCGAACAAACAGACAAACAGACAAACAGATAAACAGACAAACAGACAAACAGACAGACAAAAATTTTAAAAATCATTGATTCATGTTCTGTTACTGTTTTTTAGTCGTCCTAAGTTATTTTGAGATAATATCTTCAATGTACAGACACAGCTTTTTTACATTTTTATTATATACATTTTTATTTTATTATATGTATAGATTTGTTACAGTGTAGCTGGGCTCTTAGAGGTCCAAACCAGATGTTCCATGATCTTTGATTTTTTTTCATGGCATCATAAACTGCTCATCAATTTGAACAACTTTGTTAAAGGCCATTGAACTACTCTTATAGTTAGCGGGGCTTGTGGTTTTACATCAAGGAGCCTGGTCTTCAAAATGTAATATATCCTATAAGTTGCCCTGATATTACAGCTATACAATAAAAAAAGTTTTTTCGAATGGTTCAGTAGTTTCCGAGATTAGCGCGAACAAACAGACAAACAGATAAACAGACAAACAGACAGACAAAAATTTTAAAAATCATTGATTCATGTTCTGTTACTGTTTTTTAGTCGTCCTAAGTTATTTTGAGATTAATATCTTCAATGTACAGACACAGCTTTTTTACATTTTTATTATATGTATAGATATACCGTATAACCGTGTATAATAAGTATCTGATATATTTTTTTACGACAGCCTTTTGTTTCTTTCATCCTCTCACTAATCTCTTCATCTTTTGTCACAGCCTTTATCATAGCTTCTTGACTTCTCATTAGTTTCTCTCCAGATTTTTCGACTTTGAACCTGCCCCGATCGCGGGCAGCCTGTGCAGTCATGTTCATTCACCTTCACACAAATTGGATTGAGGCTGTGGGGTTTCCATCGGTCCGGATTTGTATGGACATTACCGAACTGGTTTCTTGCTGGCTTTTCTTTCCGATTAAGGTGGTAGAATCGCATTGTGTCTATGTCATCATCATCATTTCAGCCAATAGACGTCCACTGCTGGACATAGGCCTCCCCCAACGTTCTCCACACAGATTGGACCTGTGCCACCCGCATCCAAGGGACTCCGCGACCGCGACCTTCACTAGATCGACCTGGTGGGAGGCCTATTGTTATTGTTAGTGTGTCTATTTATTTCTTAGTGTAATAAGTGTGCTATGTGGAAGACGTCAAGGTAAGAAACATGGGAAGGTGGTGGGTTATGATGCCTCCGACGATTTTTATAAGTGCGATATTTACAACAGAGGAGCATGGTGATCCGAACCGAGCCAGAGTATATCTATGCATCCGTAATCGAGTCCCTTGGAGTCGAGTCGTCAGACACGAGTCCGCATTATCTATTCAATCGGACGGGGCCATTCCTGGCACAAAAGAAACCCCGAGATATGGGGAGATATGGGACATCAGATATTCAATAAAGCGTGTGATCTGAATAACGGGCGGTTCGCCCAAATTGACTTTGTCATAGCGTATGGGTTTATTTCTATTGGTACTGTTCTTTGATCAACGTTTGAATGTATACTCGTATATGTATCGAGTATCGATCTACACTCAGCGGCACATTTAACCGATCATAGCGTATTCTTCATACAAAGGTATGGTACCTATGTATAGCTGGCGGCATAAAAGAATAGCGATGAGTAGAGATAAAAGAATCGAGTTTGCGCACTTGTAAAAAAGAAGACTTTCTATTTAAATTGGTTTCTGCGCACTCAAGGTCGTCATTATAGTTTCATGCCGCAGCCTGTACTTTACGATTTCATAAATGAATTGAAAAGTAATAAGTGCTATTGGTTATCGGAGGATAAGAGGGTTAAAAGATTAAGAGCACTTGAGACTCCGCTGATGTAGCGGGTGTATGGGCGGCGACAACTGCGGGACTTTTCAGTTCGAGCTCACTTACTTAAAGAATGTTCCAACGAAAAGCTCAATCTCCCTGCACCGTTCGTTAAAATGATCGGCCTTTAGCATAAAACAGGCGCGGGACCAACATCCAACAACATTAAAGTATTCAAGTCATTCCTTTCACAGGGTTGAATTAATTAGCCAAACACGGAAACTCGGCGGGAATGACTCGCTATTAGCGGGTAGGGATGCGCTTGAGTTGACTTTGTTTAATGCTCGAGTCATGTTGTAAAAAATGGTTGTATTCGAGTAAAAATGTTGTCGACTCGGTCCCGAGTCATCTTAGCCGGAGAAATGAATTTAAAAATGCCACAGATGAAAAAAAAAAAAAAGAAATTAATGTAACTGAACATAAATCTTCTTTTTTTACAGACTTAGACCCGCGCCTTCGAAAGCCAATGTATAAATCTTCTTTCTTGCCTTTTTACTCCCCGTCTTTAGGTGTCAGCAGTGGCGGCCAGAGTACCGCCCGGGGCAGAATATTATTGTGCCGCCCCCTTTTCTTCCTCTTTGGAAGCAACTGGGAATTACACGCCAAGATGAAAGAGAGGTGAAACCTTGGCACCTGCCTGAGTATACTTACATATCTGACACCGATTCGAGAATACCAACAAAGTATATTTTTATTGATTGGCGCTCAAAAATTTATGGGCATCCTTGAGTTGGGACCGTTTTGATCTAAAATATAAGTGTTAATCTCTGATAGCTCATTAGGATTAGAAAATTTGCCCGGTTATTAAAAGGTCACAAATTCGTTTCCAACCCGAATCTCGATTAATTTAAATGACAAAATATATTTAACTCAGTCACATCACTAGTAGCAATGGTGGAGTTTTGACCATTATTAATGTTAACCAAGTGCGCGGGTTGCGGAGACTTCCGGGTTGGTTTGCCGAATTAGCCGTTTCCATAATTACTGTTTCATTTAAATTGCGGTTGTAATTGATGCACACACGGATATCTAGCATCTGCCCTCAAAAATACCAATTATCCCAAAATCTTGATAATGATATCTGCAGACGTGGTTTTTGGCAACTTGGTACCAAAAAATTACAAATATATAAATGTTTGTCCTGTCCAGAGAGAGATATATTTGTTATGGTGTCACATTTTATGTTGATTTCGCAATTCAGCAATATTTTACTATCAACATCAGACGATTGAAAAAAATATAAATCAACGTTGAAGTATTATCTATAAGAAAGTTTGTACAGACATCAATGTAGGTAATTCAAATAATTCAGATCTTAAAATACCCATGTAAGTAATGTTTGGTTCAATACTTATCAACAAAGAAAATTTGATGTGTGGCTGTGTGTACCTACAATAAAACAAACATAATTATTTCGTCAAGAAACAAAACTTTTAAAATATGACAATAATTATGTAGGCACAAAGTTGGCCAATTAAATAAATGTAAGTAGTTAGTAAGTTACGGAATGTATGTATCGACGCTATCGCTCGACTGCTACCTCATCATCAATGTAATTTTTTTAATGAATTTTACATTAACCTTGATTTCTAATAGCGTCACATCTTATTTTGAGATGTGACGAATATGTTCATAGAATTATTACCTATGGATACTCTTTATGAATATTAAAATAAGGGTCAGTACTTTTTAACTGAAATTAAAGTTAATTGACGGCAGTTCAGCAGTTAATGGTCAATCTAATACCAAAATAAAAGTAAAACAGCTTTTGGATTTTCGTAATGATACTTCGTTGAAACTTGTTAGACATCTTCCCTTTTACCTTGAAACGATTTCTGGCGAAATTGGCGTCTAAATTGGTTAGGTATTTGGGACCGGCCAAGTATTTTCAAGACTGTGCTTCATATCGTCTTAGAAAGCTTCAGGGCTACTTTCAAACAGGGTTGCCAATAAATTGCCTGTGCTGTGTTTCGCCGAGTGAGTGAGGGTACCGGAGGCCCACCCGGGGGGGAAGGTTATAAAAGGTGGCAGCGCACTTGTAACTCCACTAGTGTTGCAGGTGTCCATGAGCGGCGGCAATTGCTTACCATCAGGTGATCCGCCTGCTCGTCTGCTACCTTTAACATAAAAAAATAAAAAATAAATTGGATCATCGACTTTAATTTTTATCCAAGCATTTGCTTTGACAAATAATCTTATTGTACTGTCTATAGCTGTTGTTTCACTCATGTATTATATTTCTGTGTAATAAAGAATATCTATCTATCTATCTATAATCTTGTATTTCATAATATAATCATTGCGTATCACATTACAGAGAATACAGGTCTTAAATTAAATACAGGGTATGTATTTAAGAAGATCACAATGAAAGTAGTGGCTCGACTAAGTATCCTCAAGCATTTGATCTTTCATTAGTTACATCATCTAATTCTACTCACTTAATAGGATATAAGTCAACGAATAATTTCATTGGTTTTTGCTCTTATGTTATGACAGACAAAGTTCAAAATCAGGTGCCAACTGTTTTCCCATTGCCTTATTAAGAGTTAATACATTTATGTGTTGTAACAATTGGTGGCTTATTTATATGACCTTTGTTTTTTTTTTCCAGGGGAAACCATCATGGCCTTCACCTTGCCACATGTGGGGGACAAGATGGTGTGTGGGACTCTAACCCTAACCAAAAACCCTGGGGTGTCCATCCAAGCGCAATCGCGGTCGGATACCCCACAGCCAGGACTAGACCGTGCCGCAAATCGCGCTCGCCACTTTGAGCCAAATGTTTGGCGCAATGCAGCCCTTCCCAAATGCGCGACCTACCAGGACACCCAGTAGGATTTTTTTCCCTCGCGGAGTCGTGATACTGAGCAAGCCACTCCCCAGTAGTGGCATGCTCACGTACTCCGAAGCCCGTTTAGTCGCCTCTTACGACAGGCCGGGAATAACTTGGCAGTATTCTTAACGCCCCTAGCCACAGGGCACTTATTTATGTGACCTAGTGTAACACTCGGTGGCCAACCCTACAACTAATCAGTTTAAAATGTTCCGCAGCATCTTCCGCTTGTTCCGTATTAAAAGATTTATCGGAACGTTCCGGAACTTGTTGGGACAGACCTGTGCCCTTCTAATGGAAATAAATCAATTTGTAGATTGGGCTCATTTATTTCAAAATTGAGCGCCGGTTGATTAGGGTAGGCTTACTGAGGTGAGCTATTAGTTAATTGAAAATTTTAGATTTAACGACGAGTCTTCGAGCGGCACCTTGCATGGCTTTGTGAAATATTGGAGCAAAGTGATCAAATACTTATGAACAGTTTTAAAGGACAATGAAATCCAAACACAACGAGTTACCATAAAATATGTGAACAGTAATAATAATAATAAATTCTTTATTTGGAATAAGAACATAGTTTACAATAAAATTGTGTTTGATAATGCCTGCATTAGCTTATAACTGTGTCGCAGACATTAACGCCCACATCTATCACAAATCAGTAGCATTCCAAACAAGGTACATTTTAAATAATATTGATTTATCTTAAATTAATCAAGATTTCTGTAGTAAAAATTAAAATTATAATACATAAATTCCTAATTTTCATGCAAGGTAGGTAGTAGTAATCAATTAAATTGAATTAAATTGGAATTGAATTGAATTAAATTAAACTAATTAATTAAATTAAATGAATCAGTGATTGACTAGTTGTTGACTAGGACCTGCAATGTATATTTGAACATGTCCTAGGTTATGGTAACCCCATTAGTTATAAAATATGAGAACTCCGTTAGTTCCCCAAAAAAGAGCCACGCTTCGGCATCCGGCCGACTCGACCGGAGTGATACTACGGCCTCACAGAAGCAGCTCCTGCGTTATATTCCGCCGAGTGAGTGAGGGTACGAGAAGCCCGATCGGGGGCAAAGGAGGTTAAAAGGTTAGTAGCACACTTGTGATTTCGCTGGTGTTACGGGTGTCTATGGGCGACGGCGCTTACCCTCAGGTGATCCGTCTGCTCATACTGCTACTTATCACATAAAAAAACTATCTACCATATTTAATGTCATAAAGGTCAGACAGCAAACACAGTGGAAAATCAATTGTTTTATGCCTTTAAAAATTGTATGATTATTACAAATTCAAAAAAATTAAGTTCTACTGAGTTTCTGGCTGATTCTTCTCGGTAGAAATTGACCTTCCGAATCAGCGGCAGATTATAAATTTAACATTCATAAATGTTCTGTTAAGGACTTAAATTGAATAAAGACATTTTGATTTGACTTGATTTTAAAGGCTTTTGGGTCTTACGACGTTAAAATATCTATTTTAAACCTAAACCTATCATCTAAACCATCATACTCGTATATATCATCTTTCTAAACCTATAATCTTATAGGACACATAGTTGGGAGATAAAAAGACGAGATATTGTAGGTATATGGAAGCTAAGTCGTATACTATACTAGTATAGGTGCTTTTGTCTTTTTGCTAAGCCACTTAACTATAAAAAGAATTTCAAAAGTATGAAATAGGTAAAATACACGAAAGGTAATTCGTATGGGAATCTTATTTCTACGATTTCTACAGCATAAGAAATTCGTCGAGACATTTCTATTAATAATTCAGTATTTACAGCGCTTTCACGTTTTGCAAAATCGACTGTATGTTATTAACATAATTGAGTTCTATTTATACCTAGGGAATTAAAACGAAAGGGATTCTTAACCGAATCTCTATCCCCGGTCTTTTCACACGCGCTCTGCTTTTTATCTGTTTGAATGTGACAGGTATATTCCAATTCTCATACGGGATGGTTTCGTTATAAGCTCCCAAAATTCGCCTGGCTACATCATACCAAGTAGGTACTAACTGATATCTTTTCGTTTTGTCGAAAAAAACTGCATATTTTTTTTTTTTTATGTGATAGGTAGCAGGCGAGCAGGCGGATCACCTGATGGTAAGCAATTGCCGCCGCCCATGGACACTTGCAACACCAATGGAGTTACAAGTGCGCTGCTAACCTTTAAAAAAATATATAAAAGAAAGAAATATATAAAAATATTCTTAATCATTTATTCACATCAATTCATTACATTCGTAAATACTTTACAATAGGTACCTATGCATGCAAAATACTTCCCTACTAGTAACAAAGAGGACCCTATTAGGCAACGATGAAGTTTATAGGTAAATCCAAAAAGCGCAATGTAAACGATGGCCAGCGCCATCTATTGATACGTTAACTTATTGTCTCGCCACTTGTCTTGTCACTTTCGTCTCGCGCTGTGTGACAGTGGGCGATGACGACTTACCATTTTGACATCACGGTTTAAAACATAAAGTTAAAAGTGACATCTATTACTACAGTAGCCTTACCATGAGTTTGCAATACTATCCTCGCTATCGAAAACTATCGCTATGTCTCTTTCATTGTGATGCATTTGAAAGAGACAGAGCAATAGTTTACGTTATGTCAGTTTTAGATGTCAACTCATGGTAGCGCTACCGAACCCTATATTGCGCGTGGGGCGACACGCTCTTGGCCAGTTTTTGCTAGTCCTTTTTAGGAAATGAATGAACTAAGTATTATTATATACAAGTTGTTATATAAGCATTGACCAGTTTAAACAATTTTTCCAAATTCTGTACCATTATTACAAAACGAATAAAATTTGTATTGGTTTAACTTTTATTTGTAATTTTTATAAAAGTGACAGCATCATTATAATCCAAGACTAACTTTTGGCCACATTTTTTAGTAAGGTGGATTATATCATGCTAAAATACTTACAAGTTATAAGTTAATAATGGATCTAAAAATCCCAAAATAACGAAAAGAAAAGATTTCTAATCTTTAGAACATCATCGTCTTATCTCTTAAAACTTCGGAATCTCTATGAAATCGACGAACCTCGACAAGTTTAGAAAAGTACGAAGGGTTGTACAAAGGCCATTGTACAAGTAATTCATTGTGCAGTTTCTGAAGTTTTTGGGAAATTGGTGCAAGTATTAGGCAAACATCGAGTTCTTAGAATCTTACTCTTAAAGGGCCTTGGGACCGTTTTGAGAGTGTACACCACTAAAAGACTTAAAGCGAACCAGGTTATCAAAACACATGCGTAATGTAATAGACATCCAGCGCCATCTAATCAAGGGTAAGTTAAATCTTTAAAGCGAAGTGAGCCACTAGTTAATTTATATACTTAATGACAATAAATTATCAGCCTATTTTACAGCCCCACTGTAGGGCAAAGGCCTCCATCATAGTAAAACAAGTCATTGCTATGCTACTATGTTGGGATTAGGCTTAACCACATTCGGGTCCGAATATACGAGTCGGAATAAACAAATGCGTTTGAATTTGTTAGTGCTGGCGTTTTGGTAACACTTCACATATAGCAATGCACTGTTTCTATTTCAAAATTCAAAACTAATTAATTACACCGACTTTTTTTTGTAAATTTTGCATTAGGTACCATCGGGTGACCCGTCTATTGCCACCTATCACATAATGAAGAAAGATATATTTTCCTCTATTTCTATACATAGTTCTTGCAATCAAGTAATTTCTATAGTTACATACACAAACAAGCTACAAGTTGTATGTTACCCTTTATACTATCGTGGATCGCATACACAAAGAATGCACGGAGAAAAGTAATTTTAAAATGTCACAGCAGAATCCGGCTAATGCACAAAGCTGAATGCTAGTTGTGAGGGGAAGAAATAAAAATTACCAAGAGAACGGTTGACGGCAGAGAGCCAAGAATGTTAGCTACTTCCTCACTGGATGGCTATGCACAGTGTAATGGGGATTGACAGCGAAGGCTTACATTTGAAAAAGGTTGAGAGCCTCGTTCACCACCTCCGAGTAAAGTGTCAAGTAATTTACTTGTCAATCCACGGCCTAGTTTAATTCAAATATTTTTTTCAAATACCAGGGGCCAATTTTCTCCGAACCTACTATAATTGACATGTAAATTACTTGACACTTTTCTCGGAGGTGGAGAACGAGGCCCTGAATATAATATGTATATAACTAGTAGGTATTATATGCTAATCAACAATATTATTACATTTCATTTATTGTCCTAAACTGTGTTTGTTAGTTACATTAAGAGATTCAACAATTGCCATTTTGCACGTAAAACTTAAAAAGATTTATTACCCAATTAAAAATTTTATTTAGTATAAAAACAATATTAACCGATTTCAAAGTTTCTAATAAAATTTTAAACTAAATACTGCTTGCGCAAATTTAATTTCTGTTTGAGCATTAAAGATGCATCACTGATATTTTTACAACTATCCCTTTGAGCAAGGTTTTTGTTTGCAAACTGTTTTTTAACGAACAAAATAATTTAGTCAGCATTAGGGAGGATTTTAAAAATGCAACTTTGCAACTATTTTCATAGAAGCGAGGTAGAACACGTTATGTACTTGAACATACTTAAAAGTGTTTTAAACTAAACACACAGGATTAAAGGCTAAGTTGTTCCGCTAAATGGGCAGAACTAATTGGAATTCCTATTTGGGCAGATCTAAATATTAATATCTTGTACTCTATTTTTGTTTTTTTTTTATATTTACCAATGTTCTGTTTGACATAAAGTTAAGAATTGATTAATGAAATTTGACAGATTTGTATACATTGATGTGTGGCTATCTGTACGTGTGTGTAACGGGGTTGATTACACTGTAGGTAATATAAGTAGCTGAAGGATAAGAAGCTGTAGGTAATAAGATGTGCTTTTTATAAATGTTAAGTAACATTTAGTGTAATTGTTTGTTGTTCCTAATAAATAAAAAAAAATTACCTACTTAGATTTAATTTTTTTCCTCGCAAATGTCATCGCTTGCACCACCAAGAATAACCCTAATTTTGGTTGTTGTACCTCAGGGTTTTTAATTAAATTCGAGGCGAAGTTTGGCATTGTTAGACAATGGGAAATTGTTTCAGATTGATTACTTTCTTAATTATTCCGGAGACATAGAGTCATGTTAGTACTCATCATCATCATCCTCGCTCTATCCCATTATTTGGGGTCGGCTCTCCTGATATGTTTTCGCCATTCAGGGCGTTGTTTTGTCATTTCGGGCGTAAGGCCCGTCGTTTGAAGATCGTTGGTGACGGTCTTTATCCAGGTCATATGTGGGCGTCCCCGTCTTCTTTTCCCCTAATCAATGCGCATTACTGTCCGCGTTAAGTGGTCTTCTTCGCGGCGCATTATGTGCCCATACCAGCGCAGGCGGCTCTTTTGTAATTTGCCGGTAATATTGGCAACCCTGAATGTACCCCTTATATGTTCATTTCTCTTTATCCATCCGGGTGACACCGCCGGAGTCATGTTTAGTACTATCAGTGCTAAATATTTTCTGCGAAATACTTAACTTGATCATAAGATGAAGACATTTTCAATACTATGACCTTGCCATGCCAGGCTTTGGTTATTATTTACGCCACGACAAATGTAAATGCAAAAATACTCAATAATTTTGATCTAACATAATTATGTTTATTAAAATGGCGGATGAGGAAAATAAAAAATATTAGAACTCTGAAGAGTATTACTACAATTTATGTGAAGATTAATTCTTATTATCACGGCGACAGTCTGACATAACCCGTAAATAAATATACTTTTACTTACATCCTACGTACGTACAGCCACACATCAAGGCATACAAAACTGTCACATTTCTTCATTGGATTGTCATCCTACTCTCAAATACATTAAGTTCAATATCAATTGAGGAAATTTGACAGATTGTGGTAACCTGATGTGTGGCTGTCTGTACATCCAGCCGGGTCATTCTTAGAGATTTAATTATCGTGACAGTCATTACTTTTATATTTCTGCGAAATCCACATCATAAACTTAAAAGGAGACTCAATTAGATATAGTCAGAAAGGTACATATTACATGTCAATTAAAATTTACAATAAATTACCAAATGTTATAAAAAATGAAACAAAAGACCACTTGTTTTATAAAAAGTTAAAGAAATATTTGATATCAAAATGTTTCTACAATCTTCAAGAGTTTTTCGAGCAGAAAACTTTATAATGCTATGGAGTTTAATAATTGAATTTTAACTAGTTTTATTTAATTTAATTTTATCATTTGTGAATGTTCATATTAATTTTACTAATTAATTACTAAGGATTGCCAGTGCCCTGCGTGGGTTTCGTTCCAGGACTGTTATATTGTATGTTAAGACCTTACTGTACTACATGAAAGCAATAAATATTATGACTATGACTATTCTAAGGTAGCGATTATAGATAGGTAGATCGTGTGAGTGGAACAACAGCAGTAAATATACAATCAGACGGATTATATGGAGGGCTTTTCCATAAATAATAAAACTTACTTGCTGTTACTCGCGACTTCCGCGTGGAATAGTATCTTTGGGTAGACCTCCCCCCCCCCCCTTTCAACCCCTTACAACCCCCTTTTCGCAATCAAAAGTAGCCTATGTCCATTCTCAGCGTCTAGTCCATGTGTAAAGTAAATTTCAATCATTAGTTTTGGCGTGAAAGAGTAACCGACAGACAGAGTTACTTTCACATTTAAAATATTAGTTAGGATATTTTAAGACGTTTGTCTGTCTCATAGGTAAGTAATAGTCTGGGTTGTCTGTTTTGCTGGGTACTTACATAAAGCAGTGAAGAAAAGGAGCCCTCATGGCCGGGCAATGTCTGGCAACTATTTGCCATTTCTGCTAGTTTCTCGGCACAAATCAGCATAAATTATGGACAAATGCCCGGTTTGTTTCGGGTCTGTGTGTTTAGGCTAGTACACAACAATGGAGGAAACTCAGTTTTGTTGAAAGGCTGGGATGGAATAAGAAAATACGGCATAATTTGGTATGTGATTAAGCGAATAGTTGCAAATATTCTTGTTGTGGGGATTGTTAGTTCTAGTCAGAAATATATATTTAAAAAATATAAGAAAAAATCAGAAATCCCCGACATGTAAAACGGCGTTCTATGGCGGCGGCCATCTATGATTTTAAATTTGATATATTATTTTATGTATTCTACTACTCAAAATGTGTAATCCGTCCTTTTAAGGCGGTGGCCATCTTAAACCGGCGACAGCAAAAGTAGCGAAAAGAACTCCTGACTATCATATCAACTTTCAAACAAAAAAAATCTAATGAGTTAATTTGATGCCACAGACAGTCAGACAGACGTACATACATACACACACACGTCACGTCAAACAACCTGTCGTTTTTGCGCCAGGGGGTTAAAAATAGAAATAGAAAACATCTTTATTCAAGTTAGGTCCATACAGAACACTTATGAATGTCAAAACATAATATTACCACTGGTTTGGAACGTCGATTTCTACTGAGAAGACACCAGCAAGAAACTCAGTAGATACTCTTTTCAATACCTAGTAATAAGTTACAGAGTTTCTTTTGAGCAAAATAACTTACAATAATCAAAGGAAATAGACTACTATGTATGAAAATTATTTTTCTTTATTGTTGAGATAATGGTCAGTTAAAAGGACCAACAGGCTTGTCTTGTCAGAGAAAATTTTACAGATTGTATTAAGTTATTCTAATGTCACAAAATAAATAAAGACAGAAAATCGGATCTAGTTTACATTTTTTAAATCGATGAGTTCATTGACCCATGTGTTAGGCTTTATTTGTGCCGAACCGTTAAGCGTCAGTTTATTTACTTATTAAGCGTCAATATATGTGTGCGTATACCATTTAGGTCGCGATGTAGGCATAAATCGCAAACATAAATCGGACCCAATATAAGCTAATTTTAGCATAAACATTTTAAAATCACCCGCTTAGTGTGAACAACACCTTACAACTATAGCTTCCAGAGATATGATATTAAAAATCATCTTATTAAATTTCCAGCATATTGTTCAGTTACCTACTCTACTTGCATTTGCTGCAGATTGCATTCAATATGCGATAACACCAGATTGCTCCACGGAATCGTAGATGCAAAATCAGCTAACTGTGTGATAGCATACAGTTAGCTGATTTTGCATCTCCGTTGTAGCTATATTGGTATACAAGCTCTTAAAGTTACATAATTTATTTAGATAGATATTCTTTATTGCACCGAAAAATAGCTACAAGCAAAAAACAATACAATAAGACGGTCTTTAGTCGATTTATTTTAAAATAAAAAAAACCAGTTGGTATTTCTCAAATCTATATTGGCTTGTATAAGCTAATACCTACCTACCTACCTAATACTAGGTATTTTATGTATAAAATACATATTGTATTTTTGGATAACATTCGTCATTTTTATACCGATAAGAAGTGTTGTAAAGAATTAGAAAGATAATTTAAGTTCTTTATATCATTAAAAGAAAGAAACTAGAATATGCAAATATTTTGGAAAATCAAAGTCTTGAAACTACATTTTATTCCCAAAAAACATAATGTACTGTGTTACTTTTCCAATAATTTACGTATTGAAAATATTAATCAGTGCCATACAACCCATTTAATCTGCCATACAAGCCTACCACACCCAAAGTAGCTCGCTAAGGAACAAATTCAACCCTTCCGGTGTTCCTCTGTCCAATAACTTCCCTGCTCAATATTGCTGTAACCAAGTGCTGTAAAATATTGACCCAATAGCAATTCTGGGGGCGGGTAGAGCAATAACTCGAAACGGTATGTAGATAGAGAGAGATTCCTTACTGTACAAAACCAAACAAGGATTCGCCAGATACAGTACAAGAGGCGGACTTATCACTAGTTACGGTTTCTTCTAGACTTATTTTGCAACACATGCAATGCTGCATTAAATGTACCGAATGCACTAACTTAAATGGATGCATCTATGCATTCATCATCATCATCATCATATGAGCCCACATACTAAAGGTACAGTCAGCCACACATAAAGTTACCACTACCTGTCAAATTTCCTCAATTGATATTCATTATTCAACCTAATGTGTGGGACAGTAAGATGAGACTCGATTGAAGAAATTTGACAGATTTGTATACTCTGACATGGTGGCTGTATGTACCTACCTAGGTAAGAGACTATACAGGGTGTATCTGTGAACATTTTACATCTCCTTTAACCACGTCTTCTACCAATCATTCTGATTAACATTTGTTCAACGATTTTTGAAAATTCGTCGAAATTTTTTTCGACTCTCCATACTAAGTAAATGACCCCGTCTCGTGACCGATTTTGTATAAAAAGTAGTTTTATCTTTTTCTGCGAATTCAATTCAAAATTCATAGAACTGTAGTTCAGAATGGTTGGTAGAACACTTGGTAAAAGGGATGTAAATGTTCACAGATACAACTTGTATAGTCAACCTGTATAGTATACCTAATACTTGTCTATTAAGTATTTCCTGCATTTTACCTAGCTCTGTTCACGTTAAGCGCGATTTAGTATATGTTCACCTTTTCAACCCTCAAGGGGTACCTTCTAATGGTTCTGCTTCAAGCTTAGCCGTATTTATGCAGCGAAGCAGATTTTGCGGAATATCCGCCAGGAACGTTTCTGTTAACCGTTCCTTTCGGACATAGAAAGCGGATAATAGTCTATTACGTTTACATTTTAAAAGAAGAGACATTTTTTAAAAGTTTGAAGTTTTAGAAAACTGTGGTTTATTTTGGACTAGTGGCCCGCCCTCACTTCGCTTCGGGACCGTAATTCAGAAAAGAGCCAATAGATGGCGCTGTGCTCAATTACATCGCGCAAGCGTTTCGTGTTTTCGGTTTACCTATAAGCCTTGTCGTTGTCTATAGAAGTTATCGCTTTATAAATAGTGTACTTAGATAGAAACGAACAGTAATGCTATGTTCTAAATTGATTTCAATGAAAAAGAGCTGCATCTAAGCCGCAAAGTATATAACCTTGAAGGTTGACTGGTAGAGACTACCTCTTGACATTGAGCTCGTCTATATAAATATTGATTCAAGCAAAATTTACATTTTGAACGCATAAAAATTGACAAACGCTTATCAAACAAACTCGGTCATGTGACTTGTTCATTTTGTATGTTGTATCGCGAAAGATTTTTAAAAAGACGTACAACAATTTTGTCCAGAATGATTAGTAGAAGACGTGGTTAATGGGATGTAAATGCTTCCATATTTCATTATATTTCAATAAATATCACGTACGAGAATTAAGGGCAAGAAGTAAAACTAACACAACTCCACCGAATCGAATAACAGTTAACTAACCAGCTGAACAACTCATTAAGTACCTGTGAGAGCCATAATGATCCGGCAAGTCCACAGATTAAAACATTATTAGCGGAGAATAATGGCCAATGAGAGCCCGCTAATGATCTTGCTTAATTCACGATCTTCTCAAAAACACCTCGTTTTTGCTGCCTAACCTGTTTTTCTTCTGTAGACTCTATGGTTCTTGTTACTGTTGCTATCGCTAAATCTAATTATTGCAAAAAATAAACTAACCTATACAGGATGTACAGGATGTATCTGAAATATTTACATACCTTTAACCACGTTCACCAACACACAACATATTTTGTTCCATGACTTTTGCAAGTTCGTATAAAATAAATATCACTGAGACTTGGTCATTGATTTCATGTTTTATTTGTGTTCGTGTTTTTTTGTTCTAAGTTTTTTTTCGTGATAGGTGGGACAAGACCAGACGGATCACCCGATGGTAAGCTCACCTTAACCCTCAGACGCCTGCAACACCCTTTTTACCCTTCCCCATCCCCTTTCCCCCAATTGGGCCTCCGGTACCCTCACTCACACGAAACACAGCGCAGGCGCAGCTTCACGCCGGACTCCTGTGAGTTACATGCGTATCGGTCATCCGGGGCGGAAGATTATTTTGCTACCCTCTTTTCTTCCTTAACCCCCAGGATGATGCCTAGATTTTTCCGCCCCCTAAACCTAATAAGTTCCGCCCCACCTACACCAGAGCAATAGCGCAAAGGGAGATTTTGGGGCTCCCTTAGAAGAGCCGCCCGGGATGACCGCCCCTCTGCGCTACGCTACGGTCTAGTTAGTACCTCAACTTAGCAGAACGTTGTTCAAGGTTTATATTCATTACACGAGTTGGGACTAAATGGGTTTTAAAAATCCATTAGAACTTAACGAAATTACGCTTTTAGACAGCCCAATTACAGTCTAGACATAATGTTATCCTAGGCACCAAATGAACAGCTTTCATAGTTTCATTACTTGTGGCTGTGAAATTTATAGAGCAATTACGGTAACCCCACAAGATAATTTAATGTTTCTGTGAATTTTGTCTGCTGATACGATGAGACATATTACTACTTACAATGATAGTAAGAGGTCAGTACTTATTTTCAACAGAGCTTAGTATCAGCCTATATACTGTCGAACTGCAGGGCAATGGCCTCCATCATAGAGTTCAAGTCATCGCTACTATGATGGGATTAGGCTAAATCAATGTGGGAGAGCCACGCTCGGCATGAATGGGCCGGCTCGACCGGAGTGATACACTGCCTCACAGAAAACCGGTGAAGCAGCCCCGCTGGTTTCGCTGAGTGAGTGAGGGTACCGGAGGCCCACTCGGGGGGGATGGGGAAAAGGTTGGCAGCGCACTTGTAACTCCACTGGTGTTGCAAGTGTCCATGGGCGGCGGCAATTGCTTACCATCAGGTGATCCGCCTGCTCGCCTGCTACCTATGACATAAAAAAAAAATCAACACGCTTTCCTAATGAGGAATAGAACTCATGCGGATTGAAACTCAGCTCGATTCAACGGATACCTACTTTATTTTTTTATTATCGTGTTTTTATCAGTAATAATAATAAGTAAGTATGTATATCAATAACAAAAGTTATAAGTTTAGAGTTTTAATAGTGGTTAACTGTCATGATAATAGAGCAAGTTACAAATATCTTAACAGTCGATATTCATTTATTATTTGACTTACAACAAATGTTGGTGTATCTGTCAAAGGGAAAATACTCTAGGTGCATATAGACAGTCCAATGACACGCATCGTCCACCTGCTGCCCGATTTTTCGGCACTCTCCATACAGCCACACTCCAGCCAGCCTTCGAATGTCATCATACCCATCTGTCGCAGGGCGGGGTCCAAACACTACGCTACCGAGTTCCGCGGTTACCATGCATACTTAATTACTACACATTATTTTGTGCTTCTATCCACAAAAAGACGGCATTTATTCCAATCCAATAAATTAATGGCAGGTAACTCGCATATGCTATGCAACAGATACCCTACTCATTGGATACTTTAAGAGGTCAAACTCCAAATTAACCCAGACCCGTCGGAGAACCAGTGACAATCGCTCCAAGTTGGTGTAATCCATTATTTGGGAACTTTTCCCATTCACAACGCGGGGGTGTAGTTCAGTGTTGCTAGCTAGCAAAAAATAAAGTGGTCGCAAGGGGAAGAACAGTAGACGGATCACCTGATGGTAACCATTTATACATATTTATATATATTTTTTGGCCCAGATATACCCGCTACTTATCTACTGTAGGCGCTACATTAGAAGAGTTAAAAGTACGCTGCCAACTTTATACAATCTATCGCTGATTCGGAGAATACATAGCCGTCGTATATAAAATCATAAACTCATTTTCATATACACTCATCGTCTCGTGAAAGAAAGCATACCAAAGCCGACCGATAGGCCGACACCCGGTAGGCCGACCTAGGTATCGCTGGAAAGACGTCGTCGAGAGTGATCTGCGAGAACTTCAGGCCAAGGACTGGCAACAAGTGGTACAGGATCGACCGAAGTGGCGTTCTCTTGTTTCGGAGGCCAAGACTCGTTTCGGGTCACTGAGCCAGTGGAGTAAGTAAGTATTTTCATATACAAAAGATCTAGAGAACCACGAATAGCGCGTTCTTAATCCACTGGGCTACCAGCGCTTGTCTCTTACCTATTATCACTAAAAATAATTTTACATTTATCTATCCATATAAACGCCATTTTCACTCAGCTGGCAACTCAAAAGATGTTTTATAGTTAGAGCTTTTTAGCTTCCGAAGTATTTCAGGACGAAGTGCGTGGTTGGTCGGAATTACGGCCGTAACTTTTGGGCCGAATCATACCACGAAATGAATATCAATTAGATTCCTTTTGAGCCCTTCCGTTTATTCGATTTAATATTTATAATTCTATATTTAGCTATTCCTTAAATCTGAAATTTATTAAAATAACATAACGCAATTGACATTTAATTTCGAGTTCAGGTGGGAAAATTTTCAAATTACAAATTTCTTAACTCGAAATTAGATGTAGGTAGTTTAGTAGTAAGAACATCCATCTGGTGGAAAGTTTGAGATAGAAGAGTTCTTGAGTTCGTTGAGACCGCGACTCGAAAAGCGAAGTGTAGAGCGCTCTCCAGTAAGATGGAGTATGGTTTGCAAAAACCGCTGCTATAGACTGGATGAGAGAGTGAAACGGCGAACATTGTGGAGGCCTGCGTCCAGCACTGGACTGACATAGGCTGGTGAGGATGATGATGACGAAAAAAGTTCGTGAGTTTGGTTCCGACCTGAAAACGTGAATATTTACTTTAGAGTCCTATAATTTTGAGCATTCAGAGTCATTTCGAAAATTCACAGCCCACAGCCAAACTCAGGGAATATCCAGCACAATTTCCAGCGATCGGCTATTTGGGGCATTGTTTGCGAACCATTAATTCGGAGAGCCGGCATAATCAGACCAATGGCGGCGAAACAATCATTATGACACCGCAAACAAATTTAGATGGGCCGGAACCTGCGGGTTCATTAGGTGTTTCTGCATATACAATTGACGACATCAATTCCATAGATCTTAGCTTAGCTTATTGAGCTATTTACAATACCTGCATAATAATAGTTTAAAAGATAGTTGTTATTATATTGACTAGTGGTCCGCCCTCACTTCGCTTCGGGAACGTAATTCAAAAACGAACCAATAGATGGCGCTGTGCTCAATTACATCGCACAAGCGTTTTGTGTTTTCGGTTTACCTATAAGCCTTTTCGTTGACTATAGAAGTTATCTGTTTATAAATAGTATAGATATAGGAGATAACAGAACAAAATAGCGTTACCTACATTTTAACTAAGTACAATACATATTTAGTACTACTTATTATTTACACTTTTGATTATTTTTAATAATGTGAACTCAATATGTGTATGACAGTAAGATAAGGGTAGATTGAAATTTGTATGTAATGGCTGTACGTACATCTGTCAGTGTTGCCAGGTGACTGTTTCACGAGTGTGTCACAAGTTTCTTGACGCATCTAACTATTCTATAGACAACAAATCTTATACAAATCGAGAAGGCGAAAATTAAATACCTACTAGAGCGATGCAATCAACGCTCAGCGCCATCTATTGATAGACAGTTGAACCTGTCCCAAAACGAAGTGAGAGCGACTCACTAATCCATACTAATATTATAAATGCGAAAGTAACTCTCTGTCTGTCTGTCTGCTACTCTTTCACGCCAAAACTACTCAACGGATTTAAATGAAATTTGGTATACAGATAATCTAGACCCTGAGAAAGGACATAGGCTTACTTTTTATTGCGAAAAGGGGGTTGTAAGGGGTTAAAAGGGGGGTAAAAAGTTACTTTTCCACGCGGACGAAGTCGCGGGCGGCCGCTAGTTATATTATAAAGTTGAAGACAATCCTCGCGGTAATCCTTTGTCATATTGGTTGCGCAAGTGTCTTCATTATTATTCAAAATCTATCGAAACCAAGTCCAAGCTCAGACATAGCCAGCATTTCCAGCAATACAGCCAATCCGGGCTCCCATTGTTTGAACGTTGATTCAGATAGCAGGCATAATCAGTCGTGGGCAGCGGAACAATCGTCATGCCACCGCAAACAGATTCTGCGGGCTTATTACAGGCATTGGATATACGTATATACACATATGCTTCTTAACAGACGTTTTAAGTAGCCTCTTGGGAAGATACAACTACATACTCGATATTCTTAGCTGCAGATTCACGGGCGCGCTTTTTGTCCGTATTGTATTTCTACTGGGCTATGCACAGAAGCTTCATCATTTCAGCAAATAAACGCCCATTGCTGGACATAAGCCTCCCCCAAAGATTGATCCTGTGCCACCCGCATCCAAGGGACTTCACCAGATCGTCGATCCACCTGGTGGGATGCCTGGCACGGCTGCGGCCTCCTGCACGCGGCCTCCACTCAAGGACCTTTCCAGCCCAACGGCCGTCTGTTCCTAGCAAAGTACCCTGCCCATTGCCACTTGAACAGAATCTTAGTAAGAAGTAATATTCAGTGGAATTTTATGTCAAGCCCTGGATATAAATGGACATACACAGTAACTAGTATTGGTTCAATATCCCGCGTCCGTTCCTGTGGCAGACGAAACAATTACTAGGTCACCGCAAATAGATTTAGATTAGATGACCCGGGCGTGGCAATTTTCTGTGGGCTCATTTGTGTGATGGTCTCTGTGGCATTTTACCACAAGTTACGGCTGTACCTACGGTATATAGACGATAGGATGAAATGCTGAGTTCGGGCTAGATTTGTTTTCTGTGTGTAATGGTGTTTACACAATGCGTAGTTATCGAGCTATTATTGTGACTTGAAAATACTTTTTTTATGGACAGTGGAGACTAATAGGTAGATAGTAAACGAAAATATTAGTGCCTAGGTTTTTTTCAAGTGATAGGTGGCTGACGAACACGGCAATTGCCGATGCCCATGTACACCTGCAGCACCAGTTTAGTCAGTAAGCACCCTGCCAAACTTTAATCCCCTTCCCCCAGACTGGGTCTCCTCACTCACTCGGCGAAACACAGCACAGGAGCTGCTTCATACCGGTGTTCTGTGAGGCAGTGGATTCTCTCCGGAAAGCCAGCCCATTCATGCCGCAGCGTGGCTCTCCCAACCAACCAACGATAAGTAATCATCGCCACCATTAAGAATATCTGTGACATCAAAAGTTGACTCTGAAAATGCGTTCCCGACATTTTAGGATGACTCCATTTTCAAAGATTGAGAAAGTTTTAACAAAAAAAATAAGAATAATATACTTCAAAGCCGCAAAACTTCACAGTCAGCCCATATTGCCAGCTGAAATAAATAATGCGCTAGAACCGAGAGTTCTAATATTGTCAATTTGTCAATAATGGTTTCCACTCGATACCCTCAGGTACCAAACAGTATGCCAAAATTCTAGTATCCACTTTTTTGCGATGCTGTCGCTTGGAAGTCTAAAGTAGGGGAGGTGTAGGTACGGTAAATATCCTACTGTAGGTAATTTTACATGACTCAACAAGCTCGGAAGTACATATTTATTACACAATTTGAGAAACAGACAGAGGCAATGCGTTTAAATTGCAGTATACTTAAAGGAAAGTGCAGTGTTAAATACTAAACCACTTTGCACTTTGATTTGATAAACATTTACAATGTGCTGTAATGAACTGAGTTGAACATTACATTGGTATCCCGTGGGATTCCGAAATTTTGAAAATATTCTTCAAATGAAAATGTGCCTCAAACAGCAGTCATGACTTTCTTACACGGACAATATGCACTCTCCCTTACAATGACAAAGTGCTAAGTTCGGGGTAACTCCGAGATTTCTTGGCGTAATTATGACTGACAAATGTGGGTATTTATGGGAATTGGTCAGGAGTACTTAGTTGACGTGAGCGGGAAATAGCTGACGTAAGCATAGAAGCTGCCAAATTAGAAGTCTCAATCCCTTCCACGAAGATACCCCTAGCCAAGCGACGTAAAAATAAGTTTTCAACCTAAATTTAGACTCCTACATACAACCAACACGATTTTCAGAAAATTACAGATATTTTTAACCATGCATCATTGTTACGAGCAATATCTTTATTTTATTTTATTAAGAACATAAAACAGATAACAGTTGAGAATGTTGTACAAATGCACATTTACGAGATAACTTAAGAGCTAAACTATATTTATATTTCTTTAATGGTATAACTGACATAATGTTATGTGATGACCATCAATGGACAAATCAATGGTACTACTGACACAACGAGTTCTTTTTTTTTTATTTTGTGGCTAATAAATCTTCATATACGCCTGCTGATCTGCCACCTATCACTTAAAAAAATATGTATAATTTTACTAGTATGTTAATACATAATATCTAAACTAAAAGATATATAGATTCTACCACCGGAATCGGAAAGTTGATTCTGACGAGAAGATGCGGCAAGAAACTCGCCATTACTATTTTAAGTGTAACCGATTGCTGCTTCCCACGAACACCCGTAACATCAGAGATTTAGTGCGCTGCCAACCTTTAAACTCCACTTCCCCTCGATTGGGGCAGCAGCCGGCGTTTTACTTATGTACGTAAGTACATACCTATCTATTTTGTGCTCAGTAGCATCACAAAATAAAAATAGTACCTATAGTTAGGTAGTTAATAATTATAATAATGAAAGGTAATAAATAATTTGTCATAGGCATTCATTTTCTGCACGATACATAATAATATTATATAATATCAAGAGCCACTTTAAAAAAAAACCATTACTTAAATTTTTACAAGTTCTCACACTCTCTCATGTTAGCGTGTAATTCTCGACCTAGACCATGATTCAGGATATCAGGAGTCTTGTTATTACAATAAAGCCACCAACGACTGACCTTCGCAACCCTTTAACACGGGCACCTAAAAAACTGCAACATGGTTATGTTACGATTCGGACGCTCGTGCAGGTTTCCTCACGATGTTTTCCCTCACCGCACAGGTAATGGTAGAAATACGCACATAGATTTAAAATATCCAGAAGTGCATGGTCAGACCACGGCCCCCGTATGAAAGGCATGTTTTATCCACTGAGCTACCACCACCGATCGTTACATTTAAAACGAGTCATTAGTTTAAGTGTTAGTTAAACTTTTTAATTAGGTACTCCATTATATTACTCGAAAATTGCAAGTATTAGGTACCTATGGCAATTATTTCTTCTTTATGCTGGTTTTTAACGTTCGGGCCCGACAACTTAATGTGCCTTTCAAAACAGTTTATCGGTTCGTTCTTTTAAAAGGTAAGTAATTAAATAAGTAGAGTAAATAGAGAAATAGGTTTGTGGTATGGTTACCAACCGACACTAAAACTATTAGTTATGTAAATGTTATTGACTGCTGCGCATTTGGTCGTGATCCTGTCTCACACTCCAAGTCGAGAGTATCCCACCCAATTTGTTCAGTGTCTTCTTTTTTTTTATGAGATAGGGGGCAGACGAATAGACGGATCACCTGATGGTAAGTGATTACCGCCGCCATGGACAATCGCAACACCCAAGGAGTCGCAAATGCGCTGCCGACCTTTTAAGAAGGAATACGCTCGCTTTTTGAAGGTTTGTAGGTCGTATCGGTTCAGAAATATCGCTGGTGACAGTTCATTCCATAGTTTTCTTTCATTTTTTATGTAATAGTTGGCATGGAAAGGGCTATGCTCAAGATTTCTCTGCGAATAGATGCCCGTTGGAGCCATAAGATTTTCGATTGGAGGACACACGAGACGTGACGGTCTAAGACGAGGTGTAGGACGCCCCACTGCGACATGGACGGTTGACATTGTCAGGGTCCCGTTTGATGCAGCAGACCGCCACCAATAGGGTACTTGACTATTTTTTTTTTATGTGTTTAATCAAAAGACCCCTCTATTAAAGAAACATTGTTGAAAGAATTATTTGATTCTGATTTGAATTACCTGAGATATCACAACTTTAAGAGCACATATTTTACGCGGGCCAAAAACGCTCTATACAAATGGCTACCAACATGTGACGTCACACGCTGGTGTCTTGTATGCGCGTCTAGCAAATTTTGTTTGGTAGCTATATCAAATGTTTCGTTTATGTACATAGTTTTATAATAAAAGTTTGTGTTTTAATGTGTGGGTAGTTCAATGATATAATTATTTTATCCATATCCATACTAATATTATAAATGCGAAAGTAACTCTGTCTGTCTGTCTGTCTGTCTGTCTGTCTGTCTGCTACTCTTTCACGCCAAAACTACTGAACGGATTTAAATGAAATTTGGTATGCAGATAATCTAGACCCTGAGAAAGGACATAGGCTACTTTTATTGCGAAAAGGGGGTTGTAAGGGGTTAAAAGGGGGGTAAAAAGTTACTTTTCCACGCGGACGGAGTCGCGGGCGGCCGCTAGTAATTTATAAACTTTAAAAATGGACTTGCCATGAAACTTTGAATGCTCAAAAACCAGCTAGACTTATATTTTTAACTGAAAATTTAGGCATTGGTTCTTATTTACCAATATTTTGGTAAAGTATCAATATTTTTACTACATCGATATTAGTCAACTACCCTATTGGTCAGACTGGTTGATGGGGGAGACCTATGTTTAGCAGTGGACGTCTTGTGGCTATAATGATGATGACGATGAATAGGTTAGCAGACGAGCAGACGGATCATCTGATGGTAAGCGAATGCGCCGCCCATAGACACTTGCAACACCAGTAGAGTCACAACTGCTCTTTCTTTAAAAGGTTAGGCGTGCTAAACTCTTTTATTTATCTACCCCAACGGTTGTTGGTTCTGCGGCTGATATGACCGGCCCATGACCACTTAAACACTGTGGAATTCTTTCAATAGAAAAAATAAAGTAATTTGAACCCTACCGGTAGGTTTCATGGATGACAGATTTGTACCTCCATCCGTTCTGATGGCCGGATGAGCACGAATGTATTGTGGAGCGGACACTCGACGCAGACAAATTCTGAGAGACTCGAAAAGAGAACTCGCCTGCACCGAGAATAGAGATGTGAAAATAATCGTCAAATATCGATTCTTCTACGACGTCCAAACTTTTTTTATATTTAAGTATCAACCGATTCCATCATTCGACAACTAGGCGCGCGAGGATTTCTATCCTTACGTTGTTGTCGTAGACCTTAACTAAAGTAAACCTCCAGTCCTCCGCATTTGTATTAAGGTAAGGTAAGTACTCGAAAATAGCCCTGCTCGTAGATACTTGTAGCTCGTAGGATCTTGAGATTCTCACCCTGGATAAAAATAATATTATTTTCTTAAAATTATTTTCTTCATAATCGAGTTTCGTTGGAAGTAGGTTATTAATGCTGTCGGTTAGACATTTTTCAAGTAGAATGTCACCTCTCTAAAGCAATTCAAACAGAAATCTCCTGGACCGGTCGAGATTTAGCCGTCGCATAAACTTGTTTATGAGTTTCCAAAAATTTTGGATCATTTTGGTGCAGAGAACAGAAGCGTAGAGTAGATCAAACGCACCGGAGCAAAAACGATTGGGACTCAACTGCGACTGACCATTCAAACCATGGGAGAGTCTCGGTTCGGTTTAAATGAATCTGTGTACAGGAAACTTTCTGCCTCGAACTACAAAACTATGGAATGAACTGTCACCAGTGGTATTTCCGAACCGACACAACCCACAAACCTTCAAAAAGCGAGCGTATTCCTTCTTAAAAGGTCGGCAGCGCATTTGCGACTCCATCAGGTGAACCGTCTATTCGTCCCCCCTATCTATAAAAAAAAAAAAAAAAAAAAAAAAGGAGTTCCAATTAAGGGATAAGGTCTGGCAGCACATTCGTTTGAGACTCCACTGATGTGTGTTACAACTAGGGAATTAAATTAAGGAAGAACAGTGAGTGGCAGCAAGCAATACCACTACGCCACTGCACTAGTATGGGTCACTTTCCAGATGTAGTTAGCATTTAACTACTTCTTCTGCCTGGAGGGGGTAATCGAGACGGTAACAAAGGCAGAGCCTAGCTATCTTTAATCACTTTTAACGCGTTTGGCTACGCCTAGGTGCCCCTAGTGGACGCGGGGTCCTACTGAGTTTGGTGCTGGATCCGGCCCTGCGCAAAACAATCGATAAAACTTATTTAATCCTGTGCATTGGAACCATTGCTCCGGTGCCTTTATTAAAATGCTTATTGCTTCCTTCAGTCTTTGCTTTAGTGTCCTGATATTAGTTAGGTACGCCCCGACGCCCCGACCTCGACGCATCCCGACGAGGAAGTGGAAGTAATGTATGAGGATATATCTCGGGCAATGCATACTTCCAAGACTCACTACAATGTCGTCATGGGAGACTTCAACGCAAGGCTAGGCAAAAAGGGCGATGAGGAGTCGAAAGTGGGGCAATTTGGATCTGGGATCCGGAATTACCGTGGCCCAAATGCTAGCCGAGTATAGTGAGAGGGAGAAGGACCTATATATGATGAACTCCTTCTTCAGAAAACGGCTGCATCGTAAATTGGACTGGGAAAGTCCGGACGGCGTTACAAAAAATGAGATAGATTTCATCATGTCGACTAAAGACCCGGATATTCAATGATGTCTCAGTGATCAATGCGGGTAAACATTGGGAGCGATCACCGAATGGTAAGAGGCACATGAACCTCAATGTTAAATCCGAAAAGGTATCGACTGATGAAATATACGCCTCCGCCCTGTAGCCATCCAGATTCAAAACCCCGAGAGCTTTCAACTCGAACTACAAAATCGCTTCGATTGCTTTGGAGAGCTGCGTAGATGTGGACAAATATAATGACAGGCTCGTGGAAGCTGTCCTTACGGCGGGTGCAAAGGTCTTCAGACCCAGCCGTACAAAAAAAGTGAGTAAAATTTCGGAACCAACTTTGAAAACTCATGGAAGAAAGACGGAAAATGGTTCTGCAAACTTCTGAAGAAGCTCGTCGACGACGGCAGCTCAGCAAGCGTATCTCTAAGTGCCTACTCTCGCGACATACGCCAATTTAATACGGAACGTGTTAAAGAAGCTATTGAGCGGAACAAAGGCTCCAAAGTGTTCGCTAGAGATTTGGCTATTGGAGAGAGCTTGCTGACTAAGCTGAAAACAGAAGATGGCAGGATCGTCACGTCACGCCATGAGCTCTTGGCCGAGATTGAAACTTTTATGGGACAGCTCTACGAGACATCACGCACACCTGTCCTCCCAAGCCGTTGATAAAAGAGCCAAATTAACCCGGCACTACACCGAAGATATCCCGGACGTCAGCCTGTACGAGATTAGCATAGCTCTCAAACAGCTTAAGAACGGCAAGGCACCGGGTGATGACGGAGTCACAGCGGAGCTTCTGAAGGCAGGTGGACGAACGGTCCTGAAAGCCCTTCAGAAGCTATTTAACTTCGTCATCATCGAGGGAAAGACGCCCAAAGCGTGGCATACTGGCGTGGTGAGGCTTTTCTTCAAGAAGGGAGATAAATCCCAATTGAAGAACTACAGGCCTATCACACTGCTGAGTCACATATACAAGCTGTTTTCGAGAGTTATGACGAACCGTCTCGCACGTAGGTTGGACGACTTTCAGCCTCCCGAACAAGCCGGATTTCCGCAAAGGCTTTAGCACCATAGACCACATTCATACGCTGCGGCAGGTTGTACAGAAGACCGAGGAGTACAATCTGCCATTATGCTTAGCGTTTGTGGACTATGAGAAAGCCTTTTGATTCTGTCGAGATTTGGGCCGTGCTACAGTCCTCTCCAAAGGTGCCGAATTGACTACCGGTACCTAAAGTGTTGCAGTCCCTGTACGCAAACGCCTCCATGTCAGTCCGTCTTCAGGACCAGAAGTCTAAGCCTATACCACTCCAGCGAGGTGTGAGGACAGGGTGACGTCATATCGCCGAAACTGTTCACAACTTTGTTGGAGGGAAGTTTTTTTAAGCTTCTGGAATGGGATGGACTTGGCATCAATATAAATGGCGAGTACATGACGCACCTTCGATTTGCCGATGATATCGTAGTCATGGCTGAGACCTTGGAAGACCTCAGCAGAATGCTTGACGACCTCAGTAGAGTCTCTCAACAAGTGGGTCTCAAAATGAACATGGACAAGACGAAACTCATGTTGAACTCTCATGTCGTACCCACTCCTGTAAAAGTTGGAAGCTCTACAATGGAAGTTGTAGACGAATATATTTACCTCGGACAAAAAGTGCAACTTGGTAAGTCTAACTTCCAGAAAGAGGTCGACCGGCGAATCCAACTCGGCTGGGCAGCGTTCGGGAAGCTACGCAGCATATTTTCGGCTCATCTACCACAGTGTCTGAAGACGAAAGTCTTTAATGCGTGTGTATTGCCAGTGATGACATACGGAACTGAAACGTGGCCGCTTACAATGGGCCGCTTAAGAAGGCTCAAAGTCACTCATGAGGGCAATGGAGAGGGCTATGCTCGGAATCTCCTTGCGTGATCGTGTCAGAAATGATGAGATCCGCAGGAGATCTAAGGTCACGGGACATAGTCCAAAGAATTGCGTGGCTGAAGTGGCAATGGGGCAGGGCCACATTGCGAGGAGAACAGACGGCCGTTGGGGTGGAAAGGTCCTTGAGTGGAGGCCACGCGCAGGAGGCCGCAGTCGTGGCAGGCCTCCCACCAGGTGGACCGACGATCTGGTAAAGGTCGCGGGAGTCCATTGGATGCGGGTGGCACAGGACCGATCTGTGTGGAGAACTTTGGGGGAGGCCTATGTCCAGCAGTGGACGTCTATTGGCTGAAATGATGATTAGTTAGGTATGATTGTTTCATCTCATTCTGCTGTGTTGAACAAAGGCAAAATAAGACTGACATCCATTCCACCTTTGTATAAACCTACAATATGACGACCTGTTTATCGCAGTGGTGCAACGGCGGATCCAGGGGGGGGGGTCATGGGGGTCATGACCCCCCCCTGGGCTGATTCCAGGACTTAGATCGACCACTAATTGAACTTAATGATTTAATTCATATAATAAATATTTTTAAGTTCCTACAGCAGTATGTATAATAAATACCTAGTAGTACTTTTTACTTATACTATTGTTATCAATGTTAAATAGAGTTGAGTTGACAACCCATTTGGTTCGTGTTACAGTTAAAACCAATTATTAGTTAGAACGCGTTTTATCTAGTTAGAACTAGTTTTTACGTAAAGCCTTTGTTAACACGAGATTTCTGAATCGAATATCAGTCAAAACTAGTTTCTACGAGACAAAACGCGTTTTCCCAAGCGAGTCAGGTGAAACTGTTCCAAACGTGCGCGTAGCACAGTTATTAAAATTAGGGCCGTTTAGAAATGCGGCCGATCAACGATTAGCGGCATTGTCATTGAGATTATGTATTCAATAAGGCGGGCCACGTTTGCCACATCGTACTTTTTTCTACATGACTGAGAAGTGTTGCCTAGGGAAATGCAAATCTTGCAAGATCTCGAAATTACCGAGATCTCGCGAGATTTGTTTGTTTTTTTTTTTCAAATATTAACAACATTTGAATAGTAAATGAGGAAAATAACTACTAAAAATAAAAAGTATTAGTGTGTATGTATTATAAAATCGTTTTTTTTTTCTTTTTCTTTTTGCCTACGTTGGCCCACTGCCGGGCAAAGGCCTCCCCCAAATGCCGCCATTGCACTCTGTTTGTAGCGGTGGTTTGCCAATAGGCTTGTTTCCAAGGTTAGAGATCGAACAAAGGTCTCCCGTGATGAACACAAACTAGCACGCTGTGACGTCACAGCGTGGCAGGGCCGTTGTATGGAGCGTTTTGACAAGGTTTATTTATGTGATCTTTGAATGGTGATATCTCGGAGAATATTCAATGCTAACAGAGTAATCTTTTGGCGATGTTTCTACTTTGGAGAGCTTCTTTGATTACTATCAGAACAAAAAAAATGGAAACAGGCCTATTGTTGGAGAAATGGCCTAAGTCATCTCTCCATCTCTTTTTGGGCCTGCCTAGAGGCACGACGACGTCCTGCTGGCTGCCAATGCGTAATGATTTTGGTTCACCTCTCTGAATGCATCCTACAAACGTAGCCGGCCCAATCCCATTTGAGCCTAGCGGATTTTTTTGCCCACATCAACGATCCCAGTTTGGAGCGGATTGTGGTATTCCTGACTCGGTCAGTGATCTTGATACCCAGTATACTCCACTCCTTCGCTCTTTGGCAGACCTTGAGCTTGGACTTTTGATGTCGCGTTAGCGACCAAGTCTGAGCACCGTAGGTAGGATGGGCAAAATACACACGTCAATGAGCTTGCGTTTAAGTGACAGAGGAAGGTCTTGCTTCATGTACGCTTTCATGGACCAGTAGCTCTTTCAGGCATTATCGAAGCGGCGCTCGATATCTCTTTCCTGCCTGTTTTCGAAGGAACTATCTGGCCCATGTAGATACTCATTGACGTATTCTATATCTTGCTCATCTACCGATATCCTACGTTTTGTGCTATTTGTCATAAATTTTTGTTTTCAACTGATTGAACTGATTCATCATTAGTTCACCTGAAGACTCGCTGTGCTCAGTTCTTTAAGCATTTCTTCTAGTTCCGTGATGTTAGCGAAGAGCACGATGTGGTCTGCAAAGCGAAGTTTGTCAGCCTTTTTCCTTCTACATCGATAGATACCCTTTGATTTCCATTTATCCGCTAGGACTGACTTCTTCTAAAGTGCTAGTAAACAGTATGGGAGGGAGGGGGTCGCCCTGTTTGACGCCCTTTAGTATTTGAAACGACGGACCGGAAGTATATAATTTGATATTTTCAGTACTCTGTGAATAGGTAAATTATACGGAGAAGGTTCAATAAGTGGAATTAATTTCCTGGCTACTTAACGCGTTGAATATGGAATAATGGTATAAACTGTCAACCACCATACTATTGAAATATTGTTAATATTAAAAAAAAAAAAATCTCACGAGATCTCGAAATTGCCGAGATCTCGCTTGTGCCCAATCTCGCGAGATGTGCATTCCCTTCGCAACACTTCTCATAATTACCTAGTAGAAAGAAGTACGATGTGGCAAACGTGGCCCGTCTTATTGAAGAATCTCAATGACAATGCGGCAAATCGTTGATCGCATTTCAAAACGGTCCTGATTTTGATATCTGTGCTACGGTCGGAACAGTTTTAACTGACTCGCTTTGGGAAAACGCGTTTTGTCTCGTAGAAACTAGTTTTTACTGATATTCGATTCAGACATTAGTGAATTCTAGTGTTAACAAAGGCATTACGTAAAAACTAGTTCTAACTAATAACTAGTTTTAACTGTAATATATTGTACTTGTAATTCCACTGTTGTTTCTGATATCCGTAATACAGGTGCTTAAGCTACCTATCTCGGAGTCAGATCAATGTATGTGATGTTGTGAAATATTAAAAATATACATATAAGTTCTTGAATTGAGCACGACTACGTGACCCCCTCCTGGCGCCAAGCTGGATCCGCCTTTGCAGTGGTGTGAGCGCCGTTTCAGACCACGCTTTCGATTTTGATTCCCGCATTGTTCCCTATTTTTTGTTTGATCATGTTTCATACAAGACTTTAAAAATAGTTTGCTTGCAATGCCCACTGCATTGTAAACATAACACAATTAAAAACATGCATGGAATTGAATAAAAAAACGCGATACTTAGTGATTACATAATAAAAATGTGTGCACTATCTAAGGTGTAGCGAAAGGTTAGCGAAATGCCGCCGCTCATTAGAAATGGCTTACCATCAGGTGTTCCATTTGCTCGTCAGCCAAAGATCATAATGAAGAAAACTTTTTTATTTTACAGAGTGCCGAGCGTACAAAATGGCAACTGCTACAAGATAATGCTTGTAAAATAGTTATGTAGATTACATGGTGATAAAGATACGAGTGTCAGCTTTTAGTGCAGCTAACTTTTGGCAGCAGCTGCAAGCGATATTACCCGCCATTGGTAACTGCAAAATTTTATCTCGTTGTACAAGACAACTTTTACTTTTTTTATGTTGTTCACACGCCACAATGTAGCATTATTCAGTCTTGAAAGTTTTTACTCTATGAAATTGATATGCCCCAAGAGATTGCAGGTAGATAGCGGCTTATCCTACAAATAATAATTCTATGGATGAATGTTCTGTTCTCTTTTACCCAAAATCTAATCTTTTATAATTAAACTTTACAATAATATCTATCTACACATAAGAATAGCTTTACAATAATTTTATAACAATACCTAATAGGTAGCTTGAATTGATCTTGACCCTCTTTTTTATGTTATAAAGGTGGATCCAGGTGAACTGAGGTGGAGAAAAAAAGCGCGTAAGTCAACCAAATGAACTCTGCAGGTGAACCTCGACACAAGGCTGGGTTTGCCCCCGATTGGGCATCCGGTACCCTCACTCACTTGGTGAAACACTGCCTAACGCTGCCGACCTTTTGTGAGGCTGTAGGTAAGCAGTATCAATACGGTCGAGCCAATCATGCCGAAGCGAGGTTCTCCTACATAAATTATTTAGGTAAAGGCATTGGTGCAACCTCTTTTTTCCTCAAGATCCACGATGTACCCATTGACGTCGAACATCGAGCGTCCTTCTACTTTGAAGTCGATTTAAAATGAAACCGTTTACCTCCTGAATGCCTCGACTCATTTAGAGTGCAATGCAATCGGAGAACTCAGCAATCGTTGATTTTATTACAAAAATACGGTCCATTCAAACGTCCACTAAGAGCTTTCCTGTCCGAGTGCACGAGGTTGAATTCAATGGATGAAAACATTTTATGAGCGAAACAAAATCCTTCAGGTAATTTTCTTGATGAATGGCGACGACGATCCAACAGATTTTTTCTCATAAATTATTAGTAGGGGACTAATTAATAGCTGACTAAAAGGCATGCATCAGCGATGGTTAACTATTCAATTGCCTAAAAAAAATACCTAGGTAGAATCTTCAAATCGTCTACTCGCTCGTTTTAGGCTCGGACTGGAGTTATGTGCTGAAAGTAGAGGCCATGGAAACTTGCTGAAATGTGCATAAAAAAAATCATCATCACGGTACAGTGTGCAAAATTATGCTTTTACACCATCTTCAATTAATTTATGTTACTTCTACAATAATTATGTTAGTATTTAGTATAATAAAATAGTTATAGATGGCAGCAGCAGTCCAATAACATTTTGTTTACTTTATACAAACTAGATGGCGTAAATGACACAGGACATGGTGATTCCTCTAGTTATACGATAGATGTCACTATTTCGGAAAATCCATCGTAATAATTTAAAAACAAAGAGTTCTCATCCAAACAGACAAAAATAGAGCTGGCTACTATTGATGAGAAATAATCCAAAGATGCCATTTTCTTTCAAGAAAAATAAACAAATGTTTCCTCAGTAAAACAAAAGGCGTTACGAATATTTTTCGACCATTCGTGGCCAGAGTTTTATAAATTGCCCAAAGAGTTCCGTACTCAAAAGGAATCAGCTGCCTATTAGGTACCTATATAGTTTGCCGCAAAGATTGATTTAAATCTTTGGTTTGCCGCCCCTAGTGTATTTATTACATGTTGGATGGACGGACACACAATCGAGGCGTGGTTAAGTAGGTAGCTTATTTTTTTCTATTAGGTATTTAGGATTTCAAGTAAATTACGTTGGTACTTTTGCTTATCAGTCTGTAATGTATAGAATACTAATTTGTTTTACACGAGCGGAAACGCAAAGACGAATAGGATAGCAACAATTTATTAGTATTACTATTGGACCAAGCTGAACTCTTGAAATAAGTTTCACCATCGGACCACAAAATATTCTCTGTGACCGGACCTGACCACGAACTTGATTGAACGCATGTAACGGAACGTTTCATGAACGAAAGGAAATTAAAAAGTAACAACCTTGTTTTAAAAGTTGTCTATGGCTGCGCGTATTCTGGAAAGTCGCACAAAAGTCGATTCAAACTCACTTAATGTGTTGTCTCTTTCTATTACTTGGCAACTAATGGAGAGCGCATTATTCTGTTTCGAGTCAAGCGCTGTTGTTAGAAGTTACAGAATACGGCAGTGATTACTTCGTAAACGTCAAAATAACTCTTTCGATGCCAAATAATATTGTTGTTTTACTTTGTTGTTCGTAATATTTCGGTAAAATGCATCGAAATCGAGGTATGCGTAGATATACGTTCGCGTCCGCGACACCGCAAATACCGTTTTGCGTTAATCCGTGTGCTTTTTTCGTTGAACCCTTAACTTGTTATGTCAATTTGTTTTTACCCATTTTTCGCGTTCTTTTGATAAAAACACGTTGTAAAATGAAGGTCTCGGTCAAAAAATGGTTATACATATCGTGTGTGATAGCTGTCATATATGTGCTGATGTGTTTTGTGCAAAAAAATAGGTGAAGTGTTTGTGATGAGGTTAGTTTTTGTTCCCGCTATTTTGGGGATAATATCCCTTGATCCTGCTTGCGGTTTGGTGAGTAATAGAGAGTAAGTTTCTATCGAAGAATTCCCAATACTTTCATCTCTTGAAAAATCTGATTCATGTGAAAAATAGCTTCTCCAAAGGATACCTTCAAAACCTTACTTTTGTCATGCAGAAGGCAGATCTTTACTATAATTGCATGAAAACATTTGTGAATGAAGATGTAAGAGGCACTAAGATTCAACGAAGCTTCAGAAAAAACTCGTATAACTAAGTTTGTTAAGAAATTTGACTTCCGTTCCAATGCATCTGTCATCAAGGTGTTATTGTTGACAAACTAGTTTATGTTTATATTAATTCCTAGTTTATAGAACTTTATTCTTAATGCATAACTACATATTCGTTTATAATGATACCGTCAACATTAGATAGGATACCATCAGGCTAGACGGTTTGACAAATTTGCGCAAGCAGGAGCCTAGCTCCTGCAGGTAGCCAAAGATCGACCGGAGTGAACATTTGGAGAGGCCTTATGTCCAACATAACTGCACAAAACTGATGATGATGTTGATAAATAACCATTGATAGTTTTTACATTATTTAGCATAATAGTAATATAAAAGGGTTCGATTCCACCAATATATTACTATTCTGATAACCCCCTAGTGGGCAGTAGGTGGGTCTACCTTTAGCACATAAGGTTCAAAGTATGGTGTCTAATATAACACCATAATAGTTTTAACTATTTTAGGCTAGTTAATAAATTAAGCAACATAATGTTTGAATTCACTGGGTTCAAATCCCATGGCACATTTTGAGTCTGCTGAGAGATATCCCCTGCTGTCATCATCTCCGACTTACCACAGGCAATGCCATATTTTAATACTAGACAATGGTGTGAAATGTCTAGTGCATTAATTAAGCAATTTATTGGGTTCAACTCCCATATACTCACAGTTCAAGTTGAAGAACATGATAAAGAACTAGGTAATTGTTAAAATACCAGACATATCAGAATACGTAATGTTTCTGTGCTCATCAAATATTTGGGTTCAAATCCCGAATTATCTTTTAAACAGAGGTGCATTGTATGGGTTCAATTCCCAGACAATAAAATAGAGAGCCTAATTTGAAGCAGGCGTAGCAACTGGGTGTGAGTTCGCCTCCCTTTCACACACGCAGTGCATACTTTTGTTCGAATGCAACAGGTATATTCTCATTCATTACAAGATGGCTTAATTGTAAGCCTGATTGATGTAGGTACTTAGGTACATGTTAAGTTCCTTTGTACCATTTTGTTTCAGTGTTTGGGTTCGATCCCCAAACAATAATGAACTACCTAGTTATTTAAGAAATATTTTCTTATACTGATAAGAAAAGTGAGTTATATTTATGACATGTACAGGTCGAAACTTTGGGTTCAATTCCCAAAGAAATTTGCAAATATAATTACTAGGCTATTTGGGTTCGAGTCCCATATACCTATTTCACTAATGTCAAAATGTCTTGTGGGTTCGATTCCCAAATAAGACTTATTTTAGGTTGTTTACTGATCCAGTAATATGTGTTTAATGTCTATCTCCCCTAATTGTGGATAATAATTGGGGAGTTTGGGTTCAATTCCCAAAAAAAGTTATGATGTTTTTGCCTAAAAACTTTATTATGATAATATTGAAGAGGATTGCGAAGAAAATAATGGCATAGATATACTTATGTCAGATTCCTATTTGGGTTCAAGCCCCAAATATTCTAGATCATTGATTTTTATTACAATTTTAGATATTATATTGCTTTTAAGACTAGCTAGACTAGAATAATTAGATAAGACTACTTAATATTGAAATGGGTTCGATTCTCCATTTTATTTATGTAACAGGTGGCTAATATAGTCAAGAGAGACAGACCACTATGTAAAATGGAAGTCAACTAAATTTCAAAAGCCTTGCATCTTTCTTCACATATTGTTTTATTGAAGTAATATTTGCCTTTTGATATTGGGAGCCCTTCATTTTATTCTCTAATGGTTTTAAAACCATGGTGCCATTACATCGAACTTTTGAACTGTTTTAAATGAAAATTTCTAATGAACTTAAATTTGAAAAATATTATGTTTTATTTTACTAAAAATTATAAAGATTTTTTTGTTAATATCTATTATGCTACTTTTACTTATAATTTAATTTAAAAACTGTATCTTATTTTTATTTTAATAAAGAAAATGAATGTGTTTTATTTAATAAAATGAAAAAAGAAATCCTACCCTTACCTTGAAAATAAAGAATATGAATTGTGTGTGTATTTATTTACCCGCCACTTCCTTGTCCCTACCCTAAATTTAATACCCAAACATAAGTGTTGTCTTCTTAAATAAAATATTTTAAGAAACAATGCAAGGTAACCAGGTAATTAGTAAATAAATCATATTGGTATACTTAGCTGTAGTTTTATTCCCCCACAAAAATAAGGTAATAATTTCTGGTTTTTCTCATCAGTTCCAGCTCAATTCATTCCGGGGCGGACGGGTGCCGGTCTTCTGATCCTCAATGGGTTCACATTCTACATGAAGAACCATCAAGCTCATGGGAAGAAGCAGTGGTACTGCTCGTCAAGAGACGTCCATGGCTGCAGAGCAGACGTCATAACGTACAAAGGACTGGACGGGAGAGATTATATATCTATATTCCGTGGCAGACACATACATAATCCCCCTCGTTTACGACAGTGTCACGATGGTAGATTTATAAGGGAAAAAGACTTTTTCAATAGACAATCGTTAAGTGACTATTGAAGTGATCAATATTAGTTAAGTTTTTATTATATAATTTTTATGGATTTTTTTTAAATCATGTGATGTACTTATTATTAATAATCATATTGAAGGTGTCTTCTAAACGCATGTTTCTGCTGTAGGGACCTGCTAGATTGTAGATGACAGTATAAATTTTGTGAGAATTTTAGAAATACAGTATTCTGGTAAATGTTGTGTAATTTAATATTAATTTCCAAGACATGCAGAATCGCGCGCGCACCTTCAATTAAAACAATTATTGATATTTGTACCTGAGAACATCTTTTAATTGTTCAGGGTTTCTAGTAGCAATTATTAGTTTTTTTAGACTTGGTTTTGTAGGTAATTTGTGTAAAGACGAATTTCTAAGACTGCATTTACTAAAGCTTTACCATTTTTTCTAACAATGCGTACCTAGTATCGTCCTTTCCTTGTGGGGTGCTGTCTTTGATTGTATCTCCTCAATAGTGCAAGCAAAAGATAGCATCTGCTAGATTTATCAAAACTATATTATATCTCGAAAGGCCACTTCGTGTTGGATCTATATCCTCTCGAATGTCTGCTTAAAGATGGTTTTCGTGCTGTAATTATTCGTTGGAGAGAAACAAATATTTTTAATTATAGATTAAGCTTAATATCCAAAGCAAAATAATTTGATACTGATTAATATTTCTATTAATAATAACGAAGAATAGTTGGGTTAGTTTTCTGGATTGTGTTAAAAGTTTAGGTATTTCTTTAAATTTAATTCAGTGAATTTCAGAGCAGATCCTGCGCGTCATCCTTACTCCCTGAGGAACTCCAATATTTTAATCAGAACTTTCTGCTTTGCGAGTTCGTAAGTATAATTTGCATGACTTTCTTTACTAAAGTTAAGTATGAGTGTTACTGGTGTTACTCTTGATATTACCATTGGAATCTACTGTAACGTAACCAAGATTTCATTTGTTTTATTTAAATTTACTCTATTTTTAATACTAGAATTTTGTTTTTCCGAGATGTGTAAACAGTAAGTTCATACTCTAGTGTCCAGGTAATAAATGATGTTTTTGTTTACAGCCGTATCGGAAGACAGCATATACTACCTCCCATCGCACCGTACCGGGAGCATGGTGTTGATATTCCGGGACAATAAGTACTGGATCAACAACCGGTACCAGAACACCATCAACTGGACCTGCAGGGATCGCAAGAGGCTCGGATGCAACAGCTGCGTCCAGACCACGGTGGAAGGGCGGTACATCAAGCACAAAGGGTTCCATAATCATGCGGATAACTATACTAAGTATAACTTCAACGACTGATCCAAAACTCCCACATTCCCCATTACTACGGCTACTGGTAGTTGTAATAAGGTAACCGATTCCAATTGAAGAAATGTTACCGTATGGCACCGTGAAACAATCCGAGCCGATTCTTGATCAACTTCTGAAAAATAACCAACAGTTCTAAATTTTATTCTCTCTAATCTAACATATTTCGAAAAATAAACCTAACTCCGTTAAATTAATTAATGTTTATTGCAGTTTGTTATGTTTCGAAAGTTGATCATCTTCCTAGGAAATAGATCAACTTACGATTCGGATTATTTTACGGTGACATAATACATAATCTTATAGGTTAGGCGGTCTTGTAAGACTCAGAATTTTGTGAGTCTACGTGCAAAAATGCAACTGTTATCTGACCTCCGAACCCTCAGACAAAGGAACCAGTCCGTTTAACCATGACTTCAGTAAGTCATACCTAGTTACATATTTGGGCAACTATCCTTAACGTGCAGATTTTTTTCACGATGTTTTCCCTCACTGTGGAACTAGAAATAAAAATATTATTACTTAGTGGGCAAATTACGCGTCCCTGAATCACTCTTTCATTGCCCACGTATAAGGCAACCGTGGCAATGTTCTCACAGTTGTACTTAGTTTGTAAAAAGTGGACCTATTTAGACGATCTCATCTTGTGTAAGAAAATATAGCTACAGTTTTAAAATACTGTGCCTTTTTGCATTTACTTGATTTAATTATTATACTTATAAACAATCATGGACATTAAGTTTAAGCTAAAAAAAGTTGGGAACCTGTTGAAATATGTAAATAACAAAGGTCTGTCAAGATTCTGTGTTTATTGAGTATGAAACATGTATTCGTGTGTGCCTGCAAATAGAATTTTTGTACATGATAGTTAAGAATTTATAGGAAATTTTTAGTACCTACCGAAATATTTTCAAAGTGCCAAATTATTGTAAGAAAAATTCACTCATCCGATTGGACTGGTAGTGGAGCTAATGATATCGCCTGTGAAAAATCCGTTAGATGGCGTACTTGTAGACTGAGGTCCAACTTCAACGTCATTGGTCGTTTAGTGACATTTTGACGTTTCACATCAAAAATGACCAATCACCGTGTAGGTGGACCTCAGTCTACAAGTACGCCATCTAACGGATTTTTCACACGCGATAGCCCCCATTGCACGCACTTGGCCATTGCCGGGCCAACCGGGCTTGTCCTCTGAAGCGGACTATGTCGCACAAAAGTCGGTTTAATCGCATCGCAGTATTAGCGCAAATACTAATAGAAAGTATTCACAGATGATCGAGCTAGCGCCGGACCACGGCCATGGACCATATGAACCATATTCGATCCTATGGCGTACGGTCCGCCGGACATTGTTTAAATTTATTTGGCTGATTTTAGAGCTATTTTCGTGATCATCTGTAACTACTTTAATATAATATATCGTATTATCCACAAAAGCTAAATGCATTCAATATTTAAAACTTTAATTCACATGTACAATTAAATTATAGAGTTTAAAAAAATACTCTGCATTTATCACCCACCGCCTATCGGCAAAAGTTAGGACATCACAACTATTATAGCAATGAATTGCATTAGCCAGTAAGTTTTTATTTTTAATTTCTGTTTGGTACTTAATGTTTATTGTATTCTATCGTATGACATCATGACCCCTAGTCTACCTACCTATTAACACTTCCGTGGGAGCTGTATTAAAGTTTATTATTTATATGGATAGCACATCATACAGAAGTGTAAATCTTCTTCTCGAGTCGATGGCGATATAATCAGATTTTCCCACAACTCAAAAAGTGTAAATAAATACCTAATTCAAAGTGTAAACTTTTGTAGATAAAAATGTAATTAAAGTATGTAGTCAAATGTAGTTTCCCCTGTAAGTTTGCTATTTTAATTAATAAGCGTTTTCTAGACTTAGTTGTTTTGAGGGAATGTTTAACATAATAATGAAATTTAATCAAAACGTTCAGAAAAGACATAGTTGGTCTTATCTTGTTCTGCTTTAGGTCAGTACTTATTTTATTTTAGTTTTAATTGTTATACAAACTTAAAATGTGCTGTGAGAAAGACTTGGTTTTAGGTTATATAATTTATACATTGCAGTCTCTCAACTCATATTAAATTAAAGCTACTTAGTAGCGAATGTATAAATTAGTATATAAGTAGTCATAAATCTTTATAGAAGCCGTAGGTACTCAAAAATATTAGGTATTTTTAATATACCAAAACAGTAACCACCTAATTAATTACTCGATTTTTTTAAAACGACACGATAAATTATTAATATTTTTTGCTGCATAACTTTAAAATTGTACAAAATTTATTTTTAAACTTATACATTCTTACGTTTGTGATAATATGTGAGCGTGTTATTTTTCATTAAGTATTTAAGTTATGATAAAAATCGGTTTGTAATTTTAAAAATTCATTCCCTAGTCAAATATTATTTTTCAAAGTATTCTTTCCATAAATTGTGCCAAACAAAAGTCGGTAATTTTCCCTAGGAGAAATTGGTAGTTTAAATCGTGTGTAGCTTTTTTATAAATATTTACATCTACTGTTAATTTATTGTTTTATTCCAAAATATACTAATTACTACTAAATAGTCGTTTGAAATAATGTCCAATCGAAATTTTCATTACCACATTAAAAACATTACATTATCCTGTTTCTTGTACTATATTTTCAGTGTCGTACTTAGCACTGCGAGGTGGTAGGGTGCTCATGATGTACCAACGCCATACCTACTGCAGACAGTACCAGACGAAGTGGGGGGAGCGATGGCAGTGCACCAAGCGGGTTACACAGAACTGCAAATCCTACTTGATCCTCAGAGACAGCTCGGGCGATGAGAAATCAATAGTGCAAACGCACGGGGAACACACCCACGAGCCTTCCAGGTACCATCGGAACAGCGATGGTACTTACGTGAAAATTTGAACGAGGAATCAAGAAATATGCTTGTATAATGTATCTAAACTAAATCTGTCCCTGCCCCTGCTTTTAATACCTAATTACTATACTCGTTTTATTATGAAATTAAATCGTAATTAGGCAGTTACATCCATTATAGTACAAGAACGCCTAATTTTCGGGAGGTTCGAATAACAGAAATACTATTAAAAAGTTCTAAAATTCAAGAAAACAGGATATTATTTAGGATGATATCTTTAAAAAGAAATTTTGTTCTGTAAAAATATTGTATCGATTTTTGAGGTCTTTTTCTGGTCAATAACTAGATTTATTCAATTAGCAATAAATAATGACGGGTATTTATACATTTTACATAAACCGATTCGTTATTTGTGTTGTTAGTAAAACTGTATTCCGTTATGATTTTGAATAAAGTTTTGATATTCATAAAAAAACCTGTGTAAAGTTCGAGTTACATCGCTTTCTTCTGATGATATTTCCATTATCTGCTTTATAAACTTTTGAAATGACCCGTTTAGCGCAATGGTCTGAGCGCCGGTTGAGACGCGAGGGTTGGGGGTTCGATTCCCGCACCAACACAAATGTTTGTTGATGAAACAGATATTTGTGTTGGGTCTGGATGTTTGTGGTTCCTTCGTTGTTTCTGGTTTCCATAGCACAAGGGAAAACCTTAGTTTGGAATCAGGACAATGTATGTGATGTTGTCTCAATTTAGGTATTTATTTATTTATAAAATGTTTGTGTTTCAACTTATAAAAAGACTGGAAAGCATTAATGCTGAACTATCTCCCAAAACCCTTAGCAGTCTCCATTATGGCATGACTCCCTCGAGGTTTGGTGCTATTTTTGTACTATAATTTGAACTACCGAACCCAGGCAGGAGACTTGAGGTCATTGTTTTGGTAACACACTTTTGCGATGTAAGCAAGGAATAGTGACATCTACCGAAATAATGCCGAACTATCTGCTTGATTGCTTTAAACAGGCCCTCTGATCGGAACCCCATCACGATTTCTGGTTCCAGCCATGTCCATAGAATTGACGAGCGGGAAAACTCTTATGATGTACAACAACCACACCTACTGCAGGCACTATAACGCCAAGAACAAGGAGCGGTGGAAGTGCAACAAAGCCGCAAATAAGAACTGCAGGGCCTTTCTGATCCTTGAGAAGCAGACGAATAACTCCAGGTTCAGAAAAGTGATTCAGAGTATCGGAGAGCATACCCATGGACCGTCGTTGTATCATAAAAGCTGTGATGGTACTTATATGAAGATTTGAACGTTATACGTGAAGTGTGACGTTTTATGACATGAGAGAGCAGATGATCTAGATTTCGTTAAAAGTATTTCATAATCGAAGTGTTAAAATATATATTTCCAACTCTATCTGAAAGTTAAATTTATATTATTTAGTTGATAAGTTTACGCTTTAAAAACTAAAATGGTTCATTTAATTCCCTTTTAAATTGCAAAATATTATTATGTCACCAGCTGTAACAGTGATGGAGAAATCGCAAAAAATCTTTAAAAAAACTGTGTTTTACTCTGAACAATAACATATTATGTAGGTCTTTGCACGGATTTAAAATCTAATTAAGATATATCAATGGAGAAACTGCACTTAATATGTAGGCATAAATGAAATGAGTACCATACAAAATCGATAATATAAATAAATACATGTTAAATTAAAAGATAACTTTTATTTTCCGCCTCATAGGTAGGGCGTATTAGGCGGTATTTATGTTTTTAGTTGGCCAACAAATGTTATCTATCTGACTATCGTTCGCCTTACATGTTGTAGTGGTTTTGTACTACCGATAGACAATAAACCCATTATTACAAAACGTAGTCTAAAAGTTAGTCCTGGTTGAAAACTGATGCCTATCACTTTCATATATTATGACTTTTGTAATATTAGTTTCATCATCATTTTCAAACCATGATTAGCTTTCGTCTTCGTTTTGTAATAACAAGAGTTTGTTCCAGATTGAGCACTTCCACTTTCTTACAGATACAATATCGCCGAAAAGAACTTTTTTCAAATATAAACAGGAAGATGTCTATAAAGCGATAGAAGAGATAAAAAAAGGTGCGAAAATCAGAGAAACTAGCCGAAAATACAATATTCCCCATGCAACTATCATAAATAAAATTAAACTAAAGCACCCTGTGGAGAGAAGAATGGGACCTCCCCGTATATTGACCACACAAGAAGAATCATTACTTATAACCTGGATATTAGCGATGACAAAAAAAGGATTTCCAGTCAATAAAGAAATGATAGCTGAATCTGTTACGAAAATTATAACTGACGAGAACAGACCAAATCCCTTTAAAGATAATAAACCTGGCAGAAGATGGTTTTCAAATTTTATAAAACGATTTCCAGATATAGCTACACGTAATGCGGAATATATCAATATTTCTAAAAGTCAAGTCACAGAAAATGCTATAAGAATGTGGTATGCAAATTTAAAGGAATACTTAGTCGCTGAAAACGTAGCTGATATTTTAGAAAATCCTGAAAGGATAATTAATGCAGATGAAGCCGGATTTCAAACAAGCCCTTCTTCTAGACACGTGTTGGGTCCACGACAGACCAAACTATTTTATGAAATAAAAGAAAAAAAAAGGGAGAACATAACTGTTTTAGGAATCCTGTACATGCATCTGGAACCAAATTACCAGGTTTAATTATATACCCATATTCGAGATTTCCAGTCTGAAATATTATCCAAAGTAATGAACAATGGTGTATTGGTAAGTCTGAACAGGGATGGATGACGTCAAAAATATTTTACGACTATATAGCAAATACTCTTGTTCCAAAATTGAGGGAAATAGGAACAAAATTTCCGGTTTTGCTGCTGATAGATGGTCAAAATGCACACATAAATCAAGAAGTGTCTAAATTGTGCATAGATAATGGCATTATTTTATATTCGTTGTATCCTAAAGCGACACAAATCACTCATCCAGCCGACGTATCTAGTTTCCTACCGTTGAAAAAATCTTGGGAGAAAATAATTAATGAGTGGAAATTAAAGACTGGCCATCGATTCGTAACCGGAGCCCTATTTGCAAGCTTGTTGGAGACTACATGCAGGGATGTTTCAAAAGAACACATCCGCGATGGCTTCAGAAAATGTGGACTGTACCCGTTTGATGCCAATGCAATTAGTTACGATAAATTGTGACTGATTCTTCTCGACAGGAGAAAATAACATTTATTGATTGATTAATTGATGTTTTCTTCCCGTGTCCAAATACTCTTTGCAGTTTAAAAACTATACAATTATTGGTTTGGCTACATTTGTGTTTCGAAAGCTTGTGAGAGAAATCATATTACAATGCGATTCGTAAAGTGTTATTGAAATAAATAGGTGAAAGAAGAAGAAAACATGTTTTATTCCAGCTCGTTCACAAATTACAATTTTATCCAATTCTAGATAAATATTAAATACACTAGTGGCCCGCCATCAATTTGTTTGGGACCTAACTTAGACCAGCACTAATAGATGGCACTGGGAGTCAAATATATCGCGCAAGTGTTACGGGTAATGTTTTTCACACCACGGCAGGGACGAGAATAAAGGTTCAGTCCTGAATTCTTTTTTTTCTTTGTAGGCCCACTGATCTTTACCTCATGTTAAACCTAAAAATACATTTATGACAACCCATTTGTTATATTGACATCATTGCTACTCTTATTATTAAATAAGTACCTAACCAATGCATTTTAACAGTAATTACTCAATAGATACGAGTATTTTAGTGCGAGCGAGTTGTACAATCTTGTCAAAGGAAACAAAGCGTTCAAACGGAAAACAATAGAAACAGCAGAACACAATACAGAACAGAATACTAGGACAAAATGACACTATTCAAATTCAAATCAAATCAGATCATTAGATATATCCACTTGATTGCATAAATACAGGTATTGAAAACGGGTTAGGGGAAAACTCGCCCGAAACAAACTCGCCCGCGAATTTCAAGATTTTTTGGCTGGTCACTGTTCTAACCTAACCTAACCGACATTATGGTGTAGGTACTCATTGTGTTGGTGCGCGCGCGGTCAAAATATTCATTACATTCTTTTGGCATCTTGAAGCCGTGGATCTACTATTTGCGCTTATACTGTTGTAGCGTGCAGCAGCTCTTCGTACCAATCAGTGGCGGTATCTGCGGAGGAGCTCAGTCTGTCTGACAGTTGCAGATGCGCAGACCCCAGTTGGATCGCGAACCTTAGTGGTTTAGCTTTAGGTTGCCGTTACCTAAGCGGCATTCGTCGATAAGTCCTGTGTGTTCCTACTGTGATACTATAGTAAAAGTTTAAAGTTACAGCCACGCGCATGAACCTGCCGAACGGCACAGTGCTGATGATGTACCAAGAGTACACCTACTGCAAACACTACGAGACTAAATTGGATGAGCGCTGGAAGTGCTCCAAGCAACGTTCGAAGTGCAAAGCGTATTTGGTGTTGAGTAAAGTGTCAGGCGATCCCAACTTTAGGCCAGTTCTGACCGTCCTTGGAGAACATAACCACATTCCCGCACGGTATCACCTGGGCAAGAACGGCATTTATATCAAAATTTAGGGAGAAATTAATAGTTAATGTAAAAAAAAACTTAAAAAAAGAATGAGACGATGTGGCCTGTTTGGATATTTATCAAAATTATTAATTAAGGCCCTGATCTTTTTGAAATAAAGCAAGTATGTATCACTGATGTATTGTTTTTATTCGTCTATCTAAATGTTGTTCAGAATGGTTGATAGAACAAGTGATTAAAGAGATGTAAATGTTCACAGACAGAGATAGACAGACACCCTGTAGTATGGACAGATATTGAGCAAAAGTGGCAAGATAAAATGTTAAGTCTAAAGTTTTACGACAAGTTAATTTTATTTCCAGTGGAAATGATCCTGACGCTTCAAGGCTCGAAGTTGCTGATGGTGAACAGTTACACATACGCCAAGAGGTACTCCTCGAAGTCGGGGGAGCGATGGGACTGCACCAAGCGCCTCTCCAAGCAGTGCCGGGCGGTGGTACACCTGGACTTGAACCAGAAACTGGTGTCCATGAATGAGGGCCACAACCACATCCCCACTCGATACTATCAGAGCGCCAACAAAGTTTGGATGAGGGTGGGTAATGGGTATTCGTAATTATTTTAAATTATCTTCTATACTATTTATAAAGAGACAAATTCTATAGACATGAACACACCTTATATACAAATGGGAAAGGCGAAAAACTAGCGCGATGCAGTCTACTGCCCAGCGCCATCTCTTGGTAGACAATGGAATTACCTACTGTCCCGAAACAAAGTGAGGGCGGGCCACTAGTCTATACATACATAGTTACATACAACCAATAGCTGTCAAAATGAACACAAAATGAAATGTTTCAAGGGTGTATCGCCAAACATGGCGCTGAACATTATATTTCAGTTTATTCAGTCTTGGAGTAGATTTCAAATTAAGTCGCCGTCTTATATTTATTTATTTCCCCACAGATCTAATGATTCGCGGAGCTGATGTGTATGTGACCCGGACTTATAAGGTGACAGTGATGAACTGATCAGTATTAAATTGGCAAATATACTCCATAGAATAGACACAATAATGATAATAAGTCTAGTCTATGTAAGTTAATTTAAACTGAAAATTGTTGGCTATATTTTAAGATAATGAACCCTGTGATGTGAGACATCACATCATAGGGTTAATTTTACAAGAACACAAAGGGTAGTGTTTGGACAACATCATTATACTCGATAGTGTTGTGCACCCATGACTATGTCTGAGGTCGTTGACCCCAGTTGAATCTGTGATTGTTAACACAAGTAACACAAAGCAAATTTTCAGGTAAGACACAAAACTAATTCTTATAATTAATATTGTGTACATATGGTTATGTTCTCTGTCTCACTTTATTTATACAGAAATATTTCTCTCTTGTATGTATTTTAAGAATGTATGCATGTGTGTCTTTCGATGCAAATAAATTTATTATCTATCTATCTATATATTTGTGATTGCTATTTGTACTTATGTATATAAGATACGGCTATCTTACTTTTTTTTTAATTTTCAAATTGATAAGTATGTTTGTTATTTTTTTACATTTTCCTCATCAAAAAGGTGTTGCTTGTGTGGTTTTAACAATGATGTTAGACCAGTTGTCACAAATGAAATTGTAATGTTCTTGCACTTGTTTGATAAGTGATGATAGAGCCAGAGCCAAGGAAAATAAATAATTGTAATTTAAAGTTTTTTTTTTGTATTTGTATTTAATTGATATCCATCTAATACCGCTTCTTTAGTTTTAGTTTTGTTATCCTTAAACAGTCCTTATGCACGACTGCAGTGTCAATATAGCGAGTGGCTTGAATGAATTAGTACTGGGTATATAAATAAGGGTTGATACTGAGCTTTACCTCAGTATGACGCTGTCATGGACGCCGTTCCTCGAAACGTCCTCTCTGTTCATTGCTATTATTTTTTTCTTTAGGTTTCTCAGGGGTAATTTCACCGGCCCGAAAAGCCTTGCCTTATAAAGGTAAGGTACACACGACTTTGTAGTCGAAATAGCGAAAAACTTGCGCGATGTAATCAACATCCAGCTCCATCTATTAGAGCTGGTTTGAGTTAAGTTCGGAAATGAGAGCGGGCTGCTTGTTCACTCTAATGCGTACAGACATTCTAAACTCGTTACAATTTTTATATTTTCAGTTGAATTCATAATAACACAAAGTGGCTATAAATTGCTCATGTTGAACGGCTACACCTTCTGTAAGAAGTACAAGTCGAAGACTACAGTCAAGTGGCAGTGCACCAAGCGACAGTCGAAGGACTGCAGGGCGTCTGTGACGACTAACTTTAGTGACGTCATTGTGTCACAAAGCGTGGCGCATAACCACGAGCCATCGATGTATCATAAGAGCAGCAATGGTGCCTACGTGAGGATTAATTGATGAATACAGTTGCAGTTTCTGGCTGCCCGCCCACGTTGGACTTTTTGTAGGACTGATAGTCGAGCCGGTTTTTCCTCAGTTCTTTTTCTTATTATCTCTGACCTTTAGTAGGCCGTGTGCTCCAGAGCTATCAGTACGTTCAATTTTTCTCCTACAAAAAATATCACTATGTTAGATTCAAATTATGATGGTGTCAATTAAGGTATTATAATATTTTAAGATATTTTTATTGTGCGGTCCCTGTCTCTCTCCCTGTAATTATAATCTTTTGTAATACATTCATTAAACATTTATTGTGTCTTTAGAATAACCCTACGCTACCCTGGCGCCCGGATAGACGATTTATAATTAAATATAATGTCAGTAGGTACCTATTGTAATAAGTTTACAACTTTTGTGTAGTTTTTGTCCTGTTCCGATGGTTGTTACTTAATAGCTAGTTTTAATATTGTTATCTTTATAAGACCTAAGATAAAAAATATGAAGAAATGTTAAAGTACGGCCTTCAATCATATAAACCATCGAAGGGTACGGGGTAAAAGTTATTACTATTAAATTTTGTTTAGGTCATTATTCTTAGAAATTCATTTATCTTGTAGGAACTAGAATGCCGCTCAGTGGAGCTGAAAAAACTAGGAGATACAGAGAAAGACTGAAAAAAGAGAGGCCAGATAAGTATAAAGCTCAAACAAAAAGAAAGGCAATTTCGGAAATGACTCCAATAGAAGCCGAAAAACAGCGAGAGCAATGGAGGACAAGACAAACGCAGACGTGACGCTAAAAAGAAAAGGGAACAATTATCAAGCTGTTAAAAGTGTTTCCATACTTACGTGATTTCGAGAAAAGTATTTTGTTAAACAATTGTAATTAAAGTTATTAGTTAAAATTTTATTTCTTTTTATTTAATTATCTTGCTAAAATTAAAATATGTAGACGCGACTTTACTTTAGACACCCGCTCAGTATGTGACTGTCCCTTTAAAAAACTCCGCTTCTGTGACCGTTTAGAGGTACTATTTGTATGAAATACTTAGGAATCTTGATTTAAATATCACAGCATAGGCTTGTATTAATGCGCAAATACAAACACGAAGTACATTTACTTGGTAAATTAGTTTTTATTAGAAAAATGTTCTCCGTTTGTAAAAAACCTCATTACAAAACAATCTTAGTAGCCACAGCGACTTTTTAAATTTGACAGTCTACATTGACAACTTACCTGGTACAAAAAAACATATGTAAATGGTACAACTTTTTTTTGGGAAAAAGGCACATTCATATTCTGAGGCTCGAAAACCCTAGATAGAAACCTATTGTGTGACCGAATATTACATTGAAAAACACAAAGTAGACGAAAGAGATCTAGTTTTTCATGAATATTAGATTATATTCATCCATCGTAAATAGGTATTACTTAAATAACATTATTGCAAAAATATTCGAATTTCGACGGGGTGTGGTTATTTAGCGCATGTGCAGTCTACCATAATTATCTCGATGGCTAGCAATAAGGTTGCATAGCTGTAACTATTAAAATTTTTGAACTATTAAAAATGTGCGGTATTTTTCTGAAAATGCTCAAGAGCTTTGAGTATTTATTGTCAATAATTATAAAATACTGACCTTATTTGCAAAATATGGATATGAGCATTTTCGAAAAGTTGTACACACTCTCGGTGTCAACTGTTCAGGCGCCGACCTCGAAGTGAACTATTTTAAAGAGTTAGGGTGAAAAATTATTAAAAAATATTGTTTTACTTTTTAGTTCGAGATATTTTGAGGGCAGTCAATTTTTTTTTACATTTTTGTTTTAGACATCAAGATCAAGCCTCTTACTGGGGCTGAAAGAACTAGGCGCTATAGAGAAAAATTAAAATTGTATCGCCCGGAAGAGTATAAAGCGCAATGCCAAAGAAATTTGCAGCGCATTCAAAGAAACAAAAAATATCTGATATGACTTCAAGAGATAGAGTCGAGAGCAACCTTGGAGAATCTCTCCCAAAATGGGAGAGAAGAAAAAAATTGATACTCTTTTACTCTTAGATAGGTAGATAAAATAATCTTTTTTTTTACATAAATAAACGAATCTGACTTAGATAGGTACGTATATTAAGTTTATTATTATCTTTTCAACCAACCATAGTCACACGACTGAAGCGATTTATGAACTATCAATTAGGTATGTTTTATTAAAGGTATTTCGTATGAAGTTGTTTTTGTGAAATATGAAATATTCTTCATTTAAAATGCTCAAAATACAACCTTAAAATCGGTACTAATGAACTGAGTTTTTCCAATATGTGATTTTTTTTTAAAAATGCCCATATAGATAATTTATAAAATTACTACATTTTTATGAGGTGGTGTAGGTTAAAATTAGATTGATATATTGTAGCTACTGACGTTAATACATTTCCAAAAAAGGTATTCAATTTATTTTCAAATACATTGGTATTTGAAAATAAATGTGTGACTTACTTGATTAGTTAGTGCTTACAAACTATGTTAGTATTCTCTTAACAGTTACAGGTAGGTGGCCTTGTCCCAATCCCTCCGAAATAGCAAAAGAACGAAGAAGTATTATGTGTTCAAACACATCATCTCTAACTCAACTAAACTTAACTCAAGAAAGAAATGTTTTGGATACTTAAAATAAAGCTATAGAGATAAGACAAAAATGAGAAAATATATGAAGAAGTTCAATAAAATGTGTGAATAATAAGGTACAATAAAGATGTTTCCTTCCAGGTTTACATTATGAGTTCATCATTTCCGGCAAAACCAAATGCCGGCTTCTCATGATAGAGAACAATACCTTCAGCCAAGTGAAGAAGTGTCATCGATACTGGAACTGTTCCAAAGCGAACCATGACTAAATGCAAAGCTAGGCTCAGGTTAGGCCACCGAGGCAATATCGAGTTCTACGACAGGGGCCACAACCATGACCCCCCAAAGTATTATTTAAGTCAAAGTGGGGAGTATATTCCACTTATGTTCAGAACGCAACGCAAAAACCCAAAAATTAACTTTGCTTCCCCTAGTATAAATTTAGCAGCCTCATCTTGCTTCTATACTTTAAAAGCACTTTATAACGAGAATTTAATAAAAGTTTTGCGTGACCACTCACATGGAGAATCTCCAATTAACGATTTTACTAATCTCTATCAAAAATAATGCTGTACCTATTTACCTATAGGTACTCTCATACCTAATCTTGGTCATTTCTAAGCTCCTAATCCATCATGCTTTGCATGTATTCCTAAAGTACCATATGAGTATGATTTAATGTTACGTATACATAGTTCTACCAAAGTAAAACAATAAAATGTTACACTTTCAATGTCTGTCTTCTCATAATCTGATTGACCAGCACCATAAGAAAACTGATTACAAAAAAATCTGGCAAAATATTAGATGCCACTAATTCTAATCAAATTATATCTACGCGACAAAAAAGGTGCATAAAGGTACGTATGGTGAAATTATTTTATAAAATTTAAGTAATCAAATAATGTCAGCAAGTGCAAAAAATAAAGACACGTATATACTTTAGTGATTTATATATTTTCTTATTCATAGTGAAATACATCGTGACCAGCAACGGCAAAGAGCTGGTGATGCTAAACAACTACACGTACAGAAAGCACTGCAGGCTGAAGTCGGGCCACAGGCTGCAGTGCTGCATGAGTGTGAGCAGGCGGTGCCACGCGTACCTGATCATAGACAACAGCGGGTATGTGTTGAAGAGGAATGAGAGACACACGCACGAACCGTCCGCGTATGCAAGGAATATGGCTGGGGCATACATCAGAATTTGAAAGCACTGTCCAGTGTTGCTGTGTTTTTGATTTGGTGTCAGTATTGCAGAAAACATTTGAAGTAGCTTGAAGTGCTAAAACTAAGTACCAAATCCATGTGAGATAAAACAGACAAGTAATAGCGAACATTTGCGGGCACCCATTTTATATGGGGTCGAAAGAAACCCTTCAGTAGACTAAAGACAGCGCGGGATAACAATTATAGCAAGCCAGGTTGCTAAAAAAATCGGAGTGGAGAAGAAGGAGGCTTATACCAATATGGTAGAGTGGCTTAGATGATAATGGTTATGAATTTTTGATACTTGAAGGTGTTTTCAAATTAGTATCAACAGGGAGTGTTTAATGTGCTTTAAGTAATTGCAATTACACAGCTAAACAGAACTGATATACGAAAAAAAAGTGCAAAGGCTTATATCTCTTCTAAGCCAAGCAAGCTAGAAAATTGGAAATTTTTATTACATATCCTATGTATATTGCAACGAAAAAGAAAATTCCAAGCTGTTCATACGTCATGTCTCTAAACAAATCCCAATTTGCGAAACTGTATAGATCTTCCGATTATCTGATCAAAGTGATTGTTAAAGCTTGTAAATTTAAATCTGACTATTGTAAATAGATTTTGTAGTCATGAATGATGAAATCAAATAATCTAAATTGATGTTGAAATAATTATGCTTAGTTACTAATAATTATGTTACTAATGTAAAGCAATAAATATAAGTATTTGTTGACCAATCAGGAAATCTAAAATTATTTTCGTAGAATTTTTAAGTTTTGGATTCTTGCATATTATTTTCACGTAGGAGTGCAACTTTCTCTTTAAGCAAAATATAGCCCAGGAATAATGAAGCTTTCTGCTGGTGAATTAATTCATAAAATCAATCCATTATCTAGTTATTGAGTTAATACTTTACAAATATGAATAAAAAAACAGGATTTTTTTTGTATAAGCATTAAGTATGTAAGGTTAATGAGGGAGACAAATGAAAGACACATGTTCCATGTCAATTTGAACTCTTCTTGCATTTTACATCAGGGTAGCTCATAAAAACGCAATTTGTGAAAGTCGCTTTCGCGCGAACGTGAAGGCAACACTGCTGCTTAGGGTAAATACCCCAAGCAGCAGTGTTGCTTCCCACCAAAGCGGAAACGAGAGATGTGTCAGCATCTAATAGAAACTCGTTATTAAAAAAATATATCAGACAATAATACCTACATCGACCTGACTACAAAGTTATGAAGGTAGAACCAGACGTTAAACAAATACGTGTTCAAACACAAATGACATTAAACAAACACGTGTTTTGACATGCAAGATGGTAATAGATGACGATGAAGCCATAGTATAAAATAATTATCTTCTTGTATTAATTGTTCCCAGCGTGTTTCATTCCCGGTTTAAGAGGGTCGTCACTGGCTCTACACGAGCGGTATACCTACAGAAAACACAAGAGTTTGAAAACCGGCGGTACGAAATGGGTGTGCACCAAAAGGGCATGTAGAGCATATCTGTTTTTAGACGAGGAAGGTAGAGTAATCAAAATAGGCGATAGTAAACACGAACATAAACCGAGAAAATGTAAATATTAAATAATGTGTTGTAATAGATTTCGGTGTGTTTTCTTTCGTACGAAAGAGTTTTCTGTCGTCGGAATATGTCGAGGAAAAAGACAAAAATCCACAATGAAACAGAAGCATCAAAGATGAACTTAAAACAGTGCAAGATCGGTAGTATATGTTTCTAGACTGTGTTTCATAATTATTGGTAAATCTGTTGGTAGATATTACATACTTACCTAGTAACGATCGAAACGTGGATACCTGGAATTTAATGAATTTAAGTGTCTGAAAAACGAAATATTGTACAGGTTGGTTTCGTTCTTGTTTTCTAGTTGAACCATCCATACTTTAAGCGTTAAAAACCAAACATATTTAATTCTACCAACAATTATTACAAAACATACTAGTAAGTCGTTTCGTACGGATACGAATCATAAGTAGACGTAAATTACCAAAAATTGGCTTTACGATGTCACTATTCTGCCAAAAATATATTGAAGTCCTCGGCTAAACAGTGTAATGGGAAAGATGTCTATTTTCAGCCAATTATATCCATACAAGCAGCGGCAGTACGCTGGTAATGCTAAACGGGTACACGTACGGAAGAGATCGCCAGTTGAAGAAGGGTACCAGGTGGAAATGCTCAAAGAACTTCTCCAGGAACTGCTATGCGTACGTCATCATCGCCGACGATGGCACGTATATCAAAAGAATCGAGAACCACGTTCATGAGCCCACTATATACCATCGGACTAATGATGGTTCCTATATTAAAATAAACTGATATTGTTACGCACCTCATTCTTTTTTATTTAGTTTGCCCCATGTACTGCTGTATTTTGATAATTGATTTTTGATAATCTGCAATTAAACGATAGTTCTTGTGGAGACGTATAATGATCAGTAAAAAATATATTGACATAATAACAAAGTAACATACAAACTATAACTAACTTATCTTTAAGTGTGTTCTTCTGCACAACATCCGTACTCTTTTCCTATTTCTAATACCAACTAAACTCGGAAAAGTTCGATAGTCCGATCATCCGTTATGAATGCGCACGAATATAAGTCACAATCTCTGTAAGTTGATGAAGCCAATTTATTTTTAAAATCTTCCAAATCTTGCACGTCATTATGATTCTGGTTAGTTGTTAAAATCTTATAAAAGTTGAATCATTTGAGATAGAACTTTGCATCTCTTTAAGTCTTTAAAACTAAAACAGTAATCCATGTTATGTTATTACGTTTACTTCTCACTCATTGATTTTTTTATTTTTGTTAAAATTAATTTGACTTACATTTTTTCCACGGTGTTTAAAGAAGGCTTATGATTATAACGTAAGTTATGTTCCAGCCCAAATGATCCGTACGCATAACGGTAGGATCCTCATGTTCCTCAACGGTTTCACGTACTGCAAGCATTACATGCTCAAGTTCGGGGCCAGGCGGTGGCAGTGCTCCATGCACGCCTCCAAGCACTGCTACGCATTCCTCGTCCTCACTGATGATGGAGTCATTGCGAGGAAGAACGAGAAACATACGCATCCGCCGTCTCGTTTCTATAAGAACACGGATGGGAGTTATGTTAGAATTTAACATTTTAGTTTTTTTTCTTGTCTTTTTTTAAGCATAATAAGTTTCCGAGTCAAAGACTATGGGCTCACACATACAACTTTCAAGTCATCGCGATTTTGAACCTAATGTCTTGCTCATTTACATAGTTGTAGTAGTACATATATTTTTTCAAGCTAAGCAGGACTATTAATTAATCTGTGTTACCTATCTCTATTACGATGAAGACTTTTCGAATACAAAAAAGGTTTTTATTAAGATCTGCAGTACTTAATATTTTAAGTTTTCAGAAGCTTCGGTTTCCAAAAGTGAAGACTGTTACAAGGATAGTTGCTGGAGTAGGTAAATCTCATGTTATTGAATTCGAGTTTCACACATAAGTAGCAACTGACCCATTGCTATTAATGTTTGTAGATTTAATATTCCCTTAGCATTTAATACTTGTGACAAAAAGCCGTTGGTGAGATATTTCTCGAATTTAAAATGTTACTTTATTCTGAAAGTAACAAATAGTAAAGTGGTAACATCCCATTTAGTAGTTCGTGAATTTACTTAAGAATATTTATTGGGTATTTTATAAGTTGTTTTTTTGTTTGTTAATAATATAATGTTAAATTGAAAGAATTTAAACATTTTGAAAATAAATATTTTTATTTATTACACATTGTGATATATTTATTTTTTATTTATCAAACCACGCTACCGACTTTTATTCCTACTTAACGTGTTAAAACTACGGCGATATTTATTTTGAGTATTTGTTTCAGTTGAAATAGTAGCTCAATGGAGAGCCCGATTAAAAAAATATATAAAGTTTCTAGAATATTCAAGTCCAGAGGTGTCTTATCCTATAAATATAAGCAAGTTGTGTCATCAAGCCCACCGTCGCCTGTCGTCAGATGAGATATCGGTCCAAAGTCCAATGCTATGCCAACTTGAATTAAAAACTACATGTGAAATTACAAAAACCGAAAATGATGAAAGTTTTTACAACAATAAGCATTGCGATCATGAATAGATTTATCAACGGAGTATCCTAACCCGTGCTCGCCTCGTCTAGCGTTGATTTACCAGAACATTTTTGCGCGAGTGGAGTCTCCCACTCCAACATTTCAATCTCATGTTGACCCTTTGTACTCGTAATAGGTACTGCCTAGCCTGTATGTAGAAGTCATTTGAACACTGGTATCATGGTTAAATGAGCTTTTATTCATTTATAATCTGATGAGATGATGCCAACTTTTTCGTGTCCATTGCGGCTAAAAAAATAGAAAATATAATTTGATTCGCGTCTATCATTTGCATTTTATAAAACTAATTTACATGAATAAAAAAATATTTTGATTTTATTTCAGTTGTGTTCACATATTTTTACCCTTTTATGTATGTTTTAGCCTTAGGTTTCAATTTTGTTTTTTGTGATAGGTGGTGGTCATATCACCTTTATTATTTGTTAAAATGTAATAGTTCATGTCAAATATTTGTCGTTTTCACACTAAACAATACTATCGTAACAGTATGGAATCTACATAAAAAATTCAAAAATCATCTCAAAAGGTAAAATAGGAATTCAAATGTTATGTCTATCGAAATTACTGGATGACAATACTATTAAAATGTTAATCAAAATCCTTATTTCCTTTTTTTCAGTTCAATTCGTACAGATAGAAAAAGAGGGAAAATACCTAGCCATGCTCGACAATTTCACATACTATAGCCATTTAGTTCTTAAAACAGGTACAAGATGGCGATGTACCAGACATAGATCCCGCAAATGTGTAGCGTATTTGATATTGAATGACGAACGGCGAGCTTGTGAGACAAGGCCAGCAAGGACACACACATCCTCCATTCAGATACTACGTCACGAAAGACGGATTGTATAAAAGGATTTAGCTTAAAATTATTGCAATAAAGGAATGATGACAGATACACCACAATCTCGATTATAGGTATGCGAATATAAAATAAAAGTGCAAACATTACGCACACAACCAACTTACATACAACCAACAGTATTTACATAACACAAAGAAAATGTTGTATAATATCAAAATACTAATTATGCGAAGTAAAACAATCTGCCAGTGAAATTTCTTAGGCAATCCTAAAACCTAAATTATTGAAAGTATTTAAGTATTTAGGTGGTCACACACTGGCTGCCAACAGGACGTCGTCTGAGAGGCAGGCCTAGGAAAAGATGGCGTGATGACTTGACCACTTCTCTGTCCATTGGCAAAATATCGCTACGAATAGAGTCCAATGGAGACTTTTAGGGGAGGCCTTTGCCCAGCAGTGGGACAATGTAGGCTAAAAAAATAATAAAATTATGATAAATATTATTGTTTCATTATCGGATAAAATGAAGTACTTAGTTAAATCACCAAATTATGATGTCTGCAGCATGGACGTAAAAAAAAACACCCGTTTTTTGTCCGTGGTCTACAGTACAGTAGCGCTCTTCTTATTGTCAAGGCGGCGCATGTTATAAAACACCATAACATTATTATTATGTTGTTTTTGACATTGTTTTACAGTGTGTTTAACATCGTAACGCCCAGACAGCAGACACAATGGAAAATCAATTGTTTTATGCCTTTTAAAAGGCTTATGGGCCTTACGACGTTAAATAAATAATTTCTCGTTGTCAATTTGTTTTTGTTAATTGGTTTATAAAATGACAAAATTCTGCGACAACACAAACGCAAAGTCAGTCCACGATTTTTTGCAGTAAGATTCGTTCAACTCGACAACAAGGAAGGAAAATTTATGGCGATGTTGGGCGACTATGTGTATTCTAAGCACCATCTCTGCAGGGATGGCGCCGTCAGGTGGAGATGCACTAGAAACTCCTCGCAGAAATGCAAAGCCTACCTGCTGTTGCAAAACAACTGTATCGTGAAGAGATGCGATGCGCACACGCATGAACCCTTCCGATATCATCTTAGAAAAGATGGGACTATGATAAGGCTAAGATAAGAATTACGTTTGTGTAGAATCATAATCTTATTATATATATTTTTAAACGGAACAAAATTCATTGAAACAAGTGTCTGAATAGGTAGTAATCAAGAGTTAGTCAGTGTCAGTAGCATACTGTTATTGTGAAATGTTGATATATAAATAAAAAAAAAATTGGGTATTGCACAGAACCAAACATCAAAAGGATTTGTTTAATTTAAGGAAGTCTCTTCAAAATATTCTTAGTCCTATTGTAACTGTGATAGATGGAACATTTTCTGTAATAACAATATTATTGTTCTTACACCTAACTTTATACAATACAATCCAGGGTCTGTAATAATTAAAAATAGTATTATTTATAACAATTTTTACAGTGCAATTTGTGGAATTAGAAAAGAAAGGAAACATTGTGGCTATGTTCAACGGATATACCTATTTCAAAACTCAACCTTTGAAGAATGGGCTGATAAAGTGGAGATGCACCAGAAACGCCTCTCAGAAGTGCAGGGCTAACCTTGTCCTCGATAACAGCATAATAGTGAAAAAATATGACACACACACGCACAAACCATTCCGGTACTTTTGCACTGAAAACGGAACTTATTTGAAATGTTAAGTTAATTAACTGTAGTTTAATATAAATAAATAAATAAAAGTAAAGTAGCTGGCTTTAAGTAAAAAATGTATTAAGTTAAAATGAAAATAAATATAGGTGAAAAATAAAAAAATGCTAATCTAACCACTCGACACGGTACTAAACGGTGTACAGGGTAGTGTAACTATAGGTATGTCGGTCTGTTAGTATGTATTTAACTCCATCGTTATATGAGGTCAGCTAAACAAATTTTCATGATGTATCAATGGTACCGTCATGTCATGGTAACGTCATGTAGCTACTATCAAAGATGAACTTTTTGTTTTGGTTTTGAATAATTTGGTATCTTCTATATTTCTTGTATTTTATTTTAATTTGCAGTGAAATTTATACGATTAAAAAGGACCGGAGATACAGTGGCGATGCTAAATGGCCATACATATTCAAAAAAGGTCGGTTACCCTTTAAAGAATGGGTTGATGAGATGGAGGTGTTCCAGAGTCACCTCACGGAAATGCAAGGCCTACTTAGTACTGACCCAAGATGGCCAGATCGTCAAACATGATGAGTGGCATACTCATGATCCCTTTCAGTATTTTTGCGATAAAGATGGGGACTATGTGAAATTGTAAGGGACGGGATCATTTAAAGAATATTAATCGTTAATGGTGCGCCAATTCGGCATTTTTTCCTCGGTATTTGGAAGGAAATCCAGTGCTGATGTAAAAATATGATACAATTTATATCCATGAATACTTTTTACAAGATTTCGAAATAAATTCGAATTTCAAAACAACTTGAAGGTCTCATTAATTAATTGAGTAACAGTTCTTAGGGTGCGTTCACATCTGGCCAATTCGCAGCGCATGTGCAGTTCGCGAGCTGCTCACTAGTTATACGCGTTCCTTTTTGGTTTGAGTGTCACTCATTTGTCACCCGCCCACAGTTCGCGCGCAAACTACGCGCTTTGTGCAAGCGGCTCGCGCGCTAACCAGTTACCGAAAACCACAAACGCGCAGATTGCGCGCGCTCACTATACAAGCCTCGCATAAGTTGCGCTAAGGTATTGCAGTAACTGTTTGCGTGCACGGTATGCGCAGCTCTTGAGCCAGTTGGGAGCTGCACATTCACGACGCGTTCGTCAGATCAGGACGCACCTTTAGGTACAGTGGCCAGCACATCAAGTTACTACAATCTGTCAAATTTCCTCAGATGATATTGAACCAAACACGTTTGACATAAAAGTGAGGTGCGATTGAAGAAATTTGACAGATTGTAGTAACTTGATGTGCAGGCCACCGTACATAAACATTTGAATTGGAAGCTGTTACTGATATCCATTAGGCGGTGGCAATCGCTTACGATGGTAAGCGAATTAACTGATATAGTTATACGTCTGCTCGTCTCTGCTACCTATCATATAAAAAACTAGTGGCCCGCTCTCACTTAGTTTCGAGACATTTCCATTCTCTACTAACATATGGTCCTGGGTGCCTGGGCGTCGATTGAATTGCGGTTTTTACTTTTCGGCTTGATATAGGCTTTGCATAATTATGTCTATAGAATTTACCTCTTTATATATAGTATACATAGATAAATGGAACATATCTCATGCCAAAGACAGTTTTGATTTTGCATTAACGCCTTCAAATTGGTTGGTTTGAAGTATGCTACATAAGTTATTGACTTTATTAGTTAGGTATTTTGTCTTGATTCGTAGAATAAAAAAGTTCATGTAAATGTCACAATGTTTTTATTATTATTATTAATTGAATTTACAGTAAAATTTGTACGTTTCAAAACGGGTGGAGATTTAGTGGCGTTGCTAAACGGCCACACGTACTCAAAGAAAGTTGGTTACCCTTTGAAGAATGGGCTGAGGAGCTGGAGGTGTTCCAGACACTCTTCCCAGAAATGCAAGGCGTTCCTAGTGCTCACTGAAGATGGCACGTTCGTCAAACAAGAAAAGTCCCACACACATGAGCCATACCAGATTTTTTGTCGTAATGATGGGACTTACGTGAAATACTAAGACGAATGGGCGAAAGAAAATTGTTAATTCTGGAATGGAGGTCATGTCATGGTCATTTTTAATTGTATTTTATTTATATTGAATTATGTACTTTATTAAATTATGTAATGAGGGAATAAAAACATACATTTCTGAATCTATATGTAAAGGTTACTTATTAATTTCCTTAACTGATCACGAAAAGTTGTTAGGTATTGTATAAACACCTTAAACGCAAGGATCGTGGAAGGGTTATATTGAATCAGGGTACAAAAGACTTGACCGTTTTTATTTGCCCTATATTGTTACAGATTATAAAACCAAGAAAAAGTTAACTCGCGAAGAAAAGTTACAGAGGAAACGTGAAGCAGAGAAACTTAGATATCAAAAAATTAAAAATGATCCGGTAAAAAATAAATTGCAAAAGCAAAAAGAAAAACTTAGATATTTAATAAAGAAAGAGAAAGGAATGATCAAAACTGTCGACCAAATGACTTATAAAGAGCAAATTCAGGCACGAATGAAATGGAGGAAAAAAGCAAGAGAATATAGGCGACGTCTTGCTCTTAAAAAAACTTAAGAAACCATTGAAAGACAATAAGATCTACACATATTATAAACAATATTATGTTAAAAAAGCTTTGTTTGCACACTTTATATATTTATCTAAAAATTACCGGGTACCTACCATTCAGGCGAAATAGATTGTCAGTATGGAAGGAAACTACAAATAAAAAACATTTGATTTTATTCTTTTTTTTTGTTACATATAACTTAAGGGCAATACAGCAATACTAAAAAGGTTTATCGATACATTTGAAACATACAATGAATAACAAATCCCTAACAACCAATCATGACATTCCTCCTCTCTACAGTACATAGCTTTGCGATCCGATATTCAACTATTCCGTTGCAGCTACGGAGTATGTTAATCACACTACATTATTATGTACACTTATTACACGTCCCCGCTATTTATACTGGAGCAGTCCGTAAGCGCGAGCAATCGGCATGAATGCAGAATATTCTATGCGCTTCTTGAATCGTCGAGTCATAGCTGCCAGAACTTTCGGGCGTATTCTACTTACGACTATGAATTTGGAAGATTTCTACAGAATCCTGTATCGTTCTAACGTTCCGTTGTTATCTCGACTCAACGAGTCGGGTTGGCTTAGTTGACTGTCCGTCTGCGACGTAGTGCACAACGGAATAATAGAACTTAACTATGTATTAGAGATAAGCACTATGTCCGCATGCAGGGGCGTATACTCGGAGTAGAGTAATAACTCTTTCGATAGTATCGATACTCCGTCTACTACTGAATAAAGAACATTATGGTAGTTTAAAAATAAACGTAAGGCGGCTATATTTGAAAAACATAGTACGTTATTTTGGAATTTTGGATTTCAGCAAAATTCATACAAATAGAAAAGCAAGGAAAATATATGGCATTACTAAACAATTTCACATATTCCAAGTTCGGACCTATGAGGGAAGGCGTGAAATGGCGCTGCCCCAGGCACTCTTCGAAGAAGTGTAAAGCGTATCTGGTGCTAAACGAAAGCGGCCAAGTGCTGAAGAAGAATGATGACCACACCCACGAACCATTCCAGTATTATCTCTCTAAACAAGGAATTTATATGAGAGTAGGCTAGCTAAATGTATATATATTGTCATCATAATAATTCTTAGTTAGTCAACAGTCGCTTACATCAAAGTGCATAGCTAACGCCATTGGTTATGAAATATGTGAACTCGTTAGTTCCTCAACCATCCGTTTGTCAAGACTTGCTTGATGCATTATAAGAATCTAAGATTTGTCACCATTTTACTGCTTATAAAAAGTTGTACCTACCTAAATTTTTTTTTTATATGAATATCGAAAAAATCTATTTAGTTCTTACCAATTTTTATTCATCTTCTTCATTTCGCTCAATCTAATTAGCCAACTTTGTTTTTGTATTTTTCTTTTCAATCATATTTTAACTGTAAATTTTAATATGTATCGCAAAATTCCTCATTACCTAACCTCCAAAAACCTAGTAAACACCCTTTTTCTATTCCTACTGTAGCTCTTTTTAACCTGCCCTCATGTTTGCAATGACATGACCAGTTGGCAATTAGAGTTCGTGTCACTCAGTTCACGTAATAATGTTATTTTCCAGTAAAATTCGTAAAGAAACCTGAAGGCAAGTTTACAGCGGTTCTGAACAACTTCACATTCTACAAGCATTCGCAACTGAAGAGGGGCTCCCGATGGCAGTGCACAAAACACAACTCACAAAATTGCAGGGCTTATCTAATATTAAACCACGAAGGGCAAATCATCAGAAAAAGATACGATCATACTCATGAACCATTTTTCTGCTATGATTTTAGTGGCTTAGGTTATATGCTACCTCAGAGAATTGGGGGTTTGGACCAACATTTTGGTTAAAAATAATTTTAATGTTTTAATATGATAAGATTAATACACCGTTAAACTTTAGTCGTTTTAATCCGGAACCCTCATGATAGGTAGCACGAATAAAGCCCCCTTAGCATGTGAGATCATCCAAATAAACATAATAATAAAAATCAGGTGTTCCATACATTGCCTGGTGTTTTTTTTGTATGGAACAGCAGATTTTTATTATTATGCTTATTTTGATGTAACGTGTTACTATTATGAGGGCTTCGGGATTACTGTACTGAATGTACAGTACTGTATAATATGATGTATTTTTTTACTAATAAGAATATTATGCCAAATTGATATCGTTTTGTAATTATGTACATTGTACAAACTATTTAGGCACTTAGTAAGAATATTTAATTATATTTAAGTACAGTACATAGAGTAAGTAATAAACTGTATATAAAAGTATCTGTGGATGTACGTTTGCAGGCAGGCTTTTTCTGACTATGTATTTAATGTATTTTAGCAAATACCTACCAAATGAGTTCTTTGTTTGTACCTCATGATAAAGGAATATTATTTTATTTCAGTTAATAATTGAAAATTTTACAAAAAATACTTTAATATCTCAATAAAACAATAATGTCAATTATAGTTTTGGTTTGGTTTATTTAAGTATACATTAACACCTATTATGGAAGTAAATGAATGTGCCTATAATTTTTGGTCAGAACTTACTGTTAAAAGTAATATAAGTAGTAGGGACCTACCTATTACGGGAGCTTAGATAGTCATCTTCCTGTATCACCCCCTTATTATAACATAGCTTCCGAAAAAAAATTCTTAAACTACCACTACCTAATAACAGAGATTGAAATATTCTTTATTTTTTCTATTTATGCCTACTTACAGAACATTTTCATTTTAATAACATAAAAAACATTAAGATTACAGTAGGTAACAGTATGATATACAATCTTTATATCTCAGTCCATATTATTCTATTTTAAAACTTTTGCGTATGTAAACCTAGGTTTTCTGTTCTTTATTGCACAAAAGAGAGTTGAGTTATTGTCAATATTTACGTTACGAAGCAAGATCAGTAATTTAGTTCTGGTTTAACTGCTTAATCGGCAGTAGGCGCGTTGCCAACTTTGTTAGGTGCCATGTGAGTAGGTGCCAGATTGTTAGAAGGCCAAGCAGTGCTGAAGACTAAAAAAAATATTCTTTTCGATTTGCAGCGTCTCATACTGTCTATATTATATTGTAATTATTACATTTAGATGTCGTTTGTCGATTATTTCATGCCAGCGAGCTGCAAGTCAGAGACTGGCGTGGAAAAGCGAATGATCGAGAGTAGTGGTAGGCCAAGATACATTTTGGGTCGTTGAGCCATCGGAGTAAGTAAGTTGTCGATTATTTCGTATTTCTTCGACAAAAGCAACCAATAGAATTCCACTCTCTGCCAATAGATGGCGCTGGGTGTCGATTGCATCGCTGTTGTGTTTCGCCTTTTCGATTAGTATATAAATAGTATAGATAAAACATATTGCCATATAAAAAAAATTGCGTACGATTTATGACAAAAGTCTAGCACTAACAGTTGGCAAAACTGATAGGGCTTTTTCAGTTAAGAGACAATACGAAAGAATAATAAAATTTACAGGTATGTAGGATTTAACAAATATTTTATTTTTCCAGTAAAGTTCATTCAGACCCCAAACAAGGGAAACCTAGTGATGTGGAACGACTTCACCTATTGCAGACACTACGAGCTAAAGAAGGGGGTGCGATGGAGGTGTACGAGGCAGGGCTCCCGGGGCTGTCCCGCTTACTTGGTGCTCAGCGGTGAGGGACAGCTCATAAAGAGTAATGAGGCGCACACGCATCAGCCTTTTCAGTACAAGCGCACTGCATCAGGCATTTATGTCAGGGTTTAATTAAATCATTTTCAAAATTGATGTTTATTTATTGAAATACTCCTGTTCCTCTCTTCTTCATGCTCATTTGACAAAAGTTTAAAAATTTTATATTGGTCACAAAGTGACTTAGACATTGGTAAGTAACGGCATCTAAAAGTAAGTATGTTACTAGTACTAATAGAAAACAGTTATTAGTTGTAAAGTTAAGTGCAGATAAAAATGACTCGCTCAGTCAAATTTTCTCGGCTGATTCTCAGCTCGATGTTAAACACATATAGTCATATATCTGATGAGGAAACTTGACTGATTGTCCTTATAAATAACCAATAATAGATAAAAACACTACATACCTGAATGAAAAAGTGCATAAAGATGTGCATTTTTTCCTTCAGTCTGATCAAAAAACTATCTAGAACTGCGAATTTAAAGAAATTATTTTACTTTCTTTTAGAGAATTTCAAGTAGCGACAGTGTCGCTTACAAAAAGATGTGCACTTTAGTACCTTGTCACAATACTGTACCTATTATAAAAGTCACATAGCTAATATGACACGGTACTAAAGTGAATCTTTTTGCAACAGATAGAACCTAATAAAAATCTCTATTTTGACAATATAAATACATAGTTTTTCGAATAAATACTCAATGAATTTATTCTGTGGGCATAGATGCCGCGGGTGCGCAAACGCTTGCGCTGGAAGTCGTCAGAGTTCGCCGTTCCAGGGAACTTCTTATTCTCGTTTCGACCGAAGTTCAAACAGATCCACCTTCTAACGAGGAGGCCGAACATGAAGGTACGAATATTTATTAAGATTCTTTAAAAATTAAAAGCCCGACCACCTACGGCGAAATATGTCGACGGTGTGCTCACTAGCCCGCAGTGTACTAGAGTTTTTAGAAAAAGATTGGCTACGTAAAGCTGCGTTTCCACAAAAGCGGAGCAGAGTGAAGCGGAGTGAAATCCACCAATAGAAGAAGCTTACTCGTTGTGAGGCGGAGTTTTTATGCAATTTTATTCGTGAGTTTCACTCCGCTCCGCTTCAGTGGAAACGCAGCCTTACGTAGCCTTTTTCGCCAAAACTCTCGCACACTGCGGGCAAAACTTTCTTTACACATTAGAGTACAATTTTTTTACGTCAGCTCCAACAGACAGGTCTTGGGTTCGATTCTCAGTAGCGTCCATTAAAGTTTTGAACTTTTTCAAATTGACTGGTAGTGTGGTGTGCTGCTGTAGGTGGTTTATTATCGTCAACTAATATACAGTAAAAATTATCTATGTGAATTTTCTGTCCTGTTTATTTGATTATTGAATTTTCTATTTGTCCTATCAGTGGCTGAGAGCGGATCTTCACATCTGGTTCTAGAGGAACCTCAAATTCGTGCTGAAACCGGAGTTCAAACCGATCCTCCCCCACCTAGTCGTCCCATGAACGTGGAAATCATTAACGAAGGTACGTTGTATTAAGAACTAATCTTTACTGTTATAGGAATCACATCCGCGACTTTTCATAAAAATATTACATCTTTTTTTTTAAATCAATGATTTGTCTATCTTATTCGTTTGCCTATCCCATCCTATCTCATAAAAAAAGTCGAGTTAATTACTTTTAAGACATTGAACCGTCCTTATGTCCTAGGTACACCTAAGTTGTTACTTAGTACCTACTGTTGTACAAACTCACTTTTTTTAATTCGTTTGAACAGTGACAGCGCTGATCGGCGAAAGTGGATCTTCCCATCAACCACAATACACCCAAGTACAAGACACCAGTGGGACAGAAGCCACCATTGGGACACAAGCCACCAATGGTATACAAGCCACCATTGGGACGCAAGACACAAGTGGAACACAAGCTACCATTGGGACACATGACATGAGTGGGGCACAAGCCACCATTGGGACACAAGACACCAATGGAACACAAGCCACCACACAAGCCACCATTGAGACACAAGACACCAATGGAACACAAGCCACCAGTGGGGCACAAGCTACCATTGGGACACATGACATGAATGGGGCACAAGCCACCATTGGGACACAAGACATGAGTGGTGCATTCTACGCCATTGGGACACAAGCCCCCATTGGGGCGCATGCCACCAGTGGGGCGCATGCCGCGAGTGGGGCACAAGACGCCAGTGCTCCCCATCCCGGGCAAACTCAGGCCACTCAGGGCTTCCCTCCAGGCTTCACTGCAGCCATCGTTCCGGCCGAAGTTTACGATCAACTTCCATTACGGAATCTAATAGATAATATGATGAACTACTCGTACTCATATGTGGATCTAGGAAATGAAGGTACGATAAAACTAGTTTCGAAGATCATTAATAATTATTATTTAGGTAAATTATGTTAATAGTTAATTTTTTCTTCGATTTGTAATTCATCAGATAAAGATATAAATTTTCTTAGTAATGTCGAACTCTGCATCATTCAGATAATCTACAAAATTTATTGAATTCTTAGTTTATTAGTCATTTACTACAAAATGTGCAAATATTAACTGAGCTTTCTCTTTTGTTAACACAGCGAATAGGCTCTCAGACGAGCTTGTTTCTCTCATGAACCGTTATCGCGCCCCTACGCCTGAAGCACGGGAGCCTCGCGAGCGACATCCTGGTGAAGGTCACCTGGCGGGGGTCACCCTGGCGAGGGTCATCCTGGCGAAGGACTTCCTCGCGAACGTCTTCCTCACGAGGGTTATCCTCGCGAACGTCATCCTCAAGGGGGTCATCCTGCCGAAGGTCTTCCTCACGAGGGTTATCCTCGCGAACGTCATCCTCACGATGGTCATCCTGACGAAGGTCTTCCTCGCGAACGGTCTTCCTCACGAGGGTTATCCACGCGAACGTCATCCTCAAGGGGGTCATCCTGCCGAAGGTCTTCCTCGCGACCGTCTTCCTCACGAGGGTTATCCTCGCGAACGTCATCCTCACGATGGTCATCCTGACGAAGGTCTTCCTCGCGAACGCCTTCCTCACGACGAGTTATCCTCGCGAACGTCATCCTCCCGAGGGTTATCCTCGCGACCGTCATCCTCACGATGGTCATCCTGACGAAGGTCTTCCTCGCGAACGCCTTCCTCACGAGGGTTACCCTCGCGAACGTTATCCTCAAGAGGGTCATCCTGGCGAAGGTTATCCTCATGATCGTCATCCTGACGAACGTCTTCCTCACGAGGGTCCTCTTGGCGAGAGCCATCCCCGCGAGGTTCATCCTCGCCAGGTTCAGCCTCGCGAGGTTTATCCTCGCGAACATCATCCTCACGAGGGTAATCCCGCGAAGTCTATCCTCGTGAAGGTCATCCTCGCGAAGTTCACCCTCGCGAGGTTTATCCTCGTGAAGTTCATCCTCGCGAAGGCCGTTCTCGCCAGCGTCATTCTCGCGAGCGTCATTCTCGCGAGCGTCATTCTCGCGAGCGCCATTCTCGCGAGCGTCTTTCCCGCCGCCTTCTGCACCGTCATTCCAGCCGTCGTTCTCGCAGTCATCCTCACCCATTTGCGCGCCCTCGCTCTCTAACGAGCTCAAACTCGGGACTGAGGCATCAAGGTATGATACAAAAACATAAAGCATCTTTTTTAATGTTATGTAAGGACTTACATAAAATTATTCAACTATTTCATCTGTTGACATAGCGGATGCGGCCGGAGATTGGGATTTATTGGAGGGGGCTGTCCCCCACCCTCAGCGACCCTCAGGACCCCAGCTCCCTCCCCCTGAAGTTCGGCGTCATCCAGCGCGTCATACTCGACCGACCGGCAATATGGAAATGAGGCATGACGGTACGATAACTATAAAAAAGTTTTTGATCCAACTATATTCAACCATTTTTGTACTATACTCATTTGACAAAGAGCTTACAAGTCCTACTGCTAATGCACCAGAACGATTAGTTGTCTCTATGATTCTGATTTTCTACTGGCTAGATATACTATGGTTTTACTACGACCAACTTCCCGCTCAGAGTTACATATAGGCGAACTCGAGGTCCATGTTCTCGTCCTCTAGAGTTGCATGGACGATAGGCTGCGGTAGTAGCTTACCATCAGGCAAGCCGTATGTTTGCCACCGACGACGTTGTATAAAAAAAATGTATGGACTTAAATAAATACAGTATTTTTGAATTTAAGTGATATTTATCTTTCTCTTACGTAGGCATGTACCCTGCTGGCACAGCGGCCAGGAATGACCCTTGGGGTCCAGCCCGGTATGGCAATGCACCTCCACAGCCTCGGCTACCTCGACCTCATAGAGAGATGCCATCCAGAGGTTCGGCTCCCGCTTCGCGTATGAATTATGGACCCGAACACCAGAATACACGAAACAATGGTAAGATAAATAGACTTTTAGATTTTCGCGTTGCGTTATAAATAACTATAAAATATTAAAACGTTGACGCGACGTTTATTGTTGTACATTGCAAAGATGATTTAAATCTTTGGTACGTTGTACCTATGCAACTTACTGCTTGACGTTTCGGTTACGTTATAGCAGCCGTGGTCACAAGCGGAATAAAAGTCGCTTTGTTTCCCGTTTTAATATTTTATAATAGATAGATCTTTATGTTGAGACATCCCTATAAAACTAATAAATGATACTTATAGAGGGGACTAAATGCGAGGATGTTTAAATATTAGTATAGTACTTACTGCTTTAACTGTCAACTTATGCACAATTAATATGCTTACAACCTCGCAAAATCTTTTAAAAATACTTTACATACATGAATAATTGAAATTTGATTACTTTACTTGGTAGATACGCAGTTTGAGTGTATCTTTTTATTTGTCACAGATGGACAATGGCAATATGCTTGGCAACCACAGGCCTACGTCCCATACCTTGTCGCAGGACCATTCCCAAGAAGCAGACTAAGACATCCAGGTACGACTTCGATTTTTTACAACACGGGATTTTTTTTTACAAAACGGGACAATGTGCACAAAACGGGACAATGTGCACAAAACGGGACAATGTGCACAAAACGGGACAATGTGCACAAAACGGGACAATGTGCACAAAACGGGACAATGTGCACAAAACGGGACAATGTGCACAAAACGGGACACCTGGCGCTTTGTTATGCTCTAACTATGTTGTGGGAATTGGGAAATTATTTCACAAAATTTCAAGATTGTAATCAAGTTTGTTACAAGCTTTTACAAAGAATATTAAGTGCTAACTAATTCATCCATAGGCCCAGCAGCTAGAAACGAGACCTGGAATCCAAACCAAAACGCCAACGTTCCCCGAGCACCGCCACCTAACAACTTTGCTCCATCTCAGCCTCAGAACTTCGCCCCATCTCGTGTTCAAGGCTTCTCTACATCCGAAAGCCATGGGGGCCCCAATCCTCATCGCCCCTCCCACATGGGGCATGCTGAAGGTACGGTAAACCACTAAAAACTCCATAGTAGCGGTTACCAATAAGTAGCATAGTTAATAATATTATTATGTAGATAGAATAATATGATCAGTCCAATAAGGCGGCGAGCAATTTGACCAATAGTAAATATCTCTCTATACTAGAGGTATTTATAAAGTGGTAAATCCATATATTAACTACTTGCGCGACCTAATCGACACTACGCCATCTATTCGTAATGTTAGAAGCTAAAAGCAAAATTAAATCCTGTAGGGCAAGCTAGAACTATTCACAGAAATCGTGTACATATCGTAAACAATTTGTATGAAACTTGAGAACTCCTTCGTACGTAAGAAGAACTAAAATTTACCGTACAAACGTCGGAAAGGATAGTATTGCAACGTGAGCGACCATTCACAGATTATACAGTTTGAAGGAAGTGGTACGATACGAATCACCTCCAATGACTTATTCATTGGAGGTGATTCGTGCTGAGTAACGATTTCTTGAAAAGTTTGTGCTAGTTGTACTGAAGTGAGGGCGAGTTCCGAGTGTCCAATAACGTTTCCGTTGACGCAGGATCTGGGACCGGTCCTCGCCGACCGATGCAGAACCCCAATGCTCCTCGCTCTGAGCAACTACTGGCCCCCGCCCAACCTGAGGCTCGCGACTTCCCTCCGTCGCCGGCTCTCCGTCAACCTCACGGCACTCCGCGCGAAGGTCACGTGCGTCTCGAGAATCAACGCCCATCCTGGATGGGAATTATTACCGATGGTAACATACAAATCTACCCTTAACACAAAAAAAATGTATTCTCATTTATGCATTTGTTGATGCAGGGTGACTTTTTTATTAACCAACAAATCCTTAACATATTTTTCATTCATAATAATAAACAATTAGGCAATCTTTTGCCCAAGTGATCTGTCGTGTGAACCTGATTCTTGGACTTACGTATCGCAGTTAGTTACACCATATAGTAATCCATACCCCATAGTTACACTGCAGGAAAAAGTTGTTCATAATCACGAGAACCGTAATTTTTAAAATCATTGCTTGAAAAGATATTTACCTAAATCTGATATTACTTTTTAAAATTAACTACTTACGCTAAATAGTGTCACATGCAACAAATAATCGAATAAATGTAGTATGTATTTCATATCACAGATTACTTCTATTATTTACTTTGTTTACACAGTGGCCGGGAGTGATAGCGACCTAGCGGATTGACGCCAAACTCAAGACGCCCGGTTGCCCCGCTCTGAGCCATAGTCAGACCCGCGCTCCACGGGCTCACGGCTTCACTCCATCAGAAACTCGCGGATTTGCTCCAACGGACAATCGCGGTTTCGTCCAATCAGAATCTCGCGGGTTCGCTCCATCGGAATCTCGCGGGTTCGCCCCATCGGAAAGACGCGGCTTTTCTCCAACGGATACTCGCGGGTTCGGCTCATCGGAATCTCGCGGGTTCGCTCCATCGGAAACTCGCGGCTTCGCTCCATCAGAAACACGCGGTTTCGCCCCATCGGGAAGTCGCGGCTTCACTCCATCGGATGCTCGCGGCTTCGCTCCATCGGAACCTTCCACATTCGCTCCATTTGAAGATCAGGTCGATATTCGTCAGCGTCCTTCAAGCATAGGAATGGCGACCGCAGGTACGATAAACGACCAAACAAACCATAAGGGTTGATTCACATCAAACGGCGCACGTCGGAGCGCATTTTTAAGTCCGTGAAGACAATTGTATAGTTTTAGAGGGGTTACCTATCTTAAATTCGAATTTTTTTAGTACGAATTTCATTATAGTATTTTTTAATCTATACGTTTTAAAATATCACTCAACCTTGATAGATAAACTATTTTAGACGAATTAGTTGCCAGAAAATCGTTTTCTATGTTATTAAAAGACAAATAAGTTTATATAACAATTACATATCATAAGTATTTTATTATAATCTTCAATAATTATTCTGACAAGTTATGTGGCTCAGGTGAATCATGCATGCAGCATTCAAGCATGCATGCAGAATTCAAGCAGGCATGCAGCATGCATGCAACCGTGCATGCATGCAGGCATGCAACCAGGCATGCATGCAGGCATGCAACCAGGCATGCATGCAGGCATGCAACCAGGCATGCATGCAGGCATGCAACCAGGCATGCATGCAGGCATGCAACCAGGCATGCATGCAGGCATGCAACCAGGCATGCATGCAGGCATGCAACCAGGCATGCATGCAGGCATGCAACCAGGCATGCATGCAGGCATGCAACCAGGCATGCATGCAGGCATGCAACCAGGCATGCATGCAGGCATGCAACCAGGCATGCATGCAGGCATGCAACCAGGCATGCATGCAGGCATGCAACCAGGCATGCATGCAGGCATGCAACCAGGCATGCATGCAGGCATGCAACCAGGCATGCATGCAGGCATGCAACCAGGCATGCATGCAGGCATGCAACCAGGCATGCATGCAGGCATGCAACCAGGCATGCATGCAGGCATGCAACCAGGCATGCATGCAGGCATGCAACCAGGCATGCATGCAGGCATGCAACCAGGCATGCATGCAGGCATGCAACCAGGCATGCATGCAGGCATGCAACCAGGCATGCATGCAGGCATGCAACCAGGCATGCATGCAGGCATGCAACCAGGCATGCATGCAGGCATGCAACCAGGCATGCATGCAGGCATGCAACCAGGCATGCATGCAGGCATGCAACCAGGCATGCATGCAGGCATGCAACCAGGCATGCATGCAGGCATGCAACCAGGCATGCATGCAGGCATGCAACCAGGCATGCATGCAGGCATGCAACCAGGCATGCATGCAGGCATGCAACCAGGCATGCATGCAGGCATGCAACCAGGCATGCATGCAGGCATGCAACCAGGCATGCATGCAGGCATGCAACCAGGCATGCATGCAGGCATGCATGCAGCATGCATTGTTTCTGTCACGGCTCCGGCGCTGCAAGGCTTCGGCGGTCCCACGCGAGCTTATCGTCGCAGATGATTCTCGCTCGTCACCGCAGCCTCGGCTTATTGGCCGGCTTCGCCGGCCAGCCTCAGCCGCGGTGGCGAGCAAAAACCACCTGCTCCTCAGCTCGCGGGCCGCCTCGCCCTTCCGCGCCTGCGCGATCGATTTATTGTCCATACGTATCGTTGGGGGGGCGCTTGAATTTGCCTTTCAAGGTGATTGTCTGCGACTTCGCAGCTGAGAAAGTCAGACGGTTCCGATGCCCCCATTCGGACACCGCCTGGAGCATATATTGTGCGTCTCGCTCTATTTTAGCTCTGGTTGGTGCCTCGATCGCGATCGTGATATCATCCGCATAGGCTGTCATGCTGACGCCCTCGGGCAATCGGTAGCCTAAGGATGTCATCGAGCAGAAGATTCCATAAAGTAGGCCCTAACACCGAACCTTGGGGGCAGCCCATTGTAGACCTCTTCCACACCACCTGTCGACCCATGGATAATCCCACTCGCCGGTCTGTGAAGTAACTCACTAAGATTCTGTAAATATTTGGTGGACATCCACCCTGTTTCACTTTGAGCAGGACCATGGGCCACCAGGCGTTGTCGAAGGCCCCTGAAATATCCAAGAGTATAAGCTGGCAATAGTTTTTTGGAGGTATTCGTAACTCGGTCCATAATTGCGTTAATCGCCGTAACCGTCGACTTTCCACACCTAAAACCATGCTGACTGGGTGAGATATTCCGGTGCAGACAAGGAGCGCAGGTGATAATAAGACGTTCCAGTATCTTTCCCAAAATGGGCAGCAACGTAACCGGTCTATACGCCTTTGGGTCTGTCAGGGATTTGTCATTGCCTTTTGGCAAAACCACTAGTCTTCCGGTCTTCCATATGGCTGGGAACACACCTTCTCTTATGCATGCGGAATACATATACAGCATCTCCTCTCCACTCGCTCTCCATGCTCGCTTTATGATCCGTGGCGTCAGTCCATCCATTCCCGGTGCCGTGTTTGGTAGATCTTTGACTATCCGCGCCAGTGCCTCCCGGTTGGGTGGCTCAGAGTCTCGTCCAGTCGGGGCGCACGCAGCAGCTATTCGGACCTGCCGGTGGTACGCGTCATCCTTCTCCAGGTTGTCATCAGGACACAGCGCGCGTAGGAGCCCAGACATGGTCTCCTCTCCAGTTTCTGCATGTCCTTCCATGAGCTTCATTCCGTACATCACGTTGGGTGGGGGGCGGACTCTGCCAGAGGCAGCTCGATAAGCCATCCCCCACGGCTCATCGTTACCGGATTCCGCCACTTTGCGGTAAAAGGTGATCTCCGCGCTCCTCATTGCCTCTTTGTAGTGATTTCTCACAACATTGAGTTCATTCTTCAAATGAGTTTCCTGCTCACCTCCTCTCTTCCGCGACTTCTGCCAATTCCTACGCGCACTGTACACTTCCTTCCTGAGTTTGTCCAGTGCAGGTGTCCACCACTCGTACCCACCGGTGTCTGCCTTTTTGCGTTTGCCCAGACATTCGACATGAGTGTTATAAACTTATTCTCTTTATTTATTTCACTTATGTATAATGTAATGTATCCTTAACATCCTTAACTATATTTTTTTTTACATTTTTCACTGGCTCAGCGTCCGGAAGCGGATCTTCACGTCCGACAAATACCAATGTTCCTTCTTCTGAACCACTTGAAGATCGCGCAGGCCACGAAGGAAATATTGGTACGATATTTTTATTAATTAACAATCTTCTCTAGTTGAACACCAACATTTTAGTTGTTATTTAATTGCTTAAATAATTAAATTAAGTAATTTTCAAAAAATATATATCATTTAACTGTCTTAATATTCATTGTCTCAGCGTCCGGAAGTGTAACTTCACATTCGTCCCATGTTCCTCGCTCTGAACTTATAGACGCTCCAAATCCTTCTAGAGACACTGGTACGACATTTTTTAGTATTGTGATGAATACATTGTTTTAAACTTGCATGGCCGCTAGCTTACCTTACCTATTTTGATTATGTATTCTTCTGTCTGCATTTATAAACAAATACGTATCGTTTACATAATTCACTGGCTCAGCGTCCGGAAGTGGGTCTTCACGTCAGACAGACGTCAACGTTCCCAGTTCTGAGCAGCTTGAAGCTGTCCCAGGCCCTTCTAAGAACAGCGGTACGTCTATTTTTCTTTAAGGGCTTAATTAAATGCAAATAAAACTTGCTCTGTAATTCATAAATATCAAAATTTACTTTTTTTATATACTTATTTAATGTCTAAATATAACACAGGCTCAGCGTCCGGAAGCGGATCTTCAAGTCCAGCGCATGCCAATAATTCCCGTTCGCCTCCTGTAGAAGCTATCGCAGGTCCTTCTCCCGACAGAGGCAAGACAATTTCTATATTAGTGAATTTTACACGTTCATTCCAACAGTTTGAATGGACATTGATAAGTTTAAAGCACTAAAGGCACATTATTTGCATATAGGGAACAGGCATATTGGCGCTTCTTAGTCTAATTAGTCGCTAATTAGTCCTCTTAGTCAATACATACATAGTTGCCATTCCATGTTTACTCTGTCCTACAATATGGACTCCTTCAAACAAAGCGTGAAGAAGCATACGCGGCCAGTATGGCAGTGCTAACGGATCTGAAGCCGTGCCGTCGCGTCCGTTGTAACTGCAACGTGGGCTCTCCTCTTGCTTATCATCAGGCTGAGGTGAGCCAATATACTGAGCCACTAAAAAAATGCGCCAGATAATCTCACCAATCAACCTGGTCTCAAACTAGGGCAACCCCTGTACTACCAGGTGACGATAATTAAATAGCCCTGCCACCTTACTTTACAATTCTAACTACTTGCACTATGCTACAATAGTTACTGCACGTGCCCAATTATTGCCTGCGAAAATCGGCCTTATGTTATTTTTGTCACAAAGCTAAGGGTATACTTAAATCCACTACATTAAATGTTTACATAGCATATTTTACTTCTTTGGTACAGAGGTCGATGACGTGCCTCCGCAGCCGCCCAGAAGGAACGCTTCGCCCGGCCGGGAAAGACCTCCGGAACGATCTCTGGCCATTATTCGCGACGTGCTACGGCAGGCGACCAACAGAAGGCGAAGTACGAAAAAGATTTATATTTTTGTACTAACGTTACGAATTTGTGAACCGTTACTATATATAGTAGTTTAGATTCCTAAGGATGATGCACAAAAAACGGCGCACTGTCCGCCAATCCATACTTCATCTGTGCCCAAACGAACGAGAGACAGTAGTCACGCAGTGCCAAAAGTATCCTTATGCAGCCGGTATAGGCTGGGAGCCAACTTTCGAAACATGCAAGAAACAATAACGACTTTAGAAACTGTTAATATAACATTTCTTTACAGCCATGAAAATGCGCTTCGACGCGCTCCGTTTGATGTGAATCGTTCTTTATAGGATATTCTATTTATTAAGGTAAAGTAGGAAATTTTCTGACATCTGCCTCGTGTCAAATGAGGACAAATTATGCATTGGGCTCGCTTTTTTTTTGGAAAAATTAAATTATCTAGGGACTTAAGTACTTAAACTGTCAAAAGGAGAAGGTTTCATTATTAGTTTTTTTCTTTTCATACATTCTATATTCACCGATTTCTCGGCCAATATTGATTGATTTGAACAATTCTTTTTCCGACGTCCGACGTCACCATGTCATTAATAATCACAGATTGCATTATATTTAATGCAATGTTGTTTCACGTTTGGTTCAGGGGGCGGCCATGTTGGTCGTCGTCCAAGCAGTTCCGGGCGTGGCGATGCGCGCATGACTCCGGTCCAACTTGGGGCCGTGCTTCGTGGTCTAACACTATACTCGGCAAACAGAAGGCCCGGTACATAAATATATTTATATGATTTTACTAAGATTACGACAGTCGGTTTTAGACCAAGAGATTCGAACATGAAAAGTTAGATTCCTTAATTTTTATTCCTGTCTCAAAATACGTGTACCTTAGTGGTGCTATAAGGGCTGTTTTCTACTAATATTGAAATGAGAGATTTGACAACTTGTTGATTTGCCACTTATCTTTGCCTTGGTGAAAACATGCAGCTCATTCGTATTTATTTATTAGGCATATATTATTAGTGTATTTTTTTTAATATTGACAAATGTGTCTAAGGCAATTCTTAGATCAGGCTTTACTTTTTCGTACAGGGGAAGGGAATATACCTGGTCGCCCGCCAGGTGGGAACATGTTGCCCGGCTTCGAGGTATCTCCAGACCAGTTGCAGCCCGACGAGTCTGTGGCCTTACTTCGCCGCCTGTTGAGGCCGGCAAACAGAAGGCCAAGTACGATTCAGATATATTTTTTGTACCAACGTTAAGATTACAACAGTTAGTTCAGGTCAAAAACATTTGAACTTTAGTAGATGATATCCAGTTTCATTGTAATAAGATTCGCTTTCATAAAGTAAAGTATCACTCACTGTCCACCATATGACTGTCCCGTTGTAGGGCAACGGCCGCCATCATAGAAATCACGCGTACTTATATTATATCTTGTGTATCTCTTCTGAAAAGAGCGGAGATAAGAAATCGGTCGTGAATTCGTTTTCAAATGGGCCCCTAGATGTTGTAGTAGATATGCATATTTTCAGACTTGACTTCATTTATTTCTTTATGATTATATTGTATAATATCCGTTAACAGTATATGTAAGCCGAAGGCTGTCTCCGATACCTCGAGTCCCCAACGACAGCCGCGCTGTGAGACCCCGGCCCCTCGTTGAGAATCCAGCTAACCCGGTTTTGTCTCGACTTGGGCCCAACACTACCGGCCTCAGAATAGACGAAGGTACGTCATCCATACTATATTCAAACAATTAGACACAAAAGATCGACTTTAGCTGATCTAGAGACATGAACGTGATAAAATGTAGGTAGTTAACTGAACTTTTTAATATATTACCTATTTTATTTCCCAGTCGCATTCGTCCGTACCGAAATGGACGGCGACATCGTTGCAATGCTAAACAACTATACGTACGAGAGAAACGAGCGCGTCCCGTCTGGCTTCATCTGGCGGTGCACCAGGTTCGTCGCCGAAAACTGCGAGGCGCACCTAATCGTCACCCAGGATCGCGCGAGGGTGGTGACGCGTGAGGATACGCATAATCACGCGCCTTACTGTTACTATAGGAATGAGGATGGGATCTATGTGAGACGCGTGTTTGATAGCCGGTACTCGTATAAGGCAGCATTATTCTGCATTTACCTTCAGCGTTAATTAAGGTGTGATGATAACTCTCTATAATCTATATAGATTGTCTATTGATTGAAAAATCTTAGAATTAAAGTAGTTGTAACGTAAATCTCATGACCCTTTTTTGTCATCTTACGTTATCTTTATACGATTTCTTTTTGGAGTTTTTGTAATCTCATTTTGACCTTTTTATAATCTCATTTTGACCTTTCTATGATCTCATTTTGACCTTTTTACAATCTTACTTTAACTTGTTGTCTACTATTACCTGATTTTTTTTACATTGTAAATTACTTTTTATATCATAAAATATATTTACAAATCTAGAAATTAAATTTAAATATACTTCTAAATGTTTCGATGTTAGACTTTTAAAGTGCAACTATTTCTAGTATATATTTATTAATGGATATTAAATAGTCCATAATTCATTTTTTAGATGTAAGTGTGTATTCAAGTCAAAAGTGACTATTCTATGGCTATGTGATGTAAAAGATATGATATTTTGAGTAAGAATCGGACTGAAATCGGATTGACATGGTATATTGTTAGCACGAACGTAGATTAAATCTACTATTAAGGGTACAGTAACGGATGATAATGTTGGATGCAGCCAGTTAGTAGCCTGTCTTAGAACTTCAGATAATATGTATAACCAAATCTCAATGTGCTAACGTAATTAAATGACTCTTTTCAATGTATCAATATAGAACTTGGATGTTCCAATTTATGCCAGTAGATTCATAATAATATCATCATAGTCTTAAGACTTACAACTAATTCTAGTCTTTTCATGTGATCTTTTGTTGTTTCTTTAATTAATCTGAAACAATATTACGTATCTAGTCAAAATATGTGATTCGCTGCTGCTTTAATTAAGTATAGGGTTGAGTTTAATTTATTGTAATTAATTTGCAAATGAAAAATATGATATTGAAGATTTCAACAAAAATATTGTATCTACTTCTTAATCCCCATCATAGCCTAACCTTTTTTGTGTGTTCTTTTTTTGTGGTGTTACGAGTGTTACAAATCAGTTTGCGACTGTTACATTCCACAAAATTGATTTCCTGTTTCCTTTCTAGATGGTGGCATTTTCGTAGATATAGAAGATCCATTGGATTTAAAATTAAAATTCGATTTTCACGATGAAAATATGGATCTTGAATATCTTCTTGTTGAAGATATTGATAAAATACGCAAAGACAAAAATGTATCTTCTTCGTCAGATGACGAGACTGAAGATATATTTGAACGAGTTGACTCGCACGCTTGTGACTACTCCACCGGCTATGACCGTCAGATACTTTCAAATCCAGGCTACGATGAGCCTCCTTCACAATGGAAAGAAAAACAATTTACTCCAGTCCCTATTGCTCATACTCAACCAGCATATCTACCAATAGACACAAAATGCTTCGACAAATACGATTATTTTCAAGCAGTACATTGATAATGATTTGGTTGAGCATATGGTCGAAAACACTAACCGAATGTATTTCAAGAAAACTGGAAAAGATTTAAATCTAACCGTTTCCGAACTGAATACTTTCATTGGCATAAACATGGTCATGAGCACCATAAATTATCCTAGACTAAGAATGTATTGGCAACAAGACTATAGGTTGCCGATGATTGTAGAAAATATGTCAAAAAAGAGATTCCAATGTCTGAGAAATCATATCAAAACTGTATTCGAGCCAGATGTTTCCCAGCAAGAACGATCATGTGATAAGCTGTGGAAAGTCCGACCGCTACTAGACAAAGTTGTAAGTGGATGTAACAAACAGAATAAGGGAAATGCCCTGTGCGTTGATGAAATGTTCATCCCTTTGACCGGACCTAGGGGGGCAAAGCCAGGCTCATGCAAATCAAAAACAATGGGATTAACTGCTTATATATTGGCCAATCCAAATGGAACAGTATGTGATTTACAATTTAGCGAAGAACTTCAAAACTGCTTAGATTATGGTATTGATTCTTTTAGTACTCACGAAAACATTGTTTTAAAACTTACAGCAGATTTAGTACCTGGTCACATATTATATTTAAATTCATATTTTACTACAGAACGATTAGTAAAAGAGCTAAGAAAAAGAGGTATTATGTGTACAGGTACTATTGCGGATTGTAGGATACCAAAATTGGCAGTAGAAATCATGAAAACTGAAATTGATTTGAAGAGTAAAGACCTTGGGAGCTGTCAAGTTCTCGTCAATGAACACGCAGATTTGGCTATTACCACCTGGCTTGATGGTAAGCCTATAACTCTTCTATCAAGTATTCATGCAAATGCTACGTCAGAAAAGTGCCAGCGATGGAGCAAAAAAGAAAAGAGATACGTTACTACAAATTGCCCTGAGGTGGCAAAAAGATATTATGAGAACATAAGAGGAGTGCATATTGCCAACAAATTATTAGATGTCTGTCCTTCGGGACATCGCACACGTTCGTGGACGCAAAGGTTCCTGGGCCACATGATTGATTTTTCTACAACTAACGCTTGGTTGCAATACCGTGCGGATCAGATTTCTAAAAATATTCCTGCAAAGAAAATTGAGCAACTGCGGTCATATAAATTAGAACTGGGGAAGTTTCTGATCGAGTCGTCTAATGATCTTAGTGACGTTGAAGTTGAAGATAGCGGGTCTGAGAATGAAGCTCTACGTGAAGGCACGAGGAAAGGGAAAAGGTTTATAGTCCCTACTCCGAGCGAGAAAAAGCGTACCCAAGGCAACACACATTTACCTCATACGAGAAATTTTCGTACGAGATGTCGCGTTACTGGGTGCAGTAAAAAAACCACAGTTATTTGTTGTAGTTGCGGAGTTGCCTTATGTTTGACAGCTAAAAGAAACTGCTTTAAGAAGTTTCATTCTTAATGTTTATATTCAAATGTTTGGTTAAGGATACCTACCTGTGGTTTTTGTTTATTTCAATACAAAAAAAACAACGTATGGTTGTCCCTTGGCTTGCTTGTTGTAGTTAACGGACTAGACTACCAAAATGTACAGTCATGAAAAGTACTGTGATTCGTTTCAAATCTCGCTATTTTATCCTTTGATTTTATTAATACAATAATTTGGAGTTAATTATTAAAACAAATTTTATAGATAGCTTCTAATAAGATTATAAGTAATAAACAACTATGTAGGAATATGTTTCATTTAATGCATTGAATGTGATTTGTTAGAATTAGAAAATAAAAAATAAATGCGAGTCTCGTCATCAGCGACATCAGCACAAAACAAAGGACGCCACAGCCGTGATGATGAAAGGAAACTACAACTTTTATCAGACAACATTATTTCAAATTTGAAGACGATACCTATGGGTTGACTATAGATATAATAAAAATACATGTTTTGTAATTAAGTTTTGTGAAACAAACTTTTGCTCCAGGTAATACTAGTAATTTATCAACACATGTAATTAATTTGCAAAGCCACCATGAAAGCATTATATTCCTTGTCATCTTAACCTATGTATTTTTAATGTGTGTCTATATTTGAAATACTTAGGTATTACATCACTTGTTTTCAATTTATCAATAGTAATAAAGACCAATAATCTCAATAAATGTGTCTCGTCAGCTCTACTATTTATTTCGATACATTGTCAAGTTTTCCAACAATAGTTTTTGATTTATGTTTAACTCAACACGTAAGTATGTCTTCAATACTTCTACATCACTTTTTACTATTAGATATTAACATTATATATTTTTTAGTGCTCATGGTGAGGGGTCGTAACGGAAAGCATCTTCTCATGCATAACGGGTATACGTACTACCAACACAAGATCTTGCGTGACGGGTTCCGGTGGAGCTGCACCCAGATGGGCTCGAGGTCTTGCCGAGGGTTTCTCCACGTCACGAATGATAACTTGGTGGTGAGGGCTCACACCGAACACACGCATCTGCCTTCGCATTATCTGCTGCAGAGGACCAAGCCAGTTGGTGAACTTAAGGTTTGTGTTTTTTTTTTCACATTTAAGAGCTTGCATTTTAAAACGATAGGTCAGGATAAAGTTCAATTTAAAGGAAATGAGAAAATATCAAAGTGAAGGTTACGAGTATTTAGCTTAAATGCATATTAGTGTATGTGAAAAAGTCACTTCCTTCTATAAATATGAAACAACATACTAAATAAAGTTAGTCAACATCCCTTTCTCTCGTAACCCTTTAAATTGGTATTGGTACTCGTATACTCACCAGTTATTGGTATAGACACCAGTGTTTTTTTACAATTTACAACTCATCGCTACCGAATTTAAAAGTTCCTTGCTGCTGAGCATATTATGAATAAATTGCGAACTTGAGGGCTTAAAACGAATCGAAATCTCAACTGAATCTTTATCATCGACCCTTTCACACGCTCTGTCCGTCTCATTTGTTTGAATGTGTCTACATAATAATATTATCATTCAAATTGAATGTTTTATACATTAACTTTATGATCATCTTTGATTTCATTAGTTGTTAGCATTTTTTGCCATATTAATTCAATAATCTCTTTTTTTCAGATGGAGAAGAACTTAGTTCAGGACAATAAGAACCCGAAGAATTTAAATCCCTTTTCCTTGAAAATTTCAAACGTTCATAGCAGAGTTGATTTTAATGAATAAAGGATGCCTTCAATTTAAAATTTAACTAACATGTTACTTTGTAATGCATTTGATGTGTATATGGCACAAGATAACTATATAAGATAGAAATAAAATATTGTTAAGGAAAATAATCGATTGCTAGATCCTTAGGACACTATGCGTAGTTAGCTGTAATTGATATTATCTAATTTTAATTTTAGAGGTTTTAAGCAATAGCCATTGAAGTGCAATGTGGTAATCTTACAATAAAATAATCTTACAAACAGTGGATTATTAGCTAGCTCTTATGAATTGGTGGTATCTGAAGCATTGTTTGTAGGTATGACAAAAGTTACGATCATGTGAATTATGTGCTATTGTTATATCAAGTTTTATTTAAATTAATAAAATTAATATACTTACTTTTAAAAAATACAGAGCTAGAGGAAATTGTTAAAATACCTTTGCCTTTATAGTCGAACATATGTCATATTTTTGCTTTAGTTGTAAAAGTAAGCGAAAACATTATTCTCCAATATGACGATAATCGCCCTATGGTAAACAGTATTAGAGCTGGTTAATTAAAAAGAGTTTGTATACAAGTTCTAATTCACTACCAAACTTTAACACAATCAATATGTGTGAAGTTTGTGGTGAAATAGAGCCATAGTTTTATGTAATTAGACTAACGTTTGTAATAGAGTTTGAAGCTAAAATTATACTGCATATTTTATATTGTAATTATTAGCCTATTAAATGACATCACTATTGATTGTATATTTATTTCTATCTTATTTCAGGTAAGGTAATAAGCTAAAAACATCTTTAGATGTAGTCTACCTAGTATTATGACAGTGCACGTATTCTAAAAGTAACCGTATACTTCTATAAAATGTATGTCCAGTCTAATTTGTTTTTGTTTTTCACAGTCGAATTCTATCTTCGTCCAAGCGGCCGCATCAACCTCCGTCTGAATAATTTTACCTTCTACAAGCATTTAAAAGCGAGGACCAACGCCCATCGCTGGAGCTGCACCGCCTACGGATCCAAGTGGAAGTGTAAGGCTCACCTCATCATCACCGACAAGCTGGAAGTGCTCAAAGCCAACGTCGTACACAGCCACCCTCCGTCCAGGAAGAAGTCAGACGGAATTCCGCAAACACAGGGAAAACTTAAAGTCCTAACTCAAAGTCAACTAAATAATAAAGAATATAAGACTGATTTGAACTATTTGCCTAATCCTTTCAATGAAGCCAACGGTCAAGTCAATACTTCTAATATTAATGAAGTCAATGGGCAAACTCCAAATCGGGTTCGTATAAAGAAAGAAAGTGATCTCGAAAATCAATCATATTACCATTCTCTTACACCTCTTCATGATTATTTAGTCGCACATAGCGTTTTTACTAACTACTAGCTCGTTTTATGCTAAGTGTCCATTGTATGCTTTGATATTTATGAACATCTTTTGATATTCGTTGTTAGACGCATTTAATAAGTGCTTTCTTCATGCTACAGGCACTCAGTGTTATTAAAACATTATGCTCAAAAACATTTGAAAATGATTAAGTTTCTTTTTTTTACTTACTTATTCAATTTTAATTGACTGTATTCGGTAGGCAGTGTTTTATATTTAAAGTTCCTGTTTTTATAATGTTAATTATTAAGGTTTTATAAAGCATTACTTTTAAATGATATAATTAAATGTGCCTAATCTTAGGTTTTTATTCGTGTTTGTCCTGAAAATAATGAATTGGTATGTGTTTGTTAAACGTTTCTCGGTACTATAATGCTTATAAGCATTTAAAATTACATTTTATTCTGTTCCATAGAATACTTTGGAATATTGGTTAATTTTTCATATTGATTCGTGTTTATCACTAAAATATCAGAAAGTGCCTTCATTAGTAGACCGTGTCTTTAGCCTTATCCACTTCATATAAATGTAGTTACGTAAAGTAAGGAAATACCTATCAATTTTGTAGTGATAGTAAAATATATGTGTGATATTTTTGACAGCATTTGTGACGTATCCAGTATTATACAGTGATTAATACTAAGTAAAACTTATCAATTATTAATTATATTTTATTACATATTAACTTTAAGACTGCATGCTTGATGTTTGTGATATAATTTGTGTATCTCATTTTTGGATCTCATATTCTATCCACTACGAATTTTTGACTGCGTATAATCTCGACTGTGTTTTAGATTTAACTAGTAATGTATTACCATTTTTTCTGCTTATATTAATATCAAAGGGTGTGATTTTTACCATTATTTGCTTAATTTTAGTTCAATAAATTTTAAAACGCATAAACCATTTTATTTAACATACATCATACAATACAACTAGCGGCCGCCCGCGACTCCGTCCGCGTGGAAAAGTAACTTTTTACCCCCCTTTCAACCACTTACAACCCCCTTGTCGCAATAAAAAGTAGCCTATGTCCTTTTTCAGGGTCTAGATTATCTGTATACCTTTAACATAATAAAATTTTATATTGTTTTTGTCAATTTTCTAGATAAATTTACGACTTTTATCAAAATAGCAAGAACTTAGGTAGTAAGGAAAAAAATGTTTGATGTAAAGGTGAGAGTCGATTTAAGAGACAGATTTGTTTACATAGATGTGCAGCTGTCCGTAGCTCTACATGCGATTTTAAAAGTATCATTTGAGTCTTATCAAATAGTATCATGTAGTAGGTATAAAAGCAGGTAGGCTAGATTATGTACCTACCAACCATCAATACCTACTTAATATAAAATGGGAAAGTGTGTGTGCTGTCTGTATGTTTGTCTTTCTTTTACGGCAAAACGGAGCGACGAATTGACGTGATTTTAATTGGAGATAGTTGAACATAACATAGGCTATTTTTTGCCCCTTTCTACCCCCCGTTTTAGGGAAGTGGGGGGCGCAAGTGAAGACGCGGACAAAAGCTAGTTGATCATATAACCAAAATAAATTATATTTCTTGTGTTTAAAAAATAACAGAAAGATGTAAAACATTTTATTTACATACTTGGTTCGATTTCTTCCAGCTAAATATGGCTACAGTTATAATGAAGTCAAAGATTTGTCTGCGAAATTTATCCGAACGAAAACTGGCAGGCAGCTTTTAATGTACGATAACTATACGTACTTTAAGCACCAGCTTCAGTTGAACTTGGGTGCCCGCTGGAAGTGCTGCAGACACTCCTCTAAGAAGTGCAAAGCGTACCTCATCCTCGATGGTGACGTCATCGTGAAGGCGCAGGGAGAACACACCCACGAACCGATGGAGTATGCTCAAATTGAGGACGGTTCCTTTGTTCTCGTTTAGCAATGTGTAGACCATCATCATCATTCTGGAAGTACCCACTGCGGCGTAGAGGCCTCCTTTTTTTTGTCAAAGTACCAGGTCCTGATCGGCTCGGAACCAAGTAGGACCTCCTTGTAATGTCATCGACCCATGTGTAGATACAACCTCGTAATAACTAACATTAATAAAGTCCTTTTAGAATTTTAGATTATCAAAATAAGCAAAATATAAATCAGCTATTACATACATAATTCGTTTTTGTAAAGATTAATGTTAAATTTGTATTAGTTCTCCAAAGGCGAATCCACCGTTTATGAAGACCATGAACAAGGTCAAAAAACCGTAATAGGCTTAAGGTGTCATCACAATTTTCTTGGAGATGATAATATTATTATATATTATACCTATGTACGTTAATCGCCAAAACCAAACCAGTATTTTTTTTAATAAAATTATTTAGACATTGATAGCAAGATGTTTCTTTTCCTTCAATTCCTACGTTTGGAACCTATAAATTAATCAGTTGTTATTAACCGGTGGTCTATTGGCAGTCCCTGAAAGCATCCCAGAGTAGTCGGAGCAAACGAAGAAATAGAAAATGTCCGGAGCGTGAGTCTGCACTGCATCTGCAAGGTCAAGGCAAGGCAGAAATTTTGCAAAATGGCATGACACGACAAAAAGGTTAAGAACCACACTGCTCTTTATTTTATTGTAGCTGTATTCCCTCCTTTGGACATAATTTGATTAATGGACAGCTCCTTATAATCATCAACTACATTTTCAGTAGCTTATTTTACAGTTTGTCTTACTATACATCATCAGTGCCGATATTTTAACAAGTCCTTATTTTCTTTCAAGATATTAAGCCAGATTTGAAACCGTTTTTGACAAAGTACAAGATCGTGGTTCCTGAGGAGGTTCGGTACGAGCCCTCGCGCCACTACCCTGAGAGGGGGACCTCGCGGCGGTGCAACAAGTGCAGTACGAAGAAGAGCCCTGCGAGGACGATATACCACTGCAGTATATGTAAGGTGGCCCTCTGTCATCGGAATGGGAAGTCTTGTTTTATTGATTTTCATAGGGGCGCGTAGGTTACTTTAGAAAGGAGAAATAACTACTTGCATGTGAAAAAATCGACCCGCTCTTTTTAAATGCAGGGTGTGTCTGTAAACATGTATATCCCTTCGATCGATGTGTCAGAAAACAAGCGTGCAGCAGCGCCTGCGCTGGAGTGAGGGTAGCGAAGGTTCAACCCGGGATTAAAAGGTTGAAAACACTTGTGACCTCTCGCGCGTGTGCATGGGCGACGACAATCCGATGATCCGACTGCCCGTTTGCCACACACCACCGTTTACCTTTGTTTGTGTGCCGTTTGCGCACATCTCCCTCGATTCGGCCAGGATAACCTTAGTGTTGGAATAGTCATGGGAAGGTGGTGGGTTACCCGTTTGCCGTCTATCACTTAAAATGAATTTTATCATATCTATCTTATTAAGCGAATATAATACATATTTTTTGTTAATCACTTGATTTTTGAAGTGTGAATACATAACATAATATATTTACCGATATATTTAAAAGGAATTAAAAGTGATAATATATATTATATTCATATATTGTGTCTAGGTAGAATCTAAAATATTGTACATAATTACATATTATTATTGGAAATAATGTTGATAGCAGAATTATATTTATGTATGTTGCGTAGATCCTTTGCCATATGTAAGCTAGTAGCGTTCAAAGAACTTAAATAATTTTAGTACAAATTTATTTATTTAGAACATTTACTGAATTATAAATAAAAAAAAATGATATTTAAGTAGGTGAGGCAAATGCAGCCTTTGAAGAATGGTGTGTTACTAAAAATCTTTACTCCATGTAGGTAAAAAAGTTATATTTATTTTGAGTGTTAAACATATTGTAATATACATCGTTATTTTTTTATCGTTTTAATGCCGAAGCCCTCTTAATAAGTGTCATGAATAATGCCCTAGCATTTTAGATCAACATATAAGCGTAAAAAATCTACTGTTATGTACAGACATTATTGCCGGGTGGATAATCAACTTCGTATGGATCCACCGATATAATTTTAATGGTTTATCATTAAAATTTCAATGTTATATGTATTACAGACGTTCTTGTGTAAAAGTTACATATTAGTGATGCAGTAGCATTTAAATACGTAAAGTATTACCTACTTATATACTTCCATACAGGCGTAGGTATCTGTGAACCTTTACATCCCTCAAACCACATCTTTTTCAATACCCCTGATGAACATGAATTGTTCTTTGACTTTTGGAAGCTCGCATAAAAAAGCAAGTCGTTTTCATACAAATTCAGTCATGTATATTTTGTTCATATTGTATGGAGAGTTGAAAAGAATCTCGACGAATTTTCAAAAGTCCCAATACAAATGTTGTTCAGAATGGTTTATAGTTCGTTAAAAGGTTTTAAGTGTTCACAGGTACACCCTGTACTTGTCATGTCAATAGAAATGAATGTGCTAAGTTTCTCGTTCCTATATTTATGTAAAAATGCTTGTATGATAATAAAAAAGTCTCAGTAGTGGCACTGAGATTTTACTTAACTGTTTAAAAAAAACTCAATTATCATTTCATTCATTAGTAGCTCATAGAAATATGGCCGTACTATAATTTTATTACTTCTCTAATCCGCGGTAAGACAGCGGCGCGTATAAGACAGTCTCAAACTTGCATCTGTTTTTGCCTTAGCAACCCCGAAACCCTAAAAAAATATCTCTTTCTAAGTCAATCTATTATGTATAGAGATAGTAGATTATTGAGCAGCCTTAAAATTTAAGAAACGCATATTTCAGCAAGGGTTTCGAGAATCAGCCGGCTGTCGCTACAAAGTATCAATTCTGCGATCATAGTTCAAGCGGTCCCCATAGTAAGAGACAGAGTAAAGCGCCCATAGTAAAAAACAAGCCTAGCAGACCCCATGCTCCGACGCGAAACCTTCGCACAAAACCGGGAATAACACTATGATAATAATAGAACCTAATATTTCATCCAATTATGTTCTTTTTTTGAAATGTAGGATTTGATTTAACAGGAAAGTTGATAGAGGTTGCAAACGGGAAGCTGTTTTACCTATACCAGGGATATACGTACGCGAAACGAAACGCCTTGAAGAAAGGGACGGCTATCAGATGGAGCTGCACTCGCACACGAAGCTGTCATGCATATTTATACTTGGACAACGACATGAATATTATAGAAGTGCTTAATGGAGAACATACACATCCTCGATCCATTTTCTATAAAACGGGTGATGGAAAATACGTGAAAGTTTCGTAAAGGAAAATTTCAATACTAGTTATGAACTTAATTATTTCTTTCCAATAAAAAATCCAATAATCACTGAATCAAATTCATTAAACTATTTCGTATGAGAACATTTTATTCATTGCCAGCAGTATTGTCTTCTTCTTACTATTTATTTAGTGATGAGGATACACAAGTCTCAATTTGCATTTTTTCAGCTGTAACTTTTACTATTATTATTTCTGTCAAATCTACTTTTTCGTTTTTAAGATTAGAAAATCTTAGTTTCATCTAAATTCAAACTTTTAATTTCACTTTTTCCGTTATAGATGATCTACTAAGTATAATGCTTTAAGAAACTGTTGGAAATGGATTATATCGATAACTAACGGAGTTGTTTTAACGCCATCAATTATTTTCATAACTTACTGACACATTATAGCTTCTGCCTTACGAAAAAATCTATCTACATTCTTGTTATTTATTCTAAACTCACCAGGCCAAATTATACAATTCGCAAACGGGAGAACGATGTACCTCTACAAGGGGTATACTTACACGATGCGTCAGACGTTGAAGAAGGGTCAGGCCAGTCGGTGGGGCTGCAGCCTGACGGGCAAGTGCCACGTCTACGTGCATCTGGACGTGGAGATGAATATCATCGAGTCCTCCATCGGGAAGCTGGAGCACCATCACCCGCCTCCGACGCTGCATCAGACTTCAGATGGAAGATATGTTAGATTGTAGGAATCGTTCAGGCGACGTCATTACTGGGATGTTACGAATTTGTGTGAGGCGACATTTGCATTTTGTCTTTAATTCATGTTACATTTGACTGTAATATGCTTTCTTCAATTTAGTAGATAGGTAAACAAATATTTTTGATTTGATTATTCAGTTCTTCTTTACACTAATTACATTACTATTTACATTACTACTTATTCTAATTATTATAATGCGTATAATAAATGTTTATTTTGATAGGACAGATTCATAAAGTTAATTTTTAAAAGGAAGTTGCTTGATTCATCATTTCAGCCAATAGACGTCCACTGCTGGACATATTCCCCCAAAGTTCTCCACAAAGTTGCTTGATTACCTTATAATTAATTTTATTCTCAAGTTGTATTAAAACAACCTTAATTGTTTCATGAATGTCCTTTTATGAGATTTTGTTTATTATTATTGATTGTTTTATGTAACAGGATTTAGAAGAATAGTAACTTTAAGTTGGAAGCCAAAGAAATCTCTTATCAAAAATCGAACGAGTAGTCCAATCGATTCTGTGATGAGAGTTAGAAAAGTGAAAAGCTCCTACAAAGAGGCAAAGAACTTGGCAAAGAAAACGAATCATCTCTTAAAACCAAGTGAAGCTGTAGATGAGTTAAAAAAAAGTGTAGGTATATACGGTATTTGTAAAGTGTGCCCCAGGCGCAAAAATCGCAAAACTAAAAAGACGTGTGTGTGTTGTGATAAATATGTGTGCACTGAACATGCGGTCACATTTTGTGAAGAGTGCAGACCTGGCGTTTTGATTCAAATCATCTGTAATGTAAATAAGATATCCATATTATCGAATATTTTTATGCAACTACTTTTCCCTATTGTGAACGGCTAATGTTTCTTTTAATGAAAATTTTATTTTTATTTAAATGTATCGATTGGCGGAAGGAAATAACAATTTTAAATTCTTTTTTTTAGATGAATTTGTATGCCAAATATTTCGTAATACGGATATCTTACTCGGCAGACCAGTATAAAACGGATTTTTTTGTGTAATAAAATGGATAATTTTGCTTTTTTGGATTTTATTCCGGTTCGCATATCTGGTAAAATGAATAAAACTGTTTTGTCCAGGAAGTCGCAAATTATATTGAAATCCCAGGAATCTGTTTTTGTCAAAATTTTGCGGCATTCGAAGAGGCATTTTCGAGGTTTTCATACTTACTATTTTAACCGGTATTTCATACAACTCGAAATATCTCTCATTATGGTGTTTTGATCAACTGGGTATATTATAGCAATTTGATTATTCTGCTTTTGCCCTTAAATAACCATCAGGTCACATGGTCGATCAATCCCTGAAGGAGAACGAAGCCTTAAATGTTTGACTGTTTGTGAAAAAATAGAGTGGTGTCTTTAATTATGTGGCCACCTCTGTAAATGATCATTCGAAATTATTTTCTTACAGTAAGTTTTTTTTATTACTTAGTTGAAATGACTAATGAGCAGAGATATTTGACAGGAAAACTGATAGAGCTAGTTGACGGATCAAAACTGTTTCTATACAACGGTTACACTTACCACAAAAGGAACTGGACGAAGAAGGTGGGAGCATGGCGGTGGAAGTGCAGTTGCATGAAGTGTCGGAGCTTCCTCTGCTTAGATGAGCAGATGACCATATTTCAGTCTCACATTGATCATAATCACGAACCAGCGACTCTCTATATGACTAAAACTGGAAAGTACGTCAAACTTCGGGACGTGGCTAAATCAGAGTAGAGACGGAGATTTTGTAATACACAATTTTTCGAAAACAAAACCGGTACACTTAATATTTATTTTCACATTATACAATTGATAAATATTTTGCTTTTAATAAAAACCTTTACTTATTACTTATTAATAACTAAACCCTATCATTTTTACCTTACATAACCCTACCTTATTTAAGACCATCTATTAAAAATTTTGAAAAGAATATTTTTTTACTGATGCAGCTGTTCCTTATCTTTGTTATGTATTTGGCTCCTTTTTTTGAAAGGCTTTGTTACAGGGAATCTCGAAATGAAATTGAGAAACACAATATATTACTGCGATACTGTATCATATCTCAAAATTTAAAGTAATCACTGACGTCCTTAATATTGAAGATGAAATATTTTAATTGTATTTTAAAGCTAGAGAAAAAATCTATTATACAAAAATATTTCCTTGCTGGCCAAGAAGAAAAACTGCATGATGCATATGCCTTTATGGTGTGAAACCTAGTTATATGCTTAGGTTGTACGAAACAAAATCTGTAACCGATGTGTGGTCAAATGCCAATAAATCATCAGTGAATTTGATTGCGATCCTATAAAAAGTAACAAATATTGATAACGGATCATTAGGGGGAGATCCTTATCAAGGCAATGGGCGATTTGTTATTGTTTAATTTTCTTTCTACTTCTTGTTCCCAGGCGCTCCGTCGATTGACCAAAAATTTATTGAGCTTACAAACGGTAAGGTTCTGTTGATGGTCAACGGTTATCCTCATTACAAGAAGCACCATTTAAAGGATGGTCATTTGAGGTACAGCTGCATAAGAAGTGGATGTAAAGCATTCGTACGGATGGATAAAGATTGTCTTATTTTGGATGGGAACGAACACCATAATCACACACCGACGAAATATTTTCAATGTGCTAGTGGGAAATATATAAAGGTTTAGGCATGTACACTATTTGTTTACTTCTTTGTTTATCTTGGTCTGAGTCTATTTTAATATTTCATTATTAAATAAAGAGTTAATTATAAGCATTTTTGTCAATCCTTAATTGTGTTTTCTGTTAGCGCATCGTCTTGGTCTCCGATAATAGGAAGAACTAAAGCAAGAACGACCAAGATAGTTGCCTACCTTGGTCGTTCTTGCGCCACTTCTTGGCATCATGTGTGAGTCCGCGGAAATCTTTTTCAACCACATTTTTCAACCTTTAGATCAGTTATTTCGCTTTAATTTAATCACGAGTCAAAACGCTGTAAATATCAATAGTTCCTTATTTATCCATTTCGTTGTTTATTAAAGATTATTTTTAGCGTAATAATTATAGGATTTGATTTTTAATTTACAGATAAATGCACAATAATGACGAATGTAACATCGACAGAACTAATAAACCTATGTTTAAACACTAAAAGTAACGACCCATTAGATACTATATTACACTCGAACATGATTTTTACGTCTACTGGCGATTCTGGATTTTTAATTAAGCTAGAAGAAGATGATAGTTATTCTGGACAATGTCCATCTAGTCTTCAAAACGTTTCCTGCAATAATAAAAAGATCATAAATCGTACAAGTACAGTAAATGCGAAGAGAGATTTTAATAGACGTCTGCGTATGGAAGGTAAGCCCTATCTGGGCTTCAGTACCACAGGAGGTAAAATGAAACAAAATATACTTCGCAAGGGAAAAGAAATGGGTCGCCGTTGTGAATCAGACTTTTGCAAAAAAAGTCGCCTGAGAGATTGTGAAGACATATCAGAAGAACAAAGATTGGAGATATTCAATCGATTCTGGAGACAGATGAATTGGGACCAGCGCAAAATGTTTGTGGCTAGACACGTGATACGTAAACCAAAAGAGACACATAGGACATCGGCCAATGATTCCAGACGTAAGAGCTCATTAGAGTATTCATTGACTGTGAAGGAGCCCAATGGGAGTTATTGTGTCAAACAGGTTTGCAAAAATATGTTTTCAAAAACTTTGTGTCTTGGTAAGTTTCAAATTCATGCCTGGACAAGTTAAGTTGTGGACAAGTTAGTAAAATACTTAACGTACTCAACTAATTTACCCTTTTCAACGCTAAAATGTTAAATAGAAAAAAACAAGTCAGTTCCACAATATCAATCAACCAATCACATTGTACGTCCACTGTTGGACATAAGCCTTACAAAATCAACAAAGTGAAAAATAATTTATAACACGAAAATTTAAACTTTGGTTAACTCGAACAAACAAAACAATATTTTACTAGTATTCACAACACATAAATTCAGAAATTAAATATTTTGCTGCTGTGGCCGGGCAAAACTCACTCATTTCATGTAATTATTTCTGAGTACTAAAGCAATAACTGGGACTGTTATAATGCTCATAAAATGAAATAAAATACATTTAAAACCCTTCCCATATAAGTTATATTAACCAGCTAAAGATAAAGACGAATATTTTTCGCAGAGGAAGTTATTAATTTTTATATTCATTAGTTCTACCTCTAAGTTATCGTGGCAATACATTTTGGAGAAAGTTACTATTCTGTATAGTCTACGGCAAGAAGCGGTCATAACTACATATGACCTTGAGTGCGCAGAAACCAATTTTAATAGAAAGTCCTCTTTTTTACAAGTGCGCAAATTAACGGTCATCGCTATACTTTCGTGCCGCCGCTATAATTTCAACAAGAGTTATGTTTTGTGATAAAGTTGTATTTTAAATTATACGACTAAAATATAAAACGATATTTTATTTCGTTTTCATTAAATAATCATAATAATATGCATTTAATGTATTTACAAGTAATCAGTGTCACAAACTCATTATTGCAGAAACTCCGCTTCGATTGCAACTTTACCATGAGGCGTAAATACCCCCTACATTTATGTATCGATCTTTTTGGCACTTTATATATTTAACCAAATGGTTAATTTCATTTACCTTCATTCATAAACCCTTATTACAAAACGGATACTTAAGATAGCCGGGGTTTAGAAATAATGCTATCACTTTTTTATTAATTTACCTTATTCGTATTGCTTTTGTTTATTTCTTTCAATTCGTGTTTTCCTATTTTTGTAATTTTATTTTTGGTATTTGTTGTTTTGTGCATGTCTACCCTCTATATTATTTTAAGGCATTACCCAAGGTCCAGCCTAAAATCCAGCGCTGCAGCAGCTGCTCACGGCGGCTGCAGCATCATGCTGAAGCTGAACCTTGTTGGCCGCAACTTCTATGTTTCTTCATTTTGTCTTTTTGTCTATGTGTTGTGGTCAATGAATGTTTTCTTACTCTTAATTTTATAAAATTTACATATAAAAGTGACATTATCAGTTTTAAACCAAAACTAACTTTAGACCACGTTTTGTAATAAGGGGCTAAAGATATAAATCTAAGTACCTAATGAAATATGTAGATGGACCCTACGGGAACAAAAAAGTGCAAAGGCAGGGACGACACAGAATACCCGTCCCAGATAAGTTGTTCTTCAACTGGGTATAGAATTAACTTTTACTGTCCCCTATGTGTTGAACCGAGAAATCTGACCTGACTTTTTATATTCGGACAATTAATCATTTCTTAATTTACGAATAGGTAGGGTCATGGAGGCAACAGTGACTCGGTCGACTACAGTGGCTCAGTCACGTGTCGACCTGAAGGGATAGCAATAGCTATTTGTCTCTTTTACCGATTTGAAGGTCTCTGTACCCGAGCGGGTTTAAACCAGTTTGCTCGCGGGTCGAGCGTCGTGCGGAAGTGTGAGGGAGTGATTTTTGTTTTCGCGCCCACAAAATTACATTTTAAGGTGAGTTTCGATTGTTTCATACCTTGGTTTGTTGCTATAGATAATAGCCACGATATTTATCGGATAGTAGGTCTTGTATCAATTGCCTTTAACCCATATTTTAACTTATTTGTTTTACATCTCGGTTGTTTTCATCAAATATTTTCAAAATGGCGTAGAAGTACAGAGTGACTCAATTTTTAAAGGTACACAGTTGCTCATGAGCCACTGTGTACCTTCCCAATTTCAATACTTTTGTAACTTATAGGAATTCAATATTTTTTGAATTAATATCGATTTTTGTTATTTTATTTATAGGATGCCACGGAAAAAAAACCGAGAGGAAAATAGGAAACATTCCGCATGAAAAAATTAAAGAAGGCTTGCAGTTTATAAGGGCGGGAGAATCTATAAGAAAAGCATCAAGAAGAGTTAATGTACCGTTTGCTACACTTAAAAGGTATTATTGGAAGACCAAGAACTGTGAGTCACTTGATGAATTGTTACCCTCTGAGTTCGAACCTAACTATTCGGTCAATAAAATATTCTCCGATAGCCAAGAGATTGAACTTAAAAACTATTTTTCGCATTGTGCTCTTTTGTTTTACGGATTGACCGCCAAAGAAAGTCGAAAAATAGCATATCAGTGTGCTAAAATTAATAATTTAAAAATGCCTGCCTCTTGGGAGACAAAGCAAATGGCTGGCAAGGATTGGTTAATTTCATTTAGACGCAGACATAATATCACATTAAAAAAGCCTGAACCTTGCAGCCTTAGTAGGGCAACAGCTTTCAATCAAAGCAATGTCGGAAAATTTTTCGACAATTTAGAAAATCTAATTGCACGAAACAGTGCTTTCTCTGATGGAACCAGGATATTTAATCTGGACGAAACATCCACTACGACAGTTCAAAAACCACAAAAAGTGTTAGCCCCATTAGGTCGAAAAGTCATTGGTAAGGTGACAAGCGGAGAAAGAGGAACATTGGTTACGACGTGCTGTATCGTGAGTGCCAGTGGAAATTTCTTACCCCCAGTCATGGTATTTCCTAGAAAGAATTTTAAAGATCACATGATTAAAAATACACCACCAGGAACTCTCGGATTGGCTACACCTACCGGATGGATGAATTCGTTGATATTTCCAGAGGTTATAAAACATTTTGTCAAACACACAAATGCTTCGAAAGAAAATCCATGCATTCTAATCATGGATAACCATGAATCACATTTAAGTCTAGAAGCTCTGGATTGCGCCAAAAATGCGGGAGTGCATATTCTGACTCTTCATCCCCACACATCCGCAAAGTTGCAACCCTTAGACGTTGGTATCTACGGTCCATTCAAAACATATTACAACGCTGCCATTGACTCCTGGCTGTTGCGGAATCCAGGAAAACCTGTTACGATTTATGATTTAGGCGAAATAATCGGATCTGCCTTTCAAAAGGCAATGACGCCCAGAAATATAACAAACGCCTTTGCAAAGTGTGGTATTTATCCATTCGAACGACACATTTTCACAGAAGAAGACTTCCTTCCTAGTTCGGTAACTGATCGTCCTTGTCCAGAAGATCTACAGGATAAAGCTAATACAACACCTGACCCTATAAATATTCTCGAAGAGTGTGGCCTTGAAGCTCTTGTAGAAACACCTGAATCAAATTTTATTACGCCACTTGATTTGAATATGTCATCTCCCGTTAAAAGTCCTGGAAAAGTCGGTTCGAACATAGCTAATGATGCAAAAGAAATATCTGGACCATTATTTGATCAGTCTGCTCACTTTTCTGGACAATCCACATCTCAGAATCAATCAGTCAATTCTCCAGATTGTACTGATAGAAACTCACCACCAAAGTCATCCAAAGAACTGTCTTTCAAATCGCCTTTTGATTTTCGAAATCCTATAAAAGCTGGTCCAAGAAAAACTAACAGGAAACGAAGGAAGCCTGGACGTAGTCTGATACTTACCGACACGCCGGAGAAAACTTTGATAGAGAACGAAAAAAATTCGGTTAAAAGAAAGACTGAGGCAAAGAAAAGTAAAATTATACGCAGGATATTAGATAGCGACGACGAAACAGAAAGTCTTGATGAAGTTCGAACGAGTTAACACTATAAAGTCCATTTTACGAAAAAAGTCCCCTGGGAGCGGCGCCACTTGTCATACAAATAGGCTTTCTATCTCTTTCCCACTCATTACGTAGACTGCCATGTCATTTTAGTTCATCAAAAATCCGGGGGACTCTTTTCGTGAAAAGGACTATATTTTGACAAGATTGGCGACACACTAAGCGAGTGATTTCAAAAATAGGGAAAATTATGAATCATGCGACTCACGAGACGACGTGACTTGCAAAACGAGTAGTTTTGTTTGGACGAAGCGAAAATTCAAAAATAGGTCTCCTGATCTTTCCCTTGTGAAGGAGAATGATTTAAAATATATTCTTCCCAAGCCGACATTAGTTGGTACGTCTTCTAGGCCATTCTATAATTTCTCGATTGATTTTACTTGTCTTGTCATTTATTAGATTAGAAATTAATTATTACCTTTTTATTGTTTTTATGATGATAATACAAATGATTGTTGCTTTAATAATGTTATGTAGGTAGTATATTTATCGTAGGTTGTTAACTGATAAAAATACTAAAATTGTAAACGAAGAGACAGATGATTGAAGATCTTATTATTTAGCAATATACGTCCTAAGAGTCGTGTTGATTTTTTGTTATTATTTGTAATAAAAAGAATTACTAATAACTTAGAAATGGGCGTTTTCTTTTCTTATAAATATTGCCGAGTCAGTGTGTACCACTAGAGCCACTGTGTACGACGGCAGTGAGTCAGTGTGTACACCTAGTTGTCCACAGTGGCTCAATTATCATTTTTTTGTTTTAGGTTCCTACTTTGACATAAGTAGTAAATAATGAAGATTCATGAGTGCTCAGTTACAGTTTAATAGTGTATCTAAAATGTCAGCAAATTTTAGGCCAATATTAAAGCGATATCAATTTTTTTTAAGCTTTTGAAAAAAAGTGAGTCACTGTTGCCTCCATGACCCTACTTATTTATGCATCTAAAATACATTTCGTTTCTTCAAAACTTCTTTTGAATTTTGAAAGTTGTTCTATAGTATTTGTAATAAACACAAACTACAAATAAATACACATAATAGTTTCAGTGTGTTGTGCTGCGGAAAACTTTAAAAAAAAGTTATCTTTATAAAATCAATTCCAGGGGAAATAATACAGCTGATAAATGGTAAAACTTTATACTACCGACACGGCCATACGTACTACGAGAAAGCGGCACTGAAAAAGGGTCTGGTGAAGAGATGGGTCTGCACTCGAGGCTCGGCGTGCAACGCGTATGTGCACCTCGACCAAACGCTGAGCGTGCTCGCCAGCTCGCGCTGTCAGCACAACCACCCGGGAGTCAACTTGATGATGATGCCCAGCGGGAAATACGTCAAAATCTAGCTGTTGAGCATCGTCATTACAGTCTACTCGGATGTTTGCGTTAAAGGGTCTCGTGTGAAACGTGCGAGAGAAAAATAAATCGAGAGCTAGATGGTAGTCATCGTTATCGTCATAAGAACAATTTCTAACAATGATTTTATAAAGTTCCTATTTGAAATATTTTTTGTTAACTAAAATATATACCTGACTCCATTTAAAATAACTTAAAACAGGCATTTACAATTATTGATGAACAAAAATATTAGATTTACATCTATCCATCATTACTGATGTAACAACCTTGGAAAGCTTTGGATATTTTATTAAACTACGTGTAAAAACAAATGATTTTTTATATCCGTTTTATACACACTCTATACACTAGAAGATATCTATGCGAAATGTTCCTTAGTAAAATTCACTATTAAAAATCAAAATATTAAGGTGTCAATATTTTTAAATATGAAAAAAGTAGGTAGGTACATGTCTGTCATTCAAAGTACATAGTAATATTTATAGCTGATTGCGATTTGACAATAAAATAAATTAGTAAAAACCTGCCTTACAAGTGTTTTGCATATAGAGGTTTGCGTCGTTATAGCTGTAGTTATGACTTACTTTGCGCTTGTTTATCAAAATGGTAGCATACACAAGTTTTATCATAATTTGTTTAAATGAATTGTTATTTTCAGATATGTACTGCCCTATGGCAAGGCCAAATGAATCAACGGTGAAACTATTAAACTGGTTTTTAAGCACTAGAACATATAATGCCCCGTTAGATGCTTGCAGTTCTGGATTTTCGGTTACGCAAGAACATGAGAATATATCTAATAGAGAATTCGAACACAGTGCTTCTAGCGACAACATGGTCGCTACATGCGCAGATAAGAATTTGAAGAATAAAGACTTAGATGGGCGTAGGCGCATGCGTTCCGGAGGTGGTAAAGTTAGAGAGATGGGTCGGCGTTGTGAGTCAGACTTTTGCAAAAAGAGTCGCACGAGACATTGTGACGATGTATCGGAAGAACAAAGGATTGCGGTTTTCAACATGTTCTGGAGAAAGATGAATTATGAGCAGCGCAAAATATTCGTGATTGGACATGTAATACGTAAAGAAAAGGCGAGATCTAGACTATTGACCCCGCATTCCAGACGTAGTTGCTCCTTTCAGTATTCATTAACCGTGAAGGAGCCTAATGGGACTTACACTGTCAAACAGGTCTGCAAGAATATGTTTCTAAAAACTCTGTCTATTGGGGAACGTACCGTTGATTACTGGATATCTAATATAGAATAAAATTTAATGAATCTCGGTAATTGCATCGTAAAGATTAAGGCCCAGTTCAGACACGGCGGAGTCCGCGCGTTTTCCGCCGTTTCTAAACCGGGCCTAAGAAGATCCGCTTATAACTTGCATCAGTTTTTCAGTTCAGGCTTCCGTGGCCAAATGGCTAAAAGAAAACGATCCTCATGTGACAACCACTATTTTCGAAACTACCTATAAGAATTATACTTCCAAAATTAAGTAGATAGGTAGATGTTTTGTTCTGTGACCACATTCAGATTTCTACGTAGAGAAATAAAAAATAAATGTTGACTTAAAAAAACTTTTTATCTAAACTTTGCGTATGTATGTATGGAATCGATTTGTCTTCAAAAATATTTAAGCTTTTTAATATCACCTTCTTACATATATTTAACAATAAAATACTCAGCTTTTTATTGCGGTCAAAAGCCATATAACTGAAAAGCTCAATAAGGTAAGTATGAAAAGTTATAAGTCTGTAACAACTCTATTTATTTTCAAGTGAGTTATTCTTTTCAAAGATTTTTTTTTATACTAAAAAACACTTTACTTGATAGTATTGCTTTGACAACTAGCTAACGATAGCCGAAGGCATCTCCCAACACACCTTAACTCGAGTCTCCCTCCAGTACTCCAAATCTCTGTTCATGGACTTAGGGCTTGGCACTATTTTGGGATAGCCTGTATATCTACGCGTAAGATGAGCTTATAGAATACAGATCTTCAAAGAATGGGGGCTATTGCGTGTGAAAAATCAGCTCAGTGGCGTACTTTTAGACTGAAGGTCCAACTTCACAGCCATTGGTTATTTAGTGACATTTCGATGTCTCACATCAAAATAACCAATCCCCGATGGACCTCAGTTCTACAGTTCGCCATCTAGTAGATTTTTCACACGAGATAGCCCCCACTGTCAAGAAATAATTCTTATATTAATTTCCAGCTGAAATTATTGAACTTACAAACGGCAAGCAGGTGCTTCTTCACTTAGGATACACATATTACAAAAGGTGTACGATTAAGAAGGGCATGGCGATGAGGTGGTCGTGCACTAACTCCACGATGTGTGCCGCATATCTGCACTTAGACCATGAGATGAACGTGCTTCAGAGTTCTAAGATTGCGCATACGCATATGGCCAAGACCTATCATAGGACCTCCACTGGGAAATATATTAAGGTTTAGACGTTGTCTCTGGTGTCACTATTAGGCATACGAAAATGATAACACAGACTGAGAAGAGTCTTTAATTTTCACAAATGAGTTATATTTACAATAAAACATTTAAAAATACTCTATCTCTCTATTATTTAATTCCAAAAAATGACTAAAATCCCTTATGTCACTAAATCCAGATTGTTTTATGTCGCATTTATTATTTCCAGCGGAACTAGTTACCTTGACTACTGGGAGGAAGCTTATCATGTTTGAAGAGCATACATACAGAAATTTTGCGTGTTATTCAAAGAACTCTTTCAAATGGATATGTACCGAAACTGGTTGCAAGGCGTACATGGTCGTCTCCATTAATCTAGACATTGAGAAGATTGTGCACCAGCATAACCATAGCCCTCCTAAATACAAGGCAATTAAGAAGATTAAACAGAAGACGTAACGTTTTCACAACTCCAGAATTTGGTTTAGGAGTAACTTCCTTCCTAGCCTTAATATTAACTAATTCAATAAAAATGTGATCAAAGTGGATTCATAAATTTTAACATTCTCACAATTTATTGTGTGTTTATTTGTTTCATATTGTTGTTCGATTTTAAAAACTATGTAAATTTCGAACATATTTGTACTGATACTTTTGCAAATAAAGAAATCGTGAATAGCCTTATGTTTTACTTGATCAGTAATTATGACAATGTGAATTATTTAACCATTTATTACTAACACTATTTAACTCGTAGAACTAATCCGAATTCGTAAATAATGTAGAGGCCACGTCTCCGTTCTACTAACGGTTGCAAATGCTTAGCTTGACGGAGTTAGGGTTCCCAATAACGTACTAACCCACTAACATTTCAGTGAACATATTCATGACCGCACGAGGCAAGGAGCGCCTGATCTACAGGAACTATACTTACTACAAGCAGAGCAGGACCCGGAGCGGGTTCCGGTGGGGCTGCACAAAGAACAGGTGGCATAGGTGCAAGGCGTACCTGCACTTGGCAGACGATATGACCATCGTCAGGAGTAACATGGAACACACGCATAGCGCGTTTGGCACGCTAGTTCGCAAGCTTCACTAGTCTTCGAACTTCATTAGATCGTAGTGGGTCGCGTGTGAAATATCCGCTAGATCGTGTACAGTTGGACTGGGTCCAAATTCAACAGCATTGGTTGTTTCGTTAGTCAAATTGACATTTTGACATATCACGATCTGTAAAAATAACCTGTCAGATGGACCTCTGTTCTATAGTAGTATTTACACACGATTTGCATAAAGCTTCCTTCAAAAGTACGGCGAGTATTATTAGTAAAGTATATAATTTACCCTCTTTTCTTTTACATGCGTTAAAGAATCCTAGCATGCTTATGTTTGTGTTATGGTCATTCTATTTTGCTCGCCGAACGACTTTAGGCTAATATAAATAGGCTAAAATAATCATCAACACATTTCTATTTGTTTCTCTTTTTCATGTGGTTGTAAATAAAACATGTTTAATCTTGTAAATAATAGGTAATTTTCACCAAAAATATTAATAGTGTAGTTGATTTGATTCATTGTCAATAGTTCAATAAAATCGTTCACAATGCACAGTCTTATAAGATTCTACAATAGTTGTTAATCTACGCTATGTTAAATATGTTTTCTTTTATGAAATGTTACAAGAAATGTAGATTTATACAATTTACTTCCCTAGTCTTGTTATTTTTGTGATTGATTATATGTGATGATATTTAGTTTAGTGCCATTTTTGTTAAAAAGCCGGCAATGCATCAGCGACTCACGCGCTTGCTCAATTGTCGCCTCTGTTGTTTAAAATTGTATGTTGTATTGTCATTTATACCAAGAAGGTGCACATGGCACTGGAGATTTAATTATTTGTTTTACAGTCACAATTACATGGTAATAATTCGTATTACGTAATATTAATTCAAATGATGCTTATATTTTGCCTTAGTACTTTAAATTCTAGTCGATTATATTTAAGATCTCGAATATACGTGCTCTATTTTATTTTTAAATACATGGTTGTTTTTACCGAAACTTTTTTCTTTACATGTTCTTATTAATTTTCATCAAATCAAATCGTATGCAGTAACAATACGTTTTGATGACGTATTTTAAGCGTATTTTTGGTGGTAAGTGAATGAAACACAAAAAAACCAATGGTTAAATTTTGTTGTAGAATATAGAAGATGTTGATGCTTTCCAGCTGCTTTAACTTTCAATATATTTCTGAGTAAATATGTATAACAGGAAAGCGAATATGAAAGGAAATGTACTCAAGAAAAGAATAGCAAGCAATTTTTAGTCAACCTATAAAAAGTCTAGATAACAAAATCCAACATTAGCGCACACAAACAACTGAAACACAAATATCGTAAATTAACTGCAAACGTGGTGGCTTAATTTCAGCTAACTTTATCACGACAACGCGAGGCACCAAGCTTCTCTTGCTGAACGATTACACATACTTCAGAAGCGGGCCCATCCGAGCTGGCGGGGCCCGGTACAGCTGCTCCAGCTCAGTGAGCAAGGGCTGCAAGTCCTACCTCCACGTCGACAGCAGCGACACCATCATAATGAGCGTCATCACCCACAATCATCCGCCTTTGAAATATGTCGTTACCAAGACTGGGCATTACATTAAGGTCTAAGCCTCTGGCTTAAGTGCTTGGTAATGCTTTAATAGTAGACATGGCGGACATACTTAAACAGATATTTTATAACCCATCGTAAAACATGTCCGTACATAAGTATGTATTAGGTATTTATTTCTATAGTCAATTCGGTGGCGTTGTGAAGTATATGATAATATACATACATAATATTTACGTATTCTTTCTCTTATGTATAAGTATATTATTTGGACGAATAAACATTTAAGATCTCTTAAATCATCTCTTAAATTCTAACACATATTTTACCGATCGTCCGTTTTAGGCTTTAAGTTTTACCGAACTTATAAATAAAAGTTATTTATTTCAGTTCGGACTAAAATGTTAAAAACATCTCATTTGAAGAAAGATTTACCACCAAGTTTACTACCAATTTCTTTGGATTCAGTAAAAGGTGCGTATTTCTAATGGTTCCAGATGAATAATAAGTAACAACTTAATTTATTAAAAAAGTATTTGTTTCAGCATCTTGGTCAAATTTACCACAAGGTGGTAACATGAAGACGAGTTTTCCTCCTCCAATCGCAGCAAGTGATCTGGGAACACATCAAGGTGCGTATCTTTTACAGTTTTTGTTTATAATCATTTTCTTTGTGTACATTTTCTGTTGAATTTGAAATGAGTATTCTGGTTCTACAAAACAATCATGTACCGGATATTCGTAAGTTGAATTTCAAATATTTACCTTGTCATTATTTCTAGTAGCAATATGTGAAGACGTGCAGTGGGGGCATGCTGCTGATCTACGATGGCTACACATACAGCCGGAACGGCAACATCCGCAAAGGGGGCCATAGATTCGCCTGCTCAAAGATGCTGAAGAACTGCAAGGCCCATATCCATATGTCACTCTTCGGTGAAATTTTAAAAGCAGAAACAGAACATAACCATGAACCACCATCCTATTTTATCACAAATGACGGATATATTATTAAAAGATAAGTTTTTGATGTGGAGCGAATAATTTTCGTCACTGGTTTCGCATCTCAGAATGAGTATGATCTTGGCACTGAATCTCCTACTGGCCACTTAAAGCTCACTTTATTATAAGTATTTCTGATCTTTGGCTATTTGATCGATTGAGCATTTGAGAACTACATTCTGCGTTTCTCACAACATAATCATCTGAAATGACCTACGAATAAGTGATACGAGTAGTATTGAATACGAAGTTTTCCGGATTCATGGGATCCCAAATGCTCTTTTATGATTTTGTCTAATTTGTTAGCATTGATAATACACCATGTAACTTAGAATGCTATTTTTGCTATTTGTCTGTGATTTATTATAGTATTTGTGTGAAGTAGCGGTTTAGAATTTGTTGTTATTTTTTATCGTTTATTGAACTGTGTAACTATCGTTATGTTGATTTAGTATGATGAAGTTGATTTAAAGTATGGTCGAAGAGTTAATTTTGTACCTACGTATGTTATTAGATTCTAAAGCAAGATTCCTGATTGTTAGTACATAATAAATTAATACAATATTAATGTTTTTGGTTGTAACTAAAGTCCTTTGTATCCCAGGTTGTCCTGCAGTAATAGGTAGGTACATCTAATAAGAATTTGTTTGTTTTTTTTAAGTTTTATTGCTGTAAGAACGAATACTACAGTTTCTTGTTTACCAATGATATATATTTCTGTTAGTATACCATCTGTTTTAAAACTCTTAGGGCCTCGTTCACCACCTACGAGTAAAGTGTCAAGTAATTTACTTGTCAATTATAGTGGGTTTAGAGAAAATTGCGTTGACCCTGTGGGTTTCTACTATAATACGAGTTAGCTACTTACTTCCATCAGCTCAATGTATGTATAGGAGATTTACAAGTAACTTACATTCCAGGGTCATCACAAAAACACGCCGTTAAAGCGGAGCGCTCAGGACCATCACGTGGAGACCCAATAAAAGTAGGGCAGCCAGGGCCATCACACGAAGACCCCGCTAAAGTTGAGCTTCCAGGGCCATCGCACGAAGATCCCGAACCGCTTTACATGAAGAGAGGGGGTGGTACTGTCCTTCTGCATCAGGGACACCAGTACATCAAGAAAAGGAATCACCCAGGAGGAGCCTCACACTGGTACTGCTGTGGGAAAAAGAAAATTGACTGTCGTGGAAGAATCAAACTACAAGTAAGTAAATACATAATATAAGTAAGGTTTTGCAACGTTTTAATGTAATATTAGAGACATTTCTTAAAGTAAAGAAATGTATCTAAAATCTTATGTACCACTTACCAGTTTGCAAGAAGCCCTAACAAGCTTTTTAGGGTACCTACATAAAAGGAAAAACCGTCCCTACCAATATCACTTGTTGTGTGTCAAGTTCCTTTATTGCGGGAACGCATGAAGAAGTCGAGTTGAAATGTAAACCGTATACAAGTCTTTACCAGTCTTCTGATGTTGTAAAAAAATCAACTTCTAAGTTTACGTATAAAAATAAAAATTTGTAAATCGTGAAATTTTCTACACAAAAGATGTTAATCCAGCTTGTTCGGACTTATTTTGTCTGGACTATTGTTCATAATGCACTCTACATAGACATCAATAAAATGGTAAATCTTTTTCTTTTTCAGAATAACCGCGTTTTCACTCTCAAGGAACATTCACCCAAATGCCCCGCTGACTTCGTTAAGAATGAGATAGATAAATTTATTTCTGACTTCAAAGAACAAATAATGACGTATTCTTCTATGTCAGATGTAACCCTAGGCGGAGCTTACAAGGCTGCTGCGGATTCCCTTATCATCGCCGGTGTGGACAAGGAAAAAATTCCTTCGTTCAATAGCATTAAGAGCTCTTTGTATAGACATAAAATTGGAGTTGAAAATAAAATGAACGCTGCTGTAGAATCTGAAGAAACGATTGATGTCTCCGACTATTTATACATTTCTCAAATATCACCGGAGTAATAAGATGAAACTTATGTACTCGTAGATGTAGTTATCTCTTGTTCGATAATGTTTGATTTGTCATGTAATAATCTTAATCAATAAAGAGTCGATATTATTCGTCGTTTTTATTTTCCCAAACCGAATGTAATAGATTCATCCTGTCTGTCCGTCCGTCACTGTTTGCTTATTATCATTCTGCATTGAAAAATCATAGAAATACCTATCATAAATATTATATGATCAATCTTATCTATTATTCATTCTCTAGTTGGTACCTCTAATTAATTTTGTTGTGATAAACGTTATAGGACGATGTTAGTCTACCAACATGAGACTATCAGATTAATTTCACTGCTATTCTATTATGACACAGTATAACAAGCTTTCCTTAAAGTAGCCCGACGCCTTTGAAATTAGGCGAAACCAAAAAAAATCTTGTCACATTATGTATTCTAATAAATAAAGCTAACCTAACCTGTAAATAAAGCTGAATTTAAAATGGATGAGGTTTCGCACTTTTACGACAACGATAAAAAATCATTCGGTCATGTGTCATTTCAATATTCCAGCATCATTGCCTGCTGACGCCATAAATGCAGAGAATGATCTAATCTACATTAAAAGAAGATGTGGAAACGTTCTTCTGTATCAGGGATACCAGTACACATTAAAGAGGAAAAACAAAAAAGGTTCCGCTGTGTGGCGCTGTTCTGAGGTGAAAAAAATTAAATGCAACGGAAGAATGACTATTAAGGTACGATAAACGTTAATATAAATAATAATCTTACTGACACCCAAAAGAGGGCCTCTGCTTTAATTTGTTAGTTTTTAACACATCATTAAATATATTCATTTGAAAACAACGCCGCAACGGTTAAATTTTTTTGTCAGATATGCTAGCTTTCATCTCATCATAGAAACCGAAAGTGTCACGTGGTGTCACCGCCTAATATGAGGGCTTCATTCGCAAAAGGCATTTGTCATTTTCGGAATTTAAAACCAATTAATATTCATTATGGTTGAAAATAAAATAAAACATAAATTTTTTCGATGTTCGAAATTCACAACATCTAGGAATAGCTTTAAAATTACTATAGCTTCTTACAGTGATACGAGTAACACTGCACTGTTAAAATCACTATTTGACTCGTTTTCAGTATGGAATTGTGTATCTGAATGATTTGACCCTAAAATTATGTTATGTTTTCCACAAGAATGTTCTTTCACTTTACTTGTGTTTTTTTTATTTCAGGGTTCCTATGTGTATGGAGTGAACAAGCACATCAGCGAATGTCACGCGGACTTCGCCAAGAATAAAATAGATAAGTGTATCGCTGACTTCAGGGAGCAAATGATCACGACACCCAGGTCGGACATATCTCTAGCCGCAGCCTACAAGGCTGCTATAGATTCGTTGGACCTCTCAAGTTATGACAAGGCTAATAAAGTCCCTGTGTTTAATAATATTAAAAGTGCAATATATACAAATATGTATAAGTATAAATCTGAAATCGAAAATATGGATACAACACACTTCGTAAGCATGTGAATTGTTTCAGAAATAATTGACTCTTCTCTCATCTGATCTAGTATGATGATAGAGTCAAATATATCTACACTGTGAATACTTTATCATAGTAGATTTTTATTTTGTTTATTGAATGGTGGACTTTGAAAACTAATTCTTGTAACTATCAAACTATCCCCTTTGCTTGCATACGCACTGAACTGTGCTTTGTGTGTCTCTTTCGTGTGAAAGGGACGAAGATAAAGATTCGATTGTGATTCTGTTTTCGGAGTACGCTCTGAGATTATCGTCCACAAGTCTTTGTATATTTCTTAGAACTTCTTTATTTATCTTAGAAAGTGAACTAAAGTAATATTTGTGACATTACGATGTGATATCTTTTATTTCTTTTACCCAACTTATTACTCGTAGCAAAAGGTTTAATTTACACCCCTCGACAAATATTCGTGTGATGAAAACTTGTGTTTATTCCGTGTCTGGGTGTAAAGTATCGTATTTGTAAGTCCTCTGCTGTCTGATATCCGTAACACGAGTGATTAAGCTACTCAGTACCGAATCAAGTCAATGTTTGAGATTTTTATGATTTAATTTTTATGATTATGATAATTTAGTTAAATGGATCTTGATTTCACATTAACGTTAATTATGTTGCATTCATGGTCATATGCTGTTTCAATATTTCCAGGGACATTGCCCTGATGACGCCAAAAATGTAGGCGATGATCTAATCTATATCAAAAGAAGAAGTGGCAATGTACTTCTGTATGATGGATACCAATACACTCTCAAGAAGAAATACAAAAATGGTTCCTCTCTGTGGTACTGTAATACGTTGAAGAAAACCAAATGCAGGGGAAGAATCACTGTGAAAGTAAGTTGTTTTTATTTCATAGGTAGGATAGATTCAAGGCTGCGTTATAAGTGAAATGGAGCGGTTTGAAATCCGCCAATAGGATTCCATAAAAACTCCGCTTCTCAATGAGCAAGCTTCTTCTATTGGTGGATTTCACTCCGCTCCGCTTCAATAGAATTTCCCCTCTCTTCCGATTGGGCCTCTGGAATGAGGATTCCAGAGGCCCAATGAGTTTGCGCTGTGTTTCGCCGAGTGAGTGAGGACTCACTCGGCGAAACACAGCGCCAGCACTGCTACGCGCCGGTTACTTATGAGGCCGTAGCATCCCTCCGGTAGAGCCTTTTCATTCATACCGAAGCATAGCTTTCCTATGTTTATGATTGTACTTGGAAGAAGTTCTATGTACTGCTAATAGACAATACGTTATTAGAGTTTAATTTTTTAATGGACTGCAGTGAAATTAACCATGAATACTTTGATTTTCCAGGGTCCCTATGTATTTGGAGTGAAAGAGCACTTGACGGAATGTCTTGCAGACTTCGCCAAAAATGTAATAGACAAGTTTATCGCTGACTTCAAAGAATATATTGTCACGTCGTGTGGTTCGGACGTACCTTTAGCTGCAGCTTACAAGGCCGGAGTGGATTCCTTGAACCTCTCGAGCTTTGACAGGGCCAATAAAGTCCCAACGTTTAGTAGTATCAAAAGTTCACTTTATAAACAAAGGAATGAGATGAAATCTGCAATTGAAAAATTTGTAAGTGTGTAAGTGTTTCAAAGGAAACTGGTTGTTCTGTGATCGTATAACACGACATACTTATCTACTTTTCCTTATGTAAACTGTACTCTACATTTGTGAGGGCAGTACGGCAATGTAAAGTCTGAATTATAGATGAAGTGGCTTTAATTTTTTTTTATTCGTGACATTATGGACCATGTTTTATTTCTTGTATCTGCACCACCATACAGATTTTCTCTAATAATAAAGCATTTGACTGGCATATTGCTATTTTCCTTTTATCAATATGAGCCAATAAACCATTTCAGTTCTGGCTCGATCCATTAAACAATTAACCATTACCTTCGCTTCCAACAATTCCTCAGGTATCCTCGTGAGTCGTCCCAACGGACTAGGGTTCATGTTTAACGGGTACATGTTCTACAGACACTTGCGGGTGAAGAACGGCTTCCGCTGGCGGTGCTCCAGGTTCCGCGCCACGGAGCCTTGCAGGGCGTTCCTGCACCTGGACCAGGCCAACCAAGTAACCAAAGCAATGCTCAACCATTCTCACCCGTTCCCGGAGTTTGAGGTCACTCCTGACGGGATGTATGTGGCCGTCTGACTATAAATGACATCAAAAATGAAAAATTGCACCAAAAAATACAACTCAATACTGTAAGGAAAAAAAAAATTAAGAAGTCTAGCAGTGAATTTCCTGAAGGAACCATTAAGGCTGCTTTTTCACCAGAGCTGTGCGAGGTAGCTAAGCGGTGTGCTAGGAAAACATCCACCAATAGAAACACCTCATTTTCCTAGCCTCGCTCAGCTATTGGTGGATTTTTCCTCGCACACCGCTTCACTACAAGCTCTGATGGAAAAGCAGCCTGAGGCAAATAATTTTCAAGCAAGGGGTAAAGTAAGTAATGAAGAAAATGTTTTTATAAGGGTAGTGAAATTGCTAGTTAAAAACTAGAAAGGAAACATGTACAAGAAACAAATGTAACAATGACACTATAATCGTAACAGTTCTCGGAAACCCTTTTGGTTAAAGTGACCCAGATATCGACTTTGAGCTTAGAGGCTAATTCATCGCACTTTTCAATGCAATAACCCCATTTTTTGGGGCTATAGTACCTACTTAAGCCATAAAAATGACTTTAGTTTCTTTATTATTCTCCCCGTTGCAAATCTTGATCTTTTTTTATTAAATGGGTCAAAAAGTATGAGAACTTGACATTTGCAACAGTATGTCAGTTACAATCTACGGTACTCGCAGATGGTATAAACTCGTGTATTTGATTTAGATTCGTCAGTATTACAAGGCGTAGGCGCACCTAGTATACATTAATTTTCCCGTGATCTCATGTATTTTCTTGTGTTTTTGTTGATACCCATTTTTTAGTTTTCTATTTTGTTTATATTACAAGATAAATGTAATGTAGGTACTTAAAGACTGTAAACTTGTTAAAAAAACAATAATATTATGACATTAAATCATTTTACCTTTGTGCCCATTGTTTTTATTTCTATATACCTACATATATAGAACACATGTTTCTGTCATTCTGAATCACTTAGTCTATTGATTTTATGGCCCCGTAGTTCTTGGCATCCGACATTAGAAAAAGCGATTATTCTGTCTTTTCGAGTTCGACCTACAAAAACTACCATGTATATTTATCGTAATCCAATAAGTTAAAGTAATATAATTAATATTGGTTAATTAAGTTTAGTTATTGATAAAATCTGCCTTCATATTATCCATCGAACTATCGAGTTAATACCAATTTGATAATATTTTCAGGTCAGAAGCAAATAGTCGTAGGAGGTGTATTTGAAGGGCCGACAGGAACCAAGATGTTAATATTTAAAGGATTCGTCTACCACGAAGGGAAGCTGGACAACAAAAAGGGCATAGTGCGGTGGATGTGTGCCGAGGGGCCCACGTGCCCCGCCTACGTGGTCATCAACATCGTCAACCATCAAATAGAGAATCGAAACAAACACAACCATGAAGCAAAACCGGCCATGCTGAGCTCGGCGTTCAAGGCTTCGATGTAGATAAATATTTTGAAATCTATGTCTTTGAGTTAATGTCTAATATAGTAAATAATGTTGTAAAGATTTCGAAGCCGAATTTCGAGAACCACGCAGAAGCATGAATCGAATGAAAGAATGTGAATTATTTCCTTTATACAATAGGATAGAATTTGTCTTTTAAAGTCAATTCTTCGAAGATAAGCTTCTTGACACTTCATGTTTCTAAAAATATACATGTTTGATAAATGTTCATCCAATAGTATACGAGTAACTTAGCTATTCCTGAAACTTTATATTACCTTGTTTTTTATAAATTTTGGAGTATTTTATTCCAACAACAATTACTGTATTGAGTCAAGATTCGGTCTATAAAATGGTTTATTTTTAATTAATTGTACCAGCGGATCTTATATCTTTAAAATATTTAATTTGAATTATATTATTTCATGTACCCCTATAAACACTGTAGGTAGATACATTATTATTCTACTTTTAACAAGTGTACAAGTCTGTTATTTGGTGTCGTCTAGGAATAAAATTAACGTTTAAAATTGAATATTGGTTAAGTACCTACCTAGATGTAAATTGGTTATGAAATGTGTGAATTAATGTTAACATTTAAAGTTGATGGGATTAGAAGGTACTTTATGTAAGTTAATGATAAATAGGTATTAGTTAAAACATTTAAATGTGATTGTATATGTATTTATAGTGATAAAATAGCTGCTCTTGAGGTTGCTATTACAAATGTTGATATGTCTATTGAGTCAAATATTATAAATCTCTTGTACATAAATTCCCAAAATCGGCCATTATTAATTATTAGTAATCTGCATTGTCATCCATAAATATTTGTATTTTTATTGTTCAAAACTAAAGTAGTTCTGGAAAATGTACTGTGGTCTTACATCTGGTTCTTAAAAGACTTAAGGCATTGTTAACTCAATAGACGTGATAGAGGAATTGTGACATTCTTGCCACAACTTTTTAAATATTATTTGACAAGATTTAGGTAGGTATGTCTTTTAAGACTAGATGTGGGTAATATGGTTATTCTGGTTTTTGATATAAAATACCTACATAGTTACAAGTAAATTTGTTGCTTTAATTGTAAGTTATACATTTTCTTACTTTTTTTAATATTATTAAGAAGTTATTTTTAACGAGCGAGAATTTTAAGAATTTTCTGGTCCAATCGGCTTAGTAGTTAATTTTTTTCCAAATGCTATTTAGTATGTAATTCTTCATCTTATTTTTTTCTTAAATGATTTTATTATTAAATGGATTGTTAGTACTGTCAAGTTTTATTATACTCGTACTATACCAATCCAAGACGTAAAAGTAACTTGGTCTATTGAATGAAATTCGCGAAAAACTTTGTAAACGTTGGACTGTAGTTCGCTAGGTTGACGCTAATAAAATTCTGATATTTGCAGAAAACTAATTATATAGGAAAAAACAAAATTATAATATACCTATCACATAGAAAACATAAACAATAAAGGACGCTGATCTAGCCGTCGATCCTCAATAACTTACTGTTGCTCTCAGAGACGTCATTTAACCTTAACGTTTAAGGCCCAGACAGCAGACACAATAGAAAATCAATTGTGTTTGCCTTTTAAAAGGCATTTGGGTCGCACAATGTTAATAATGTTCATTATCTTAATTAAGGATTGAATTTATGCGTATTCATATAATTGTCGATATTTTTTTTAAGTCTATGAGTTTCGTAAGTCTTTGAGTGCAGTAGTTAATCTGCTATTCCATACATAACCACATTTTGTGGGCGTCAGCTTTCTGTCTTCAATATCGATCTACGTGCACGTGACAAAATCTGGTAATCTGTGGGTTATATCAGTATCCCTTGATCCGTCCTTGGCATGAGGACTGTTCGTTTTGATCTACAATTTTGAAATTAGATATTGACACTAGATACGAATATTGTCATGTATCAGTGTCCCATTGTGTAAGAAATCAACCAAAATAGATCTGGTCCATAACAGATAACTAAAAGCTAGTAATTTGTATAAAAGTTTTTTGTTCCAATGAGTTTGTTTGCAAGTTGTCCTTTTATTTTTTTACTTACTTATGTAAAATATTGTATATAAGTAGTTGTTTATTTTGGAAATAGATGGTAATTAATTAGATAATGTGATTATAGATAGTCATTGTTATAATATGCTGTTATTTTGATTAACATTTTGCTTTTTGAAGTAATAAATAAATTTTATTGTAATTGTTTCATATTAATTTCTACTAAATAAAAATATAATTGATTATAGCCATTTTAGTTCCTGCTGATTGATTTTTAACGCCCGGTCTTTCTACCAAGGCAGTCAAATTGGCGGCAAAGCAATTTCATTGTTAAATATTTCACAAACAATGTTTTTATTCTTTTCATACGTTATGACTTTTCCTAAACGAAAAAAAATAACAATATGTTGACATAATATGAGTTTCGATGACAAATACCTACTAAGACCGCCCACCGTCAACGTCACCGCATACATAATATGTAGGTGGCGATAAAAATGGTACACAACGATTTCTTAATGAAATCCGAGACCGATATACCCTTACTACCTATCAAGGAAAACCAGGAAAAAAAGATTTTGAGTACTCTACACCCCAACAACCTAAGCATAGGTACTGATAAAAAAAAGCTGCCTGAAACAGTTGAATTTTATAATGCAACAAAGTTTGGTGTAGACATCATCGATCAAATGGCACGCAAATACACCGTCGAGTATGTAAGAACTAAAAGTTGGAGATGGCCTGTTCACGTTTTTTACAATAGACTTGATTTAGCAGCTATAAACTCGTGGATTCTATATCAAAAAGTCACATGAATAAAAATTTCTCATTATGATTTTATCCTTCAACTAGTGAGGCGAGCTACGTGAAGAGTATGTGAGAAACAAATCCACTTCAACTGCGACTCAGAGACATGAAACATGTGAACCTTGTACTACAAACATTAGGAGGCGGCAATGTCAAATCAATAGAAATTGTAAAAAAAATAAAACATGGGAAAACTGCACTATCTGTAAAAAAGCTGTTTGTGGAAAATGTATAAAAGAGTCTAAAAAAACTATTACTTGTTACAAATGTTACTAACTTTAATGCTAAATTGCTTACGACTAATAAAAAATAAATTTGTATTATTTATTTATTTAAAATCTGTAATAATTTCATAAGTATTCTCACTTAATTTCTAGTACCGTCAAATTGACCGCTGCGGTCTTCGAAGGTATAGCATGAAGCCCGGCCCTTAAAGTGTTAACTCTGTCCAATCATAGTCTAAATACCTACTGATTCTAAAATAGCGGGCAGGCATTTTTATCTATCTGTATTGTCCATAAATTGATTAAAGCGCCACAGTAGCGTGGCAGCAACAGACATTTTATTTTCCTTATATATTTTTTTCATGAAAGCTTGCATCATATCACCCATATTCTTTGCAGTGAAGGAGATAATGTTGCAAAACGGTAAGCAGTACCTAATGTACGACGGGTATACATACTACCGGCACATGGCGGTGAGGACCGGGTACCGCTGGAGCTGCACGCACTCGTCCAAGTGCCACGCCAAGCTGATGATGACGGTGGACAACAAGCTTCTTGCGGCAGTTGGCGACCACGCGCACGCTCGGCGGAGGTACCATGTGATGGCTAATGGATTATACGTTAGAGTTTAAGAATTTAATCATAGAACCAATCTCCCAATGATAGAGAATGTAAGGCATTAAGTCCGCTTATTTTACTTTTTATATCCTGCAATAAACAATAAATAAATAAATAATCATGCCCATCTGAAGACCACATTTATAAAACGGACAGCTAAAGAGTGGAACTCGCTGCCGGAGTCTGCTTTTCCCGACCACTTTAATCTGGACATACTTCAAGGCAGCATGAACAAGTATCTTCTATACAAACTCATTGTTACTTTCCATCAGATGCGATTGTAGGTCTAGCTATAGTTTAATAATAAAAAAAAGATCATAGAAGACCGACGTGAAACAGCGTCTACGCTATGCTTAATCGGGGGAATGGCGGTTAAAAGCTTGACAGCGCACTTTTGTCTCCACTAGTGTCTATGGGCGGCGGCAATCGCTTATCTTCAGGTGTCCCGTCGGCTCATCTGCCGCCGTCTGTCACATTAAAAAAAGATGGATCGTCCATCGGCGGTTCACAACCATTTTCAAGCTCGGCAGAAGTTCCTTGTGCTAGGTCTAAAGTTAGTCATGGTTGGATACTGATGTTGTCACGTTTGTCTAAATGACAACATCATTTTTAAATCATGTTTAACTAGTCTCTGTTTTGTAATTAGGAGGTTAGAGTTTAAGGAATTCATAGGACTAGTAGTAGCATTTTTATTGAATAAGTGCTAATAATGCATCCATAATTATTATATGAAATATTTTCTTTTTACCGATATATATTTAAGTTCTTATTAAAGCTGTGCTTTAGATACAAATGTAATTATTTAGAAGTTAAGAATTTAAGTTAGACTTTTTTTAATAATTTGTATTTAAAAACATGACATATAAATAAATAATTTCAAAATGACTTGATTTTGTAATGGAATTTATTTTTTCGAAATAATGTAGAAATCATTATGAGCCCTCAGCATTGAATAATAAATAAACCGCCTATCTAACCTACCTATCTAATCTATACGTAGATATGTATACATTTACAGACACATACAGACGAAGACATACTTATACATACAGATGAATTGAGAACCTCCTCCTTTTTTGAAGTTGGATAAAAAATAATAGTCTACTCATTAGATATTTCGTCTTGGATTGGAGTCAACTGCAATAATATTATACGTATAAGTATTATATGGATTGGCAAACTCTGTTATTTACCCAGAGACAAACAGCAAATGTAAATAGCCCCACCAATGAATTAGGTGTTTTTCTAAAAGTTTCACGTGTGTTTAGCAGCAGAATTTTTTTTTGCTCCAAGTACTTACGCTAACTGCTAGAAAGCAGATCTGCCCCAACCGGAATTGTTCGAGAATCAACCAAATTAAAATCTAAATGCATAAAGTAAAGTATAATAATATGAAGTTTTTTATTTATACACCCAATGAATAAATGAACCATACAAAACCGAACATCCAATCACTATCCTTAGAAAATGCTTTCAAAACCTAACGTTTCATCGCTAAGACACGTGCAACTGTATCTCGTGAAAACTTCATACAAAAGGTAGGTATGTTATTGTTCTCTCTGTGTGTACTATGGTCTGTACGAAAAATACAGTTAATGCTATGCACTGGTTATTTGATTTTGACATGAACGTCAAAATGTAACCAAAAAAATAATGTAACCACTCGTTGCTGGACCTGATGTCAACGTAACGCCCTCTATCGGATTTTGCATTTGCGAAAACCCTCATTATGTGTTAATTATCGAGAAAATCTGAATTACAGCGAGCGCGCTCTCAGCGTACAATATTTCCTATTCACACTGTAGACGTTTTTACATTTTTACTGATCAACATTAAATTTTTCGACAAAAATAGGCAGGCAGTATACCTTTTACTGACAGCCTGGCCAATGAAGAAAACTGAACAGCCGGAGTGACGCTACTGTGTAGAATTGGAGTGGACACTACAGTTTTAGAGAAATTTACTGTACGAGGTAGCAAATTCTTCTTCTTTGCGTGTCTCTTCAATCATCAAGGTTGACCGCCATTTTCTTGAACCTCTCTATCTTTTTTTTTTATAGAATAGGGGGCAGACGAGCAGCGATTACCGTCGCCCATGAACACCTGCAACACCAGCGGCTTCACAGGTGCGCTGCCGGCCTTTTAGAGAAAGACCTATTATCTTTCGCGAGACTGAAGAGTTATTACGGTCCACTCCCGTATAGGACATTATTTTTTCATCCGTCCAGGACGCCTCTTCCCATCGAATTTGCGTATCATTATAAGTTTGAGTAGACTGACTGACTACCTATCCTGTTTTAGCATATAATTACAAATAGTAGTTTTCAACAAAAACTGTTTCCAGTTCAGTGGATCACCATGTCCAGCGGGAGGAACACACTCCTCTACGACGGGTATACGTTCTTCTTCCGGTACAAGATGAGGACGGGCTTCAAGTGGGTGTGCAGCCTCTTCCCCCGCTGCAAGGCCTTCGTGTGCATCGACGAGAAAGGAAAGGTCATCGGCTCTTCGAATGTCCACACGGATAAGAGGAAAAGACTGATTCGTTGTCCTGATGGAAAGTACTTAAAGGCTTAGTCTGCCAGTGCCAATTTATTTCAATACAGGATGTGTATCGGCAGGGTGGTATTGGTAAACAGTTTAATCGGTAACTTTAACTATCACTTCACAAAATAAACTGCAAATTAAAGTGCCAAATTAACAAGATCATTTTTGACGAACAAAGTGAAAAGCCATACTGCGTGGATGTAAATAAGTCTTTATTTTAATAAAGTTATAATATAGACCGTATTATTTTATTTTATTGATATAATAACACTAAATAGAAATAAGTTTACTCTCATTAATTACAGGACAATTTCGTTATAGTTCAGGATTTGGGATGTCTGGTAATTACAGTAGTAATATTGTTTGTATACTTACTCGTTTATTGTTCATATATTTGTTGATTTCAGTAAATGCTTGGGGAATAGATCCGGTGCCCAAAAGAAAACGTGGCTTATGGTCTCAAAGTGCCCTGCAGAACGCTCTAGATGACGTATTAGTTAACCACATGTCTGAGCATAAAGCCGCATTAAAATATAAAATACCTCGCCGAACCTTAAGAAATCACATTTCTTCTGGAAGCCGGGTGAAACAACTGGGAAGAGCTAGAGTTCTTAGCGACACTCAAGAAAAGGATTTGCTTGAACAAATCAAGAAGACATTAAAAACAGGAGTGCCTTTAACGTCGAAAATTATTCGAAGAGAAGCTTATTCATTTTGTGAGGAACACGGTATCAAACACCAGTTCAATGGCAAACAGTCAACTGCTGGCAAGAAGTGGCTTGAGAGTTTTCTGATGCGGAACAAACACATCCTCAATGTAGTTGAGAATAAGAAAACTAACGAAAAACACTTTTGCCTGGATATATAAAGCAGCTCATAAAGTCTACAATGAACCAAACAATTAAAATCAAGAGGATTATCATTGACATTGAAGGTCGAAAGATAAATTTAGTCGGCTTAGTTTGTGTTAGTTGTTTTGCATGCATTGTCATTTTGCCTAAGCCTAACATAGAGCTAAGCTTAATGGTATGAGCAACTGCATCACCTATGTAAGCTAAGTTGAAGATACAAAGGCTAGGTTATCTTTTGATCTGCAACAATCACCATTACAGTTAATTTAAGTGTAATTTGCTCTCGCCTTTTCTATGACAAATTTATCATCTCGCGCAGAGAGCGCTATTAGTCCTTGAAAAAATGTATGTGCCACTACAAATATATTGATGCCGGAAAACTCGAGGAAACCTAAATCGCCACTGATTCTATTTCAAAAGGATATTAAAAAGTTTCATTCATTCAATTTAAGAGATTGTATTTTCAAAAAGGTTTATTGAAATAAAAAAATATATATATTTTAAATAAAAAAATATGTATCTTTCATTATTTTTCGAAAGCAACAACCCTTGTCAAACTCGTTAACCATATTTCAACCGACTATGCCTAACGTTTATTTGACGGCCTGAATGCTTGATGAGTGTTAAGTGAAATTCTGTATATTAAGGTACAAGTTAAGTTACCCGGTGATGGGAATATGTCACATGTTTTTGAAATAACTCCCCCCGCGACTCGTATTACTTGTATAATTATTTTCGTTTTTTTTTTTCGAATTTCGAATCGGAACTCAAACCTGCCAAAGAGGCGGCTAATCTCCCGCCTAATTACATAATGGCTAGCTATTGAATGACGTATGGCGCCGAATACATTCCGGCCGTTTTTTATTCAGCCGCATTCAAAACGGCCCTGTGTTGGAAAACAGCTAGGCGTAATGTAATACAGCGGATTATACGATCGGGCTGCGACATTTATATTATTTTGAAAAACGAACGTTGCTACACTCCTTGTAAAAAGTAAAGTATCAGTCTATATACTGTCCCGTTGGAGGGCTAAGGTCTCCATCATTAAAATCAAGTCATTGCTACTATGATCTGATTTGGCTTGATCACCAGGCTTGTCTAATGCGGATTGGTGATCACAAACTCTAGCTATGTTCGAAAAATTCGAAACATACTTTTTGCTCGACCCGTTAATCGAACCCAAGACCCCGAGATCACGGACCGGTACTTAAACCACTAGACGATGGGGCGTTGTACTTGTAAACTCGAGTTAATTTCAAAAACATTTATGCTTTTCAGTAATAGCTTGGCGAAAGGATCCGCTGCCGAAAAAAAAGAAGGTCTTATGGTCTCAAAGTGACCTACAGAATGCTTTGGAAGAGATAAAAACTACCAAGGTTTCATACTATAAAGTTGCCTCAAAATATAAAATACCGCCTAGTACATTACGTGACTATGTCACATCTGGCACAAACGTGAGAATACTAGGAAGACCTAGAGTTCTTAGCGGCACTCAAGAGAAGGATTTGGTAGAACGAATCAAGAAATCAGCAAAAATAGGAATCCCATTGAAGAAAACAATTCGAAGAGAAGCTTATTTATTTTGTGAGGAACACGGAATAAAACATAGGTTCAATGTCAAAAAGTCAACTGCTGGAAAAAAATGGCTCCAGGATTTTCTGGTGCGAAACAAACACATTCTCAACGTAGGTGATAAAAAATGAAAGTGACGAAAAACACCTGGAGTTGTGAAGTCTAAAATGATTTAAGTAATCATTATGAAATAGCGTTTATAATATGGGTTACGGAAGATGCTGCTGGCTTTCACTTAATTCGGAAACGAACATCTTTCCAGCCTTAGCTGTGGAGTCAATTGATAATCATGTCTATGATTATGGAAGAGCGTTGTATAATTATTATAATTTTTTTTTTACTTTATTATCAATATTTTTCGGAAACGGTTCTTAATACTACCTTGGTATTATGAATGATTAATGTGCATTAAATTCTGAACCCTAAGAAGGTGTGACAGCATGAAGAAAGACGATCCTATATAAGATTAAGGGGATTAAGGAAGAAATGGAGTATTCGAGTCTTATGTTTACATTATAAATGAATAAAAGTGATTTTAATGAAATATTTTTTTATATTTTGACAAATAGCTGACAATTAACATATCTACATAAAAAAACCTTAAAACACACAGTGGCGGTACAGCAGGCGGGTTGAGAAGGCATTTAATATCGTTATTTACGCTCGCTCCACTACTCTTATACTTGTATGATTTACATAAATACTTGGTTTTCAGTAAAGGCTTGGGAAATAAGTCCGTTGCGGAAGAAAAGAAAGGGTTTATGGTCAGAAAGTGACCTTCAGAATGCTTTAGATGAGTTACAAAATAAAAAAATTAGTTACCGTGCAGCCGCCTTAAAATACAAAATACCACCGCAAACGCTACACGGCCATGTAACTTCTGGAAGTAGAGTGAAAAAATTGGGAAGAGCGAGGGTTCTCAGTGAGGCTCAAGAAAAGGACTTGGCAGAACAAATTAAGAAGTTATCAGAAAAAGGAGTGCCTATAACATCAACACTCATCCGTAAAGAGGCTTACTTATTTTGCGAGGAACACGGTGTAAAACACAGGTTCAACGGAAATAAGTCATCTGCTGGTAAAAAATGGCTAAGAAGTTTTATGACGAGAAACAAAGACATTCTAAACATTAATAATGTAAAGAGGTGCAAACAAAGCCTCAAGAAGTGAAGAACTGCAATTGACCAATATCTTCATCAATTCTTCAAAACATACTATGAGCTAAAAACTCAACAATCTAAACCTGAAAAATAGTTATTTTAATAAGCTGTTAATTTGTGAAATTAAGGTTATAGAGGCAATTTTAATTTGATTTTATTTTATTTTGTGTTGGTCGAAATAAATGTTTTCATTCATTCATTCATTCATTCAAAGGCTCGTTTACACTGCGGTTTTACTTATACCTTTATTAGCACTGCTCTGTGATGTTTTCTTAAAAAATATAAATAATTATTAGTCTTATACAAACACATTTTTTGGGTTTCAGTAAATGCTTGGGAAATAAGTCCGTTGCAGAAAAAAAGGTGTTTATGGTCCCAAAGTGACCTACAGAATGCCTTAGATGAATTACAAAGTACGACAATTTCTTACTAAAATCGTACCTAAAATTAAACCAAAAGAATGTTAGTAAACAATTTGGACACAACTTACTATATAAATTTTTGTTTCTTCTTTTTATACCTTATTTGCCTACTGTTGCTACTGCATTTTTAAATCGGGGGCGTTGTTGCATAGTCAGGCGCCTCATTGTTGTGAGTGATAATGATGAAGAACTATTTTATTGAACTCATAAACAAAAATGTTCATTGCTTATTCATAAACAGGTTCTCCATAATTATTATTGTTAATTATCTCGATGTTTAGATACAAATTTAAGAAAGTTAAATATTATGTTGTATGTTCACAGATAAGCCTTGTAGCGTCGATACTGTGCAGAAAAGAAAACATGGCTTATGGTCTGAAAACGACCTACAGAATGCTCTAGATGACGTTATAATCAATCACATGTCAGTGCGTCAAGCTGCTTTACTAAATAACATTCCACGCCAAACCTTGCACGATCACCTTAATTCTGGCGTCAGGGTGAAAAAAAGACCGGGAAGAGATAATATTTTCACTGAATCTCAAGAAAAAGATTTGGTAAAACAAATCAAGAGGTCATTAAAAAAAGGCGAGCGTTTAACTATGAAAAAGATTTGTAAGCAAGCTTTCTTATTTTGTGAGGAACACAATATCAAACATTATTTCAATGGTGCGAAGTCAACTGCTGGCAGGACGTGGCTCAAAGGTTTTCGATTGAGAAACGAAGACATTCTCAAGTATAAGAACAAATAAAATGAACCTATACTCGTACCTTCCTAAAAGGCCTGCAAGGCATCCGCACTCCTTCTGGTGTAGCTGCTGTTCATTGGCGGCGATCACTTACCATGAAGTGCCCCGCTTGCTCGTTTCCCTTCCTATTCATAAAAAAAAAACTGAATGTAAACAACATCACATAATAACACATGTTGAAGTCTGCGATGAGATTGAAAATTACACTTTATCAATATTAAAATCGCTTAAACGTAGGGTCACCTAATGATTTCGCCCATAATACACCTACTCTTGACTGGCATACCTACTAGACGTGTTTTGCTGCGGAACTTAAAATTATTGAAATAAATTATTTTCATAGTAAATGCGTTTTCCTTGATAAACGTAGGTAACGATTAAACACTACAAGGCTTGATATAAGCTGTTGTTGCTCAGAATGAAGTCTAACAAATAAACTTTAAATGTAAAATGTGGCAAAGATAAGATCAATTACTATGCCTCGCACAAACAGAGGTAATAACGAGACCTTTGCCCAAACTTCTTACTCTATACGCCCTGACTTTAGAAACTATACGTTTTACTCAAAATATTACCTGTTTCGTAACTATAATTATTTATAGTTACGAAACATTATTTTGTATGTAACAAAAAAATAACTAAGATTTAATGAAATTCTTGTCCATTTGAAGTTTGAGCTTCATATTTTACTTAGGTATAGAGTTGCGAAGTTAGGGCTTGTAGAGTTACAGCATATAGAATAAGAAGATATGAGATCTGATATTTGCAGGAGATATAATATCTACTAAGATATCATATCACTTGCACTTGCTTCTCAGGATTTAGTATTTAAGAAAAGTATGTTTTTTTTTCTAACTTTAAATCAAATAAGTATCAAAGAATTCCAATATAAGTTAGTTATTTACTGTATATATTTTTATCATTACAGCACAAATAGTGACCAAAACGAACGGCAAAGATAGATTGCTATACGGTGGATTCTTGTACTACCTCAAGAACGGGACCAAGAGTAGAAGCAGGGCCAGGTGGGACTGCGTGTCGTACCCTGGCTGCAAGGCGCACGTGGTGGTGGACGAGTACCTCACAGTGTTGGAAATGCCTTTCCTCCATAACCACCCCAGAAGAACCCTCATCAAGACTACTAATGGGACCTACATGAGTATCTGGAGATAAAAGCAAGGCTGTTTCCATAAGTTTACCCAATAGAAATCCTCAAAAAGATCGTGAAGTGACTAACGTTTTCATTGAATGATGAATTTCTCTCAGTTGTGACACAGAATATACAGGGTGTATCTGTGAACATTTACATCTCTTTATCCACGTGTTCTATCAACCATTCTGAACAACATTTGTTCAACGACTTTTCGGAATTTCTTGGAAAAATAATCGAACCCATACAAAATGATCACGTGACCGACTTTGTATGGAAAGATGATTTTTTTATGCGAATTTTCAAAAGTCTTAGAATAAATGTTGCTCAGAATGGTTGATAGAACACGTGGTTGAAAGGGTGTAAATGTCCACAGATACACCCTGTATAGACACACATGGTCTGCTGATATTTGAGGTTTGAGCATTCACATATAATATGAGAACATAATTTAAAACTAAAAATAAATATTACTTTAACTAGTGTGGACATTCGTAAAACATAACATAAAAACAATTAAAATACAAAGTTCTTTCAAAAAATCACCATAAGTTAAGCGCAGATACATAAGTTTGAATAATTCGCACAGCGTCACGTCTAAAGGATGTAAAGAATACATATTTCGTGTTGTGTCTCTCGCACACGTTCCGTATAGTCTGTCTCTTTCTCACGCCGAGATCACTATACGTGCGCACTGTAAGAGTATGTTGTGCGTGCGCAGCTGGCGTTCTGTTTGTAGGTATCTAAAGTATTTTGTGGTTGCTAAAACAAACTAGTCCGCTCTTAAACCAATGTTTTGTGCCTCAATTAAAATAATGTAGTTTGATTCTTTCATCATTAAATATATTCCACATCAGCACTGCATAGTGGTATACGACACGCGGAGGGCGAATTAATGTAATTTGGTACTTAATACCCTAAGTTTTAAGTACCATAATTATTGGAGTAGATATAGGTTTGTGGTCAAAATTTATTTTTTATTCAATAAGTATTGATTTATTTTTAACATTTTAAGGATTATTACGCAAAAAAAATTAATTATGTCCTAATAAAGTTAATCATGTTTATAAATATAGTAAAAAGTAGTTTAATTTTTATGACAAAGCTATAGTATACCTAATTAGCAGCGTATACCTAATGTCATTTCCTTGCTAATGCATGTTACTTAGCTATACGTTTACAGAAATTTAAATTAAAACTTTAACTCAATACACAATCAAAGCCAATCCTCCAAGTAATCATCCAACTATCACTTTTCCTGAATCAATCTAAAATAGATGGCGCTAGGCGTCGATTAAATCGCGCATGTGTTCCATCCTTTCTAATTACCTAAAAGCCTGGTTCTTGTCTATAGAATTTGCGTCTTTATAATTAGTAGGTAATTGTTAAGATTTGTATACCAACCTTTCAGGGAAACTAATAAAGCTTCAAAGTGGCAAACAGCCGATGTTGTACGACAACTACACGTATTTCAAACACTACTCCCGCAAGCACCGGCGCTGGAGCTGCACCAACTTCCCCAAGTGTAAGGCACACCTGTTCGCCACCGAACAACTGTTCGTTCTGGAGCGAGTACACGACCACAACCACTTGCCTAGACAGTTCATAATGGCCTCTAACGGTGTTTACATCAAATTGTAGTTGTTGAAAACAGATGTTTATGAATGTTATTAAAATTGATCGTTCATTTTGGTTTTTTATTTCAAACAACTCAGGGTTTGTGATCAATTGATCATCAATCCGCATTAGGCAAACGTAGTGATTAAGCCTAACCTATAATGGAGGCCCTTGCCTATAGGCTACTATACTTTTTATCACAATACTAGATGAGAGATTTAAAAACACAATTACAAAATGCCTGTAAAATGTATTTCAACAGTATCTAATAGGATAATGATAATTTTAAGTTAATACACACACCAATCAATCTATAGAAGTTTTTGATAGTAATACGCCAATTTCCCCATCGACACTATTCACGCTCAGCAATACTTGTGATATCCTGAATAATTTTCAAGGTCGATAGTGAAAGTGTCGGTAATCTACAGTGTTTGTTATGCAAAAATATGAAGAGTTGCCTAAAGTAACAGTGGTAAGAAGTAAATAGGTACCTATATTAGAATTAAAAGTAGGTATGGTAGATTGAGTAGATGATGAGAAATCGGACCTTTTAATATATACTAGTATGTATAACATGATGTTTAACCAAGACATTGCGTTTGGATCTTTGGGGGAAGAGAGACGTCGAAACGATATCTTACCACGCACTTCTGCTCATCAACCACTGTCCTCACACCTATTTTTAACTTTGCCTAAAGATATTTATAAACCGGTTCATTTAACCAGGTACTCCATTTTGTTCCAGGAAAACTAATAACAGTGTCAAGTGGGAAACAGCAGCTCTATTTCGAGAAATACACTTACTTCAAGCACTACGAAGCCCGCAGCCTTAGGCGTTGGAGCTGCACAAACTTCCCTAGATGTAAGGCTCATTTGTTTGCTACGGAAGACTTGGTGATCAAGGAGAAAAACAATGAACACAATCATGATGTTAAGCATTTCGTGATATCTTCAAAAGGAATGTATATAAGAATACGATAAGGTACTTTATACCCGTGAACGTAAAGTTGAGACTTGTGCGTTATGCGACTCCACTTCCACTGTCCTTCCCTTTGGCGATCGTGTTGTTTATTACAGTATAGATCAACCTATATACTGTCCCGCTGCAGGGCACAGGCTTACATCACAGAAATCAAGTCATAACTACTATTATGGGATTAGGCTTAATCACCCCGCTACCGTCTTTTTTAAGTTTGGTTTTCGTCTCGTACCGGTGTAGGTCGCGTAACGGAGAGCTTCAAATTTTCTGTGGCATAAATTTGCGTCTTTATACTTAGTATGGTAATGTTAGATTTGGTATACCACCTTTCAGGAAAACTAATAAAGCTTCAAAGTGGCAAACAGCCGATGTTGTACGCACAACTACACGTATTTCAAACACTACTCCCGCAAGCACCGGCGCTGGAGCTGCACCAACTTTTCCCAAGTGTAAGGCACACCTGTTCGACCCCGAACAACTGTTCGTTCTGGAGCGAGGTACACGACCACAACCACTTGCCTAGACAGTTCATAATGGCCTCTACGGTGTTTACATCAAATTGTAGTCTATTGAAAACAGATGTTTATTCATGCTATTTAAAATTGATCGTTAATTTTGGTTTTTTATTTCTAACAACTCAGGGTTTGTGATCAATCAATCCGCATTAGGCAAACGTAGTGATTAAGCTACTTTACTTTTTATCACAATATGAGATGAGAGATTTAAAAACACAATTACAAAATGGCTGTAAACTGTATTTCAACAGTATCTAATAGGCTAATGATAATTTTAAGTTACTACAACTTGGGTTTATCTCAATCAATTCATAGGAAGTTTTTTGAAGTCCGTCGTTATCAATAGTAATACACCAATTTCCCCATCGAAACTATTCACGTTCAGCAATACTTGCGATATCCTGAATAATTTTCAAGGTTGACAATCGATAGTGAAAGTGTCGGTAATCTACAGTGTTTGTCATGCTAAAAGATGAAGAGTTACCTAAAGTAATAATAATAATAATAAAGCATTTATTCAGTGTTACAAAAATGTTACAATCAGGTAAAATCTAAAATAATTACAGTATTTAAGAGTAACACTAAAAAGGTTTCCTCTCAGCATAATGTCAAGGTGCCCGGTGGACACCTTGACGCTGGTCTTCCGAGGATACCCGTAGAAGGAGCGGTTGCTACTGGGCGCGTCAACGTCGTCCACAAATAAATAATTAGGATTAATTAATATTACACAAATAATACGATATAACATGATAAGTAAGAAATTCTGTGTTCAAGATCCTATTGTTAATTGGTATAGTATGGATTATTGTAAATATAAGTATAAGATTGCACAGCTACTCATCTATTTAGACTTTTGGACACTTAATAGATGCAATTTAAATTTAGTCTTAAAAGATCCAATACTAGTTAGGTTCCTAATAGGGGGTGGAATATTATTCCAGCACTTCGTGGCAGCATAGCGAAAGCTACCACGAAATGCAGCTGTGCAAGTTCTAGGGCAAACGAGACGGGCAGCTATCCTTAAAGGACGTTGTGAAAACTGAATTTTTTTGTGCAAATAGACTGGCACTTTAGTTTTCACAACGCCAAACAGCAGACAAGCGAAGTGAAGAGTTCTACGTGTCTCCATTGTCATGAGGTTATATTGATTCAGAATGGGCGTTATATGAGACCGGCGTGGAATAGGGAAGCAAAATCGAGCGCAGGCGTTTTGGACCCTCTGGATAAGCCGCTTTGTGTATCCGAGCAAACATTCACCTATGACGGTGTCAGCATAATTAAGCTTCGATAGTATCAGAGCCTCACAAAGCCGAATTCTAACGTCCGTACACAAAAAAGCACGAATTTGTATAATATTTTAAGCCTATAAAAACAGTTTTTTACCACTTCTACAACATGATTATGAAAACCAAGCCTGCCATCCATAAGGACACCAAGATTGCGTGCTTCAGTGACAATATCAATAGCGGTATCATTAACTTTTACTAATGGGATGTGATCGTTGATTTTAGTTATCTGTGCCTTAGAACCCAAAATTAACAATTTAGATTTTAAGGGATTTAATACCAAATTATTTCTGTTTGACCATTCAGCAATGTTATCAAGATCTTTATTAAGTTTTCGTACTGCTTCGCTGGTATTGTTAGGGTGGCAAGAAGTAAAGATTTGAAGGTCGTCGGCGTACATATGATAGTTACAGTTACGTATACAGCTAACTATATCGGAACAATATAAAATAAAAAGAATAGGTCCAAGAATGGAACCTTGAGGCACTCCTCGAGCAGTCGGCACAGTTTCTGAATGGTGCTTTAAACCATACTCATCACAAGTTACAACTCTCTGGGTGCGGTTACTAAGATAACTAGAGAACCATTTGAGAGTCAAGTTGTCAAGACCATAGAATGAAAGTTTAGATAGTAATAAACTGTGATTGATCGTTTCAAAAGCACGGGTAAAATCTAATAACACAAGCAAAGTCCCCTGTCCCATGTTTATACCACTCAAAATCTCATCCACCACATCAAGAAGTCCAGTTGCAGTGCTGTGATTGGCACGGAAACCAGACTGCTTTGGAGGCAAGATGTTGTTGGCCTCCAAGTAAGTTGTAAGTTGCTGGCACACAATCTTTTCAATGATTTTCGACATAAATGGAAGGATGCTTATGGGCCTTAGGTCTTTGATATCAGTCGGGTTACTAGTTTTAGGGATTGGCTTAATTAAAGCCTCCTTCCAAGCATCAGGAAAAATTCCCGTTGAGATAGACTGATTAACTATAGCTGTAATTACTCCTAGCGTTCGCGGTGATGTTAAAATAATCATATCCTTGGTAATTCCATCTGCACCTTCAGCATTAGTGGTAATGGTCATGATCGTCTTCAACACTACAGATTCATCCACTCTTTTGAGACTAAAAGTGGCTGGACTATGGCGGTGGAATTGAAAATAAGTAAGATCTGAAATTGAAACAAAATTATTGCCAGGGAGGTCACGAAAATGGTCATTTAAGAGCTTGGGGTTGTTTAATGTGGAGGGTAAGTTACTATCTTTGGAATTAAAATCGACTATATTGCGTTTAACGTTTTTCCAAAGCTGACGGGAATTATTTTTATTTATATTGATATTATTATTGAAAAATGCAGCTTTTTCAGAAAACATGGCTTGATTTACAGTATGCTTAAGTTGTTTATAAAATTCGACATGGGACTGAAGATTAGTATCTTTACTTCTCTTATAAGCAGCGTCACGTAATCTCATCATATCCCTTACAGTTGGGGTAATCCAAGGATATTGATTACACTTCAATTGACGCCTTTTCACCGGGGCGAACAAATCATAGAGAATTTTAATACATTCATTGAACGCTTTTACAGAGTCATCAACACTATCACCAACCAATCCCTCCCAAGGAATCACCTCGACATGACTATTGAATTCTTTTAAATTAATGGATTTTGTGCTCTATATGTAAACCATTTAGGTGCCAGTTTAGGTTTCTGAATGCGCAGATCAAAAGAAATGAAAGCATGCGCACTTAGATCTGGGATGTGATCAACTAATAAATTAGTTACTTTAGTACTGCTACAAATAACATCAAGCAACGTCTGAGAATGGTCAGTAAAATGAGTTGGGCAACTTACATATTGTTTCAAATTCATACTACGAAGAAAAGCGGAAAATTTTTTGCAGTCGGTACTCTCTTTAGACATCAAGTTAATATTGAAATCACCCGTTAAAATAACATGATCAAAATTAGAGAATGATGATACTGCTTCTGTTAATGTATCAATAAAAATATCGACGCCTAACCAGGGCGGGCGGTATGCTGTACCTACGGCAAGCTTATAGCCACCTATTGTAATGCTTAGCCACATTTGCTCTACGGAGGGCGAGTGTGGTGGATGGATCTGGCGTGCGCGCAGCCCGCGCCGCAGATAGAAGCCCACGCCCCCACCTCTCGCACGAACACTAGCCGGACGCGGAATGTGACGCAGCCTATATCCAGGAGGGGCTGGGGCACGCTTCTCTTCTCCATTCCTCAACCAAGTTTCATTTATTGCCATAATATCAACATCATGACGATCTAAAGCAACAAGAAACTCATCGTGGCGTGTGCCAAGAGAGCCCGGATTCAAAAAGCCCAAAGTCAGCTGTTTCCCCTTTACAAATTGAATCACAAATGAAAAAGAAATTGCAATGTATCTCATATTATCTAAAAACTTTTTCAGTACGGTCAAATGACGTTTACATAAATTAGTTATAAAAATTGTGATAAATAGTCTGGTAGATAACGTAAAGTAATCATTTGTGTTGCTATTACAAAGTGTAACTACAAGGAGGAGAAGGTTCGTAACATAATAAAAATATAATAAATGTAAATAGTAAATCATACTCAATATAATACATTTACAAAATAAAATACAAATAAATACTTTTTGTGGACGATCATGTGTGACTTTAAGCGCCAATGTACAGGTCACATTAAACACTGTTAAAACGCCTATTAACAAAAACATGCTTAGAACAACACATTCTACTATTAACAATTTACAAAGTAGCATACAGATATAAAGAAACGGCATAGCGAACAATTGAAAACAGAATATTATTAAAAGTATTACAAAAGCGATGTAAATTATAGTCATTAGCGTCAATGCGCCAAAATCGTGTTTGAAGGTATAGTAACGTGGATTTATTTTTATTGCATACAGAGAATCGTATGCAAGCTCAATAAAACTAAATAACTCATAAAGCTTCAAATAAACTCTAATGTTACCAAAACAAAATAAAATAAAATAAGTAGGAACTGGACGAATACTTAAGCTAAACATAAACATGATAAACAAAAATAACAATTTTCGACAAGTGTCATTATCATAAAAAAGATTACAGATCGCCAACGGCATTAGGCCCAAAAACCTTGGTGAGGTCCGCTTCAGATGTCAGACGGTGGCGGGTTTCCCGTTTTCAAGCCGAGCATAGATGTTTCCGTCCCTCGTCCAGACATATTTCCATCCAGCGCGCTTTGCAGCATCTCGGGCCTTCTGGAATAGTTGGCGATTGTGACGTGTGAGACGTTCATTAATATAGAACGGCCGAGGCGACGGTGCCAACTCCGATCCCGGCAGGCCCATGTCCGCAGCAGAGAGGCGGCGGCGCACCCGCGCGGCCTGTAGCAAGGCGTCGCGGGAGGCGCGGCGCGCCAGTCGCACGACGATGGGCCGCGGCCGCGCCGCCGTCGTTTCCGACTGCACTCGCGCTGCACCGACCCGCGCCGCACTCACCACATCGCGCTCGTCCAGCGTTACGCCTAACTTCTTTGAAATAGTAAGGATGACGTGAGTGCTATTTTCATTGCTCGTCTCGGGGAAGTTCGCGATCTCTACATCGTTAGCGAGAAGGTCTTGGTTCCGTTCCTCGATCTCCAACTGCAGCCGGGCTATTGTTTCCTCAATCTTTGGAATGTCGGAATGTTGAGGTACTCTGGACGTACTTTCAAGTGCTTCGATGCGGCCCTCCAATAGGTCAATTCGAGCGTTCTGCGCCTTAAGAGTCGCTGTAAGGTCGGTCATTGCTGAGCTAAACTTCGACATCTCGGCACGCATGGCTCTCATTTCTTCGCAGAATTCCTTTAAGTAATTATTGGATTTTCTAGGCGACTCATTATCGCAGCTATTTTCTTCAATATGAACGCTGGAATCGAAGTTCACCTTCTGGGTAGATTTCGTTCGCTGGGTAACATTACACGCTTGTTCTAGCTCTAGTTCAGGCTCTAGCGCGAGTGAGGGGCGCACCGGGGTGTTCTGGTTCCCCTTTTTGGGTAGGTTGCTCACACAGGTCGGGCACCTCCAGCTATCTCGTCGACCCTTGTCTAGCTTGTAGAATGAGTAAAACCTCTGCGAGCTCATATTGATGCAGTCCAGGTCGTACGTCCCCTTGCAATAAGCACATTGTAGGAATTCTTTTTTTGGTATAGCTTTCATGCAACCAGCACATTTCCCCAAAGCAGCTTGTGATGACATTTTTTAAACTTTGTTGTGAGCAAGCGAAATAAAAGTAGCGTAGCGACCTCTGGTTAGTTAGGCAGACAAGTGCAAAAAAGCGGGTTCAATGACCTTCCTTATAGTGTTACGGCCGATTGATAGATGTCGCTGTAGAGCTAATTCGTCGATGCGCGATGATTTAACAAAAATTATCGACAGCTTTTAGGGGGTTATAGTTTTAATTACATTCACAATTTCACAGTTTTTAGTAAAATGTCACCTTCAGTTTTAAATAGACGGATATTGTAGTGCACAAAAACTCAATACATCAATAAAAGAATGCGCTTTGTCCAACAATCACTTTCAACACACGCCGGCAAACAGACTTGGTTTATCACAGAAATCCAAGGAATTATACTTGTACTTCACTTGTGATGCACTATTGATGCACTATTAATACATTTATGATAATATTGTTACGATCCGATAGTTAGGTAAATTTATATACACAGATTTTACAGAGCGACGTTGTCGCGCGCACAGTAGCGCCAAAAGTAACAATCAGTGGTAAGAAGAAAATAGGTACCTATATTAGAGTTAAAAGTAGGTATGGTAGATTGAGTAGAGCTGAGAAATCGGACCTTTTAATATATACTAGTATGTATAACATGATGTTTAACCAAGACATTGCGTTTGGATCTTTGGGGGAAGAGAGACGTCGAAACGATATCTTACCACGCACTTCTGCTCATCAACCACTGTCCTCACACCTATTTTTAACTTTGCCTAAAGATATTTATAAACCGGTTCATTTAACCAGGTACTCCATTTTGTTCCAGGAAAACTAATAACAGTGTCAAGTGGGAAACAGCAGCTCTACTTCGAGAAATACACTTACTTCAAGCACTACGAAGCCCGCAGCCTTAGGCGTTGGAGCTGCACAAACTTCCCTAGATGTAAGGCTCATTTGTTTGCTACGGAAGACTTGGTGATCAAGGAGAAAAACAATGAACACAATCATGGTGTTAAGCATTTCGTGATATCTTCAAAAGGAATGTATATAAGAATACGATAAGGTACTTTGTACCCGTGAACGTAAAGTTGAGACTTGTGTGCTATGCGACTCCGCTCCGTCCGCATCCACTGTCCTTCCCATTTGGCGATCGTGTTGTTTATTACAGTATAGATCAACCTATATACTGTCCCACTGCAGGGCACAAGCTTACATCACAGAAATCAAGTCATAACTACTATGATGGGATTAGGCTTAACCACCCCGCTACCGAACACTCAAAAGAGTTTGGTTTTCATCTCGTACGGTGTAGGTCGCGTAACGGGAGCTTTAAATTTTCTGTGGCATTACTTCGCTCAGGTCTCAACTAAGTTAGACTACTGGCCCGTGTTAAAAAAATGATGGGTCATTTGAACCACCAGATGACCTATGTAGAACGATATAAGAGCATAAAATAATAAGATTCAGCAGTATGCCGTCACTTGTAAGCTGTCCAACTGAGTGCAGGTGAGAATTCAAAAGTACAGGTAGAGTGGGTATATTTTGGTCATATATTTTTGTACGGCATTCTTACTTATCGATAGATCCATGAAAAATAATAAGACAACGCGTAGTGCCGTACAAAAATGGTGGTCCAAAAAGTCGGATTTTTCTTTTGATTTTCCGACAATTTCCACGGTGAATTTGATCATTTGATTTTGTACGGCATCAGCTTCATGCTATTTCAGTACTGCTTCTAATACATTATACCGCAACGCCGTACAAAATCATGCGACAAGGGGAAAATACCAAGGGTTGCAACCCCCTCTCTTTCTGTGGTCCACGGGGTGATTTGACACAACATCAAATTAATTTATTTCGAAAGTATTTTATGCATAGATAATATTTTTTCATATGCCGTACATTTTCGTTGGTTCAAAGGGGAAAACCATATTTTGTATTATCATCATTATTAAAATATCAAATTTTTCTTTAAAATAATTGTTTTATTTCTTCACATCATTACAATGAAACAATCAATTATATATATGTATCAATAATGTTCGAAGTATATAGTAAACCAAAAGTATACAAAACTGTTGATACTGTGGTTGACAGTTAAAATTTTTGTATAATTTATATATACACACCGTTTCACTTAATAGAGATTTAGTCATATTATCAATTGTTCTCTTCAAAAATATATTAATGCCGTACTGTATCAGATGGCCATAAAGTACCCTTTAGATAGTAGCGTCATTTTCATCAGCCTAAAAGATATGGTCCTGCATTAAAATGTACGGCATCATTTTTTCCTAATTTATTTATGTTAATACTATTTAAAACATGAGATACAATGTAGAAAACATTCATTAATGTATGATATTTAAATTTCTTCAATAATTTGAAAAATTACAGTTTTTGTGTTTCTCTATAATTTTTTTTCAGAACAGTTTCTTTTGAACGGCAATACTATATAACAATTGTATTTTACATTATCATGTTAAAAAAAAGTTCCCGTACAGGATCAAATGATTTTACACCTTTGTAAATCAAGAATACGATGAAATTAAGATAATTATGATATACATTCAAATGAACAATCACTTGTTGACGGCAATATTTTTAATAGTACTTTTAAGTGTCAGATAATGTTTTGGAACCAAAGCCGTACTTTTTCAAATCACCCTTTGTACCACGGAAAGAGAGGGGGTTGCAACCCTCGGTTTTTTCCCCTTGTCACATGATTTTTGTACGGCGTTGCGGAATAATGTATAAGAAGCAGTACTGAAATAGCATGAAGCTGATGCCGTACAAAATCAAATGATCAAATTCACCGTGGAAATTGTCGGAAAATCAAAAGAAAAATCCGACTTTTTGGACCACCATTTTTGTACGGCACTACGCGTTGTCTTATTATTTTTCATGGATCTATCGATAAGTAAGAATGCCGTACAAAAATATATGACCAAAATATACCCACTCTACCTGTACTTTTGAATTCTCACCTGCACTCAGTTGGACAGCTTACAAGTGACGGCATAATGCTGAATCTTATTATTTTATGCTCTTATATCGTTCTACATAGGTCATCTGGTGGTTCAAATAACCCATCATTTTTTTAACACGGGCCAGTAGTCTAAGTACTTATTGGTCAAATAATGAATTATGGTAACGCATTTTCTCCCAGCTATAACATTTACGTTCTCCTACATTTACGTTGTGTGGTAGAAACTAGATAAAAAAGTAGGTACACTAAATAAATTATACCCAGAAGGAGAAAGACATTGCGACAACAACATCGCCGTGTTTCGCCCGTGAATGATAGAGACAAACACGCGTGTGATACAATACGATAATATTATACTGTTATAACTATAACGAACTTTTCTATTTGAAGGTCAGCTCGAAGGTCAGCTCGAGCCATCCTTCTGTGTATTATATTTTTTTGGTAATAGCATATTTTTAGAATATAAAATAATAAAAGTGTGTGTGAATTTCAAAATTAGACTATTTTGTTTCATTTAAGTAATGCTTCCCGATATTATAATGGTTTTAGTGAATTTCTAATAGCACTTTTTCAATAAATGTATTTATGATGTGTATAATACACAAGTATTGAATGTCATGGTACATGCTATTTAATGTCTCTAAATCCTGCTCTAGCGATGCTGATTACCGTTGAGAGTGGAAAACAGCAGCTATTGTATGAAGAATATACGTACTTCAAACACTTTGCCGGTCGCAAGCGAACCCGGTGGAGTTGCTCTAGCTTCCCTTGTTGCAAGACCTACGTGTACACCACCAATGACTTGTACATTCTGGAGAAAACCGGGGAACATAACCATCCTAGCAAAAAATTCGTCGTTGATGCAAATGGGATATTTATTAAGATTTGATTGAGTTTTTTGTATGTGATGGGTGGCAGATGGATCACCTGATGATAAGCGATTGTCGCCGCCTATGGACACC